>JANCRA010000028.1:1200000-1800000 GCA_024362935.1 Setophaga petechia | reverse complement strand
ATCCATCCCTGCTGCTGCCACTCCTCAGGATCAGTTTCACCCCACAGGCTGGAAGGAGATGTGGCCAGTAAAGCATCACCTGCATTCCCCAGCCCAGGCTGGCTGTCCCTCAATGTTCCTGGTGTCACCTGGAGCTCTCCTTGAACCCATTCCTTCCACCCAGGATCTCCTGAGCACTGGGTTGGTGCGTGCCTGGGTCAGGGAAGGGTCTCTGTGGGGGCACCTGTGACCAAAGGGAGCTGGGGCACAGCAGGTGAGGGCAGCCAGGTGAGTGTCCCCTGGGCAGGGGCACAGCCAGCCCCCGCTGGGCTCTGAGCCACAGGGCCCTTGCAGGATGGCACAGGAGGGAAACCTGAGCCCTTGTGGGGAGCATTTCCCACCCAGGGGCAAGATCCATGTTGGAAAATGGTTCAGTCTGCTTCAGAGCAGATGGAATCATGGAATCCCAGAATGGTTTGGGTTGGAGGGACCTCAAAGCCCATCCAGTGCCTTTCCACTGTCCCAGGCTGCTCCCAGCCCTGCCCAGCCTGGCCTTGGGCACTACCAGGGATCCAGGGGCAGCCACAGCTGCTCTGGGCACCCTGTGCCAGGGCCTGCCCACCCTCACAGGGAACAATTCCTCATTCC
Source organism: Setophaga petechia (assembly GCA_024362935.1). NCBI lineage: Eukaryota > Metazoa > Chordata > Aves > Passeriformes > Parulidae > Setophaga > Setophaga petechia. The sequence goes on along the minus strand of JANCRA010000028.1, from coordinate 1,799,373 downwards.
CAATATCCCATCCATCCCTGCCCTCTGGCAGTGGAGCCATTCCCTGTGTCCTGTCCCTCCATCCCTTGTCCAAAGTCTCTCTCCATGTTTCCTGCAGGCTCCTTTCAGGCCCTGCAAGGCCACACTGAGGTGACCCCAAAGCTTCTCCTGTCCAGGTGAGCATTGCCAGCTGTGCCAGCCTTTCCTCCCAGCAGAGCTGCTCCATCCCTCTGCTCATCCTGGAGCCTCCCCTGGGCTCCTCCAGCAGCTCCAGCTCCTGCCTGTTCTGGGCCAGGGCTGGGGCAGCTCTGCAGGTGGGGTCTCACCTGGGCACAGGGGCACAATCCCCATCCCTGCCCTCCTGCCCATGCTGGGATCAGCCCAGGGCTGGGGGTTCAGGGCTGGGCCATGGCCAGTGTCACCCACAGCAACCCCAGGGCCTTCTCCCAGGGCTGCTCCAGCTGCTCATCCCAGCCCAGATGGATCCCAGGGGCTGCCCCAGCTTGAACTTGGCCTTGTTAAACTTCCTGGGATTCCCAAGGGCCACTCCTGGAGCTGTCCAGGTCCCTCTGGATGGCCCTGTCCTCCAGGGGTGTCACTGCACCCTCAGCTTGGTGTCACCTGCTGGGTGCCCTTGATCCCTTCGTGTGTCATTGATGAGGATATTTAAATTCCACTGGCCCCAAGTCTGACCCTGAGGACACCACTGATGTCCAGCAGGACTCTGAGCCATTGACCACGACCTCTGCAGGCAGCAGGGACCCCTCCTGTGCAGGAGCTTTGTGCTGCCCAGGGCAGAGAGCAGAACGTCCAGAAGGTTCTCTCTAAGCCCTCAAATGACACTAAAGTCCCATTTCAATGCTGAAAGTTGAACTTGTGGGTTCCCAAGGGCAAAGCCTCTGCTTGGGCATAGAGCAGTTTGGGCACTGATCCACTGCCAGTGACCAAGGAGCAGTTTGGGCACTGATCCACTGCCAGTGACCAAGGAGCAGTTTGGGCACTGATCCACTGCCAATGGCCACAGAGACATTTGGGCACTGATCCATTGCCAATGGCCACAGAGCTGAGCCCTCCAGGGGGAAGGGGGCACTGGGAACTCTGCAGCTCCTCCTCACAGATGGGAAGCCATCCTTGCTGGGGCTGGCACTGGGAAGGCATCTGTGGCCATCAGGAGTCTCAGCTGGATTTCCAAGGACAGTGGGATGGATCCACAGAATCACTGGGTTGGAAGAGACCTCAAAGATCATCGAGTGCAGCCCAGCCCCAACACCTGAACTCACCCCTGGCACCCAGTGCCACATCCAGGCTTTGTTAAACACACCCAGGGATGGGGACTGCACCACCTCCCCAGGCAGAACATTCCAGAACTTTATCACTCTTTCCATGAAAAACTTTTTCCTGATATCCAGCCTCTATTTCCTTGACTTGATGAAGGACTGAGGCCTCTCCCCTGGCACTGCCAAACTTAAACAATCCTTTAAACATCAGAAAGACTTTGGGCCACTTTAGGGGCAGAAATAAACCCTTCCAGCTGAGAACTGTGGGGGGCTGAGCTCATACTGCAAGGCCAAGATCTTGAGGGGTGGCTGGTCCTGATTCCAGGGGGTTCCTGGAATCAATGTTCCTAAAAATCATAAAATTCCCCAAATCAATGATGGCTTTAAGTCTCCCTGCAGGCAGGAGCCCCACAAGGCCCTGGAGCCAGGGGAGCTCCTCAGCCCCCTCAGGATTCAGGGAAGTTCCCACTGCTGGGTTGGGAATCTCAGCTGTGCCTTTGGCAGCAACACAACCAAATCAAATCCCAGCAGGAACGAGGAGCTCCAGAGCCCAGCAATGTCCAGCACCCAGGAGATGCTGTCAGGAGCACGTGGGTCCAGTGTCACAGCCCAGAGGAGGAGTGTGACAAACACTGCCCATCTCAGCTGCCCCTCACCCAGGAAGGGCTCAGCTGGGGATTTATGGCAGGGAAAAGGGGCAGTTCCCATCTCCTGCTGGTTTGGGTGACTCCTGCAAACCCCAGCTGGGAATTTGGCCCAGAGGCTTTGGATCCCACGTGGAGCTGAGCTTGGCTGTGCCCAGGGCAGTGGGAAAGGAACAGCCTGGGGAGGGGCTCCAGGGGCTCCTGCAGTGCCAGATATTCCTTCTGGAATGTTCCTTCAGGGCTCACTGTCTGCAGCAGCCCCCCTGCTCCTCTGTGTCAGGGGTTGTTCCTCTGACAGACACAACCTGTCAACAACTGAGATCTTGAGGGGTGGCTGATCCTGAGTGTTGGGGGCAGAGGGTTCCTGGAATCAACGTTCTTATAAATCAAAAAATTCCCCAAACCAATGATGGCTTTAAGTCTCCCTGCAGGCAGGAGCCCACAATGCCCTGGAGCCAGGGGAGCTCCTCAGGAAAGGTCCCTGGGAGCTTTCCACAGGTGGAATTCTTGTTTCAATCCCACCTGGTGTCTCGGAGGTGTGGGGGGTAAGAGCTCTCCAAGTGTCTTTCCTGGCTGTTGTAACCCCAGGTTTTATTGTTATGGGCAAGGACCCAGGCAGGAATTAATTCCTGATTGTGCTCTTGGAAATCCAAGCCTTGGGGGAAATGATCCAGAGGGGCACAAGGGGCTGAGCTGAGCTGCACTGAGCACCAGACCAGGGGCAGCAGCTGAATTTTGAGGGTGGAAGAGCCACCAGAGGGATCCCTCCAGCCCCCACGAGGAGCTGGGGTGTTTCCAGCAGGATTCCCCACCATGGAAAAAGTGCCTGAAGCATCATCCTTGGAACACTGGCCCAGGAATGCAGCTCTGGGTGGCAGGACAGAGCCCAGGGACCCCAGGCAGTGCAGGAGCTTCCCAGGGCTGTGCACATGCTGAGCTGGGGCAGCTGTGGTGGGCATGGCCTTGGCTGGCTCTGGACAGCACCAGCTGCTGCCAGCCACCCTCCCTGGCATGGCAGGGAGAGAAAATCTCATGGAAAATTCCTGGGTGGGAGAGGGCACTCACCAGGCACCACCATGGGCAGGATGCTCATTTGGGGAACAATAATTGCATTAATTACAAGTACAAATGGGGTGGGTGGTGAGAGGCAAACTGAAACCCCAACAGCCCAGGCTCACCTTCCCCCAGCCATTCCCAGCTCTGCCATTCCAGGAGCTGCAGGGGGATGGGATGGGCTTGGTCTGCCCTGATCTGCCTGTGGATCCTTCCTCAGTTCCCCCAGTGCCACCCTGGGGTCCCTCTCATGGGATAAAGTCCTTCAGGAGCTGCTCTAGCGTGGATCCCCCATGGGCCACAGCTCCTGAAAGAGCTCCAGGAGAGTTTTCCAGGGGCTGGATTCCCCTGGGCCATCTCCCCCTGCTCCAGGGGGCTCTCCAGGGGCTGCCAGGGGTCTGTGCTCCCCTCTGGATCCCCAGGGGCTGCAGGGGCCCAGCTGCTCCATGGACTCCTGGGGGAATCTCTGCCCCTGGAGCAGCTCCTGCCCTGGCTGGTCCCTGCTGGGCTGGTTCTCACCCGTTTCCCTCCCTGGTCTCTCCCCCAGCAGCTGCACAGAGATTTCCACCATTCCTGGGGGGTGTTACCCAGAGCTGGCAGCTCTGCCCTGGCCCTGGCCCTGGAGCCCAAAGTGACACTGGGAGGAGGGAAAGGACAGGACAGCTCAGAACGGGGAGGGAGCACTGTGGAAAGGAGGGGTTATTATGGAAAGGAGGGATCACTGTGAAAAAGGAGAGATCACTGTGGAAGGAGGGATCACTGTGGAAAGGAGAGGTCATTAAGGGAAGGAGGGATCACTATGGGAAAGAGGGAGCACTGTGGGAAGGAAGGATCCCTATGGGAAGGAGGGATCATAAATGAAAGGAGGGGTCATTAAGGAAGGAGGGTTCACTATGGAAAGGAGGGAGCACTGTGGGAAGGAGGGATCATTAAGGAAATGAGGGATCCTTAAGGAAAGGAGGGATCACTGTGGAAAGCAGGGAGCACTGTGGGAAGGAGGGATCACTATGGGAAGCAGGGCTCATTAAGGAAAGGAGGGGTCATTATGGGAAGGAGGGATCACTATGGAAAGGAGGGGTCATTAGGGAAAGGAGGGATCATTAAGGAAAGGAGGGAGCACTGTGGGAAGGAGGGATCATTAAGGAAAGGAGGGGTCATTAAGGAAAGGAGGGCTCATTAAGGGAAAAGGGCTCCTTCTGCATTTCTCGCACAGTTCAGAGTACCTGAGGATGCTCCCCCTCGGAGGGTCCCTGGGGCAGAGCTGTCTCCTCTCCAGCAGCCTGGGGGTGAGGGGACAGCCCCAGCTGGGCCCTGCTGTCCCCTCTCCCTCTGTCCCCAGCCCCGGGGCTGTGCTGGGAGGGCAGGGGCAGCCCAGGAGTGGAGCCTGGCCCGGGCTCAGCCCTGCTCAGCTCTGCCCCTTGCCCAGAGTCAGCTCCCAGGGACCTGCACTCTTCAAGTTTCCACTTTGGTGCTATTTTTGTTCCACTTTCCTTTTGTCTTCAGCGCTGTCTTGTCTCAGTTTTGTGTCTTGGGCTGCCTCACATCCCCTCTTTGTTCTCTGCAGGAGTTTGCTCCATCCCTGTCCCCTCTTGCTCCTTTATTCTCTGTGTGTTTTCCTTTGTTTGCTCCTTTTTTTTTGTTATTCCTTTTGATTGCTTATTTCCACTTCAGCTTTTTTTTCACTCTCTCTCATTCTATCCTGTTTCATCTCTCTTCTTCTTTTCCTCTTGCTTTGTTTTCCCCTTATTCTTGTTCTCTCTCCTGATGGTTTTGTTCTTTGTGTGTATTTGGATTCCTCCCCTCCTGCTTTCCTCCCTGAGCTCTCATTTTGGGTGGGAAGCCAGCCCTTGATTAAATTTTAATCAAAGTGCCTAAAATCTAAATCCAAATCCTTTTTCCCCTCTCTTTTTATTGCTAAGAAGGAGACATTAGCACAGCTCCTGCCAGCAACTGGTGCCCATCCTGCTGCAGTGCCTTGGCACAGGCTGGCAGGTGGGGATGCCCTGGCCAGAGCCATGGCTTTTCCAGATTCCAAGAGCTCCCTGCTGCTGGGAAGGATGAAAGTTTGACAAGGAAGTCTCACAGATATGTGTGCATGGCAGAAAGATTTTTGAATGTAGAGTCTAATGAAGGAATAGAGATGGAAGCAAGTTTTGATATAGAAGAAAAGAATTGCTGAGCCAGTCTCACTGGATAACCAAGGAGGCAAAGGGTGTGTTAGTTATAGAAGGGGTTTTTATGGCTTAGAGGAAAGGATAAACCCACCCCAAAAAAGGAGATGTTTTTACCAAGCACAAAGAGAGCACAGGCAAACAAGGCAGCAAATGGGGCAAGTAGAAAAAAGGTCTCAGAATTTTCCACTGCAAGAAAACTGAGAAACAACTTCTACCTTAAACTGTAATGTACTGACTGTTAGTGACTGGAGAACAGTGACATGAATATGGTAATTACAGTAGTGATGATGGGCTGTAGATAAAAGTTAAGGTCTAGATTGGCTCTACTGTATGAAGATGCTCAGCACAGAAAAGTCTAGAATGCAATGTAACCTAAACTCAGGGTCTGCAGGCCTGGCTGCAGCTGGAGCTGACAGCTGTGGGCACAGCTCTGTCACCCACGGCCCTGGGCTGCTGTGACACCTTGGATACAAGAAACTGCATTTTGGATACAATAAACTGCATTTTGAAGAACTGCCTGGAGTCCCACATCCCTCATTTCAGCTCTTACACCCTGCCATGAGTAAGGGCAGACAATGGGTGGATCCTGGTTTCAAGCAGCAGAAATCCCTGGTGCTGGGGGACAGGTGAGGGTGGGATGAGCCTGTGAGGGTCTGGATCACCCATGGAGATCCAGGGGGTGGCATTCACATCCTCTGGAAAATCCCTTCGCCCAGGATTTTTCTCCTGGGAAGCTGAGGAGCCTCAGAGAAAATGAAAACAATTCTTCTCTCATTTGCTTCTCCTGTGTTGTGCTCATGTGGAATGTGTTTGGAGATTGTTCACCCACAGGTGATTGTTCCATTGCATTCTGCTGGGAGTTGTTTTCACTCTTTGGCCAATCAGGGCCAAGCTGTGTTGGGGCTCTGGAGAGAGTCAGGAGTTTTCATTATTATCTTTTTAGCATTCAGTAAGTATCCTTTCTGTATTCTTTAATATAATACAGTATCATAAAGTAATAAATTAGTCTTCTGAAAATATGGTGTCAGATTCATCATTCCTGCCTTTGTCAGGGCACCCCAAAAATACAATACAGGAGGAAAAGGATGAGATCACTGCCACTGATCACTGCTGTCACTGTCATATTTTCTGAAAAAGCCTCTTTGCCCAGGATTCTCCTTCTGGGAAGGTGAGAAGCCTCAGAGAAAAAGGAAAACAATATTATCTCATTTGCTTCTCCCATGCTTTGTTGTGTTGGAATGTGGTTGGAGATTGTTTATCCAACATGTTAATTGTTTTTACTTAATGACCAATCATGGTCCAATTGTGTCAGGACTCTGGAGAGAGTCAGAGGTTTTTCATGAGTATCTTGTTAAGCCTTCTGTAAGTATGATATGATACGATATGATTGATATGATACGATATGATTGATATGATATGATATGATATGATTGATATGATATGATATGATAACACATTGGCCTCCTAAGAACATGGAGTCAGATTCATCCTTTCCTTCCTGCCATGGGGGACCCTGAAAACACCACAGGGTGCCCTGGGTTTGGGACATTTGGGAGGGTCACTCGTTCCTGTGGCAGCACCTGAGCTCCAATCAAGGTGTCAGGCAGTGATCTCCAGCACTGGGCAGGGAAGGAGGAGCCCGTGGACAGAACTTTGGGGGAGCTAAAGGGTTAAAAGGTGAAACCTCCATGGTGTGGGAGAGCACATGGTGATAGAATCCTTTGCTCCCAGTGCTCTATTACTTTATCTCTTCAGTCTTCTGTTGTATTTTTGATAAGGTTTTAACAAACCTTTTAAATCTTTTTGGAAGTGAGCATCATTTCTCACACCCTGGAGCCAGGAGCCCTCCACGTTTGGTGCAGAGACTTCACCCATCCCAAATCCTCGCTGGGAAGAGACAGAAGAGCCCATCCAGCCGCTGAGTGTGTGACCCAGCGGCCTGACAAGAGCTCGGCCCCGCTATCAATTATAATTGCCATTAATTACGGGCAATCCTCGGAGCCAGGCCGGCTCTCCCTTCCCTTCCTTCCCGCTCGGGTAATTCCCTTGACCTCCTGCGTTTAAGCGGAGCAGCTCCTGCCGAGCGGCTTTGTTGCAGTTGATAGCGAGATAATTATAATGCCATCAGTGTTAAAGTGTTTCAATAGCGGCGGGCCCTCTCCTCAGGCCTTTGATGGATATCTCACAGCTCCGGAGATCGCAGATTAATCACTGCTGGCGCTGGCAGCAGAGCGAGCCCAGGCAGAACAGTGTAATAGATGTGAAAAACTCCAATCACTTGGTTTTAAAATATTAAAAGTTTAATGATAATAAATTGGTTATAAAAATAGTAATATAATTAGAGTAATAAAAATTTGAACAATTGAGATTAGGACAATATGAGACAATAGAAACAAAGAATTACAGATAGTCCAGGTACCTCTTTCTAGGCAAAATAAGCCCAAAAAAGAACCCAGGTTAACAGAGGATTAACCCTTAAAAGCAACAGCCTGTTGCATATTCATACACCTCATCCATGATGCAGAAATTCCATTCACACACAGGATTCTGGCTGGGCAGTGTCAGCTTCTTCCTCTGAATCCTGACTGCATCTTCAGGGCCGAGCAAGGCAGGAAGAAGTTCATTTCTTCTGATAATGGAGCAATAAATTCTCTTTCTCTGAAAGATTCAGGTGTCCTGTGACTGCTATCTGGTGCAAGTTCTTTCTTTAAGAAAAGTATCTTGCATAGCATCGTTTCTATTTTAACATTATGTTACGACCTAAAAGTATATTTAACATTAAAAGTATAATTAACATTATATGTTATAACCCTAAAACTATATTTAACACACTACTTAAGAGAATTAATACAGCTTAACTTTCTAATATAACACATATAATATTCATTTTAATATTTGCAAAAAGCCAATCATAAAATACACGTTTTTCACACAGACACACATTATAATATTGGCTTGTTGCAAATGTTAAAATGGATTCTATATGTGTGATGTTAAAGTAACTTTGTTATAAAGGTATAGCTTTTATTTCTGTTCTTGATTAAGCTTAGACATATGTCCTGGTTTAGGGCAAATTTGGGAGAAAACCTCTGAAGGAGCCCCTCCAGAAAGCAAACCCACACAAAGCTAAACTCAAAAGGACAATGATGGGGTGACACATATTGTTGAGGACACTTGTGGCAGTAGTTGACCACCCAAAGAGTATCCCAGCACCTTTGTTCAGCATCTTCTCTTACTCTCTCTATGGCATGGTGTATTTCTTTCACATTGTGATGAACGGTTACCAGGGCTTTCTGTTCATTCTTCTTGATCTTCTCCAATATTTCCATTAAGTCCTGATGAAGCAACAATTGCTTTACCAAATTAATGTTCCTCCCAATGGGAGTAGGTAAATGTTCTGGTTTAGGGCAAATTTGGGAGAAAACCTCCAAAAGGGGGCCCCTCCAGACAGCAAACCCACACAGCCCCTCCAACTGGGTCGGGAAGGATTCCTTGGAGAGAAGTGGAAAGAACCTGTTTATTGAACAGGCACAGCACCCCCAGCACACAGAATGAACAATACCAGTGACACCACTCTGTCACTGCTCTGACAAAGATGACAAATTCAGAAAGTCTCTCTGGGGGTGCTCGCTCTGTTCTCAGTCCCTCCTGTGCGGGGGCAGCTGCTGCAGCCACAAGGTGCAAACTCTCGGTGTTCCCAGGGCCCAGCTGGAGCAGGCTCGAGTTGGTCCAAAAACGGGAAAGGAGAAACAGTCCAGGGAAAATTCAGACTGCTGAGCTAAACTAACTAATGAGCAGGAGCAAAGCAGGAGCAAAGCAGGAGCAAGAGCAAAGTGAAAAGCAAAGCAAAAAGCAGAAGCAGCACCATGTCCTGCCCTGTCTGTGTGTCCCACCAGCCATGGGGGAGCGGCTGAGAGCAAAACCAAAACAAAACATTCACTCTGCAGAGCCAGTCTGGAAGGCACAGAACAGATATCCAGCATGAACAGAACACACAAATGGGGATACAAACATCAGAACGTCACCCTAGGACATAGCTGATATCAGTGTGCTTGTTGTAAAATGCCTGCCTGGATGTGTGAAAAATGCATATTTCATGATTGGCTTTTCGCAAATATTAAAATGAATATTGTATGTGTTACGTTAGAAAGTTACACTGTATTAATTTTTTAAGTAGTGTTGCGTCAACATTTTAATAGCATGGTAAATGTAGTTTTGTAGTTAAAATGTAACTTTTGTAGTTAAAATAGAAACTACGTATGTGGGTTTTTCTTTTTAAACACAGGAGCGAGGTACTTGCATCAGATAGCAGCCACAGGACACCTGAATCTTTCAGAGAAAGAGAATTTATTGCTCCATTATCAGAAGACATCAACTTCTTCCTGCCTGCTCAGTTATGAAGACGCTGTCAGGATTCAGAGGAAGAAGCTGACACTGCCCAGCCAGAATCCTGTGTTTGAATGGAATTTCTGCATCATGGATGAGGTGTATGAATATGCAACAGGCTGCTGCTTTTAAGGGTTGATCCTCTGTTAACGGGGGTCCTTTTTTGGGCTTATTTTGCCCAGAAAGAGGTACCCAGACTATCTGTAACTCTTTGTTTCTATTGTCTCATATTGTCCTAATCTCAATTGTCCAAATTTTTATTACTCTAATTATATTACTATTTTTATAACCATTTTATTACAATTAAACTTTTAAAATTTTAAAACCAAGTGATTGGCGTTTTTCACAGATGGGAAAACATCCAATGAACACAGGAGGAGGACCCCTGTACAGATCTGCCAACCATCAGCACTCACCCTGTTACAGATGGATAATGAGATGATTGGCTCTCACAATTAAAAGATAACTATTGTGTGAATATTCAGAAAAGCTTTAGTGATGCACAGTTATGTTATTGTGGTTTAGATGTCCTCTGTTCTCCCCACAGTTCCCTCTCCCCCTGTATTGTTGCCATCACACAGCCTGGGCTGTCCAGCACAGGTACAAAGGAGCTGCACAGGTGTCCCTGGCATGGGGCAGGTGGGAATGGAAAAGCTTGGGGGTGCTCAGGGGGTGGGCATGGACACACCTGAGCTCCAATGCAGGTACAGAGCAGCCTGCACTGATAAATGGCACAGAAGAGCTGAGTGACAGACCTTGGGAGGGGCCAGGGCTGGCTGGTGCAACCCCAGGGGTATAAAAGCCTGAGCATCCAGCTTGAAGAGGAACCAGCCATGTGGTATCCATGAGGGGCAGTTCCCAGTGCTGCAGCTTTTTCCTTATGTAGTCCTTTTGTTGTATTTTTGTTAAGGTTTAATAAACCTTTTTAAATTTTCAAAGTGAGCAGTTGTTTCTAACAACCCTCTGAGGAAAGAATGGACCAAGGTCCAAATTGGAAGTGAAAAAGAGGAGCCAAGAAACACACATGCTCTGAAAAGGCAGACCAAGGAGGGGCCATGTAAAATAATCCTGGAAAATGTAAACGAGTTTATGGATATGCATCAGGGTCTGTGAATATGCAACAGGCTGATGTAATTAAAAGGTATTTAAGGGCTATCCCCAAAAATGACAGAGTGCCTTTGGCTGAGTGCCAACCCTAATAACCTTTGCTCTATGGTCCTTGTCTCCTATTGTCCTTTATTCAACTTTTTACTTTTTCACAGAAGAGTGAACTCACACCTTTGCTCTATGGTCCTTGCCTCCCATTGTCCTTTTTTAAACTTTTTTACATTTTCACATAAGAGTGAATGTGTTTTTCACACCTTTGCTCTATGGTCCTTGCCTCCCATTGTCCTTTATTAAACTTTTTTACATTTTCACAGAAGAGTGAATGTGTTTTTCACAACGTGATGTTCCTGAGAGAAAAATCCCAAAATCAGAATGTGGGGAGCGTGCTGGGATGTGGAGCTGGCTGCTCACCAGTCCTGCCAGGGAGCAGGGGATGCACCTGAAATCTTCTCCCAGCCCTCATCCATCCCCGTTAGCACCAATTTCCTTTTCCAGGGGTGCAACAGCAGCAGGCAGAGAAGGGGAATTCACTTCTCAGTCTGGCAGGAATTACAGAAGAGTTGGAGTTGCAGGGTGAGGAGGGGAAAATACTGCTTAAAATGTTCCTTAATATTTGATTGTTGCAGTAAGGTAGAAAAATTATAAGAAAAAATCAGAACAGAGCAGCTCATAAAATCAGGGCTGCTCTGTTATTTCAGTGGCCTTGTCAGGCCAGCCCTTTGCAAGTTCCCGTGTGAAAGCAATCCTGGTGTGAGCAGTTTGTTAACATAACAATCTATGCCTGGGTAAAAACCAGGCAACAGCACCTGTATAAACTGGTTTTGCACCATTAGATAGTTTTCATTTTTCTATCTCTCACAAACAAATTTTCCTGCACGAACACACCGGGGTTTGAGTGACCAATCAATACAGGGCAACAATTTGTTACTAGAATAACTTCTTGTTAGAATAAAAGCCAATAAAGTAATTGGCAAGAAAGCTCCTAACCACACGAGGTCTGTAAAACTGTATAAAAACAAGTTATGTAAATAAAGAAGGGTTTCTTTCCAGCATGAATAGAATGGAGTCTGCCTTATTTATTCTGATATTTGAAGGCCCATAGAATGAGGGGCCCACAGTGCTCTAAACCTCCCTGGGAAGAGGCAGGAGGTAAAACATTTATTACCAGAGCCTTTAAACCTTAAAACCTTGGGATCAACCAGCTGCTTTTCATGTTTTAAGGAGGGGTTTCTCCCACCTCACAAGTTTGTGTAGGAAGTTATGGAAAGTAATCCACTGCCCCATTTCTCTGGGATTGTGCTGTTGGGCTGCACTGGGGCACATCCAGCCAAAAATGCTGCTCCTGTTCCTTGAGGGGACCCAGCCACACCCCAGAGCCAAAACTCCTCCTGCTCCCATCCTGGGCAAGAGGGATGAAATTTTCTTGGAATCACAGAACGCCCTGGAATGGACCCCCAGGGATCATCAGTGCAGTTCTGGCCCTGCACAGACACCCCAACAATCCCAGCCTGGGCATCCCTGCAGCTCCTGGAGCTCTGGCAGCCTCGGGGCTGTGCCCATTCCCTGGGCAGCCTGGTCCTTGGAGAAGTGGGGTTAGTGAACCTGTGTAACTGCATCCTAGAATGTCTCACTCAATGCCTGGACCCGTGTGAGACTCTGAGCAGCAGGGAAAAGGTGTGATTGTTTTCCAGAGGGTTTTATTTTCCTGGCTGTGATGTGCTGGGAGCACCCGTGGTTCTGTTGGGTTTGCTTTAATTATTGTTATTTGTGTGTAAACACACCAAGAGCTTGTTGGAACCACTGGGCTGGAAAACTGCCTGGGAGGCTCCTGCTCCTCTCTGCAGTGTTTAAAGTGTTCATGACTGTTATTTCCCAGCTTCCCTGCCTGCCTCAGCCCCGGGTGTTTATCAGGACAGAACCTGTGTGCCCCGGGCAGGGCAGGATGGAGCAGCAGCACCTGAGGGGAGGGACGGGGGCTGGGAAGGGGTTTGGGAATGCTCCTGGAGCAGGGCAGAGCTGGCCCTGCCCCATGGAGATGACTGTGAACAACATGTTCACCTCTGCCCCTTCCCATCCTGCAGCCCTGGAGAGCCAGGGAGGAGGTGGGTGCTTTATTCCTCGCTGGATTTGGGGTTTTCCCCTTGCCCTGCATCCCCTCGAGCCACAGGGATCTCTAACACCTGCTGTGCTCACATTCCCACTCCAGCCCTCAACCTCTCACCTGGGAGGTGCCACAGGGCACTGGTGTCACCACAAAGCCACTCCCTGTCCCCTCTGCAGGAGGCTCCTGAGTGTCCCCATCCCTGCCCATTGTCCTGCGTGCCCCAGGGCGGGTCCCCCTCCCAGGTGGCCCCGGGCAGGTGCTGGTGCCCCTTGGCCAGGGACCCTGGTGCCAGCCAGGCCTTTCCCCGTGTCCCAGGACATGCTCAGGGCACTCCCACCACTGCTGGAGGGAAATACTGAGGTGCTGGCAGGTACAAAATAAATCAGTTTAAACCAATAAAACCTCCCCCAAACCATCAGAAACCCCAAGAACAGGAGTGGCCTGGAAGAGGATGGGTGGCCTTGGTGGGGACATCATCAGGGCAGAGGAAGGAGGGCAGGGAGGGTCACACAAGGTGGGGGGTGCACCCAGTGCCCTGGGACAGCTCAGGGAAATTGGGAAAGGTGGGAGTGTGGTGGGTTTGGTGCCCGGGGTGGCAGTGACAGGGATGGGTTTGGTGCCCTGGAGTGGCAGTGACAAGTTTGGTGCCCACAGTGGCACCAGCAGGGATGGGTTTGGTGCCTGGGGTAGCAGGGATGGGTTTGGTGCCCAGGCTGGCACTGGCACAGATGGGTTTGGTGCCCGGGTGGCACTGGCACAGATGGGTTTGGTGCCAGGGTGGCACTGGCAGTGATGGGTTTGGTGCCCAGGGTGGCAGTGACAGGTTTGGTGCCCAGGGTGGCAGTGACAAGTTTGGTGCCCAGGGTGGCACTGGCAGGATGTGTCTGGCTGGACTCCCATCCCTGTCTGTGGGGGGATCCTGCCAGAGCAGGGTCTGAACCCCACGGGGCTCACAGGGGTGGCATTTCCTGCACAGAGGGGGAACCTGTGGGGTGGGATTTGGGGTTTAAGGACGGGGGGCACTGGGGACCTGCCCAGGCTGGGCTGTGCCAGGGATGAGGGACAGGGAGAGGGAGAGGGAGAGGGAGAGGGAAAGGGAAAGGGAAAGGGAAAGGGAAAGGGAAAGGGAAAGGGAAAGGGAAAGGGAAAGGGAAAGGGAAAGGGAAAGGGAAAGGGAAAGGAAAGCTGCTCCCCCACTGCCACCTTGTGCCTGGAAAGCAAACAGCCTGGCAGGTCCGCAGGGCTGTCACAGGGGATGCAAAGTCCAGGACATCCCTCTGGACTGGCAATTCCCAAACACGGCCAGAAATGGCTTTGGGATGAGGCTCCCCCAGAGCAGCCCCTGCTGAGGGCGTGGGTGAAGCTTTACCCGGGCTGAGCTTGGCCTTCCCTAAAGGTTTAAAAGTGCTTTATGTTCACCCTGCTGAGGGGCACAGAGCTGGAGGCCGTGCCCAGGCACCCTCAGGGTGCAGCTCCCTGTGCCAGGGCCTTCCTTCCCTGCCTCACAGGAACAATCCCTCCCCAATATCCAATCTAAATCTCTCCTTTTTTAGTTTACATCTGTTCCCCTCTGTCCTGTCAGTATCTGCCCATGGCAAAAGTCCCTTTCCCTCTTTTTTATGAATCCCCTTTAGGCCCTGCAAGGGGCTCTGAGGTGTCTCTGGAGCCTTCCCCTCTCCAGGTGAGCACCCCCAGCTCTCCAGCCTGGCTCCAGAGCAGACTTGGAGCATCCTCATGGTTTCCTCAGGATCCCAGCAGCTCCATGTCCTGTCTGCCCATGTCTGCCAGAACAGGGAAGGAGGAAAGCCTGACCTCTGAGAGCTCAGTGGTGGGACACGAGGGAGGGCTGGAAGTGTCTGGGGAAAACAGGAATGTGGGGCAGCCAGAGGTGACCAGTGCTGTGCAAGCTGCAAAAACATCAGCACTGGGAATTCCTGGGTCTTGAGAGCCTTGGACTTTTCCAGCACAGAAATCCCGTGAACTTCCAGAACTCTGCCTGAACTACTTGGGAGCTCTTTATTAGAGACATCTCTGCACACCACAAGAGACAGGGAGGGCTTCAAAAATGGGGAAAAGGAACACAGGAGGAGGAACAAGAAGGGAGGAATTATAAATCTGCCCTTTGGAAAGAGCACCTGGGGCAAAAGGCCTGGAATTCCCAAAGCAGACACCCCTGGAGCACCCAGAGGGATGATCCTGTCCTATGGCTCAGGGACAAACCCCAGGGAAATCTGGATTTCCTCTGCAGCTCATGGCAGATCCCTGCTCACAGTGTGGGGCACAGGCTGAAGGATGGGGTGTCCTGGGCTGGGCTCTGCCTTCCCCAGGGAAAGCCCAGATTCCCTTGGGAGCAGGGTGGTCCCAGAGCCCCTGGGAGAGGCACTGCAGGCAGTCCATGGTGTGGTGATTGTTTATGGTGTGGTGATTGTCCATGGTGTGGTGATTTGTTGGGGTAGATGAAACAAGAAAGCCTTATAAATATGATTGCCTGGCAAAAGATGTTGAGAATATCAAACTATAGGCGAGACTGAAATGAACGCAAGCTTTGAGATCCCTCAGTTACTGAACACCTGGAAAACAATGGTGTGGCCAGCTGAAGGTGATCCCCTTTGGATGGAACAACACCCTCTGCTTGCAGACAGGCCCAAGGGTCAGAGCAGACCCTACAGCTTGGCAGAAGGGCCCAAAGAGGAGTTTTTAGGGTTTAAAATGTAACACAGTGTGGTAATGTAATGATTCTTATAGGCTGTATGGAAATCTTATAGGATTTGTATCTTGTACTAGATTGGTTAGTGAGAATCAGAATATTCAACACAAAAGATGATTTATTGTATTGGAAAGGGAACTTTGACCATCCCTTCCCTTCTCTTCTCTTTGCTCTTTCCACAGCATCTTCCACTTCTTCCTACATCTTCGTTCTCACCCCTTTTACTCTCTTACATTCTCCCCCTCTCTTCTCTCAGCCTGCTCTGAGCTGTGGCTGCAGCTCCCAGCAGGGCCCTGCCCCAGGCCCTTTGCAATGAACCCCAAGTTCCTGCCCTGGCTGCAGAGATCTCTGCTCTCTGTCCATCCCCACTGTCCCACCGTGCAACCCCCGCACCCGCTCCAACAGTGATTACCCATGGTGTGGTGACTGTCCATGGTGTGGTGACTGTCCATGGTGTGGTGATTGTCCATGGTGTGGTGACTGTCCATGGTGTGGTGATTGTCCATGGTGTGGTGACTGTCCATGGTGTGGTGATTACCCATGGTGTGGTGATTACCCATGGTGTGGTGACTGTCCATGGTGTGGTGATTGTCCATGGTGTGGTGACTGTCCATGGTGTGGTGATTACCCATGGTGTGGTGATTGTCCATGGTGTGGTGACTGTCCATGGTGTGGTGATTACCCATGGTGTGGTGATTGTCCATGGTGTGATGATTGTCCATGGTGTGATGATTGTCCATGGTGTGGTGATTGTCCATGGTGTGGTGACTGTCCATGGTGTGATTGTCCATGGTGTGGTGATTGTCCATGGTGTGGTGACTGTCCATGGTGTGGTGATTGTCCATGGTGTGGTGATTGTCCATGGTGTGGTGATTGTCCATGGTGTGGTGATTGTCCATGGTGTGGTGACTGTCCATGGTGTGGTGATTGTCCATGGTGTGGTGACTGTCCATGGTGTGGTGATTACCCATGGTGTGGTGATTGTCCATGGTGTGGTGATTACCCATGGTGTGGTGATTGTCCATGGTGTGATGATTGTCCATGGTGTGATGATTGTCCATGGTGTGGTGATTGTCCATGGTGTGGTGATTACCCATGGTGTGGTGATTGTCCATGGTGTGGTGATTGTCCACGGTGTGATTATCCAACCCCTGGGGATGAGAGAGGGGCGGATGGGAGTGGGGCTGGGCTGGGGTTGGAGCCTCACTTGGAAAGCTTGGAATGGCAGGGAAGGGTCTTGGGGCTGCTTCAAGGACTTGCAGGGCTGGGACCCCCTTGGGGCCAGGGTGGGCAATCCCAGGGGCACGGGAAGGGAATCTCCACCTGAGCTGCTCTGGAGGTGTTGAGCAGGAGCATCCATTGGGGAAAAAATCCTTTAAATCACTTTAGAACTTCTTCATAGTAAGAAAGGCCTTACAGATCACAGAATCAGGGAATATCCTGAGTTGGATGTGACCCCCAGGGGTCATCAATCCCACTCCTGGCCTCAGGGCACCCCAACAGTCCCAGCCTGGGCATCCCTGGCAGCCTCGGGGCCGTGCCCATTCCCTGGGCAGTGCCCAGCACCCTCTGGGGGAAGAGCTTTTCCCTGGGCATCCCCTTCCAGGGCCTGACCACCCTTTCCAGGAAGAAATTCCTCCCGATGCCCAGTCTGTCCTCCTGGGGCCTGTGGGGAGCCCCTGCCTGGTCTGAGGTGTGAGGCCTGACCTCCCCACAGCGCTCAGGCTCAGGAGCTGCAGGAGGAGGGGTGGAACAGCCCCACCCACTGACAGCTCAGGTCTGTCGGGTTGAGCTGAAAAATACAAAATAAAAGTAACTGAAGTGTTAAAAATAACCCTTTATTTAGCAAAAATAAAGTAACCAAAAAGTGCTTAAAAAGCTTTTATTCTATTTTTAGTCTCATATAAAAAGTAAAATAATACAAATGTTATAATTTACACTATCACAATCAAAACCTATTTCTTAATTATAATACATTACAATGTTTCTTAGCCCATCAACTTTTGTTACACTATGTTGTAAATACTTTAGAACTATTTATCTAAAATTACTCTTTATGTCTTACAACAATACATCTTTTATAGTTCTTTGTCAAAAAACCCTAGTCTTATTTATAAAACTGTCTTTCAAAACTCATTTCTATTTCCATTTAGATAGTAATAATAATAATAATATATATAAATATATATTTATATATAAATATTACTCTTAATATATATAAATAATATTTTATAATATTTCTCCTATTTTTATAATATTTCTCCTATTGTATAATATTTTTAAGTCAATATTTTTTCTCTCAAAGTTTACATATACATACATACTATGTGAACCTACTATCAACCTTTACAAATTCTCTACAATTCCCACAAGGTCTTCCTCACTGGAACTTTTCCCTGCTGAAAAAAGCCTCAAATTAAACATCCAGCCGAGGCAGATTTGTGGGACTGGAGGGTTCAAACACCAATAAGCAGCACAAAGAATTCCAGCTGTGCACAGCTACAGGCTCTGCTCCTCCAGGGGGGCTCCTGCAAGGAAACACCACCAGAATCCAACTCCCAGGGGGTTTGTGGTGACTCCCTAGGGTGGCACAGCTGGCCTGGCACCCCTGCAGCTCCAGGGTTGTGTATTTGTGCTGTGAAACCAGGAGTTACCCCTGCAATCTGCAGGGACCTCACCTGGCCCAGGTGGGTGTTCACAGCTCTCCGAGGGCAGAGGCAGCTGCTGCTCTCTGGGGATATCTGCCCTCCTGGTTTCTGATCCCAAAGTTTCTTTAGAGGAGCCGTTCATCAGCCCGGAGCTCTCCTGCCCTTCCCAAACAAACGTGGTTTTACTTCCCACCACGAGAGGTCTCCAGGAACCGAAGGAAAAAAATCCAGTTGGAAAAAGCATCGAGGAACAAGGCTGGGAGCAGCCGGGGCTGGAGCTGGGGAGGAAAGGTCTCGTCCTCTCCCAGGTGAGACTTCCAACACATCCCTGCCTGCTGGGATGGGGTCCCTGGGGTGAGATCCCCAAATCTCCCAGCAGCTGGGGGAAAGCTTGAGGTGCTTTAGGAACTCTTCAAGGTAAGAACCAAATTAGGGGAAAAGCAAATTACAGGACCAGGATGCACCAACACAGCTGTGGTGAGGTTGTTCCTCCTCAGTGCTCAGGGGTCTCCAGTGGCTGGGATCAAATGTCCAATTTTCAGCTTTTTCCCCCTTCCCAGCCAAGAGGGGCTCGTTCTGTGCCCACAAACCCTTTAGGAGGATAAACACATTCCTGTTAACACATTCCTGATAAACACATTTCTGTTAACACATTCCTGCTAACACAGGGCCCTGGGATGGGATGGGATGGGATGGGATGGGATGGAAGGGACCTTAAAGCCCATCCATGGGCAGAGACACCTTCCTTTATCAAGGTGGCTCCAAGGCTCCAGCCTGGCCTTGGGCACTGCCAGGGATCCAGGGGCAGCCCCAGCTGCTCTGGGCACCCTGTGCCAGGGCCTGCCCACCCTCACAGGGAACAATTCCTAATTCCCAATATCCCATCCATCCCTGCCCTCTGGCAGTGGGAGCCATTCCCTGTGTCCTGTCCCTCCATCCCTTGTCCCCAGTCCCTCTCCAGCTCTCCTGGAGCCCCTTTAGGCCCTGGAAGGAACCCTGAGGTCTCTCCAAAATCTTTTCATCTTTACCCTGAAGAGCCCCAGCTCCCCCAGCCTGGCTCCAGAGGGGCTCCAGCTCCTTGAGCACCTCCGTGGCCTCCTCTGGATTCATTCCACCAGAATTCATTCCATGTCTTTCTTGTGCTGGGGGCAGTTGTTGCTTTCTTTCCTCTAGAAACTGAAGACCACTGAAGAAATTTTTCCTCACATCCAGCCTGAACCTGTCTTGGTGCAAATGGCATTTGAGGAAGTCCCTTTGTGCCAAGGGCTGTGGATGGGTCACCTTGTCCTCCCTCTGGCATCTCCACATTCCCCTGGCTCCCAAAGATATTGGCTTGTGAATCTAAGGCAGAAACTCAGGATTTGTGCTGATCTTTGAGTTTGGAACTCTTTAGAGAGGGTTTGTAGCAGTGGAAGTCATTCCAGACTAATCAATCATTCCTTTCTAATCAATACTTCAGCAGTTGAAAGAATGGCTTTAAAGGGCCTGGAGGGACAGAGTTCAGTCCATGTAAACACTGCTATTGTCCTACCCTGATCCTCATTAATCCACTTGGACACCTCTGAGCCACTGGCTGTGACAGCAGGTCAGGGTCTTATGGCTCAACCTGGACCTTCCCAGAGAGGGGTCCTGCAGGAAACAACTTCCCAGGGGTCTCAGGCAGTCCTTCAGCCACTGGGTAACCTCAGCAAGGGGCAGAAAATTCAGCTCTGAGCAGTGATTTCAGCTCTTAGTGTCACTGTCATATTTTCTGAAAAATCCCTTGGCCAGGATTTCTTCTCCTGGGAAGCTCAGAAGCCTCAGAGAAGAATGAAAACAATAATTATCTGATTGCTTCTCCTGTGTTTTGCTGCTTTGGAATGTGGTTGGAGACTGTTTATCCAACAGGTGGTTTTTTGACTGGTTTCATGTGAATTGTTTTGACTTAATGACCAGTCTTTTCTGGCTGTGTTGGGACTCTGGAGGGAGTCACGAGCTTTCATTATCATTCTTTGTAACCTTCTGTATGTATCCTTTCTCTATTCTTTAGTGTAGTTATAATAAATATAATATAATTAATATAATAAAATAAATATAATATATCATATCATAATAAATTAGCCTTCTAAGAATATGGAGTCAGATTCTCAATTCCTCCTTTGTAGCCACGACATTTTCTGAAAAATCCCTTTCTTTCGGATTTTTTCTCCTGAGAAGCTGAGAGGCCTCAGGAACAAAATGTAAACATTGATTATCTGCTGCTGTGGAATGCAACAGACGCATCTGGGATTGGTCTCATGTGGTTGTTTCTAATTAATGGCCAATCACACTCAGCTGGCTCAGACTCTCTATCCAAGCCACAAGCCTTTGTTATCATTCTTTGCTATTCTATTCTTAGCCAGCTTTCTGATGAAATCCTTTCTTCTATTCTTTTAGTATAGTTTTAATGTAATATATATCATAAAATAATAAATCAGCCTTCTGAACCATGGAGTCAAGATTCTCATCTCTTCCCTCATCCTAGGACCCCTGTGAACACCACCACACTCCTTTGTCCTGGGGACCCTGAAAATACCACACTCAGTGATTTCAGCTCTGCCTTGTGAGGTGTACCCTGGCCAACACAGGGACAAAGAGACAGGAGCTCTGTGTGGTTGTGGTTGTGTGGCTGTTCCACAGAGTTCCTTTATTCCAGCACCCTGCCAAGGAGGCCAGGGACAGCAGCTCCCCCCTGAACAGGGCAGAAGCAGGGGTTTTTAGGGGTTTTTAGGGGTTTTTATGGGGAAAAGCAGGGGTGGTACAAAATCGGTCCCAATAAATCTACAAGGGCTTCCAAAGCATGCTGGGAACTCACCATGACCAAGGAGGATTTCTCAATCCAGGAGGGTTGAGGTGATCTTATCATAACCCATTCAAGGGACATCTTTCCAAGGCAGAGGGTTGGCATGCCTATCTGACTCCACAGCTCCTGCTGTATTTAGTAAAAAGGATTCCCCAACAGCTCTTTTAAAGCAACATAAAAGGCATGAGAACATGTGATGGTGTTCACAGGGGTCTTATGTTGAAGGAAGAGACTGAGATCTGACTCCTTATTTCAGAAGGCTTGATTTATTATTTTATTATATAGATTACATTAAAACTATACTAAAAGAATAGAAGAAAAAGTTTCATCTCAGAAGGCTGGCTAAGCTAAGAATAGAAAGGAAATAATGAAAACAAAGGCAGCTGTCCCAGACTCTCTGTCTGAGCCAGCTGACTGTGATTGGCCATTAATTAGAGACAATCACATGAGACCAATCCCAGATGCACCTGTTGCATTCCACAGCAGCAGATAATCATTGTTTACATTTGTTCTTGAGGCCTCTCAGCTTCTCAAGAAGAAAAAATCCTAAGGAAAGGATTTTCATAAAAAGATGTCTGTGACATGAACATAAGACAATAAGAATCAATAAAAAGCCATGAAGTACCTTTAACTAAAGATGAAACCCATGCAGTTAATCCCCATTGTCTGAAAAGTTCACTAAAGATGAAACCCATCCAGTTAATCCCCACTGTCTGATAAGTTCATTGACCCAGTCTGGTGCTGTGGTTTGTGCTGAGGGCTGGGGCCAGCAGTGGCATTTGAACCTCCCCAAGGCTTTGTGAGGTGGCCAGGAGTGCACTGCAGCATTTCCCTTCCCCTTTTTCTTCCCTCTTCCCCTTCTCTGGGCTTTTCCTTGCCTTCCTGGGTGCCTGGTGCCCAGGGTAGGGAGTCACCTGCCCTCTGCTCTCTCAGTGTCTGCCACAGCAAGAGCAGACTGGGCTGGGTGCTCCAGCTGGGAATTCAGCCCAGGTCTCCTGAGCTGGAGAAGGTGCTGGCACCCCTGGCACAGTGATTCCATGGGCATGGATGCCATCATCAGCAGGAAAATTCTGCCCTCAGCTCCTGAGGCTCCTGAGGCCCTTTGAGTGAGGGGTTTTCCCTTTCAGAGCCCACAGATCTCTGCCAATCCCTGCTGGACTCTGGGATCCGAGCAGAGCTGTGGGAAGCAGAGCTCAGCCACCCAAGGTGCTGGGTGCAGTGGGGGTGACAGGCTGAGGATAAAGGACAAGCTGGATTTAGGTGGTGGTTGTTGAGGAACCCAGATCTGGACTGGATTCCTGAAGGAAACCACCCACTGTCCCCAGGGAGGCCTTGCAGTGCTGAAAGGGGCTCCAGGAGAGCTGGAGAGGGACTGGGGACAAGGGATGGAGGGACAGGACACAGGGAATGGCTTCACATTTACAGAGTGTGGGTTAGGTGGGATATTGGGAATTAGGAATTGTTCCCTGTGAGGGTGGGCAGGCCCTGGCACAGGGTGCCCAGAGCAGCTGGGGCTGCCCCTGGATCCCTGGCAGTGCCCAAGGCCAGGCTGGACAGGGCTGGGAGCAGCCTGGGACAGTGGGAGGTGTCCCTGCCATGGCAGGGTGGGATGGGATCATCCTTATGGTCCCTTCCACCCTAAACCATTCCTCAGTTCTGTGTCAGCCCCTTCTGAGGGATTCTGGCAGGGGATGAGGCCCTGCTGGGGCAGAGCCTTTTCCTATGGACAAGGTCTGTCCAGCTCCATGGGATTTCTTCCAGCCCTGGGCTCCTGCAGGGCTGAGGCAGCATTTCCATGGAGGGCAGCACTGATAAACTGAGATTGTCCTGCATTCTGCATTGACAGCCTGTTATGGTTGCAGGGCCCAGAAGGAATGCCAGGAATTGGCTCTTTGGAGGCCAAGGTGAGAATGAAGGGCACAAAAAAGATGTTTTTGGCCAAAGGTGCCATCTCTTCATGCTGCAATCAGAGAAGAGCACAGCTACAGCAGGAATTGTGTGCTCTGGGACGTCCCAGAGCCTCTGGGGGTGCCCCCATCCTTTTTTTCAGTGATCCTGTTCACTTCAGACATCCTGGGGCTCTTTTCTCACCGTGCCTTGGCCATTTTCCAAAGCAGCAAAGGATGCAGGCAGTGATCCTTTCCGAGAGAGCAGCTCCAAGGGCTGTGATAAAAGCTGGGAGCTCTGTGCTGTTGTTGGTGTGATATCAGCCCACACAAAGGGCTGCTCTCCGTGCCCAGCCTGCAATTGGAATCACTCAGCCGTTGCATGTAAAGCCCTGCCTTTGACAGAGCTGCCCAGAAAGGCTCACACTTTGCACACAGATTATTGTCAGGAGTGCAGTGGGAGTGCAGTGAACCTGCTCTGGAATCAGCCCTGACTGGCACAGCCAGAGCTCCACGCAGGGGGGCATCTCCTCTTACCACTAGATGTCACAAACTGTTTTTTTCCCACATTTTCAGAACCTGCTTTCCGTGTTTTCAGCTGCTCCATCACTTGATGAAGGCAGTCACGTTGATAATCCCTGAATAAACTCCTCTTTTTTGGATTTTGGGCATTTTTTCCCCTCTAAGTCATGCTTAGCTTCAGGCTTTTTTTCCCACCTCGCACACACGTGCCAGCACATTCTTGCTGCCATGCTGCAAATGCCACACTGTGGCACGCCTGCTGCAAGCTCAGAGCTCTTTTGGGCTTTGATTTGCATTTTTAAACTTTCAGCTGCTCCAGCATCTTCCCTGAGAGTGGTGGTGACATTCCTGTTCTGTTGCTGAGCAGAAAAAATGGTGAGGTTTGGCTTTTCTCAGTTAAGTCCAGCTCAGAGTTCGTTGTGAGTCTGCTCTGTGCTGAGCCTGGGAAGGTAAAACTCAGCCCAGCCCTCCCAGGGGAGGCTGCTTTTTGTCCAGAGGTGGTGACTCCTGGCAGGGGCACTGGGAGTGGCCCAACAAACCCCTCTGCCCTGGAGCCAGCCTGGAGAGCTGGGGGGGCTCACCTGGAGAAGGCTCCAGGGAGAGCTCAGAGCCCCTTGCAGGGCCTGAAGGGACTCCAGGAGAGCTGGAGAGGGACTGGGGACAAGGGGTGGAGGGACAGGACACAGGGAATGGCTCCCAGTGCCAGAGGGCAGGCATGGATGGGATATTGGGGATTGGGAATTGTTCCCTGTGAGGGTGGGCAGGCCCTGGCACAGGGTGCCCAGAGCAGCTGGGGCTGCCCCTGGATCCCTGGCAGTGCCCAAGGCCAGGCTGGACAGGGCTGGGAGCAGCCTGGGACAGTGGGAGGTGTCCTCATGGCAGGGGTGGCACTGGGTGGGCTTTAAGGTCCCTGCAATCCAAAGCATTCCATGATTCTCTAGGTGTCCCAGCTTTTTCAGAGCAGGAGGAGCTGTGCTGACCAAGTAGGACAAACCATCAATTCCCACACTTCAGCCTGGTTTCATCTGAGGACAGGCACTGTAAAACCCCTGAGCTGTCCTAACAGATAGCCAAGACTCCACCTGCATTAACTCTGGGAGATCCCCAGCTCCCTGTTGGAAAAGCACATATTTGTATGTGAGGTGAGCTTTGCTTTGGGAGGTGTTGGCCCTGCACACCTGGGAGAGATCAAACATTCCTGAAGACCCAATTACAGATCCAAGACACATGCTGGGCTAAAAAAATAAGGGCTAGAAAACCTCCTCCTGCTCTTTCATCTGTGATGCTTCCTCAGAACTGCTCTATTTCCCTAAGGAAAAAGAATTGGGGAATATAACAGAAGGAAAAGGCAAATGAAGCCATGCTGCTTCTTCAGAGCAAACAGGCTGCAAGGATCTGAAATGCAGCCTTTGTTCTTCCAGAATATCCACCTTGCAGCCCACAGCACTGGGAAGCTTTAGGAATGTCTGACAGCCTGAACATGTTTCTTTTCACCCCACACAGTTTCAGGAAGAGTCTGGGGATGTGGCCTCTCCAGGCTTTCTGGTGTTCCCAGATGTTGCTTCAGGTGGGGAGAGCACAGGAAGTGCAGGAACACAGGGACAGTGCCTCATAAAGCATGGAATCAGTAAGGCTGGGAAAGACCTCAGACTCCCTCAAGTCCAGCTGTGAACCCAGCACTGCCAAAGCCACCTCTGATCCATGTCCCCAATGTGTCCTGACCTCAGTGTGGCAGAGGACAGATGGAACCAGCTCCAGGGCCTGGGGGATCTGTGTCCTGCAGCAGCTTCAGGGCCTGGGCTGTCCCTGCACTGTCCCTATTCCAGCTCCAGGGCCTGGGCTGTCCCTGCACTGTCCCTGCCCTGTCCCCATCCCAGCTCCA
The DNA here is from genome assembly GCA_024362935.1 of Setophaga petechia. Classification (NCBI taxonomy): domain Eukaryota; kingdom Metazoa; phylum Chordata; class Aves; order Passeriformes; family Parulidae; genus Setophaga; species Setophaga petechia. Next base: position 1,774,183 of record JANCRA010000028.1, on the reverse strand, counting down.
GGGCCTGGGCTGTCCCTGCCCTGTCCCCATCCCAGCTCCAGGGCCTGGGCTGTCCCTGCACTGTCCCTGCCCTGTCCCCATCCCAGCTCCAGGGCCTGGGCTGTCCCTGCACTGTCCCTATTCCAGCTCCAGGGCCTGGGCTGTCCCTGCCCTGTCCCCATCCCAGCTCCAGGGCCTGGGCTGTCCCTGCACTGTCCCTATTCCAGCTCCAGGGCCTGGGCTGTCCCTGCACTGTCCCTGCACTGTCCCTATTCCAGCTCCAGGGCCTGGGCTGTCCCTGCCCTGTCCCTGCCCTGTCCCCATCCCAGCTCCAGGGCCTGGGCTGTCCCTGCACTGTCCCTATTCCAGCTCCAGGGCCTGGGCTGTCCCTGCACTGTCCCCATCCCAGCTCCAGGACCTGGGCTGTCCCTGCACTGTCCCTGCACTGTCCCTATTCCAGCTCCAGGGCCTGGGCTGTCCCTGCACTGTCCCCATCCCAGCTCCAGGGCCTGGGCTGTCCCTGCCCTGTCCCCATCCCAGCTCCAGGGCCTGGGCTGTCCCTGCCCTGTCCCCATCCCAGCTCCAGGGCCTGGGCTGTCCCTGCCCTGTCCCCATCCCAGCTCCAGGGCCTGGGCTGTCCCTGCACTGTCCCCATTCCTGGGGCTGGTTTGAGGCAGGGCTCTGGGGACAGCCCAGCCCCACATGTGGGATTTTAGTTTTGGAGTGGCAACAAAGAAGGAAATGTCACTTCAGGGAGTCAGTTCTGAAATGGATGGAGATGAATGAACTGAGGAGCTGGAGGTTGCTCTGGATGTTGCTCCAATGTTTCTGTGGATGGATGTGGAAAGGAGGGAAGGAAATGTCTCCACAAAACCCCACAGAGACCTTCAGGAGATGTGGAGCAGGGCTGTTGGTTTGACCTGGCTGCCAAGTCCATGAACAACCTCATTCTGGGAGCCAGCTGAAGGAGGCAGGACTGGTTCTCATGGATGGGATGGATTTATTGGAGTTAGTTTCCAAAGATAAACACAATTATCTGAACTGTTCATTACCCATGAATTATCTCCATGGAGCGTGGGTCCCCAGGATGGAAGATTTGCTCTGTCAGAAGTTTCAGAAATATCAAAATAAACCAAACAAGCCCACAAACTCAGAACAACAAGGGAAGCAAACCTGCCATAATTAGGTCCCAAGGGATGCTTATTCCCAGCTTGATGGAGAAATTAAGTCAATACAATGGAATGGTTAAATATTGACTGAGCTGTAATATTTAATCAAGAAGGATTCATACTGCTCCTCTTTCAAAAGAGCTTGAGCTGCTTGTTTTATTGGCTTTTTAATCAATGTTTTAATTATATCAGTGCTCTAATTTCATAATAAGCTTACATTAATTAAGACAACTCTTCTATATGCAGAGAGTAATAGGAAAACCAAACCAAATAAGAGGAATGTGATGTTCTCCTGCTCCAGAAGAGACTGAGACTGTGCTGTTTACACTCATTTACTCTTGCAAAGGGAAATGATACAAGGAATTTGTGGGACTCAGAGTGACCACGAATTCTTTATTTATGTTTAGGGCAGCTCTGCCTCTGATTCAGTGAAGAATTAGTGGAAATAAGAACTTGGCTAAGCCAAGGTTGTGCCAGATGTGTACCAAGCTGTGCATCAGATTTCTGGAGGAAAAAAGTATTTGGGTATAATGGAAGATAAATGGGGATCCTTCCCAAAATGGGCCTTGGAATCTTCTGATGGTTGCCAGCTCTGCCAGAGGGAGGAGGATGAGTGGAGAGGACTGAGCTGGTTGTTAAACAGGGACATTTCTCCTGGGGCTTGGGACACTCACAGGTTCACACAGGCTGGGAACCATCATTAAGTTAAGTTTTCCTTCAAATGGGGAGGAGTGGATGGGTTATCCTGGATCAGCAGAGTGTAGGGCACTGCCTGGACCAACAACTCATTAAACTGCTGATTAGCAGTGCTGATTAGCACTGTCCCTCATTAAACTGCTGATTCACACTGCTGATTAGCACTGCCCATGCCTCACTGCCACTGTCAAAAACCAGTGACTGCTCCAGGGTAACCACAGTTAGGATAAAATCCTGGAGGAAAGATGTTTAGTGCTGTGGTTGGAATAAATCAGGGACTGTCTCTGTTCTTTGCCCTCCCCACCTCAGTGGCCCTGGGGACACCTCAGGGCTGTGGTGGCCTGTGAGGTGCTCATGGCTGGACACTTCTCCTGCAGCCTAATTCCTGCTGCAAATGCCAATGGAAAAGCAATTCCTCATCTGTTTTTCCAGAGGCAGCAGGCAGGCAGATTCCTCCTGCTGAGCAGTGGCTGGGGAAGGCAGCAGAGTGCTCCTGGTTTGGATCAGGACCGAGGGGGAGCAGCCAGCCCTGCTCCTGAGCCTACCTCAGCGTGCCAGGAAGGAGCGATTCCCTGGGATCCAGAGCAGCACTGTCTCAGCCAGAGGCACTAAAACCTTGTGGTGAGATCATGTCTTGGAGCAGGCCATGTTTGGAATGCCAGAGGATGCTGTTATCCCAGGATTTCTTTGCTGTGCAACCAGACCTTTGCAAAGCTGGAGCCTTTGGATACAAAGGGTTTTCATTAATGAGGTCACCGTGGCTGGAAGGGCTCCTCTGTCCCTGGGGTCACAGTGACTTTAATAATGCATTATTTCACACTTAGACATGATGCAGACAGAAGAGGATTTGTGTAGCCAGTGAGATAAGGTGTCCCAAAAGCATTAAAAAATGTCTGTGACTGTATAAATAAGTTAGGGGGAACTGGAAAGGGATGTGTTGAACTGGCAGCTTTTTGGAGCTGCCCTCAGCTGATGTTGCCACATCTGGTGATTGTCATCTTCTATCAGCGTGAGGAGGCTGTGAGCTGTAAAGGGAAACTGTTTGCCTTGTGAGAATGCTTCATTGATTTTTATTAACACTGGGGTTTAGCTCTACCTGCTGCTGGAAGCTCAGCTCAGCCAGGGGCGTTCTCCAACAATTCCATCACGAATCCTCATGGTCAAACCCAGTGAAAGGGGCAAGAGTAGAAACAGCACTGAGCTCCCTCTGCCAGGGTGTGAAGGATGTCTCTATCAGTTACTGTGAGGGCATCAGGATGTCAGTGTCTCCTAAGCTAAGATTGAAAAGAATTAAATGTTAATGCTCCTTTGGAAGGGTGGCAGTGGTGGAACTGCAGCAATAACAAACAGTGAAGGGATTTCTGCCATGCCCTGATGTGGGTTCCTGGCTGTGAAAAATGCCAATCACTTGGGTTTTTTTAATTTTAAAATTTTAATGATAATAAAATGGTTATAAAAATAGCAATATAATTAGAGTAATAAAAATTTGGACAATTTGGATTAGGAGAATATGAGACAATAAAAACAAAGAGTTACAGACAGTCTGGGTACCTCTTTTTGGGCAACATAAGCCTGAAAAAGGACCCCCGTTAACAGAGGATTAACCCTTAAAAGCAACAGCCTGTTGCATATTCATACACCTCATACATGATCCATAAATTCCATTCAAACAAAGGATTCTGTCTGGGCAGTGTCAGCTTCTTCCTCTGAATCCTGACTGCATCTTCAGGACTGAGTGAGGCAGGAAGAAGTTCGTTTCTTCTGCTTAGAGAGAGCAATAAATTCTTTTTCTCTGAAAGATTTAGGTGTGTTGTGGCTGCTATCTTGCTGCGAGTCCTTTCTTTAAGAAAAGTATCTTACATAGCATAGTTTCTATTTTAACATTATGTTATAACCTAAAACGATATTTAACACACTATTTAAGAGAATTAATACAGCATAACTTTCTAACATAACACATATAATATTCATGTTAATATTTGCGAAAAGCCAATCATAAAATACACATTTTTCACACTGCCCCAGCACTCAGCACTGGCACTGGCCCTGCTGGGGCCCTTGGGAGCTGCCCCCAGTGGGACACGTCCCCAGGATGGCACAGCCAGCCCCACCGAGCAAACACCACTGTCCCCACCTTCAGCAAACACCCACCTTCAGCCTAGCAGGGCCCTCAGGGGCTGCCCTGAACCCTGAAATGAACTGAGGAGAGGAGCCATGGACACTGTGCTGGTGGAGATCCTTCCTGTGGGCTGCCCTCAGAAACCACGGCCAGATCTGTGTCCTGTTGGGATCTCCTGCACCTCCCTCCTTTGGGGCTGCCCTCAGAAACCACGGCGGGATCTGTGTCCTGCTGGGATCTCCTGTGCCTCCCTCCTGCCCCTGCCCTCAGAAACCACGGCCAGATCTCCATCCTGCTGGGATCTCCTGTGCCTCCCTCCTGTGGGGCTGCCTCAGAAACCACGGCCGGATCTGTGTCCTGCTGGGATCTCCTGTGTCTCCCTCCTGCCCCTGCCCTCAGAAACCTTGTCCAGATCTGTGTCCTGCTGGGATCTCCTGCACCTCCGTCCTGCCCCAGCGCTCCCTGCTCCAGCCCCACTGGAGCTCTCCTGACAGCAGAGCCCGAGGGGCAGGACGGGCCGGAGGAAGGGCACAATCCCGCCAGTGCTGGGAAAAGAATTCCTCCCGCTGCTGCATCGGCTCTCGGCTGCCCCACGCTGCCCTCCCCGGGCGGCTGCGGTGCTGGAGGAGCCTCGCACACGCCGCGAGGGAGAGTGGCCATGGCCTGAGGGGTGAGCACAGGGCTGGGATGAGGGAGCGACGCTGGGGAATCAGGGATCAGGGACGGGAGCCGCAGGGATGTGGGGCAGCACTCAGAGGGCCCAGGGGACAGGGCCTGTCCCACCGCCCCAGCAGCAGCCACGGACCCTGACTGACCCAGGTGCTCCCACCAGGGGCTGGCCTGGGAGCAGGGGAGCACCCAGGGGTGCACTCACTGCTTGCCTGGCTGCACAGGGACAGTGGGACCTGCTGGGGCCCTGTGGAGCAGCCCCCATTGTCACACATCCCCAGGGTGGCACAGGGACCACGGCACATCACATGTGCTGTGAGAGGACCTTGACTCCCAAGAGCCATTTCCCAGGTGATGGGCAGGTGGGGGTGGTGGTTTCCCAGAGGTCAGCTCCCAGACAGCACATCAGTGTCCCCTGAGTGCTCAGCGTGTCCAGGTGTGCATGCCAAACTCCCAGTGACACCAGAGCAATGTCCCCTGAGTGCCCAGATGTCCAGATGTGCGGTACCAAAGTCCCAGTGACACCAAAGCAATGTCCCTTGAGCGCCCAGTGTGTCCAGGTGTGTGGTACCAAATTCCCAGTGACACCAGAGCAATGTCCCCTGAGTGCCCAGATGTCCAGGTGTGCATTGCCAAAGTCCCAGTGACAGCAGAGCAGTGTCCCCTGAGTGCCCAGCAGGTTCAGGTGTGCGGTGCCAAGGCCCTGGGCAGGAGCTGGGATGAGTGGAATTGTCATTGATTCCCTGGAGAACACTCAGAGTCTCCTGTGAGTGGACACACACCTGAGGTGCCCTCACTTGGTCCTGCCCAGCCAGAGCTGCCACAGCCCCTCTGGAATGCCTGGCATGGCCTGGGAGCACAGGGGGAAGCAGAGCAAAATCATCCTTGCAGCAGGGATGGTGTCCAGCAGCTGCTGTGCCAGGGGGCCACTGAGAGCTCCAGTCAGAGGCTGCTGGGCAGGGATTTCCCTGTCCCTCCTGAGTCCCACACACATCCTGGTTTTGCCCAAGGTGTGAGGTGGGTGGATGCCATCAGGTCCCAACAGATCCAGATCCAGCTGCTCCAGGGCAGATCCTCAGTCCCAAACCTTCAGCACCACCTGCACAGCCAGACATTCCCCTGCTGAGTTCCCCTTCTCAAACCCTGAACCCTTTGTCTGGGAGGTCACAGGAGAACAGGATGAGCTCCTGGGCCTTTCAGTGTCCCTTTGGATGCTCAGAGGTGCCCTGTCACAGCACCAGCAGCCTGGTGTCACACTGCAGGGGTGGACAATGACCTCGGGGGCTCAGCAAGCCTCACATCCTCCCAGAGCCATCCCACGTGTGAGCTCCTGCTGGGCACCAGATTCTCAGGAGAAATCCCCTGGATGGCAGCCAGGAGCTCTTAGGAGAGAATCCCCATGTGCTGATCCTTGAGGCCCTTTTTGGGGCCCTGGTTCTGACAGGGGGGGTGCCTCAGCTTTGCCTTTTGCCTTTGCTGCTGCTCTTCTCAGAGGTGCTGTAGCACAGCAGGGCTGTTAAAGGAGATGATGTTTAACTGCAGGTTCCTTCCCATCCCTCAATCACCTGAAATGGTTTTATCTTCTCTAACTCCTCCATAAAGGAGTCTTTATTCATGGACATTGACTCTGATTCGTTTGAAAATGCTGCAATAATTGCAATTATGAACTGAACTCCAGCTTCATGCCTGACATATCCTGAATGCTTTAAGCAGTTTATCATGGCAGCACTGAAACTGCTTTCCCAAGAAATGCCAATACTTTGTAGCACCCCTGATGTATCACATCTTTCTCTTGAGTCTATTACTGAGACCAGCACAAGCAAATCCATTTCATCAAAGTTTTTTCAGTTTTATCCCAGTCTTGTCCCTCTCATTTCTTCCCTTCTGCCCTCTGAGCTGATGCTTGGTTTTCCTCCTTATAGGGGACAATAATTTTAAAATACTTGCAAGGTTAATTTCTCCAAGAGGGAGTGATCACTCTCCACGTGAATAGGACAGGAGTTAATTGATTTTAAAAATCCTCTCTGAAATGGAGTATAAGAAATAATAAATATTCCAAGCAGAATGTCATAGATCTTCAGGATTAAAGTATGCACGGGTTATGCACTTTCAAATATATTTAATTTTGGCAGGTCTGTGTTGACAGGTCCTAAGCTGGAGCCTGTTCCTGGTACTTGGAGATTTCTCTCACCACAAGAAGCAATCCCCATTTTCAGTATTTTTCAGGCTTTTAGGTTCTCTCCACCTCAGAGTGAAAGACACTAAAATTGGCACCAGCACAGTGGGAGCTCACACAATGTGGCAGGAAGCAGCATCCCCTCTCCCTCAGATCCCAGGGCTTTGGTCACTGGGTTCTTCACGCATCTTCCTGGATCCGTCTGTTCACAGCCCTTCCAGGCTTCTGCTTGTGCTCAAAAAGGCTCCCTGAGAAATGGTGAGAAAATTCCTGTGTCCTGGGGTCTGTGATAGTGCTGTATCCTGGCACCCTGATCATGAATTACCCTGGGGGGGTGATTGCCATTCCTGACCATTGAATTCAGGAAACAGTCCCTCCCCAGGGCAAGGCTGGGTTTCAGCCCAGAGCCATCCTGAGCGAGGCAGGAGAAGCCCACAGGTGTCCCAGACACCTCCCACGTGCAGGATGCTCCGAGCTGCCCCATCCCTCCTGCACCAGGGAGCTCCCTGCTGCTCCCCAGGCACAGATGGTGGCAGGAACATGGTGCCAGCCCAGGGGGCTCTGGATGATAATTCAGATTTAGAAATGAGGAACCATCCCCTCATACGGGGTGGGGGGAGAAGATGAAGAAATCTCTTATGAGAGCCAGGGTGCTTGGAGAATTCATCACCGTGGTCTGTCTGTTAACTTCATGGCAAGGGCTTGTGGAGGCCTCAGGGCATTGCCAGGAACCTGAGGAAGCATTTCTGTACCAAAAGGGTGCTCAGACACTGGGACAGGCTGATCACCTCATCTTCTCAGAGACGTGGTCAATGCCACAAGCCGGTCAATGTTTAGGAAGAGTTTGGAAATTGCCCTTGAAAACCTTGAAATCTTTTGGTCAGCCCTGAAGTGGTCAGAGCTGGACTGATCATAATCATTGCAGGTCATTTCAGCTGAAATGAACTGAACTGGTCTGGTCTGGTCTGGTCTGGTCCATCCCAAGCTGGAGAAGTGCTTGGGGAAGCTGAGTGCAGTGAAGATGAGCAGCAGGAATGGAATGTGGCAAACAGGGAACTGTGTCCTACCCTGAGAGCAACCTGAGGCTGATGAATTCCTTGTTCATTCTGTATGTGAAACCACCTCTCTGGAAGTTTAATTTCAACAATCTGCAGATGCCAAAGCTGCTGGTGCTGGCCTGGAAGCTCCACAGCTCCATGTGTGAGACATGCCAGGCCAGGGATGAGCTCCCCAAAGGCCAGTGGGAAGGATGCTCTTGCTATTCCATACACATTCCTCACTGAACATGCAGATGAGTTTAATTTCTATTTAATCAGCCTCTGCAAACAGCAATCACTTGAGAGTTTTCCTGCCTCACATGCAGTGATTACCCTTCTTCCACCAGCACTGCTCGTACCAGGCTGGGGGCTCTCAGCCCCTCCAGGTGACACCTTTCACTTCAAGGAGGTTCTGGTGCTTTGCTGTGAAATGCTCTGAGTTGGAACTTGCTGGATCTGGAGGTGGCTCGGTGGCATTGTGTTCTCCTTGGGGCTGAGGTGCCTCTGGCATCTCTGCTCTGCCCCTGGGGCAGTGCCAGGAGTGGAGACATCAGTGGAGCCTTGTCCAGATCACCCCTCACTACAGGGGGGTGACCCCAGCTGCAGAAAGCCCAGTGCTGGGTGTTTGCAGCCCCCTCAGTGCTGGGTGTTTGTTTGCAGCCCCCCCAGTGCTGGGTGTTTGTTTGCACCCCCCCAGTGCTGGATGTTTGCAGCCCCCTCAGTGCTGGGTGTTTGCAGCCCCCCCCAGTGCTGGGTGTTTGTTTGCAGCCCCCCAGTGCTGGGTGTTTGCAGCCCCCTCAGTGCTGGGTGTTTGCAGCCCCCCCAGTGCTGGGTGTTTGTTTGCAGCCCCCCAGGGCTGGGTGTTTGTTTGCAGCCCCCCCAGGGCTGGGTGTTTGTTTGCAGCCCCCCCAGGGCTGTATTTGCAGTGTTTGTGCTCTTGCCCTGCAATCTGTGTGTGTGAAACTCTGCACTGCAGAGATCAAGGACAGCTGCTGCTGTCCCAGATGTGATGGCAGGACACAGGGAATGGCTCCCACTGCCACAGGGCAGGGCTGGATGGGATATTGGAAATTAGGAATTGTTCCCTGTGAGGGTGGGCAGGCCCTGGCACAGGGTGCCCAGAGCAGCTGGGGCTGCCCCTGGATCCCTGGCAGTGCCCAAGGCCAGGCTGGGCAGGGCTGGGAGCACCTGGGACAGTGGGAGGTGTCCCTGCCATGGCAGGGTGGGATGGGGTGAGCTTTAAAGTCCCTTCAAACCCACAGGACTCCAGGATTCCATGAGGGTGTTTGGGGGTGATCTGCCTAAACCAGGAGCTGCTGTGTCAGTTTTTAAAAGAACTTTCTGAAATGGACTGCCAGGGAGGAAGAAAGGTGAGAGATTGGGGAGGAATTCTTTACTTAGAGGGTGCTGAGGCCCTGGCACAGGGTGCCCAGAGCAGCTGTGGCTGCCCCTGAATCCCTGGCAGTGCTGGACACTGGGGCTTGGAGCAGCCTGGGACAATGGGAGGTGTCCCTGCCATGGCAGGGGTGGCACTGGAAGGGCTTTAAGGTCCTTTCCAATTCAGACCACTCTGGGATTCTACAATCTTTGGTGACTCAAACCCAACCACGTGGGGCCCATTCCTGCACCTGCTGGGGCTGTACCCAAAGTCTGCAGTGCAGAGACACCTCCCTGGCAGGTCCAGCTCCGTGAGTTCAGCACAACAGAGGCTGAGAACTGATGGGCTGGAGGCAGAAACCTGATTTTTTTTGTGAAACTTTATAGAGAAAGAGCTGGAGCTTTTGCACAACTTTAGCTCCCAGAGTTTTGTCCCTTTGTGTTTATAATTTTAGCTCAGACCTAGAGGCATTTTGCCTCCAACAAGGGATGATATTTTTCTTGCCCTATGAGTGGAGGACACTGCTCCTTCAATTCAAAGCTGCTCCTTCTGTGGCCCTGAGCAGTCTGAGGATGCTGAAATTGGCTTTCCTAGACCACCAGCACCCTGCTACAAGTGCTGACACTTGTATTTAATTCCTGTCTGCAGTGACACCCCCGTGATCATCTCAGCTGTCTGTCATTGCGTGGGCAGTTATTTCTGACAGCTTATTCCAAAGCAGGTCAGCATGGGCAAGGGGGAATTTAGGCAGTAATTAGGGTTAAATGAGATTTATTGCAGTGTGCCAGGCGTGGCACTTGACATCCTCAGCCTGATACTGCCACTTCCAGTGGATTTATCATCTTCCCTTTTGGGGAGGTGATGGTGGGGCAGGACCTTTCTGCCCAGGAATGGTATTAGAGTAAAATAAAACATCTGTCAGCCATCCCTTACTGCTCTGTACCCAAATCCCTGTATCCCTGGCAGTTCCTTAATTCTATCTCCTCTTTTCTTCCCCCTTCTCCCCTCCAAATTTCCCTGAGCCTTAGCAGCTGGCTGAAAGTGGAATGAAATCATCCCAGCTCCTACACAGACAGCCTCATTTCTGAGGGAGGACCAAGGATGGAAATTTCTGCTTCACAAAGCTGCAAAAAAGTAGAAGTCAGGGGACTGATGTGCAGCATTCAGCAAGCCTGGTGCTACAGCAGAGATCAACATCTGCTGTAATTATTTTCTTTAGAACTTCACAATTGTCCTGATAATTTTGGTAGGAAGAAGAACAAATGGGAAAAGATCGGGAAGATACTCTTGGTGAATTTTTTAATTAAAATGTTTTTGATTTGTTGAGGAACACTGAAAGAAGCAATTAAAACAAGATGATATTGGTCTATACTTACATGGGAGAGCCTTGCCAGGATTAACTGGCTTGGCCCAAATAAATTACTGCCTCTGGATTTGCATTAGCAAATACTTCCTAGAGATGTTAATGAGGAAAGAGGAGAATGGAGGGGGTGAGATCATAGCAACAAAGGCAGCCTGCAGGGCCAGAGTCCCAGAAGGGCTTGGGGTAGAAGGGACCTTAAAGCTCATCCCATCCCACCCCTACCATGGCAGGGACACCTCCCACTGTCCCAGGCTGCTCCCAGCCCTGTCCAGCCTGGCCTTGGGCACTGCCAGGGATCCAGGGGCAGCCCCAGCTGCTCTGGGCACCCTGTGCCAGGGCCTGCCCACCCTCACAGGGAACAATTCCTGCCCAACCTAAACTCATTCTTGGTCACTTTGATCCCATTCCCCCTTGTCCTGTCCCTCCATCCCTTGTCCAAAATCTCCATGTTTCCTGCAGGTTCCCTTCAGGCCCTGCAAGGCCACACTGAGGTGACCCCAAAGCTTCTCCTGTCCAGGTGAGCATTGCCAGCTGTGCCAGCCTTTCCTCCCAGCAGAGCTGCTCCATCCCTCTGCTCATCCTGGAGCCTCCTCTGGGCTCCTCCAGCAGCTCCAGCTCCTGCCTGTGCTGGGCCAGGGCTGGGGCAGCTCTGCAGGTGGGGTCTCACCTGGGCACAGGGGCACAATCCCCATCCCTGCCCTGCAGGGCTGGGGGGGTCTCTGGCTCAGCCTGGACCTGCCTGGGGCAAGTGTGGGGTCAGACCAAGGCACTGCTGCAGGTTTGGGCCTGGGGAGCCCAGCCATGGCCAGAGGGGCTGTGTCTGCATTTCACTCGGGGTGAGGAAAGGTTTATTTATTTGCTTCAGGACTCGAATTTCAGTGATTCAATTCCAGGCCTTGGCCGGGCTCCATTTAAACAAAGCAAGGATCCAGGGTGTGAAGTGCTGTGCTGTGATGACCTAATCCAAATCCCACAAAGTCTGGGAATGTTTCCAGTGCCTCCCTGGGAGCTGGATTAGACCTGCACCATCGCTCCTGCCCAGTGCCAGTGCTGGTGCCACAGCAGCAGCAACCCCCAAAAACCCTGATGGGGCACAGCTGAAGGATGGGGCTTTGGGTGGTGTTTTCACAGCATTTCTCCATTAATGGGGAGAATTAAATTAACCATTCAAGTCTCCATTAATGGAGAGCAATAAATTAACCATTCAAGTCTCCATTAATGGAGAGTATTAAATTAACAGTTCAAATCTCCATTAATGGAGAGTATTAACATGAAAAGGGAGATAAACAGGCTTGGGTGGAGCTGGGACAATGGTTGTGCTTGTGGGATGGTTCTGAAGAGATAAAGCTGTTTGCTCTCAGGCCAGTTGTGGGGTGTTTTTTCCCTTTTAAAGCTGCTTTTCTCCTGCAGTCAGGGGTGATTTCCTGGTGGTGTCACACTGAGCTGTGCTCACCTCTCCAAGGGCTGGTGGGCAGAGGATCTGTAGGAGCAGCAAATTTCAATTTCTGGACAGCTCTGGTGGCTGAAACTCAACACACAAGCCTGACTTTTACTGAGGGCACTGAACACACTGACCTGCAGAAAAACAGGTTCGGGGGGGGGGGGGCAGGTTCCTCCTTCCAGCTGGGAATTCCTCCAATTGCTCATTCTTCCTGTGGTGAATAGACAGGAATTCCTGGAGTTCATCTGATTAATTTCTGTAATAAATCCAGGCTCATTCCTGGGCCATTCATTGGAAAGCAAGGCCAGGACAGCCTGCATCCAGCACTGCAATAAATACATACTGGCTCTTTAACAACTTGTACAAAGTTGTGGGGTTCTCTTCTTTTCTCCACAAAACATCACTCTCCACTGACATGGGAGGTCAATGAGAGTGTGCAGTGCCTTTTTTCCTACTTTAAATATGGTAAACATGGATTTCCTGCACTGCTTGCTGTCCTGTGGCAATCCCTGCCTGGATTGCAGGGATTGCATGGAATTGCTCAGACAGGACCCCAGAATGGTTTGGGCTGACAGGACCTTACAGCCCATCCCATTCCATGGGCAGGGACACCTTCCCCAGCCCAGCCTTGTCCTGCCACTGTGGCTTGGCCCCACAGTGCTTCAAAAGAGGAAAAAAAAGCTTCATCAAAAGAAAAAACCCTTTATTTCTATTGCATAAATAATGGTAAAATTAAAATATTGTTATACAGATTATATATTTACAGTAGAGTTTGGTTAGAGGGAACAGCTGATACATATGGCATTCAGTTTTCAAGCTGAATTCAGGCACCAGTGCCAGGAATGGTGGTGACAGTCATTAACCTGTCACCTTCTCCAGCAGGACAGGCTGGGCTGGCCCCTGTGCAGGAGGGGCTCCAGGGAAATGAGGAGTTCTGGATGTTTTAAGGGACAAAGGGCTCTCCAGGACACCTGAGTGCAGTTAATCCCCCCAAAGCAGCTCTCAGGCCTTGGCAGTACCAGAGTCAGGATTAAAGCTGTGCTCAACATCCTCCTCCCAGGATGGAGCCCCAAGCCCTCCCAAGCTCAGGGATCAGCCTCTGGCTCTCTGGGAGGGATAAAAAAAGGCTTTTAAAGCAAGTGCTGACCTTTCTCTCTGAGATCTGACCAGTTGTGGCTTTGCTTTCCAGAGGAGAAGTTCAATCCCTCCCTTTGGCCTCCTGTGCATCTGGAATTGCTGATCCCATTTCTCCAGCCAGGAGCTCCTTCTGTAGTAACAGGCTTTTAAATATGTAAATCTATTTTCAAAGCAAAATAACCCCCCCAAATGTTCATGTATCTCTCAGAAGGAATAAAGGGTCTCTGTCCTAATATTTTATGCAAATCTTGCTTTTACTCTTGTACTCGGGCATGAATAAATATCAGTGCTTCAAAAGAGGAAAAAAAAGCTTCATCAAAAGAAAAAAACCTTTATTTCTATTGCATAAATAATGGTAAAATTAAAATATTTTTATACAGATTATATATTTACAGTAGAGTTTGGTTAGAGGGAACAGCTGATACATATGGCATTCAGTTTTCCTTTATACACTCCTTTATACACTCAGATAACTTGTAATAACATAGGATTTATTTCAGTTGCATGCCCAGTTAATTTATATTAGTATTTACAGTATTTTGTACAAAGGTTTTTTGTTAGGATTTTTTTTTTACTATTATGCTGCTGACTTTGTGAAGTTTTTTCTTTAATTAAAAAGCCATGTCTTTCATTAACGAGCCAAAAAAACCCGGCGAGTTTACAAATGAACAGTAAATGGCTGGAAAACATGAGCTGGTGACAAAAGGGAGACACAGGGATTAGTGGAGACCTTCCTAGAGATGAATGTGGAGGGTTCCTAATAAGGAATTGATTCCTTAGATCCTGCTATGGATTAAATGGCAGCAGCCTGGCTCCTGGCCTTATTCCAGTTAACTCGAATGAGTTCTTCCTGCCTGACCCTGGGGCTCACAGGTGACCTGCCCTCCCTTCCTCACCCAGCCCAGAGAAATCTGAGCAACAACAGCTGGAAGGGCTTTGGCTGCTCTGGAGGGGATGCTCAGGAGGGTGAGCCCACCCTGGGGCTGTGCAGTGGGAACAGAGGCAGGGATTTGGGGATGCTGTCACCAACATCAGCTGCACCCTTTGGAATGGCCCCCAGGGGGGACAGAAGGTGCCCAAGTGCTGGTGGCACCAGGGCCACCTCAGAGCTTCCCAAGGTCTCCTGGCTGGCTGATGGAGACACAGCTGGGAAAGGAAAGGTGCAACATGGATCTCACCTAAAATGGGGCAAATCCAGCTGCTGGTTTGGGATGCTGGCAAAGACAGGCCAGGAACAGCTGGGAAAATAATTGGGTGGAAAATGGCAATTTCATCTAGCAATGGTTTTCAAGGCTACAAAGTATTTTGGTCAGTCTTGGCAGAAAATTAAAAAAAACCCTGTGGTACTTTCATCATCAGATTGTCAAGTACTGAGCTCTAGATCCAGAGGATTTCTTTTTTCTCCTTTCTCCTTCTTCTGGGCCTGCAATTATTTCATAGTGAAGATGCCAAATTACAGCAGTTTTCCAGACTTTTGCCCCTGGAAAGGTGCAAGTGGATCACATTTCAATTAAAAGGGTCTTAGATTTTCTGCCCACCTTGCTCTTGGTGAAGCTTCATCACTTCCTAGAGCTGCCTAAAATGTTTTTCTAGAACTGGAGAAATACAGAGCCCATCCTGATAGCAGTCAACAACATAAAGATATGAAAATGTGGTGAAACCTTTCTTTTTCTGCATTAAATTCCTGGGAAAGGAAAAGGTTTTAAGTGATGCCAGGGAAATGTAATTGCACTGTCAGAGCACAGGAGGGTAAAATAATAGATTGAAACCCAGCAAGTTCTGTACATCTTCATCAGTGGAATGGAAGCATGATTCAGAGCCAAGAAAAAAAGACACTTCATCAGATTCTCATTTTTAGAAGAGTTGGTTTTTCTCCTTTCAAACGCTCATCCACAAAGCAGGAACTAAATCATGGATTACAGGGGTGGGTAAAATAAGGGACTTCATTCTTAGAGATTTTAATGTCATTCCTCCCACTGCTTCTCCCCTCACTGATGCAGGGCTGATGGGGGCTGTGCTCCTGTCACCTCGGGGTGGTGACAGCCCTGGCAGCTCCCAGCACGTGCAGGGGCTGAGTTTTCCATGGGAAAAGCTGAGTCCCCCTTTGTCCTGGGGCCCCCTCTGAGAATGGAGCCCTCCCAGCCACCTGGAGCCCCTCCCAGGGCCAGGGGTGGCCCAGGAGATGTTTCTGCAACAGGCAGGAGGATGCAGAGTCGGGTTTTGGGACAAAATATTTCTAAACTTCAATGGAAGAAAGGACCAGTGGGTGCTTGGCTCATCCAAACAGATTTCAGCCATCCAGAGTGGCAGCTTTGGGAATGTTTTCTAGCTTGGCTTGCTTTGCTGGCTTCCTACCCTAGCTCTGGATTTAAAACCCCTCTTCACTCAGCCCAGCTAACAAAGAGGGGTATCCAAGCTGCTGGAATTAAAGCAACCAACATCAGCCCTGCCACTGCACGTGTCCAACAGGTGAAACCTCTGGATAACTGGGATGGAATCTCTCACATGAACTGGATTACACCCAGAAATTCAGCTTGGCTCACCAGGGAGCAGGGACAGGAGCTGGGGGTGCTCCTCCCTCCCACCTCCTGCTCACCCTGGACCCGGGTCTGTGATCACTGTCCCAGGTGCTGGCAGTGACTGGGGGATATGGGGGTGTCCATCAAGCAGGAAAGAGAATTATTTTGTGAACTCTCTCTAATTCCCTATCACCTCCCACAGCATGAGGACCACAGTCCTAACAAAGCCAAGCCTTCCTAATTTAAATCTTTCAGTTATATTGACATTGCTTCTGACCAGAAATTCCTCCTCATGGAGGGGCCAGGCTCCTGTGGGTGGCACCAGAGGTGACACCTTCCAGGTGTCACTGGCTGTGAGCAGGATCTGGGTCTCCAGGGCCACCAGCACCACCATCATGGAATGTCCTGAGTTGGAAGGGATCCACAAGGACCTCAAGTCCAGCTCCTGGTGGTGCACAGGACAAAGCCACTGCACCTGTCCTGCCTGGAACTCCCCAGCTGTGGTTTCCTCATGGCTGCCCTGAAGGAATGTCTTTGGCTTTGAGAGGTGAGCAGTGTTCCTTCAGCAGATTTTGCTGGAATTCACTTCCCTCCAAATTATTGCAGCCTTGGTGAGGCTGCTGTTCCTTCTGCTGGCTTCTCCAGGAGCACGGATCAGGATCACTGCTGAAGCCAAGGTCAGTGGTGATCAGGGGTGCAGGAGCAGGAACCCAAATCCTTCCCACCAGAGCTTGATCCCCACATGGAGAACCTTCCCAAAGAGTCCTCAGCAAGCCCAGGACAGGCAGTGCTCAGGCTGAGTGGATTTCACTCCCTTCTCAATTAAAGCAAAGCCTCTCCCGAGCTGAAATCATCACGTCCCTTTTGAAGCCTTCCCTGCACGTCAATCCCCTTAATTGCCACAGTTCTTTGTGGCCAAGCCAACAGAGCTGCTTACGAATTCCCAATAATTTCCTAATCCATGAAAAGCCCCTGTCCCACTGCTGGGAGCTGTTTGCCCATCCCTGGAAGTCTGGGATCATGTGTGCTCTGCCACGGTGGCACCCATGTCACGAACAGCCAGGGTTGCCATGGCAATCTCCTGTTCCTCCAGAACTGCAGGGCTGAAAAGACACTTCAATCCTCCTGGAACTGGCAAGAGCAGAAGTTTAGAGCTTTTTCTGACAGCTCTGCTGCAGTCTGGGTATTTTTTTAAAGTATGTTAATTAGCACTTAAATAAGGGTTTTTTTCCTTAAAGTATGGGATGTGGGGTTTTTATTTTTATGTCTTTGATTCTTCTGCTTTCTCCCCCCTCAGCTTTTGCCATCAGGTTCCAATCAGAATTTTACTGCTCTATTTTTACCTCCTGTCTGTAAAAGCAGCAAAAAGCCCTATTTTTCCCCTCTTGTGTAGAAGGAAGAAAAAAAAAAAAAAGAGATAAATGGATGTTACATAAATGGAGCCAGGGAGGGAGGTAGGAGATGTTCAGTGCTGCTGGATGGGAAGGTTGTGGGGAAGGAAAGGATGGAATAGCTTGGTCTGATCCATCCTGCATTGCCAGGGGCCACTGATTAAAGAAGGGATCTCTTCACAATGCCTGGGGATGGAGGAAGGCTGCTCTAGGAAGGGAAAGGAGACCTCTGGCAAGACACGACCCTGATTCATAATTGAATGGAAAAGTGAGGTTCCCTACAGAAAAATCACACCCCAAAGCCCCAAAAATCCTGTACCCAGTAAAATCAGTGGGGAGTTGTGCAATGAACTCTACTGACACCAGGCTATGGCTTTTACCAATATATTCATTATAGGTTTGGCTTTACAAATGGAGCTGGGAGGGGAAGGGTTGGGCTGGAGAATGGCTCTATTTACACGGGTTTATGGGGCAAGCAGGAGGCAATTCTGGAGCCTTCCAGAAAGCTTCAAGGAATGCAGACAATCATTGTCCATGAGGTGCTGCTGGGCCTGGAGTCTGCTGGGGGTTTGTGGCACATGGGTGAGGAAATGTGGGGAAATGCCTGGTTTGGGATTGTGGGTTTGGGGTTGTGGGTTTGGGGTTGTGGGTTTGGGCTCAGTGGAGGCATTGCTCCGCCCTGTGCTCCCCCATCCCTCCCCTCCACCTCCATCTGCCCATGCTCACTCCAGCACAATCCCAGGGACAAAATGACTATTCCTTGGTGGCAAGGAACATTTAGACTTTTTCTCACAGCTGCCACCTTTCCACAGACCCCTGAGACCTAAAAGTGGGGATGAGTTTCTTCAAAATGATTTCCAAGTTTGTTATCTGCAATGCCCAGCACAGAAAATGTGTCTGGGCTCCCAATACTGAGAATCCCACACCAGAATATCCCACAGATATTCTGCTGCTGCCCTGTAGCAAATGGAAATCACTCTATCTTCTGGGAGACAGAATCATTTTTTTATGGAATATTCTGCAGTTCACCTCTATTGGTCACAGCAGAACAGAAATGCAGGAATTATGTGTTTGGGAAAGGCAGAAGAAAACAATTCAGCTTCTGTGGAAAAGGTGTTGTCTTTGAGATGGAGGGGACAGCAGGAAAATGGCAGGAAAAGGTGGAGATTGGACACTGAGACACTTAAAAGTGACTTGAGTTTAAAGGGGTGGTGGGAGACAGGACAACGAGCAGCAGATTTTTAAATTAGGCTGCTAAAAATACAGATAAATGTCACTCAGAGTGGTAGAAAAGAAAGAGCTGGAATGAGTGTTGGGGATAGATCCAGTGTAAGTCAATGGCTGCAGGGTGGGATGAGGGAGGCTGGGGCTGTGCAACCCCTAGGGGAGCCATCCTGCCCCTCCTGTGGCACAGGGAACAGTCACCTCCGCTCCAGGAGCAACATCTCAGGGCTCCTGGGTGTGCCTGGAGCTCTCCCAGCACAGCCACCCCACTCCAGCACCCGAGTGCCTCCGGGCAACTGCCTTGGAGCACTCCATGATCACCAGCTGGGATCTCCCAGGAGGGCAGGAGGTCACCTCTGTCCTGGTGTGGCACCCAGGAGCACAGTTCATCCAAAGGGAAATGCACGGATTCGTGTCAAGTTCCAAAGGAAAAACACCTTCCCAAGTCAAACTGGCTCCTTGCACTTTCCATGTGGTGTCCCTGCTCTGCACCATTCCATCTTCTCCTTGCTGCTCCCCAAAATGTATTCCAGGAAAACCACCCAAGGCTCCCCAGACCTGGAAGTCTGACACACTCCAAGCACACAGGGTGGGCTCACGTTGGGCTCCTTCTCCTGCTGAGCTCGGCTTTTCCAATGGCCCCCACTGGAGCCTGCCATGGGATGGGTTGGTGGGATGGATCCTGGGAAGGAATGGAGAAGTTGGCTGGTCAAATCAACACTTTACCATGTGGGGGAAAATAAAACCTCCCCCACAGGATGATGTCCACCATGGAGGTTTCACTGCAGATCATAACCAGCCCACATGAAATGGAATAAACCAAAATTGTGCAGGCAAGGAGAGGGGAGGAAAGCCTGGGAAGAGCTTCCCTCAGGATTTTCACCTGGGAAAAAATTCTTGAAGACTAATAAAGAAGAAGGATAAAACTGCTGGAGAGGAAATGTTGAATATGCAGAGAGGCCCGAGGAGAGGGAGGTTTAGCTGGCGCTGGTGGTGGCAGAGTCCCTTGGAAGACTTTGCACAAGTTCAGCAATGCCCAGGTGGGAAAACAAGGGGTGCTCCTCAAGCCCTGATTCACAGTCGGAAAAAAATGGCCAACAGACTTCTGCTACCCCACAGTCTCGTGTCAAAGGTGGAGTTGATGAAGCAAAAAATAGACATTTTGTATGGTGCTGGCAAATTCTCCCCTTTTTTCCTCAGAAAATACTGTACAAAGATGCTCTAGCTCCCCTCTAATGCCGTAAACTCCATGGCATGGTCATAAGGGAAAAGGAAAGTGAAGCTGGAACACGTGGAACAAAAGGAACAGGACTTGCTTGTGGCAATGCTACGATCAACTTCCTGGGAATGCGGGCCCGGCGGGAGCTGGTGGGACAGTCACTGGGCCCTGGGTCAGGACCAGTCACGAGGCTGGGCCTCCTCCCGCCCACAGAGCGCCGGATCCAAGCGTCCTCCGCGCTGCCATTGCTGTTTCGAAGCAATAATTCGGGACTCCTGGATGTGGGATTATTGCATTAGGAAACAAAACCTTTAAAGCATTAGAACAGCCCTTTGATGTCCCTGCCAAAAGGATGTGGTTGGTTCACAGGACACGCTGCTGGCTCCGGCTCCCGCCGCAGGCGCCGGCTGTGCCCGCGTGTCGGTGCCGTGGGATCGGGGCGGGAGCTCTCCCGGGTGCGCATGCATGGCGGCCATCCTGTGCCAGGACCACTCGAGCCGAGCCGAGCCGAGCCGTGCCAGCTACTCCATGCCGCTGCGCAGGATCTGGTTGGCCGCGATCAGCATCACGCTGATGATGAAGGCCATGGCGAAGGCGCAGATGAGGCTCTTGCGCACGCACGTCTGGCGGTTCTGCTTCTGGGCGTGCACTGCGGGGACAAGAGCGGCGTCACACAGGGCAGGCTTTGAGATTTGCTCTTTTTGAGCTGGGTCTCATAAGCTTTTGGAGATTTATATCACGCTTAAGATAGCTACCTTAAGAGGCATAAAATTAGCAGGATGGCTTCTGTGGTAGTGTTGGAAACAGAAAAGTTTTAATGAAAGGCAAAATAACAAAAGGTTATTTTTGTTATTTTACTCCAACAATTTTGTTATATGCTCCAACTACCACACCACTCTCCATTAAAATAACTGCCCTGGTTGTAACAGCCCTAGGCATCGCTTTAGCCCTAGAAATCTCAAAAATAGCCCAAACACATTCTCACAAAACAAAGCCCTCTCTCAAACTTCTCCACATCCCTAGGGTACTTTAACCCTTTAATCCACTGCCTAAGCATAACTAACTTCCTCAACAGAGGACAAAACATTGCCTCTCACCTAATTTTTCTTCTTTACAGAGAAAACTCGAGCTAGGTGCAAGAGGTTCTTGCTTTTGGTAAAATAGCCCACAAAAGCAATTTGTTTTTTTGTTATTTTATCTTCTAGTAAATTGCTTAGACAGGACTTTTTGGCTTCTGTTCAAGTGGCTATCTTTAAGTTAGAGGTGAAGTTTTTCAGGTCTTATGAGGTGTCTTTTTACTTAATTGAGGAGAGAAACTTCTGGGCTTTTTTCCTTTTTTAAGGAGAGAATGGATATTTTTGTCACTCCGTTAACAGGGGGCACATTCCTACAGGGGTTCTGTTCCCTCCTGGAGCAGCTCAGGAACCCTCCTGTTCTGACTGTCACCTCTGCCTGCACAGACATTCCCAAACAACCCACCCAACCTTCCAGGACTTCCAAACCAGCCCATCCCAGTCCTTCCTAACCCTTCAGGAACTCCTTTCCCTCATCATGGCTTTTGATCCCTTTAAATGCTCACAGGGATGTTTGGGTTAGTTGTGAGTTTCTTTTAAGCTCTTTGTGAAGTTGTAATCACAGAATGGGTTGGGTTGGGTTGGGTTGGGTTGGGTTGGGTTGGGTTGGGTTGGATTGGGTTGGGTTGGGTTGGGTTGGGTTGGGTTGGATTGGGTTGGGTTGGGTTGGGTTGGGTTGGGTTGGGTTGGGTTGGGTTGGATTGGGTTGGGTTGGGTTGGGTTGGGTTGGGTTGGGTTGGGTTGGGTTGGATTGGGTTGGGTTGGGTTGGGTTGGGTTGGGTTGGGCTGGGCTGGGTTGGGCTGTGTTGGGTTGGGTTGGGTTGGGCTGGGTTGGGTCGAATTGGGTTGGGTTGAGTTGGGTGAGGCTGGGTTGGGCTGAGTTAGGTTGGGTTGGGATGGGCTGGGTTGGGATGGGCTGGGTTGGGTTGGGTTGGGTTGGGTTGGGCTGGGCTGTGTTGGGTTGGAAGTGACCTTAAACCTCATCCTTGTCCCATGGGCAGGGACACCTCCCACTGTCCCAGGCTGCTCCCAGCCCTGTCCAGCCTGGCCTTGGGCACTGCCAGGGATCCAGGGGCAGTCCCAGCTGCTCTGGGCAACCTGTGCCAGGGCCTGCCCACCCTCTTTCCCACTCTCTGACTTAAACTTCCCCTCTTTCAGTTTGAATTAAGTTGTTTCTAAAGTTCTTTAACAGCAATTATCAACATTGTGTGAATCCCTCCAGATCATCCAGGTCAACTGGGATTGAGTGGAAAATCAAGAAGTGCTCCCTGATGACACTCAGGCCCCCACTGTGACAATTCCCAGGAGCATCCATGGCACATGAGTCACTTTTCCAAACTTTTTAAATTTTAGGTTTTCTGTGCTTAAACCAAATCAGATTTATTAAGAACATTTCCAAGTGAATGCTTGCAGAATAATTGTCAAAAGAAATGAGAGCAGCAATTAAAAAGCAGATAGAGTTGGGATTTTTAGCACTCATTTTATTTAATTTTACTTTTTGCCAAGCTTGTCAGTGAGAATTCGTGCTGTGACTAAAAAAAGCCAGTTCATGACTGTCCTGGCCTCCCCAGATCTCAATGTCAGAGCCCTGGGTGCTGTTGGGGCACTGTGGAGATTTGTTTGCAAAGGCCTTGAAGGTTCCCCCAGGCAATCCCAGGGTGGTGATGGCTGCAACAGCCCAATTGTCAGCCCAGCACCACCACCATGGTCACCACTAAACCATCTCCTAAGTGCCACATCCACTTCTTGGACACTTCAAGGGATGGGGATTCCACCACTACTGGACAACCCCTCCAGTGAAGAAATTGTTCCTGTTTTCTGATCTAAACCTCCCCTGGCCCAGCCTGAGGCCGTTCCCTCTGCTCCTGTCCCTGTTCCCTGGAGCACAGCCCGACCCCCCCGGCTGTCCCCTCCTGGCAGGAGCTGTGCAGAGCCACAAGGGCCCCCTGAGCCTCCTTTGCTCCAGGCTGAGCCCCTTCCCAGCTCCCTCAGCTGCTCCTAGGGCTCCAGGCCCTTCCCAGCTCCCTCAGCCTCTCCTGGGGCTCCAGACCCTTCCCAGCTCTGTTCCCTTCCCTGGACATGCTCCAGCCCCCTGGGGTCTGCATTGTCCTGAGGGGCCCAGGGCTGTCCCCAGGGTCTGAGGTGGGACCTCAGCAGTG
Source organism: Setophaga petechia (assembly GCA_024362935.1). NCBI lineage: Eukaryota > Metazoa > Chordata > Aves > Passeriformes > Parulidae > Setophaga > Setophaga petechia. The sequence goes on along the minus strand of JANCRA010000028.1, from coordinate 1,751,434 downwards.
CCAGCACAGGGGACAAGCCCTGCCCTGGTCCTGGTGCAGCCCAGGTGCCATTGGCCTTTTTGGCCACCTGGGCACACCTGGGCTCATGTCCAGCCACTGGCACCAGCACTCCAAGGGCCTTTCCCATCTGTCCAGCTCCTCTGTCCCAGCCTGGAGTGCTCCATGGGACATTCTGTTCCTGCTGTGCCCCATGGAACAAGTGCAGGACCTGGCACCTGGCCTGTGCAGGTCAGTCAGGGACAGCCAGGAAATCATCCCACCCAGGATGGACAGCTCTGCTGCCTGCTCTGGGCCTTGCTCTGCCCTGGGAAGGGATGTCCCTGTCACCTTCTCCTCATGGATGGTCTTGTGATGATGGGAGACTTTCAGATGGTTGAAAACAGCCCCAAAACAAACCTAAAATGCAGCCAAGGATGGGCTCCAGGTGCCCATGTTTAGAAAGCTGGGAAGGAGAATATTTTTAGAATTCATGGAAAATCCCTTGTTCTGATCCAGCCTTGAACCTCATGGCACAGGGAGCCCTGGATGCTGGGTTTGAATCCCAGTTTTACCCCCATCACCTCCTCTGGCCAGTGTTCAGCAGTGCCTGTGCCCCATCCCAGCTCTCAGTGGCCCCAGCTCAGTGCCAGGGGCACAGAGCCCTCCCTGGGAAGGGCTGGAGCCATCCTGCCCCAGGCAGGGAATGTGAGTGAGGCCTCGCTGTGTTCTGGGCAGGGAATGACCCCCCCTGCCAGCAGCTCTCCCAAACTCCTCACTCCCTGTTTGCAGTGCTCTGCTCCAGGATTCCTTCTCTGGCTTTTATAAACCACACAGGATCAGTGCTGTGGCTCCCTGGCTTTGTGCATGGTGCCCTGGTGCTTTGAAAAGCTCATTCCTGCCCAGCTGTAGTTGTTTTTTAATGTATTTTCCATTATTTCTGTACTTTGAAAGCACTCCCAGGCAGCAGAGCAATCACTGACAGCACCAGCATTGCTGTCAGGGTGGGGCTGGTGATGGGAACAGCAGCCTGGGGCTGGCCAAGGGTTTATTGGGATAACAAACTCACCTCTCCAGAGGGAAGGAGTAAAACATGCTTGGTGGTTTTGCAGAAATGTTCCTGAATTCAACAACTTCTCCAGGGCTCTGTTACACAACAGAGCCTGAAGGCAGCAGATGCAGGGAAGTCCCATTTACTGCTCTTTACCCACTAAAGGGACACCAAGCATCCAAATTACCTACAAATAACCCCGGGGGAAAGGGGAATGTCTGCCCAGCCATTCCTCCTGCTGTTGGTTGGGAATGACTCCAGGAAGGAGATGGGTCTCAGCATTGCCCTGCTCCCTTAAAATCCACAGGGAGGCAGAGGAGCTGGAACTCCTGATGTCCTGATTCCTGGAATTCTTCCCTACATGAATTTTCATTTAACCAGCCCTGCTTACTGGGGAGGGCATGCCCTCAGTTCTCTCCTTTCTCTAATCCATCATCTCTGAGCACAGAATCTGCTTTTCCTGCTGGTTCCCATAGCTGGCATTGTCCCGGGCTGGATGCCAACATTTGGGTGCCACTGGGAGCTTTTGCCACCCACAGGACACACCAGGGGTTGGATGTGGAGCTGGTTCATCGGGCATGGCAGAGCCTGAGGCTCCTCTGGAGAAATCCTCAACCCTTTTAGGGGGAAGAGCAACCCAGACGTTCCAACATCCATCAGACCTCAGAGGCAAAGGCAAATCAAGGCTGGGTTATTCTTCATCTTCTCAACAGTCCCAGGGCAGGCTGGGGAGGAGAACCCCCCCACTGGCACAGACCACAGCCCCCAGAACCCCTCCAGGAGCTGGGGCTGATGGGGCCAGGCTGTTTCCAGGTCACCCTGCCCATGGTGGGGCTGGGATGTGCTCCCAGCACTGGGAGCCTTCTCTCCTGCAGGAGAACAGCTCCTCACAAGGACAGCAGCAGTGTATTTATAGAGCCCTGTCCCAGCCCTGCCACAGGTGAGTGATGGTGCCTTGCTCAGGCTGCCTGGAGTTATTTTTGGTTTAACAAGTCTGTTTGTCATCCCCAAACTGAGCTGAGCAGGACGGGGGGCAGGGAGGAGCTGCTGGCTGCATCCCATGGATGTGAGGGTCATGCCAGGGTGGCACCCCCTGGCAGTCCCAAAGCCACTGACCCTGCTGTGCCACCAGCTCTGTGTCCTGAGTGCTGGATCAAGGGAACTGCCAGGAAAAGGCTGCTGGGCTGTAAATCTTTGGGAGCTGCAAATTGTCCTTTCCCTGTGTCCCAGGAAATCACACAGCCTTCACTGTCCTGCCCTGAGTGCTGATAAAAACAGAGATAAAGCTGAGGACAGAGCTGTGCCTCTGCCCTGGGCATGGCCTTCCCTGCAAATGACTGCAGTGTTCAGAGCAGCTGAGGAAATGCTGGCCTTGGCCCTGACTATAATACAAATATTGTGCTGAAAGGTGCAGGGTCTGCCATCCACAGTGACACTGAAGAAGATTTCATGGTCATAAAGGCCTTATTATCACATGATTTCCATAATTGTATGACAGAAATTTCATGGCTTTGTACTGATGGTGATATTACCTGTACAACACTCTTCAGCACCTGAGCCAGCTCACCCAGGTGTGGAGAAGGGGATGTTCAGGTATGGAAAACAGGGGTGTCCAGGTGTGGAAAACAGGGGTGTCCAGATGTAGAGAAGGGGAATGTCCAGGTATGGGGAAGGGGGATGTCCAGTGTTGGAAACAGGGGTGTCCAGGTGTGGAAAATGGGAATGTCTAGGTGTGGAAAATTGGAATGTCTAAGGTGTGGAAAATTGGGATGTCCAGGTGTGGAGAAGGAGAAACATCCAGGTGTGGAGAAGGGGTGTCCAGGTGTGGAAAATGGGACTGTCCAGGTGTGGAAAATGGGGATGTCCAGGTGTGGGAAACAGGGGTGTCCAGGTGTGGAAAATGGGAATGTCCAGGTGTGGAAAATGGAACTGTCCAGGTGTGGAAACCAGGGATGTCTGAGTATGGAGAAGGGGGATGTCTCTGCCCACAGGAGGAGAAGGGTTTGGGGCTGGTCTGGGATCCAAGGACACCCCCAGAGGTGACACTGGGTGGGGATCCTCCTTTCACCAAGCTGCTCCTGGAAGTCTCTGCTGTGTCTGCTCCCTTAGGAGATCCCCAGATTTCAGTGGGATCCACTGGGGCTCATCTTGGCTTCATTCCTCCCAGAATTAAAGGCTCTTCATGGGGTGGATGGTGCATTAAATATAGATGGGAGTTGAAAGAAATATTTGAATTGCTGGAATTGAACTAAGAAAGGAAGATCTTTTAGGGTGTAATTCATCTCATCCCAAGGTGGCACCTAAATTAAACTCAAGGAATTCCACCCAAAAAGCATCTCCTTCAGTGCACTAACTAGAAGTGAGTGACCCCAGGGACACCCCCAGGACAGCTGACAGCTGTCCCTGAGTGCCACAGTCCATGCCATGTAATTCCTGCTATTGAGGCCTGCAGGGATCCTGGTGTTTGAGAGCTGGGAGCTCTGAGGGTCATTCCTGGCAGCCTGGAGAGCTGCAGGGACACAACCTGTCCTCTCCTGGCAGAAATGCTCCTGTCAGAACTGTCAGACCAGAGCTGTCCCCTTCCTCTGGGACCTGGAGCAAAACTCTGCCCCATTGTTGATGGTTCAGCTGATCTTTATTCCCTGCTGGATTTGTGTGTGTTCCCAACATCTAAAAAAGGGTCTGTTTTGCTTCTAGGTTCTGCCTGGCACCAGCAATGCCAAAACATCCCACGAGAAAAGCTGTTCCTGCTGCACTTTTGGAAACTGGAGCTTCCAAAATGAGATGCTGAGCACTTGGAACCCAGGTTTTTTTCTGGGATGGTTCAGCCAAGCTCCCAAAACTCTGCAGCAGTGACAGCTGGCTCCTGTCCCCAGGGATCAGCAGGTCAGTGGGCACCAACAGCTCCAGGCAAGGAAGAAACATCTCTTCCTCTGCACTCTTCTCCAGGAGGAACACAAAAATTGTTGCTTGGCCTGATTCAGAGAGCACTGCTGCTGCCTCTCTCCTGCAGGCTTTTTTGAATTCAGCTGTGCTCCTCCAGCTGCTCTGCCCTGTTTAGCAGAGGTGAGAATGGAGCTGCTGCACCCCATTCATCAGCCAGGCCAAGGACTGGGCTCTGTTTTCATCCTCAGCTCTTTGTGTCTGCCTGGTGCCCTTTCAGAGCTGTTTGACCCCACAGAATGTCACAATCCCCCAGAATGGTCTAAAGTGGGATTGCTGGGTGGGACATGCAGTGGCTCCACCAGGACACAAACTCTGAGCTTCCCTGTTCCATTTCCCTGGGCTCTTCTGCACTGGAGATGATTTCATGGAATCACAGATCAGTTTGGGTTGGAAGGGAAATTAAAAACCATCTCATTCCTTGGGCAGGGACACCTCCCACTGTCCCAGGCTGCTCCAAGCCTGTCCAGCCTGGCCTTGGGCACTGCCACAGGCTGAGCAACCAGGACCTCTCTGGTTGCTCTCAGCAGCAACACTTGAGAGCAACGTGAGTTCCTCTGGCCAAGGAAAGGAAAATGCTTCTGAGGTGGCTTAAAATGGGGAATGTCCTTGCCAGTGTCAGCCCTGTCCACGTGCAAGATTTACTGTAGATCCCAGTTCTGATCCCAACTCCTGATCCCCTGAGGCTCTGCTGAAGGAAGGAAATGTTTCCCTTTCTCTGGGTGCCTCCAAGCACTGCTCAGCCCTTGGTTTGCAGAGCTCCTCCCGTGCTCAGAGGAGCTGTCCTGGCTGGGGCAGGTCCTGGCAGCTCAGAGCAAAAGGCCCCCAGGGCAGCAGGGCATGGACCTCTGCTCAGTGCTGCTGTTGCAGTGCAGGAGGACTCATCCCAGCTGCTCCCTAGGAGCCTTTTTGGGATCTCAACAGAAAACTGGAGAAGCCAACACAGCTTGGTAGGGCCTGCCAGTGCCAAGACAGTCATTCCATGGTGGGATGAGGCAAATCAAGGTGTTTCCATAGGGAAATTCAGCCTGGCTTAGACACTGACCTCAGCATCTGCATCCCAGCAGAGAGAGGGCAAACCCCCAGTGCTTCATCCCTGTGCCTGGAAAAGGATCAGCTCTGCTGAGGGACAGAAGGCTGAGGGCAGCTCTTGAACTCTCTGGGTGTCCAAAACAACTCCCTGCCACCCCCAGGCACCCCTGTCCCGGATCAGAGGGAGTTTTAGAGACACAGGAAAATTGAGCAGGACCCCAGGGACCCTCTCTCACCTTCAAACTCCGTCTGGCAGTTGCCAGAGTTCTCGTTCAAGCTCTCCTCCTCGTTGATGATGATGTTCTCGATGTCCTTCATGGTGAGGTGGTCGCGGAAGGCGTGGTACAGGATGTGCTTCAGCTCCTCCAGCGTTATCCTCTGCATGTCAAACTGTGGGAGACAGCCCAGTTAACCCAGGGATGGGGCTCCCAGGGGAGCAGGCCTAGAGCAAGGCCACAATCCCCAGGCTGTGTTTTATCAGCCTCATTCCAGCAGCTCAGGTGGGTTTGTGCTCCTTGGGGCTGGTTTCACTCTGACAGTTGATGTTGTAAATGGGTGTTGGCACTGGTGGAGCAGCAGAGAAACCCAGAAACCCAACCCAGGGATGGAGAGGGAGCAATCCAGTCCACCCCAACAAAGAGAAAACCCTCAGGGATTCCCTTGGTAGCTGTCACACCTCCCATGAGCCACAACCCTGTTTGTGCCCCCTTTTTTATGTTCCTAACCCCCAGTGGTGCCTGGAGGGAGGAACAAGCAGAGGACACTTCCCTCAGACCTGACTTGTGCTGTGGATCCAGTAAAAGTGCTGTTCTTACACCAACCAAGTGTTAAACTCCCAGTTCCTGCTGAATGTGAATATTTTGCCCCAGCAGGACATTGGCCATGTGCAGTTTGTGCTATTAATGAATCCCTGCTATAGGAGACACCCAGGCTGCTGTGCAGTGCCAGGGGAGCTGAGGAGTCTCTCTGGGTGTAGGAAAGAAGGATGGAAATGTTCCAAGCCATGCTGGGTTTTCCTGGGTGCTGCAGAAGCTCCTCAAAGTGAGGCCGTGCAGCCCCAGCAGGGTTTGTGCACAGCAACCAGGGCCCTCCAGGGCTCCTCCACCCCACTGAGCCACCTCAGGACACCCAGAAAGGCCAAACCTGTTGGGAAGGATGAAAGTTTGACAGGAAAGTCTCACAGATATGTGTGCATGGCAGAAAGATTTTTAAATGTAGAGTCTGATGAAGGAATAGAGATGGAAGCAAGTTTTGATATAGAAGAAAAGAATTGCTGAGCCAGTCTCACTGGATAACCAAGGAGGCAAAGGGTGTGTTGGTTATAGAAGGGGTTTTTATGGCTTAGAGCAAAGGATAAACCCACCCCAAACAAGGAGATGTTTTTACCAAGCACAAAGAGAGCACAGGCAAACAAGGCAGCAAATGGGGCAAGTAGAAAAAAGGTCTCAGAATTTTCCACTGCAAGAAAACTGAAAAACTTCTAGCTTAAACTGTAATGTACTGACTGTGAGTGATTGGAGAACAGTGACATGAATATGGTAATTACAGTAGTGATGATGGGCTGTAGATAATAGTTAAGGTATGGATTGGTTCTGCTGTATGAAGATGCTCAGCACAGAAAAGTCTATAATGCAATGTAACCTAAACTCAGGGTCTGCAGGCCTGCCTGCAGCTGGAGCTGCCAGCTGTGGGCACAGCTCTGTCACCCACAACCTGGGCTGCTGTGACACCTTGGATGGAATAAACTGCATTTTGGATACAATAAACTGCATTTTGGAGAGCTGCATGGAGTCCCACATCTCTCATTTCACACAAACCCCTCTGGCTCAATGCCCCAGTGGAGGGAGGGCAATGCCATCCCCACCTCTGCCCTGGGAGAGTGGGGATGCAGCAGGAAATTCCCATTCCTTCCCCAGCCTGGGGAGAACAGGACAGAGCAGGCAGGACAGGACACAGGGAATGGCTCCCAGTGCCAGGGATGGATGGGATATTGGGAATTGTTCCCTGTGAGGGTGGGCAGGCCCTGGCACAGGGTGCCCAGAGCAGCTGGGGCTGCCCCTGGATCCCTGGCAGTGCCCAAGGCCAGGCTGGGCAGGGCTGGGAGCAGCCTGGGACAGTGGGAGGTGTCCCTGCCATGGCAGGGGTGGCACTGGATGGGCTTTGAGGTCCCTCCCACCCCCAGCCTTTCTGTGATCCTGATTTCCTGAAGGCAGAAAAGCCAAACCCACAAAGTGCAGCATAGCCCAGATTTGAGTTGGCCTCGAGAATCGTCCCTGAGGCAGAACTGGAAGAGAATTCCAGCAGAGGTTGATCAGCCCCAGGGAGGTGGAATGGGGTCACCACAGGCTGAGGGGCTGCTCCTGCAGGCAGGGAGTGACAGTGGGGATGGAATGGTGGGGTTGCCATTGCTGGGGCTCATTCCAGGTTGGAGTTTCCCAGGATGAAGACTCCAAGGAATGCAGGAGGGGGTGTTGGGTGGGAATCCTTGGATTCAGCCCCATGCAATCAGCACTGCAGGAACCCTGGGCAGCTTCACTGCCCCCTGCAAACCTCCAGCAACACCCCCAGCACTGCTGCAAGGCAAGCAGAGGAATGATCCCAAATCTCCACACCTTCAGTTGCCAGGAGAAACGCTTTTTGTCATGGAACAGGATGTGAAGAGCACAGCTGCTCCCTTTTCAACATTAAAGACAGCAGAGCAGGGCTGGTGAGATTTGTTCACGCACAACAAAGCAGGATGGAAATTGGTGATTAAATCCCAGGGGGATTTGCAGCCCAGCTTTGAACTGGGCACCGAGGAGCCACTGGTGACAATGGGGTGCTCACTATTTTTAGCTGAACCCCCGAGGAACAAGACAGCAGAAGAACCAAACCCATCAGCCCTGCTGCTCACAGAAATGCTTTTATCTGGACAGAGCCAGAACTTTGTCTCTGGTCCCTGCTGCCCCCTCCCCTGCACATTTCCTGCAGCAGGGCTGGGATGGTGCAGGAGATGAGTGAAGGGAGTTGGGGAAATTGGTGTTTCTGTGGGTGCTGGATAAAACCAGAGGGATGTGTGCAATTCTGCCTGCACACACAGGGATAGATGGGAATATTGCAGGCCCAGATTAAGCAAAGTGCACTCATTTTCCTTCATTAACCCCTTGGAGGATCAATGATTTTGCATCTATGCAATGAGCAGGGGTCAGGGGTGAGCAGTTCAGGAGTGATGAGAATCCCAGGATGGGTGGGGTTGGAAGGGATCTAAACCCCATCCAGTGCCACCCCTGCCATGGCAGGGACACCTCCCACTGCCCCAGGCTGCTCCAATGCCACAGACATCTTTTATGGAAAATCCTTTCCTTAGGATTTTTCCTCCTGAGAAGCTGAGAGGCCTCAGGAACAAAATGTAAACATTGATTATCTGCTGCTGTGGGATGCAACAGGTGCATCTGGGATTGGTCTCATGTGGTTGTTTCTAATTAATGGCCAATCACAGTCAGCTGGCTTGGGCAGAGAGTCCAAGATACAGCCTTTGTGATCATTCCTTCCTATTCTATTCTTAGCCAGCCTTTCTTCTATTCTTTTATTCTGATCCTGATTCCCTGAAGGCAGAAAAGCCAAACCCACAAACTACAGCAATGCCCAGATTTGAGTTGGCCTCGAGAATCATCCCTGAGGCAGAATAGTTTTAATGTAATATATATCATAAAATAATAAATCAATCCTTCTGAAACATGGAGTCAGATCTCTGTCTCTTCCCTCATCCTCAGACCCCTGAGCATGGTCACACTCCCAGCCCTGTCCAGCCTGGCCTTGGGCACTGCCAGGGATCCAGGGGCAGCCCCAGCTGCTCTGGGCACCCTGTGCCAGGGCCTGCCCACCCTCACAGGGAACAATTCCCAATTCCCAATATCCCATCCAGCCCTGCCCTCTGGCAGTGTGACCCCATTCCCCTTGTCCTGTCCCCCAGTTCCTGGTGCAGGGTCCCTCTCTGCTTCCCTGTGTCCCCCCCAGACCCTGGCAGGTGCTGGGATGTCTCCAACACCCCCCAGCTCCCCAGGCTGCACAGCCCCAGCTCCCTCAGCCTCTCAGTCTCTGCTGCTCTCCCTCTCTTCCAGCACTGCCACTGAAAATTCCCTGCAGAGTCCTCTGTCCTCCTGCCTCTGATCCAGGCTGGAGCACAAACACAACTGTGGGGATCAGCTCATCCTCAAATTGTGCCAGCAGTAACGACTTGAGGGGTTTGGGGTCTTCCTGTTCCAGTTAAAATCTGTCTGGAGGGAAGGAATTGTTCTCTTGACAAATGCTCAGCTGCTGCTGCATCTCAAATGTTATGCTAATAGAGACAGAAATTATCTTTTTAACTTGTTTTGTTGTCATTTGTATCCTTTAGGAGGTGGAACAACCTCAGATGGGATTCAAAATCGCCCTCATTGGCTCACAGGAGCTGGGCTTGATCTTTGGGGGTCCCAACTCAGAACACTCTGTCAGTCTATGCAGTGATTTTTGGTCTCTGCCCCTTGCAGGGCAGCCTGAGCCCTGTGTCCCCCTGGCAGTGTCCAGGGTGGCTCCAGCTGGGGGCAGGCAGGGACAGGCTCTGCCTGGGCTCCCAAGCCATTCCAATTATCCCTGCTCTCCAAGCCAGCAATTTCCCTGATTCACTTTTCAATTACTCTGGGTTTTATTGTGGTAATGACAGGAACCAGGGAGCAACTCTTAACTTTTATTGACTCCGTGGGGAGGAAAATGGGGACTGTGGCAAGCTGGAAACTTTCTATAGGATTTATAATTAGGAGAAATCAATGGAGCTGCTTGTGAGCCTCAGAATAATTCACTGTGAGCAGTAAAACAAACTGAGCTGAGGCAGCCCCAGGTGCTGCTGTGAGTGGGAGCTGTGGAGAGCACCAGGAGCTGGGCACTCAGCTCCTGAGGGACCCTGGGGCTGGAGGATGCTGTCCATGAGATATCTGGGAGGGAAACTGGACCTGGTCCAATCTATCCTCTAGTTTCCTTCTTCACTTAAAATTCCTGCAGGAAATGAATCCCTACTTCAGTTCCTTGAGCCTCCCCAACTGAAATTTCCCAAATTTGTGTCTGCCCTGCCTGCAGAGCCCCATTCCCAGGGAGTTCTGTGTCCTCTGCTCTGTGCAGGAGTGGCCCAAAGGGAAGGGTTTGTTCCTTGAATGGGTTAAATGCTGGAGCAGCACTCCTGAGCATTTCATATCAGCTCAGCTTTAAAACAAAGGAGGGGGAGGCTCCTCCCTGCAGTGCCAGGGTGGCCTTGCTGCCCTGCAGGTGGGTGAGGCCAGGGGACCCTGCAGGGATGGCAGCAGGGCCACTCTGGGACCTGCAGGGTCTGTTAAAGACACTTTGGCCAACAAGAGGAGGGACTGGCTGCTCTGGCAGGGAGGTTTAGCCCCAGGTTTTCCACATAAACCACCTGGAAAGGTCAGATGGGGCTGGTAAGGGATCCAGGGGGAGCAGGATTTTGCCTCATGTTCTGAAAATTAAATCTGCAACCCCAAAAGCTCCAAAGAATCAGAGAATCATTTAGGCTGGGTGTTGGATTAAGCTTTTTTCTGACCCAGCGATGGGGCAACTGAGAGGTGTTTTAAAAACTTTTATTGCATTTTCAGTCTCGTGTGAAGGGTAAGAATACAGATGTTATAATTCACACCCTCACAATCAGAAGCCAATTATTTCCTAATCACAATACACTGCAAGCATTTCTTGGCCTGTCAGCTTTTGTCACACCATGCTGTAGATGCCTTATAGCAAATCATCTAAAATCACCCCACAAGGGTCCCACAAAGCTGGCAGAGCTCCATCCCCATGAACATCCCACATTCCCGAGGCTGCCGGGAGCGGGAAGGGCGCCGCGACATTTCCATGGAGAAAATCCCTGTCCCCTGTCGCGACAGGCTCCGCCCCCCCGGCAGCTCCGGCAGCAGGACCGGGACACGCGGTGACAAACGGCCCCTGTGTGTGACAAACGGCCCTTGTGTGTGACAAACGGCCCCTGTGTGTGACAAACGGTCCCTGTGTGTGACAAACGGTCCCTGTGTGTGACAAACGGCCCCTGTGTGTGACAAATGCCCCCTGTGTGTGACAGATGCCCCTGTGTGTGACAAACGGCCCTTGTGTGTGACAAATGGCCCCTGTGTGTGACAAATGCCCCCTGTGTGTGACAAACGGTCCCTGTGTGTGACAAACGGCCCCTGTGTGTGACAAATGCCCCCTGTGTGTGACAGATGCCCCCTGTGTGTGACAGATGCCCCTGATGACTGAAATACAAAGCTGTGTTTCTTGTCAGGTACATCCAGGCAATGTGTGCATTTGTGATTATGATATGTGTGGAAACCGACCATGGGACAGTTATAAAGACGAATTCTAATAATTACTGAGGAAAATAAAGCATGGAAGAAGGCCTTTGAACTTATCCTTTGTTTGCAATTAACCTTTATAAGTCTTAAGTTGATTTAGGAGCATTTGAATTAAAGCTTTGGGGATGTTGCTTTTTGACAGGAACTTTCTGCTTGTAAGCCTTAAAGAGTTCTGCAATAATAACTTTTTGAAGTATAATTTTAGAATATTGCCTGTAGTAAGGATCTTTTGAAACTATAGCTTTAGAATATAACAAAAGGAAGCATGCAGCTTGAGAAAGGAAGATGAACACCAACTCAAGGACTGATAGGTTTGACCAAGGGAAGCTGGACATCACTGTTATGAGATCTATAGTCCTTGCAATCAAAAGGTGGACACACATCTGGAATCTGGACTGCACCAGATGGGATTCATCTTCCTTCTTTTGGAAACTGGACCCCACCCTCTGGGGATACTCCTTTTGGGATACATCCTGAGAAAAACTAAATCACAATAGAGTATAGAATTGTGATGTAAAAATTGGGAATTGAAACTGCTGAGAAAGCTGATGAGTACCCCTATAAATACCTGTGAGCCTCAACTATGGGTGTGCAGTTGGAGGGAAAACTTCCCCCACTGTACCCAGAGCTGTATTGCTCAAACTTTACCATATTAATTAATAAATTGATTGCTGCTGGAATATTGGCCTAGTCAAGCTTCTTATTTCTAACAGTGACAAATGTCCCTTGTGACAAATGTCCCTTGTGTATGACAAATGCCCATGGTGGTGGTGACAAACACCCAGTGGGGCTCAGGGCGCCCCTGAGCCATTGCAGCCAGGTTAGGGTGCCCAGCACCCTGACCCCAAACACCCAGTGGGGCTCAGGGCACCCCTGAGCCATTGCAGCCAGGTTAGGGTGCCCAGCACCCTGACCCCAGACACCCAGCCCGAGCTTGCACTGTGAAATGAGGAGGAATTCCAGCCCCAGCCGGCCCTGGGAGCCCCCTGTGTGTCCCTGCACGCACCCCAGAGCCCCACAGGATCACCAGGGATCATCCCTGGGGATGGGGAATCCTCTGGTGTCTGTGGGTCCCAGCTTGCTCCAGGCTGGGCTCCAAACACCCCAAACACCCCCTTTGCTCCCAGGGATGGGGGTTTTGTGGCTGTCCTGTGCAGGGCCAGGAGCTGAACTCGATGGTCCCTAGGGGTCCCTTCCCTTGGGATATTCCACAATCTCAGGGTGGGTCTGGAGCATCCCTTAGAGCTGCTGCTCTGTGACTCCTGGGACAGGGGCTGGAGTGGCCCCCTCGTGTCTGCCAGGAGCCCCCAGGGACACCTTTGGCTCTGGAGGTGGGAAATGCTGCTGGGCTGGGCTGCCAGGAAACGTTTCTCCATCCAAAACCAAACCCAGAGCTGTAATTCCCTCCTGGAGCTGGAATTCCCTCTGCTGAGGCTGGTCCCAGCCTTTCCTAGGCCCAGACTAATTCTGGGGCAGGATTTAAGCAGGGCAGGGGGGGTTTGGCTGTGCCTCCCCTTCCCAGCTGGGATCTGATGGTTCTTAACTGGGCTGAGAGGAATGGGCCCCCTGAGAGGCACCACCTCCCCTCACACAGCAGGAACGTTGATGTTGGCCACATTCAATTAACTTGAAATCGTTTAGTAAACCACAGAGAAACGGTGGTTTGGGGGTTTTTTAATTGGAGAATGCTCTGAGGCTGCAGCACACATTAACAGGCCCCAGCAGTTTCTGTGCTGTGGGTTCAGGGCTGCCAGGCCTGACCCCAACCAAAGGGAATCCCTGACAGGGCTGCACCTCCCTGACCCTCCATGGCAGCCCCGGGGAGCCTCGGGGGGAGCCAACCCCTCACAGCTAATGAAGGGTGAAGCTGGGAATTCCCATCTGGCCCCGACCATCTTCTGCCTGTCCCCAGATCTGGAGCTCTCCTGGGCTCCTGTCCTGGGGCAAATCCAGCAATGGGCTGAGGTAAAACTGCCCTGATGGTGCTGTCTGTTCTGACATGGACATGGCAGGTGGCAGCCTCAAAACCAGCGAAATAATTCACACAATAAACAATTCATGCAGAAAAAAAAAAGATTTTTCAGTGTAGGACATAACAGTTGTTAAATATTTAAGCAAAAATTCACAGAATTCACAGCATGACTGGGTTGGAAGAGACCTTCAACATCATCAAGTCCAACCCAGCCCCAACAGCTGAACTCACCCCTGGCACCCAGTGCCACATCCAGGCTTTGTTAAACACACCCAGGGGTGGGGACTGCACCACCTCCCCGGGCAGCCATTCCAGAACTTTATCACTTTTCTGTAAAAGACTTTTCCCTGCTATCCCCCCTGTATTTCCCTTGGTGCAGCTGGAGGCTGTGTGCTCTGGTTGTGTCAGTGCCTGCAGACAGAGCCCAGCCCCAGCTGAGCACAGGCACCTTTCAGGAGCTGCAGAGTGATGGGGGCAGCCCTGAGTCTCCTTTTCTCCAGGCTGAGCACCCCCAGCTCCCTCAGGGCTTCCTCTCAGGGTTTGTGTTCCTCTCCAGCCTCGCTGCCTCCTCTGGATGTGCCTGAGCACCCCAAGGTCCTCCCTGGTGCTATCCCGTGATATCCCATAATATGAACTCCTGTGTCCCTCTGCAGGAACAGGATTCCACCCTGGGCTGTTCCCCCCTTAGCTCAGTGTGAGCACAACAAGGGAGTTTGGGGCAGATCACTCTGAGGCTGTGCCAAAACTCCAAATATTCCAAGGAGGGGAAAATCCTTCTGTGTTTGCCCCACCAAGCCTCCCCCACCAGGGCAGATCAGGGCTCTGCACCCCAGGGGCTGCTGGGTCTGCTGTCAGGAAAATAATCCACAAACACCAGAGGTTTGTGTCCAAAGAGGAGACAGAGGGGACCTTTTGGCTTTATTCCAATAAAGGGAGGGGCCATGGGGCATCCCCTGGGGTCTCTCCAATTTTTGGAGGATGCAGCCTCCTTTTTATCCCAATTTCCAGCCACATTTCCCTTCTCTCTTTCCCCATTTCTGAGGTACTTGAGAGGTTCAGACTTCCCAGAACACCTGATCCCAAAGATTCCCCTCTAATGTATAACCCTCCTTTTAATTTTTAATTCTTACAGAATGTAGGGGCTTTTCTTCCCCATTGTTTCTTCCATCTTTCAATATCTAATTTCATTTATCAGCAAACCTAAAGTTTATTTGTAAAAGCAAATATCTCTTTCCATTCATCAATCAGTGGAATCCTTCCCATTGTATTTTTTAACTCCCAGTGCTGGTTTTATCTACCACAGCTCGTTTGTAAAGATAAATCCACTGTTCCTCTCACTGGGAATGCTGGAATTCCTGCTCCAGGCAGCAGCAGCAGGATGTGAGGGCGCCTCTGCTGTGTGCCAGGTGAGGCTGGTGCCAGGCCAGGTGCCCAGCACAGACACAGCCTGGGACAGCAGTGACACAGACAGTGACACACCTGGGACACAGTGACACAGTGACACACCTGGGACACAGTGACAGCAGTGACACACCTGGGACAGCAGTGACACAGACAGTGACACACCTGGGACACAGTGACACAGTGACACACCTGGAACACAGTGACAGCAGTGACACACCTGGGACACAGTGACACAGTGACACAGACAGTGACACAGCTGGGACACAGTGACAGCAGTGACACAGCTGACAGCACAGGGGGACTGTGGAGCCAGGGCAAGGCCAGGCCCTGCAGAAATGCCCTCCCCTGGCAGTTTCCCTGAGCACTGACCCTGGGGCCATGTCCCCATTTCCCTGCCTGCATCTCTAACCTGCTCCTGGGTGGGGTGAGGCAGCAGAAGCCCCAGTGAGGGCAATGACTGGGCCCTGCTGCTGCTGCTGTCTCCTGCAAGCCCTCAGCCAAAGGAAACCAATTTTTATTTAACAGCTACAAATGTTCTGAGAATGCTGGGAGAAGTGGATTAGAAGGTGAGACCTGTTCCTGGGCTGCACAAAGGACACAATCATTAATAAAGGCTTTACAAACCAGCCCCAGAGCTGCTGGGGGGAATTGAGGCATCCTTGGCACTGCTGATGGTGGTTAATGAAAAATAATAACAAGGAGGCAGCAAAGAGAGCTCATGATCCTGCTGTGCAGCACCAGCCAGAGCCAAAACAGAATCCAGAACGGGTTGGGCTGGGAGGGACCTCAAAGTTCATCCCTGTCATGGCAGGGACACCTCCCACTGTCCCAGGCTGCTCCCAGCCCTGTCCAGCCTGGCCTTGGGCACTGCCTGGGATCCAGGGGCAGCCCCAGCTGCTCTGGGCACCCTGTGCCAGGGCCTGCCCACCCTCTAAAGCAGAAGGGAAAAGAGAAAAAATCCCAAAGTTTTTTATTCTCTATTTCCATCAGCAGGTGATGTTCAGCCACTTCCCAGGAAGGACTCCAGCCCCTGGAGTTTCCCCAAAGGCAAACATGGTAAATAACAAATTCCCCCCTTCCTCCTACTTTTCTTAGCTTTTATATCTGAGCTGACATGGTGTGGAATACCCAGGACCTCAGAACTGGCACCTTCTCATTTGCAGGACATGAAATATTGAAAAGACAATTTTTTTTTCACAGTGAGAAATTCACCTAAAGCAGGAGAAATTCATCTGTGCTGGGAAAAAGTCATGATTTGTCAAACTGGCACTTTGTGAGGAGAAGGAAGAAATAACAGATTTGAAATGCCATTCCTGACATGGCTAATGGGGCCCAGGAGCTGCCAGAGAGAAGGTGGAAGTGCCACCAGCAGCGTGTCCCAGAGGGGCCTGCCCAGTGCCCAGCCCAGCATGCACAGCCAGGCACACAAACACCACTTTTGGGGTTATTTTCCATCTTCCCCCCAAGCTGTAGGAACCAGGGTGTTGCAGTGTGTTTTTATTTTGCAGGTGATTGTTTGATTTGTTGTTTGGTCGTTTTTTGGGCTTTTTCCCCCTTGCTTTTGGAGTGACACAGACTTGTCTTTGTTATTCTGTAGCAGTGTGCTGCAATATCCCCTCAGCTCACCCACCTCTCACCTGCCTGGCTCACCTGTCCTTCCCCTGTCCCTGTCCCTGAGCTCTAAAGGACCCTCAGACCCTGTGTTGGTCATTCATGCTGGTCATTCTGCTGGAGCTGTGACCACAGTTCAGATCTCTGTGCCTTTGGAATAAAGCTCTGGATTTTAACCCTCCATCACAAACCATCTCCTTTCTCTTCACCTCGCCTAAGGACCTTCACCAAAGGTAAAACTGAGCTCCCACAAGCCTGGACTGGTTTTCCAGTGCCCAGCTGTGATTCCCAGCTGGCCAGAGGTGTCCCTGTGGTGAAATGCCACAGCCACTGCCTCTGGCCAAGCAGCAAGGGCCAGAACAGCCCAGGCATGTTTCACCTGGATATATTGGGGTTTTATTCCTGTATTATTCAATTGAGCCAGGTGTCCATTTATCTTTTTGCTACTTAGCTACTTTTCTGCCAAGTTTCAAACCCCTTCCTCCCACATCCAGTCATTAACCCCTGCTGTCCCAAGCAATTTTCCTCCCTTGTATCCCTTGCCCTTGTGTTCCACCCCCAATTCTCCTATAAGCTGAACATTGTCTCCTCCCTTGAGACCTGCCCCCTGTATGAGCTGTGGTTTGCCCCCAGCTCATTGCCTGGGACCCCGAGATCAGGGAGTGTCACATCAAATGAAGGAACCCAGCACTACCCCAGGCCTGTGCTGCTGCTGTGGCCTTTTTGTTCTGTGTTGTGCCTCCAATGGCAGCTGGGATCCTGCAGAGCCCCAAAAGAGAGGGACTGTCACCCCCACTGTCACCATCCAGCCAGGACCTGTGACAGCTGGTGCCTGTGATGGTGGTCACAGGGGTTTTCAGGTGAAGGAAGAGACAGAAATGTTGATTCCATGATCAGAAGGCTTGATTTATTATTTTATTATATATATAACATTATGACTATACTAAAAAGAAATAGAAAGGAAAAGAGCTTCCTCAGAAGCTGGCTAAGCTAAGAATAGAATAGAAACAATGATAACAAGAGAGCTGGCTCTGACAGAGAGTGAGAGCAGCTCTGATGTGACTGATCAGTAAATCCAAACATCCACAGAAGACCAATCATGGATCCACCTGTTGAATTCCACAGCAGCAGATAACCATTGTTTACTAATTTAATAATTGTTTACTAATTTAATAATTGTTTGTTGCTGAAACTTCTCAGCTCCAGCAGGAAAAATCCTAAGAAGGATTTCTCACAAAAGGTGTCTGTGACAGGCACCCAACATGGGGCACCCCTGGGGCTCCAAGAGGAGCTGAGCAGTGAATGCCAAAGGCTCCTGGACTCTCTCCTGCCCTTCCCGGTGTCTGGACCCTTACCCAGAGGCACAGAGAGAAAGAAGACCCTGAGCAGATGCACCAGGGTGTAATTGCAGCCCATCCCATGCACCAGGGTGTCTGTGCAGCCCATCCCATGCACCAGGGTGTCAGTGCAGCCCATCCCATGCACCAGGGTGTAATTGCAGCCCATCCCATGCACCAGGGTGTCAGTGCAGCCCATCCCATGCACCAGGGTGTCTGTGCAGCCCATCCCATGCACCAGGGTGTCAGTGCAGCCCATCCCATGCACCAGGGTGTAATTGCAGCCCATCCCATGCACCAGGGTGTCAGTGCAGCCCATCCCATGCACCAGGGTGTAATTGCAGCCCATCCCATGCACCAGGGTGTCTGTGCAGCCCATCCCATCACCCCCACACCCCACACGTGCTGAGGGCTGCTGGGGCAGCTCCCCTGGTGCTGCCATGGGTCTCTCCTGACACCTCAGGAGCCCTGAGGGAAGTCAGTGAATGTCAAATTCACACAGCAAACCCTCCCCTGCTGCAGCTCAGTTCAGCCATTCCAGGGCACAGGATGTGAAAAATGGATGCTGGTGCACCAAGGCTCAGAGGATGGGAAGGAAGGACAGAGCACACAGCAGATGGGGCAGGTGTGGGGAATTTTCCTTCCCTGCCTTGTCTGAACTGCCCCATCATCAGATTTTGCTGGGCTGTATCACAATAAATAAGAAATTATTTGAATATTTTGAATTTGTTTCTCTCTGTCACCTTGTGCTGGGATGTGGATTTGTCTTTCCTTATATTTGCATGTTGTAATTATTTTTATGCCACCTTTTGCTCTCCACATAGCAACCATTGTTTGAAACCAAGATTAATTCAGCTGAAAACCACGACATCAAAACCGAATCCTGGAGTATCTGCTCAGTTACTCCAGTGCAGGGAGTCCATGATTTTTTTCTTTGCCATGCTACAAACAAGGTGATCACTTCTGAAGTCCCCTCCAGCAATTCACTTGGCATTTGTGAGCTCCTGGCAGTAACCAATAACAGAGAGAGCGAGCAGAAAATACAGAGCAGCTGTCAGTGCTGAAAAATAAACTTCAGCAAAGTGATTTTAATGCCTGACTCAGTCTGCACCAAGGGGGGAGCCCTGGCACCTCCACTCTGGCATAAATGAGCAGCTTCTCCTGCAGGAGAGGCCCAGGGAAAGCAGGGGCAGAGCTGGGTCCCTGCACAGGGGATCCCACAGCAGAGCACAGGTGAAATGTGGGAAGAGCTCACCTGGGGAACCCCTCCTGGGGACAGCAGGGATGGTGCAGGTTGGGAACACATTCAGGAGCTCCCCAGCTTGTCTGGAGCCCACTGGGAATGCAGTGGGACCCTCCCAGCAGCAGCTCTCCATCCCATCATCTGCACCAGGAGCAGGGCACAGGGGGTTCCTCAGAACACAGCACACAGCACATGGGGCAGGTGCAGGGAATTTTCCTTCCCTGCCTTGTCTGAGCTGCCCCATCATCAGATTTTGCTGGGCTGTATCACAATAAATAAATTCCTTTGGATTATCTTTTATCTTTTATTCGAGGGTCTGGATTATCTTTTATCTTGGGGTGTCCTTTATGGCAGATCTGACCACGAGTCTCTGGGGAGCTGAGTGTAGAATCACAGAATATCCTGACTGGAAAGGGCCCCCAGGAATCATCCAGTTCCTGACACCCCAACAATCCCACCTGGGCATCCCTGGAGCTCTGGCAGCCTCGGGGCTGTGCCCATTCCCTGGGCAGTGCCAGCACCCTCTGGGGGAAGAACCTTTCCTGAAATCCAACCTGACCCTGCCCTGGCCCAGCCCTGCCCCATCCCAGCCCTGAGCTCCCACCTTGGAGCAGCCACAGCACAGCAGAGAGCTCTGACCCAGGCCTGTGACATCAGGCTGCTAATTGCACTCCAGTTCTGCATGAATTAGAGAAATATTTAGCTCGGTGACACTTAAGGGCTCTTGTCCCACTAAAATAAACTGAATAAATTGTCACATGGCAGCCCAGCTCCCCCACCCTGCACCTTGGAGAGCCCAGGGACAGCACCTGGGGCCACATCAAAGCTTCCAAACAGAGCCCAGAGCTGGGGATGGAGCAGCTCTGCTGGGGGAGAGGTGGCAGAGCTGGGAATGCTCACCTGGAGAGGAGAAGCTCCAAGGTGAGCTCAGTGTGACCTTGCAGGGCCTGAAGGGGCTGACAGGAAAGATGGGGAGAGACTGGGGACAAGGGATGGAGGGACAGGACACAGGGAATGGCTCCCACTGCCAGAGGGCAGGGATGGATGGGATATTGGGAATTGGGAATTGTTCCCTGTGAGGGTGGGCAGGCCCTGGCACAGGGTGCCCAGAGCAGCTGGGGCTGCCCCTGGATCCCTGGCAGTGCCCAAGGCCAGGCTGGGCAGGGCTGGGAGCAGCCTGGGACAGTGGGAGGTGTCCCTGCCATGGCAGGGGTGGCACTGGGTGGGCTTTGAGGTCCCTCCAACCCAACCCATCCTGGCACTCTGTGATGCTGGACATGGAAAATGAGCTTTATGCCACACTGAAATCTCCCTCCCCGCCTCACTGATTCCTCCTGACACCAGAACATTGCCCTGGCAATAATTCCCATTTCTCTTTATCCCACTGAGTCCAAGACCTCATCTGGAGCCTTGCTGAAGCCTCCTCTGCTCTGCAGGCACCAATCTAATTTTCTCACTGAATTATGAAATGTGTTAATAAAATCCTGCTCATTCCAACCCTGGAGCCCTCAGCTTCTGCCCCAGCCCTGGAGAAGGACATGAACCTTCCACAGCTTGAGCAGGGATATTTCTCTAATAGGAAATGTCACTGATCCATGAAAGCTCTGAGCCCTGAGTTCATTAAAACCTCATTAATTGGAGGCCTAATGGTGAGAGGGAAGGACCTGGCAGCCTGACCCAAGCTGACTGCAGACCCTGGCAGGAGAAATGGCATTTGGAGATGTGACCAATTCCATCCCTGGGAGAAGAACCTGTTGTGAGGGACACCAGCACCAGCTTTGGGGTGGCCTTTTACCTGGAAAGGATCCCAATTTCATCAGTCCTTGAGTCCACTTTTGGTTTCATCAGTCCCTGGGTGCAGTTCCTTTGCAAATGTTACTTCATGTTTGTTATTTGCCCAAGAGCCTTGGCTCAATGGCAGCATTTTCATCCCGTTCCATCTGCTGGAGAAATTCCTTCTTTTGCAAAATGAAAATTCACAGATTTTGCAGAAGAAAAAGCTGAGGACAGAGGCTGGATCAATCCTGTGACAGTCAGTGGAAGAAGGACCAGGCTGCAAAGCCAGGCTGTCCTTTGCCTTCCCTTCAGCCCTGACCCAGGAACGTCTCCAGAGCTCCATTTGCAGAGGACAAAGTGGCTGCTCGAGTCCACATGGGACTGTGATCCCTGGGAATTTGGGATCTTAACACATCCATCCTGCTGGGTGAGGGAGGGTTGAGTTTGCCAAGGATTTATCTTGAACTTTGCTCGTTTGTCTGAACCAGTGCAAACCCTGCTGCATTCCTGCCCTGCACAGGGACCCTGTGGGTTTGGGGTCAGGCCTTGTGGATCCCCCCAGCTCTCAGGGTGACCCTGTGGGTTTGGGATCAGTCCTTATGGATCCCCCAGGGTGACCCTGTGGGTTTGGGGTCAGGCTTTGTGGATCCTCTGTGGGTTTGGGGTCAGGCCTTGGGTGACCCTGTGGGTTTGGGGTCAGGCTTTGTGGAGCCCCCCAGCTCTCAGGGCTGACACCCCCTCAGTGCCTCCCTGCACAAGAGCCCTTTGGAAGGTCCTGCTCCTTTCCTTGCCTGGGCTCAGGCTCCACCAGCAGCTCCAGAAAGTCCTTTTCCCTTTCCTTGGTGACACATGTCAAGTTTTCTGTTTTCCCTGCTCACAACAAGCTGCCTTGCCCTGCAGGGAATCTGAGCTCCCTGCCCAGCTGTTCCAGCTCATCAGCTCCTGTCATCCCTGACACTTCTCCTGGCACTCTTCATCCTGGTCTGAAATCCCTCAGGAGAGAGAAATCCACATCTGCTGAGGGTTTGAGTGGCTCCTTTTCTGCTCCTTTTCTGCCCCTTGTCAGCCACACTGAGGGGAAGTTGTGCTTTGCTGCCCTAAGAATCCTTTCACAACAGCTGATTTCACCAAGGAGTGGGTGAAGGAAAGCAAAAAGAAAGGAACAATCTAAAATGCACCAAGAGCTGCTGCTCTGTGGTAGCTCAGCATCGCTGAATGGTTTGGGTTGGAAAGGGCTTGAAAATCATCTCCTGCCCTGGGCAGGGACACCTTCAAGAGAGCAGGCTGCCCCAAGCCTGCTGTTCCATCACCTCTGTGCTCCCTCTGGGACCTGCCCATTTACTGTGCAGCAATTCTGCTGTCAGTGCTGCAGCCAGGCTGGAATATCTGCTTTCTACCTGAGTGTGCCAAGTGCACCTGGATTTTATCAGAGAGATAAGGTGAGCAGACTCTGTCATGCCTGCCTGGGGCTTAGGCATCAAAACAGGTCCATTGTTCACTGATTTTGTTTTTTCCCCAGTAAAGGGAAGTGTGGGCTCTTCACAATTTTGTTTCGGTTTTGCTTTTTTTAATTCCATTTGTGTTTTTTCTTTTTGGCATCATGGTTGATTGAATAAAATTGACATTTAGGCAACAAAAGTTCACAACAGACTCTGTCCCCTTCTGTATTAAAGCCTTTCTTTCCCTCTGCACGCTCTGCTTGGAGAAGTTTGATGTTGTTGTTGATTCTCCAAGGGAAAAGCTGGGAAGAGCTGCAGGGAAAGGAGTCCCTGAGCCCCCAGAACTGCTCTGGGTGTGTGTGTGCACATCCACATCCATCAGAACTGAGGTAATCAATAGGAAGGCATGGAAAAATATAATTTGAAGCAGTTTGCAGCATTCATGCATAATTTTCAAATTATTTGGGAACAGAGAAGTTATCAGAGTTGACAAGGCAATGTTATATGCAGTGAGAAGGAATGAAACTTAGTCTTCAATTTATATATTCTGTCAATTAATAAAGAAATGGATATAAATGAGGTGCTCAGGAGCTGGGAGAACAAAGGGGAATCTGCTTCTCTCAGAGCTTGGAGAGCCAAAGCAACACGTCCTGGAGAAGATGGGAAAAGACACCCTGGGAACAGGTGTTAGTGTTAGCTGCTCCTTAGAGGTGCTAATGAAAACTCCCCGAAATGAACGGGATCACAGGCAATCTGAGGATTCGATGAATTCCCGGCCTTTGGCTGTGTGAATTTGACACGCCTCCATCAAGGAGATGTTATCACTCCTCGAGCCAGCCCTGCAAACAGCTCCGCTACATTTCCCTCAGCTAATTGCTCTTTAATAGTTTGTTGTGTGAGCACTTGCTAATTACAAGTCAGGCAGCTTTGTGAAAACACATCTGAAATATTCCTACAGGTGAGTAATGGGTTTAGGGAAGAAAGGGATTTTTGAGGAGCGTGGTTTCTGAGTCTTGGCTGATCTGAAGTCCTGCTTCAAACACCAGCACTGATGCAGAGCCTTCTTGTCATTAGACATAAATAATTCATCAGGTTAGGAGATCCAGGTAGCTCTGGCCTTTCTCTGGGTGCTGCATTTTAAATTAAAACTAACCCAACTCTTTATGCTGCTGTTTGTTTCTTAATTCTTGCAGCTTTCCCTCAGACTCCACCATTTGGGCCCAGTACAGGACACAGAGGTTGATCCCAGCCTGGAGCGTTCCCACAGAGCTGGGGAACAGGAGGAGCTGCAGAATGGGGCTGGGGGGACCCAGGGATGTGAGACAGCACTGAGACCCCTCAGACCCTGGGGACAGCCCTGGGACCCCCAGGACAATGCAGACCCTGAGGGGCTGGAGGTGTCCAGGGAAGGGAAAGGAGCTGAGAAGGGTCTGGAGCCGCAGGAGCAGCTGAGGGAGCTGGGCAGGGGCTCAGCCTGGAGCAAAGGAGGCTCAGGGGGCCCTTGTGGCTCTGCACAGCTCCTGCCAGGAGGGGACAGCCGGGGGGGTCGGGCTGTGCTCCAGGGAACAGGGACAGGAGCAGAGGGAACGGCCTCAGGCTGGGCCAGGGGAGGTTTAGATTAAAAATAGGAACAATTCCTTCACTGGAGGGGTTGTCCAGTAGTGGTGGAATCCTCATCCCTTGAAGTCACCCTGGTCTTTTAAGATTTTCTAAGCCTTCTGATGTTGACATTCTTGTAGGGAATTTTCTCATGCACTTTCTTGTAAATAACTTATTGTTTTGCATTCCTTCGATGGAGGAGGAGAGAGTTGATGGACTGTTGGTTTAACCAGTGTCATTGGAGAGGTGTCACTGTCACCCTCCAATCCGCTGTCACCTTTGTAAAACTATAAATATTGGAGTCAGAAAAATAAATGTCCCTTTTTTCTTTCACGTTGAGAACGGTGGTGTGCTTGTGTTCTTTCATGTCCTACAGCGACACCTTGAAGTGTCCAAGAAGTGGATGTGGCACTTAGGACATGTGATAAAATCGGGAGCAGGCTCCCGGTGCTAAAGTGATTTCAGCATTTATTGTAACAAAAAGAAAGGCCCAAAGCAGGGGGCCTGGGCTGGGCAGGAGTGTTCCTGTCAGGGATGGAGCAGCACCGGGGCTGCTCAGCAGCGATGGCCCCGATGATGGCCCCGATGTCCCAGGTGGAGCAGCACAGCCCCCCTGGGTCAGATGCCCCTTTTATCCTGTTTTTAGCCCCTTTGGATTGGTTTCTGTTAGGATCCTTCATTTCCATGAAGGTTTAAGGTGCTCAATTGGCCATTACAGTTCTGCCCAGGCTGGCTCGTGGTGCACTTTACTGAGGTGTGTTATGGTACCTTGGGTACTGTATTTCTTTTAACAGTATTCTTATAGCAACATATTTTTCAATATAACAACCAAACCAGTACATGCTTGCTGATCTATCAGCCATTTTACAACTGTCACAAACATGTTTTATGAAAAATCCTTTCCTTAGGATTTTTTCTCCTGAGAAGCTGAGAGGCCTCAGGAACAAAATGTAAACATTGATTATCTGCTGCTGTGGAATGCAACAGGTGCATCTGGGATTGGTCTCATGTGGTTGTTTCTAATTAATGGCCAATCACAGTCAGCTGTCTGTACTGTCTCAGTCAGTCACAAACCTTTGTTATCTTTCCTTTTCTATTCTTAGCTGGCCTTCTGATGAAATCCTTTCTTTTAGTATAGTTTTAATGTAATATATACCAGAAAATAATAAACCAAGCCTTCTGAAATATGGAGTCAACATTCTCATCTCTTCCCTCATCCTGGGACCCCTGCAAACACTACCACATACAACAATTTCTAACCTATTTTTAACAACATGGTTTAGTGGTGACCATGGTGGTGGTGCTGGGCTGACAATTGGGCTGTTGCAGCCATCACCACCCTGGGATTGCCTGGGGGAACCTTCAAGGCCTTTGCAAACAAATCTCCACAGTGCCCCAACAGCACCCAGGGCTCTGACATTCACATGTGGGGAGGCCAGGACAGTGATGAACTGGCTTTTTTTAGTCACAGCACGAATTCTCACTGACAAGCTTGGCAAAAAGTAAAATTAAATAAAATGAGTGCAACAAATCCCAACTCTGTCTGCTTATTTTCTGGAACAGCCCCAGGCTGGGCCAGGGCAGCCTCAGGGGGACATCAGCAGGAATTTCCCCATGGAAAGGGGGCTCAGGCACTGCCAGGGGCTGCCCAGGGAGGTTTGGAGTGCCCATCCCTGGAGGTGCCCAAGGAGGGGCTGGAGGTGGCACTCAGAGCTCTGGGCTGGGACAAGGTGGGGATGGGGCACAGGGTGAGTTCAATGATCTTGGAGGGATTTTCCAGCCCCAGTGATCCTGGATTCTGTGTAGTCCATGTGCAGCGGCGCCAGGGCTGGTGCTGAGGTTCCTTAGGAGACACAACCCCAGCAAACCCCAAGGGCAGGAAGTCCCTCCCACCCTTATATTGCATTTCTCCATCTAACTTCAGCCTTTACTGAGACTTCCAGATTGGTGGAATGGGATAAATTCCTGGGAAGATGCAGACTCTGCTAACTACAGAACCAAAGGAAAGGCAGAAGAAATCCCCCAACATCATTAGTCTTGATTTTAATTTATGCAATAAAAATAAAAAGTGATGGCTTAAATTGGAATTTTCTGTTGCCTCTGGGAGGATCAATTGGAGTTTTTATCCCACATTTAGATGCTAATGGTGCAATCCATCACTGCAGAGCCATTCTGGGGCAATGCTGGGGTTTAGAGGTCGATGAGAAGCAAATTCCTGATGAATTATTGAACGCTGGAAGAGGAAACATTGAATATTGAAAGAGGAAATATTGAATGCTGGAAGAAGAAATATTGGCTATTGGAAGAGGAAATATTGAATGCTGGAAGATGAAGGAGATACAGTGCTGGCTTTCAGAGAACATCAGAGTTAATTTTCTCCACTGGTGGTGGAGTAACTGTGGGGTCTGGACTGCTGAGGGTCAAGATCAGGCTCTATCACAGCTGCTATTTGCTTATCTCATGGAAAGGAAAAAGAGCATAATGTTCACTTTTAGTCTTGCCTGAACTCCATCTCTTTCTTTGGGAAGAAGTTTTCCTCCTGGTGGATGCAATAACCCATGGATGGACACGTGCCCTGGCAGGTTCAGAGCAGGTGTCAGGGGGACAATCCCACCTTCACTGCAGAAGGGAAGAAGAGAGACCTCGAGTGAATAATTTGCCAAGTTATTTCGGGAAGTTCTGTGAACTTCCAGCACATCCAACTTGTGCTGTCAGGAAATTTCACACCTTGCAGGAGAAATCCTCTCCCTGGGCTTGCTCTGAAACTGTCTCCTGTTTCACTTGTACCTCCCCAGCTCCAGTCATCACCTTCCCAAATTCTGACATTGAAAAGATAACCCAATTTAGTTATCTTCCACCTAAGTTTTACCCATTTAAGTTTCTTCTTTTTAGCCACCAAAGTTTCCTCTTGAGGAAGCACCACCTGGAATTGATGAAGGTTTCCTCCTCACTAACCTCTCCCATCCCACCATCTCCCTTCCACGGCACAGTGGAGCAGATTCCAGTGACATCCAGAGCTGAACACACACCACGAGCTGGTTTTTCCCTATTCCCTCTCAACCTTCCCCAGTTTTCCACTTGCGGAGGGCTGAGCTGGCATTCCCATGGAGCTGCTAAAAAGAAATTCAGTGTCTCATTCCTGAGTGGTGCCAGCCCTCTCTGAGCTCAGGGATGCAGTGTGGAACAGGTTTGGTGTCACTCTGTGTTCATTTGGCCATGGAATGGCACCAGGGATGAGCATCAGCAGCATCTTTCTTCTACAGAGCATCCCAGGTGTTTTCCACATCCTTCTGCCTGTGCCTGTCTCCCAGACCTGAGGGGATGTCCTGGACTGCCAAGTAAATTGTATTCTATTTGCCATCTGTATGGCAGCTGTCTCCTGTTCATTGGGCAGTTTTCCTGATCTCTTCCACATGCACTCCTCCCCCTAGGGAGACATCTGCTGATAACAGCCATTGAATGTCCCTGCATGGCTGATAAGAACTACAGCATCCCACTGGGAGATGTGAGCCCAGAGGGAGGAGCCAAGCATTGCTACCCAGATAGAATCTGGAGATTCTGGAACACCAGCACAGCTTCTGCACTGGATTCCCCAGAGGAACAGCAGCTGCCTCTGCCACTGGATCTTCAGAGGAAGAATCCATCCTTCTCTCCAGGATCCCTGCTCCAGCAGAACCACCCCTGACACTGCAGGAGGGCTGAGCCACAATTCCAATGGCACTGCTGCCAACAGCCTGACCCACAGGGTGTCAGGTTGGGCTCTGACTCTGCCAGTGTTGGTTTTGGTTTACTGCATTGTTTATTTTATCTTTTTATTTTCTTCCCTAGAAAAGAACTGTTATTCCTGCTCCCATATTTTTTACCTGAGAGCCCCTTAATTTAAAATTTATAGCAATTTGGAGGGAGGGGGTTTGCATTTTCCATTTCAGGGGAGGCTCCTGCTTTCCTTAGCAGGCATCTGTCTTTCTAAACCAGGACAGGGGAACACAGCCACTGGCCACTATCTAGATGGAGAGATCAGCCACCTTCACCCTGGAGACAGCTGTCCACTGGCTCACAGCTCCCACAGGAGAGCAAACCTGCAGGAAAAGGAGCACAATCCCCATTCTGGAGCAGCTGTCCAGCAGCTGGATGGAACTGGAGCCCTACTGGAAATGCCCTGCTGGTGTCCTGCTCCCTTTCTCAATGCAGGGGTTCCCTTCCCTCAGTGCTCACTCCTGTGGTAATCACACACTCTGAACAGAGAGAGACATAATTCTCTCTCCCAGGATTTTTCCTGGGGAAGGCAGTGAGAAAGCTCAGAGAGAGAAGAGAAAACAATTCTTATCTCAATTTGCTACTCCTGTTGTTTGGCACATGTGGAATGTGTTATGGAGATCGTTTACCCAA
Organism: Setophaga petechia; assembly: GCA_024362935.1. Taxonomy (NCBI): domain Eukaryota; kingdom Metazoa; phylum Chordata; class Aves; order Passeriformes; family Parulidae; genus Setophaga; species Setophaga petechia. The sequence goes on along the minus strand of JANCRA010000028.1, from coordinate 1,723,297 downwards.
AGGGATTTGTTAATTGGATTCTGCTGATGGTTGTTTGGACTGATTGGCCAATTAGGGCAAAGCTGTGTCCTGACTGTCTGAAAGGGTCCCTGGTTTTTCTTTAGCAGTATAGTTTAGTACAGCATTAGTGTAGTATGTAGTGTAATACAGTATAGCTTCATAAAGCAATTGTTCAGCCTTCTGAATCATGGAGTCATTGCATGTTATTCCCACATCAGGGCTCCCTGCATGGATATGCTCCTACACCTGGGGTTTTAAGCTGGAAAAGCATCAGTGTCCTCCATCCTCTGTGTCTAACCCAGGTAGGTGTTTGTTAATGCTCAACACAGGGATTCACCTCTTTGGGAAAAGCTGCTGTAGCAGTGTATCCAAGGGATCTGTCCAGCAGCCAGAGGGGAACAGCTGCAGCACACGGAAGCAATTTTAACTACGACCCAGGAGCCAGGATTCCCACATCTCCATCCACTGGTGCCTAGGGATGTGTCCATAAAATCCCACTGTGAAGAGAAAGCTCTGCCCAGGGACTGCCTCTGGCTTTGGGAGGAGCTGGGATGGCTCCAGACTGACCCCTCAGCCTGCCTCAGCTGATCCCTGCTGCTCCTGGGGTGCCAAATCTGCTTTTGGGTCTCAACCTGCCGGCTGGGATATCGGGGACAAACTCCAGACACTCCATGCTGGCCTGGAGAAGGAAAAGCTGCTTCTCAAGGAGCCCTTCTCAGTTTGAAGCTGTTTCACACTGTGAGGCACAGGCTGGAACAAGGGGAGTTTTAAGGTCCCTTCCTGCCCAAACCATTCACGGGTTCCATGATTTCATGGCTCTGGGATTCCACAATTCCATGATTCTATGATTCCATGACTCTGTGATTTCATGATTCCATCATTCTATGATTTCATGATTCCATAATTCTATCACTCCATTATTCCATGATTCTGTGGTTCCATGATTTCATGATTCCATGAGTCTGTTGTATGTTTTGTCCTATGTTATGTACATGTTCCAATGTTTTATGATTCTATGACTCTGCAATTTCATGATTCCATGAATTCATGATTCCATGATTAATGAGCTACATTGTACATTTCTCCTGAATCCAGGGACTGTTTGGCCCAGTGGGTTTTTACATTTTGGAGAATTGTGACATTTTCCTGCATTTTAAGGGCTGGTGGGAATTACACTGGCAATAACCAGGAAAACCTGACACCACCTGAGGTTTTTTTGTCTCTACCCGAGGTTTTTTGTCTCCTTACCCATGGAAATTTGGCCCATTTGAATGGATACCACAGCTCATTGATGTGAACTCATCCCCTTGTCACATTTTGTTATTTTATACCAACCCCTGAACCACCTCTTTGATCCCAAAGCCTCAAAGTTCACCAGCTTCCAGGACAATCCCACTGTCCAAATGTGCAGTTTAATACATTGGACTGCACATCCAATTTCCCACTAGAAAAAAAGGGAAAACCAACTTGTTTATCAAAGTTTCATTTTGGCAGAGCGTTATCTTCAACTGCTCCACACGAGCTGCAGTTGCTGCCTCAAATTCAGCGTGGGAGGGCTGAGACTCCCCAAAATCCCACAGCAGGCTGGGAGCACAGCTGCAGCTGAGCTCCAGATGTGCTCCTGCTCAGTCAGACTGGCTGCAAACAGAGGAGAACAAAGAGGGAGGGATTGGGAAGGGATTTTTTTCTTGGGTGTTAAGAAAGTGGAAAATGGATATTATGGAAATAAAAGGCAAACATAAAATCATGGAATCAGGAGTGAATGGTGAGTTAATAAGTTGAGTTTGCATTTTCAGTGTGTGAGCAAGGAAATAATGGATTGGGTTGAGGAGGGGGGTTGTTTTAATGCCTTATATTACTGAGGCTGCTTCCCTGCCTGGCAATCCTTCTGAGAACTCCTGATTTCATCCCCAGCTCCACAGGCACACAAAAACAAGGAAAGATGGAGGAAATGTCAGCCAAGCAGTAGGAAAAAGCACCCAAATAGAAAAACTAAGCAGCTGAGTGCTTTCCAGGGAGAATGGAGCAGGTCTTCCCATGTGGGAGCCCACGGCCAAGGTTCAGGTAGGAATTAAACACAAATCCAGGTGTCTGCATTGTCTGGGTTATCTGCAATTGTTGAACACACATCCCAGCAATGCACTGGACTCCAAAGCCTGGCTCTAAGCACAATGGTCACCCACAAGGGCAAAAGGAGAGGGCCACAAAATCAAAGCTGAAAACACAAACCATTTCTTTTCCCCCAGCAACCAATGTTTCCTGGTAAAATGGCCGCCTGGAAAGAGGAATAAAAAAAACTGGGAAAAGGAATAAATGCTCCTTGGGTGCTCCACTGGGAGCAAGGCAAGGTGGCAAATCCATGCTCTGGCTTCTTAGGGTGGATCTCAGGGAAAAGTTCTTTCCCCAGAGGGTGCTGGCACTGCCCAGGCTCCCCAGGGAATGGGCACAGCCCCGAGGCTGCCAGAGCTGCAGGGATGCCCAGAGTGGGATTGCTGGGGTGCCTGGGCAGGGCCAGGGGCTGGATTGATGATCCCTGTGGTCTGTTCCAGCTCAGGACATTCCATGACACTCCTGGGAGATGGAGAGGGCTGGCTTTGTGCCTCTGGTCAGGCAGAGCTTGGCCCAGGAACACCAGAGCAAGGCAGCAGCAGAAGCTCCTGGGTTTGGAGTGTGCAAAGTCAGCACAGCCCAGCAGCTGCTCCTCTGTGTTATCCCTCCTGATGGCTTCCCAGCCAGGGCTCTCAGCATCCCCTGCTGCTCCCAGCCCTGCTGCAATCACAGCCAGAAGGTTTTTAGACAAACTCACTTTTCAACAAGACCCAACCTCTATTCCCAGTGTAAGGAAGCTCTGAAGCTCTGCTGGATGGAGTTATTTATGAAAGAAATGTAAACACACACAGTATTTACAATAATCTTCCATTACCCACTCCACAGGCAGCTTGGAACAATGCATGTGGAGCAGGTGCCCCGTTGCTCTCTGTTCCTATCAGAACTGATTTTATGAGGATGAGATTTTGCTCTCCAATATTTCAGAAGGAACTGAGGAACAGATGGGGAAGGAAGCTGCACATGGGCAGCCCTGAATCCACCCTGTCTGTGCTAAAAGCTCTTGGTGTAAGGAAAAGTGATGAGCACAGGGACATTTTGGGGCAGCAACAGCTCAAAGGAAGGAATGTGGCAGGCTGGCAGATCAGGCAGGGCTGAGGAGCTGGGGAAAAACCCCAGGTTTTCCTGGGAAGGAGTAAACCCAGAGTAAACCCAGAACTTTGGGAAATGTCTTTCTGTGCAGGAAGAAGTTTGCTTGTGATGCTGCCACATAGGGACAAGGCAGGTTCTGTGCCAGAGAACTCCAGCTCCATGGCTGGGATCTCTGGGATCAAACCTGCCCGACCTGCCCAAGCTGAGGGTGAGGAACTGGGCTAGAGAAAGGGAATCCTCCCTCTGGCACAGCCAACTGTTCAGGGGCTCCTCAGGGTGACAAACAGAGGCCTTTTGAGTCGCTGGCAGGTGGCACTTCAGGCAGGCTGTGACAGGAGGCTCTGAGCCATCCCAGAACAGGGGACCTCGCTCCTGAGCCATCTCCATCCCAAGGCCATCCCTCCCATTCCATGCCCTGCCATCCCTCCTGCCCCAGGGGTGGCAGCAATGACCCCACATCCCTCAGCATCACAAAGCTCAGCTCCTGTGGGGTTTGCTTCCAAGGAACACTGAAAACTGGAACATCCATTAAACCTGGGAATCATTGTAATTTAATTAAAATTTTATCTTGTTGATCCGATCATATCCTAAAAGCAACCACAAGCTCTGCCTGTGTGATCAGATCAGTTCCTGGGATTTCAGGAGTCCTGCTCCCCTGGCAGCTCATCACACCCTGAGACTCAGGGGATGTGGAATTCCTGTTCCTGCAGCAAGATGGAACGTGCAGCACTTGGATTGATTCCCCAAGGAGCCAGAGGAGAAAGGGAATGAGGGAAACAGAGAAACCAGAGCAGTGGCAGTGGATGTGCCCAGGTACAGGCTGGGCCACAGACAGGAGAGGCTGCTTCAAATGGAGCCCCGAGTCTGTTCTGCTTGGAAAAAAAGGGGATTTCACCATTGTGTGGCACATCCAAGGGAGAGTTTGAATCACGGGGGCTGCAAACCCCAGCGTGGGCAAACCTGTGCCTGTGCTGAGGGGAGCACATGAAAAGATTGCTAATTAAAGCCATGAACTGATTGACTTCTCCCCTAAGCTGAGTGGAAATAACTTCCCAAAGCCTGGGCTCCTGCTCCCCCCGTGCTGAGGCTCAGCAGCTCCAGCAGGGCAGGAGGTGAGCAGCAGATCCCCCTCCTCTGACAGCTGAGTTCATTCCTCAGGCACAGCTGCCCCTGCGTTCTGCTCCGTGCTGGGTGTCTGGCAGGGAATGCTGGTGGAGGGATTCACTCCCTGATCCAGCCTTTTGTCACTCTCCAGGTGCCCCTGGGGTGCTCTGCCTGCACAGCTGTGGCCGTGTCACCTCTTCAGGTGGCACCTGCCCTCAAGCAGGGGTTGGTCTCCATCCCCACAGACTGAAAATCTGATTTTCTGGGAAATGTTTCCATCTTAGGTACCTTCCCTTGCTCTAAAGAGAACAGAGACTTATGAATCACTGGGTTCATCATGTTGAAAGAATGTGACTTTTTATTGTCAGTGATATTTGAAGTATTTAAAGTTTGAACATGTCTTGTTCATGCTAAAAGGGAACGGGACTTCATCATCCCCCACCCACGGTGACCTGCACACTGAGAGGGAATATTGCTGCCTCCTCAAAGTCACTGCCACTGTCATTGCCCAAAAGATTCTCCAGTTTGGCAAAACTGGCTAAAACCAATTGGCTGAGAGCCCCCTGACACTGCCCCCCTCATACTGACTGGGGTGTGTTTCCAACAAATGCTAAATCCAGGTGTCATTTATTGCTTTGATCCAGCAGCTCAGCAGCTCCTGAAATCCCATTCCACATCTCCAATATCCAGGCTCTCCTCCTGAGATTCCCATTCCAGTGATAGGGTCAGATGGATGGATCTATTTGTGTTTGATGTTCTCCCTTATTTCCTGTATCTCCTTCCTGCCCTTTCCTTTGGCTTTAGGTTGGACTTGATGATCTCAAAGGTCTTTTCCAACCTTAATGATTCTCTAATTATGAAGAAGAAAAGTTTCCATCCCTGCAGTGAGCTGAAGCTTTGACCTCTGCAGCTTTTCAGATGCAACACCAGTGATCCAAGCCCTCATAATCAGGGATTTTATTTATTCCCAGCTACAGAAAAGCCTTCTCAATAGAATCCCAGATCTCATTTTCTGTGCAATTCATTAGTTGGGATGTGGTGGCTGCACCTGCTTGGTGTTTAAAGAGAAGGGCAGGTTGTTCAAAATGAGCTCTCTGCACATCCAGTGTGAGCACAGCAGGAGCTGCTGATTCTCCAGAGCTGGGTCCTGCTTCCCAGAGTCAGGGAATCATGGAATCACAAAACCACAGAATCATGGAATTTGTACATCTCAGTGAAGCTGGAGCTGCCCTTGGATCTGTGGAAGTGTCCAAGGCCAGCCTGGATGGGGCTGGGAGCACCCTGGGATAGAGGAAGAGGCTGGAACCAGGTGGGCTTTAAGATCCCTTCCACCCCAAACCATTCCAGATTCCTGGGATCTGCTCCTGCCCCCCTTTCCAGTGAAGCCATGACGATAAGGAAGCCCCAAGACCTGAGCTGGTGAAGCTGCAGCAGAGTCTGGTCCAGAGCCATCAGCAGTGCCACTGTGTCACCAGCAGTGCCAAGCACCAGGCTGGGGTGAGGAGCCATGGTGGGGACAGGTGACAGCCAGGACAGGAGTGTCCCCAACCCCTGTGTGACCAGAGGAGCCCTGGCTGTGGCAGAGAGGGCACAGAGGGGAGGGGACACAGAGGGTGAGGGGACACAGAGGGTGAGGGGACACAGAGGGGGAGGGGACACAGAGGGGAGGGGACACAGAGGGGAGGGGACACAGAGGGTGAGGGGACACAGAGGGTGAGGGCACACAGTGGGGAGGGGACACAGAGGGGAGGGGACACAGAGGGGAGGGGACACAGAGGGGAGGGGACACAGAGGGTGAGGGGACACAGAGGGTGAGGGGATACAGAGGGGAGGGGACGCAGAGGGGAGGGGACACAGAGGGGAGGGGATAGAGAGGGGAGGGGACACAGAGGGTGAGGGGACACAGAGGGTGAGGGGACACAGAGGGTGAGGGGATACAGAGGGGAGGGGACGCAGAGGGGAGGGGACACAGAGGGGAGGGGACACAGAGGGGAGGGGATAAAGAGGGTGAGGGGACACAGAGGGTGAGGGGACACAGAGGGTGAGGGGACACAGAGGGTGAGGGGATACAGAGGGGAGGGGACGCAGAGGGGAGGGGACACAGAGGGGAGGGGACACAGAGGGGAGGGGATAAAGAGGGTGAGGGGACACAGAGGGTGAGGGGACACAGAGAGTGAGGGGATACAGAGGGTGAGGGGATACAGAGAGTGAGGGGACACAGAGGGGAGGGGATAAAGAGGGTGAGGGGACAAAGAGGGTGAGGGGACACAGAGGGTGAGGGGACACAGATGGGAGGGGACGCAGAGGGTGAGGGGACACAGAGGGTGAGGGGACACAGAGGGGAGGGGACACAGAGGGTGAGGGGACACAGAGGGTGAGGGGACGCTGCAGCCCCCCAAAGCACTGCCACCCCCCAAACAATGACCTGGGAGTGACAAAAAGCCACTCAAAGGCTTAGCTGGGAGTTCACCCAGCCTCTCCCAGCCCCTCGGGGCCCTGGCAGCCCTGAGAGCAGGGGGAGCATCGCTGCCTGCCCAGGGAGCTCCTGCCTGCACCGAGCAGGAGGGACCGAGCCGGGGAACGCTGCAGGGCCCGGAGCTCACGGTGCAGCTGCTGAGTGAACTGACTCAGCTCTAATCCCAGAGCCGTCTCCATCTCTGTCAAACAGCCCAAATTCCAGAGCCATCTCCATCTCTGTCAAACAGCACAGCCCGGGAGGCTCTGAAAGCAGCCAGAGGCAGGAGGGATAATGTAAATTATCCCGGGCAGGTTTAAGGTCTCCTAACACCTCTGTGATGACCTTGGTGAGTAAGGACTGGGGTGTTTCTGATGTTGTGGAATAGACACTTTCAGGGAAGGGAAGTTCAGAGCTTTTTCCAGTTTTACATTCAGAAAACAAGAATAAATATGATAACTTTATCATAATCAATATAACAAAGCTACCACATTCCCCACAAATTTCTGAGATGCAGCAAACTCCCCACCACAGAAGTTGTCAACTCTCGTTGCAATTCAATTTCTAATGTCATCCATGTGTCTCCTGTGTCCCTGTGTTAGTGTTCAGGAACACATCATCACAGAATGATTATATGCAGCTGCTTTTATTAAAGAGCTTTGGGTGTCAGGGGTACAGACCCAAATCTGACCCAACATGGTTTTGGGCTCAGCATGTTTTATATCCTGTCATTATATAACTTACATATTAATTATTAAACTTACATTGTTCTATTGATTTCATCCAAGCATGGATTTCTCATGATCCCCCTCAAACCCCTACCATAGTTTCTCATGATTCTTTAAGCAATAATTATATCTAATTGCATCTAACAATTTATCATATACTGACTACACAGGTGCAGTTTCACATGATCTAGCAAATACAAGGCCTAACATTTTCCCAGGGCCTGCTAAGCCTAACTTTCTTTCTAACTCCCTGAATTTACTATGATTTTGTGAAAATGCATGTTTTATGATTGGCTTTCTGCAAATACTAAAATGAATATTATATGTGTTATATTAGAAAGTTATGCTGTATTAATTCTCTTAAGTAGTGTGTTAAATATCGTTTTAGGTTTTAACATAATGTGAAAATAGAAACTATGCTATGTAGGATACTTTTTTAAAAGGAAGGACTCACAGCAAGATAGCAGCCACAGGACACCTGAATCTTTCAGAGAAAGAGAATTTATTGCTCCCTAATCAGAAGAAATGAACTTCTTCCTGCCTCACTCATCACTGAAGACACTGTCAGGATTCAGAGGAAGAAGCTGACACTGCCCAGCCAGAATCCTGTGTTTGAATGGAATTTCTGCATCATGGATGAGCTGTGTGAATATGCAACAGGCTGTTGCTTTTAAGGGTTAATCCTCTGTTAACCTGGGTCCTTTCTCGGGCTTATGCTGCTCAGAAAAGGTACCTGAACTGTCCATAACTCTTTGTTTCTATTGTCTCATACTGTCCTAATTCAAAGTGTCCAAAATTTTTATTACTCTAATTGTATTACTATTTTATAACCATTTTATGACAATTAAACTTTTAAAATTTTAGAAACAAGTGATTGGCATTTTTCCCAATTTTAAAATCTTTTACTGTCACCTGGAGGAGGACAGAACCCTTCCAGGGTGTTTCCTCCTGGAAACTCCAGGCCTTGTTTTCTATAAATCCGATTATTCTTGCCTTGTTTTCCTGGGTGCTGTGAGATGGGGCAGCAGCTCCGTGCCTGAGCAGGGGCTCTGTGGCAGGGCTGATTATCCAACACCCGGAAAGGAGCTGGGCTGGAAGTGGAGAGAGGATTAGAATCATTCCTGGTGCATTTTAATGGCCTTTAATCAGCCCCTCCATGCTGATTACCAAACGTTTCCTCTGAGTGTGCCTGGCTGGGGTGGGTTGGGGTTTAACTGCCCTAATTTAATTCCTGCTCAGCAATCAGAGCTCAGCTGGCTCCAGAGCCGTGCAGGTGGGGAAAGGAGAGGATTCCTCAGAGCAGGGAGAGCCCCCAGCCCTGTGCCTGCTCCTTCTCCCATTGCTCCTTCCCTGCCTCTGCCCTGGCAGAGCCCTGCTGGCCCCTGGATGTGGAGAAGGAACAAAATTCCTCCCTGTGAGGGTGGGCAGGCCCTGGCACAGGGTGCCCAAAGCAGCTGGGGCTGCCCCTGGATCCCAGGCAGTGCCCAAGGCCAGGCTGGACAGGGCTGGGAGCAGCCTGGGACAGTGGGAGGTGTCCCTGCCATGGCAGGGGTGGCACTGGATGGGCTCCAAGGTGCCCCCAGCCCAACCCATTCTGGGGTTCTGTGAATAATGAACACTCTTGGAGAGGGAGGGGTGGTGGGCAAAGCAGACCAGGCTGCCAGAGGAGTGCTCATCCTTCAGGACATGGATCAGGATCATCTTGAACCCGGGGAGATATGGGGGAAGTTTGGAGAGAGAATAAATCACCACTGCCAGACAAGAAAGGGACTCAGAAAGTTCTGAGTGAGCCCCAGGATCTTGGATTGGGTAGGAAGGGACCTCAGAGCCCACCCCATCCCACCCCTCCATGGCAGGGACACCTCCCACTGTCCCAGGCTGCTCCCAGCCCTGCCCAGCCTGGCCTTGGGCACTGCCAGGGATCCAGGGCCTGCCCACCCTCCCAGGGAACAATTCCCAATTCCCAAGATCCCATCCAGCCCTGCCCTCTGGCACTGGGAAGCCCCAGTAGTGGGGTACTGCTATGGAAATACCTTTACAATCCAGGTTTGCAGGTCCCTGTCCCCAGCCTTGGGGACACCTGCCCCAGTTCAGGGCACTGCAGTGACAGCCTGGCCACGTGTGACAACCCCAGGGTCACTCAGGACAAACTGCTCTGAGCTACAGAAATGCAAAACCCCACATCAAACACCTCAAAGTCATTTTCCTTTGGCCCAGTGCTCCATATTCTGTTCCAAACGATACAAGAGAAACCCCATTTGATGTGTTTGCTGAGAAACAGGCCCAGATAAATGAGGGTGTTGTGTCACTGCTGAGTGAAATACATTTTAAAACACACTGATGAAAACCAGGCACATATTCAGGAAAAACAGGGCAGGAATTCTGGGTCTAACAGCAATTTCCAAGCCTTTGATCAAAGGCCCACTTGGGTAAAAACAGAGGGCAATTTGAAGGGAATTGGATTCACAAAAATGTGTTGGTTATTCCAAATCATCAGTGTAAATATTCTCTGAGGTATCACACACCTACCCAGAATGAAACCCCAAATTCAGCACAGGAGGAAGGAGCACAGCACACACAGAGCAGGCTCAGCTCATCCCTTCATTCCCAAGATCCTCATCTTGGAAGATTTCTGCTGGCATTTCCCTGCCTATGCCAGGCCCAGCATGAATCAAGTGAACCAAAACCAAAAATCTCAATCTAAATCTTCCCAACGAGCTGAGATCACACCTGAAGGTTTGGCTTAGGGTACCAGGACACCTCCCCTGCCAGCCCCAAAGAGGGCTGGGAGCAGTTCAGGAGCAGTTCAGGAGCAGTTTAGGAGCAGTTCAGGAGCAGTTCAGGAGCAGTTCAGGAGCTGCTCTGGGCCCAGCCCTGTCCCACACCAGTTTCCCTGTTCCTACCCAGCTCTGCTCTGAGCCACATCCAGCCCTGATCTCTTGGGGTTTTTCCCCAGACCAGGTTTAAACTCAGCTCAAGTGCTCAAACTGAGCCCCCTGTATTCCACGGGCAGTCCAGGAAAGCTCAGAAGGGGCTGGAGGTGCCAAGGGCTCAGCTGGCTCAGGGACAGCAGGACAGAGGGGAGGCTGCTTTCCCCTCCCTCCACCCTCACAGGGCTTTGTTCTCCGTCTCTGGAAGTTCACAAAACAGCAATCCTGGCCAAGAGGGGTTATTTTCCACACCTATCCTGAGCTGAACCAGCAGTTCCTGGGAGCTTTCATCCTCATTTCATTCTGTGATTAGAATAAATTCCACTTCTGCACTGAAAAAGCCCTTGAAACAGAGAACTTTTGAATGGCAGCAGGAAAAAGAGGTGCAGGAACATCCACACAGGGGGTTTTGAGCATGAGTTCAGCAGAGCTTTCCTGTCTGTGTTAAAAATGTGGCATTGCAAAATGCCAGGACAGGGCTGACACAGCAAAAGGAAGACCAACATTGGAGAATAGATAAATTTAACCTAAATCTGAATTCCCATCATGCTTTGGATGGGAGGAACCTCAAAGCCCATCCAGTGCCACCCCTGCCATGGCAGGGACACCTCCCACTGTCCCAGGCTGCTCCCAGCCCTGTCCAGCCTGGCCTTGGGCACTGCCAGGGATCCAGGGGCAGCCCCAGCTGCCGTGGGCACCCTGTGCCAGGGCCTGCCCACCCTCACAGGGAACAATTCCTGCCCAATATCCCATCCAGCCCTGACCTCTGGCACTTTAATCCTGGATACTGTTGTGAAAGCATGCACCCACACATCAGCTGGCCATAAAATCAATATTTATATTGTCTCCATTGTCTGTATACAAAGGACACAAGTGCTGGAAGCTGAGGTTCAAGGATTTATCCTCAGGGGGAATCAGAGTCCCTGAAATCCTTGGAATGTGGCACTTGCACCCAGCCTGGCTCCCTCCCTGACAGCTCAGCTTGGGCTCTGCTCCTTTCAAATGCCTCCATTTGTTTTGTGGCAGATGAGCAGTGCCATGCTTGACTCTCACAATTAGAAGGCAAATATCATGTTTGTATGTCAGGAGCAGTTTATAGATTTATAGTTGTGTTTTCCCCCAGGGGTGCCCTGGGTTTGGGACATTTGGGAGGGTCACTCGTTCCTGTGGCAGCACCTGAGCTCCAATCAAGGTGTCAGGCAGTGATCTCCAGCACTGGGCAGGGAAGGAGGAGCCCATGGACAGAACTTTGGGGGGGGCAAAGGGTTAAAAGGTGAAACCTCCATGGTGTGGGTGAGCACATGGTGGGAAAATCCTCTGCTCCTGGTGCTGTAATATTTTCTCTATTCAGCATTCTGTTGTATTTTTGATAAGGTTTTAATAAACATTTTAAATTTTTAGAAGTGAGTATCATGTCTCAGTTTCCTTTGTCTCTCTTTTGCTCTGTCACTCCCTGAGCTGAGGCCACAGGAGCTGCAGGGGCACAGGGGAGCATGTGCAGTGCCAGGGCCATGTTTGATAATGATCCCCTGGGCAGGGGACCCCCGGGGGAACATCAGAACCAACCCCCAGCAGGGGCAGGAGATGAAAAACATGCAGATCACTGCCAGGGATGATTCCCCCCTCCCTTCCCCAGGGAAGGCAGCAGCTCCCACTCCCTGCTCAAACCCTTCCATGAGCTCCACCTTGCTGGGTGATCCCAAGGGTTGGCTCTGCTCAGAGCACAAAATTTGGACACTAAAATCCATCTCTGGAGGCAACCGCAGCCTTATTGTGAGCAGAGATCTTCCCCTTATGCCTGATGTACTTATTCACTCTCCAAAATGATAAAAATCAGTTCTGAACACTTCCCACTGAGCTCACACAAATATTGGATGCTTGCACAGTTCCCTGAGGTTGCTCTGGGCCCCTGCTGTGGTTACATTCTTTTAACTGAGTAAATGTATTGGATCACAGAATCATTTTTTCTAATGACCACTTGATAGAGTTGTGTACTCAATAGCAAAAATAACAAAACAAATATCTGTACATCACATCAGCACTGCTGGCTCTGGAGGCTGCAGCCACCTCAGAGTGCAGATTTCTGTCTTTGTCAGCACAAAAATAACCCCAAACCTCCTCAGACAGAGAAATGATGGTGCAGAAAAGACCCAGACAAAGGAACGGGTTCTGAGTGAAGAGGTAAATTTGTTTAAAGAAAAATCCTCAAGGAATTTCTCTTGAAGATCTGCATTGTTCCATTCACTTGGTAAAACTGCATTAGGGATCTGCTGGGAATTTTGCTGATAAATTCAGAGCCTGGGAAGGATCTGCCTGGCACTGGTGCAGTGATGTGAGATGGTCACAGCACCACAAACACCCTCAGTCCCTGCACATCACCCAAGAGCCCAGAAATTACTGACACAAAACCCCAAACTGAAGTAAAAAAAAACCCCAAACCGAGGTAAAAAAAACCCCAAACTGAGGTAAAAAAAACCCCAAACTGAGGTAAAAACCTCCAAACTGAAGCACAACCCCACTGGCAGCACTGGTGGCACAAGTGCCTGGAGAATTCAGGGCAAGATCCCAAAGGAAAGGGAGGGAGGGAGGGGGCTCAGCCCCTGTCCCATCTCCTGCAGCAGAGAGGCCCAGGGGACAGGGCAGGGAGGAGCTGAGCCTGCAGGACACCCAGGCCACCTCCACCTCCTCAGCAGGGATGGCCAGGGCACATCTGTGACCCTGGTCACGAGGGTTTGCAGGATGAGAGAGAGATGAGGATGTTGACTCCATGATTAGAAGGCTTGATATATTATTTTATGATATATATGATTTATTATTTTATGATATATATATATAACATTATGACTATACTAAAAAGACATAGAAAAGACTTCTTCAGAAGCTGGCTATGCTAAGAATAGAAAAGAAAGAATGATAACAAAGGAGCTGGTTCTGACAGAGAGCAAGAGCCAGCTCTGCAGTGACTGCTCAGTAAATCCAAACATCCACAGAAGACCAATCACAGATGGGCCTGTTGCATTCCACAGCAGCAGATAATCATTGTTTATGTTTGTTGCTGAAACTTCTCAGCTCCAGCAGGAAAAATCCTAAGAAAGGATTTTTCACAAAAGGTGTCTGTGACACACATCACCCTGGTGGTCACAGGAATTCCCCACCCTGGCAGTAGCTCGAGACAGCTGGGCCTGGGTGACTGAGAGGGCCCCCAGTGGTGGGACAGCTGACCCACACAGGTGACAGCTGATGGGCTTGGTGAGGCACAGGGGACACCTCTCTCCTGGTGCCTCTGCAGGGGCAGAAGCCCAGCCCCAGGTGGCCCTGGCAGGAGCTGAGCTCAGGAGACACCAGGAGAGCATCACAAACCCCCAGGGCTCACTCAGGGGTCACTGAGTGTGGACAGTTTTTTATTGAGACATAGTTGATGGGAAAAGAGAAAATACATCTGAGAAAGCAACAGCTGCCTAATTCAAGGACAGTTTCTTTGAGCAAGAAGCTGTTCAAGAAAATATGTGATAACAGGAGGTAAAAAAGAAGCCACAAACATCCTGAGAAAGGTGGGACTGACTTTTTGTAGCTGACCAATAGTGAACTCTACTTTTGCAATATGGATGAGCCTCATTACTGTGATTATAAAAGTGTGCCTGTTAATCAATAAATCTGAGACTTGTTGACCTTCATCAGATGAGCAATGTCTCCCATCTACCTCGTCAACTGAGGGCCTGGAACCTCCAGGGGGTTCTTTCAGAATCCCAGAAGGGTTTGGGGTGGAAGGGACCTTCAAAAACCCTCAACACCTCCCACTGCTCCCAGCCCTGTCCAGCCTGGCCTTGGGCACTGCCAGGGATCCAGGGGCAGCCCCAGCTGCTCTGGGCACCCTGTGCCAGGGCTTTGGTGCCAGGTTCCAGGTGCACCTGAAACCTGGGATACACACTGGGAAATGGGAGTTACCTGCTGGGCTGCAGGGATTCCCTGCAGGCCTTTCCTCCCCTCACCCAAAGGAACTCCAGCACTCCCCACCCCCAGCACTGGGATCTTTGCAGCTTCTTCATTTACATTTTCCCAAATGTTGGGGTGTTTTTTTCTTTTTTTTTTCCTCAAGCAGGTAATTTATTTTTTTAGATTTTCTTTCACATAAAAGGTCATTTTCTTCCTAATACATTTCTTTGTTGCAAACAGTTGCCAGCGCCTCGAGGTTTCTGTTTGTTTATGAACGATGGAGTGTCTATTTTCCTGCTTTTCCTTCTTTTTCAAGCCTTAGTTCAGTTTCCCTGATATTTTTCCTCCACTGAATGCGACAGCTTGGAGGCAGGGCAATGTGTAGATTTTTATCTCACAGTGGGAATTCTTTAGAAAAAAAGGAGAAATAAACAGGCCAAGTCTGTTTTAAGTTCCCAATCTCAGATCTCCATGAAAATCAGACTTTCCTTTGAGTCAATTAAGATTTCCCTCAACAAAATTCCTGCAGTGCAGTGAGAGGTGATTTTGTTACAGGAATGGGAAGAATCCAGGGAGGCCAAAGGCAGAATATAGCAGGATTGGAGCTGTTCCCATGGATGGATGATGGATGGATGGATGGATGGATGATGGATGGATGATGGATGGATGGATGGATGGATGGACGGATGGATGGATGGATGATGGATGGATGGATGATGGATGGATGATGGATGGATGGATGGATGGATGATGGATGGATGGATGATGGATGGATGGATGGATGATGGATGGATGAGGGATGGATGGATGAGGGATGGATGATGGATGGATGATGGATGGATGGATGATGGATGATGGATGGATGGATGGATGATGGATGGATGGATGGATGGATGATGGATGGATGATGGATGGATGGATGATGGATGGATGGATGGATGGATGGATGATGGATGGATGGATGATGGATGGATGGATGATGGATGGATGGATGATGGATGGATGGATGGATGGATGATGGATGGATTGATGGATGGATGATGGATGGATGGATGATGGATGGATGATGGATGGATGATGGATGGATGATGGATGGATGATGGATGGATGGATGATGGATGGATGATGGATGGATGATGGATGGATGATGGATGGATGGATGGATGATGGATGGATGATGGATGGATTGATGGATGGATGATGGATGGATGATGGATGGATGATGGATGGATGATGGATGGATGGATGATGGATGGATGATGGATGGATTGATGGATGGATGATGGATGGATGGATGATGGATGGATGATGGATGGATGATGGATGGATGATGGATGGATGATGGATGGATGGATGATGGATGGATTGATGGAGGGATGATGGAGGGATGGATGATGGAGGGATGGATGATGGAGGGATGGATGATGGAGGGATGGATGATGGAGGGATGGATGATGGAGGGATGGATGATGGAGGGATGATGGATGGATGGATGATGGATGGATGGAGGGAGGGAGGGATGGATGGATGGATGGATGGATGGATGATGGATGGATGGATGGACGGATGATGGATGGATGGATGGATGGATGGATGGATGATGGATGGATGGATGGATGATGCGGATGGATGGATGGATGAGGGATCCCAAGATCTGGATTTGGATTTAAGGCCAGGTGGAGCCTCCTCTCTGGCAGAAACTCCTTTCTGACACTGGGAGTGAGGGGATTTGGGATTTGCCCCAAAATTCCCCTGCCTGAAACTCATCCCCTCTGCTCCATCACCCAAAGAGGCTTTTCCAAAGGAAAAATGATCCCAATTCCAAGAAAACCAGCACTGGGGGTGGATCCTGGTCCTCAGGGGTGCTGGGGATTCTGACCCCCTCAGGAAGGAGTCCACAAAAAGCCAGGAAGCCTCTCCCAGCCCCGTGATGCTGGGAGATCAGGTAATGCTCCCACGCTTTCACTTTTCCTACAGGCTGCTCCTGACACTTCCAAATGAATCCCTGAGAAATCCACAGCACAGTTCCTATGTCACACACCAGGCAAGAGAAAAAAACTCTCAAAAAAAAAAGCCCTGGAGCTGCAGACTGAGTTTATAAATAAACTGACACAGAAAGAAGAACCTCTGGACCATGAGAGCTGCTGGAGGACGTGTCCCTGAGTGCTGCAGAGGGTGCACAGAGCCCAGTCACACCTTCCAGGGCAGCCAGATCCTGAACCCAGCAGGCAGGAACCCTTTGGATATCAAGTGCCTGCTTTAAACAGGCTCTGAACCAAAGCTGCAGAGCGTTTCTGAGGGCTAAATGTGCTGCTTAAAGCTCAAAACCACAGCTGGGCAAGGAAATCCTACTTGTCTCCTGCTTTGCTGCTTCCAAAGCCTTGCCATCTCCAGCTGTAAACTCTGCCCTGGAGGTAGGGGAGGGTGGATTTTGTTGCAGGGAAAATGTGGGGGTGGAAAGGAGGTCCCTTCACAGGCAGGTGAACGTGAGGCCTGCCAGAATTGCTGTGGTGGATTCACCCAGGGCTCCAGGGGAATGACAGGGACACTGTGCCACCACAGGCCAGGGCACAAAGCCCTGCAGTGCTCACATCTGCTCCAGCTGTGCCAGCACATCTGTACACAGACCTTGGCACAGGGAGCAGTGCCTGGAGATGGATTCATCCCTGCACGGGCTCAGCTCTGCCTGTGCTGCCACAAATCCATGGAGAGCAACAGGGCCAAGATGTCCTGGCAGCAAAGGGAGGCTCAGTGGGGCAGCAGAACTGTCCCCCTTCCACTGATAACAGCACCATGGGGCTGGAACTCACACCAAAAAGGCCTTGAAAGCCTTGCTGGGACCCACAAAGTGACATTTAGCTGTCCCCAATGCACACAGCTCCACCTGAGCCCCTTCCCTCCACATTTTTTGTACCAAATGCAATAAAAATGGCACTTCTGAAGTACAATTTATCCCTTCCTGAGGCTGATGCCCAAGGCAGACCCCTTGAATTGTACCCTGGAAGTGGCTGTTTCCCTCTGATAGTTCCAAAGGACACTCTGGGAGAGTCCCAGGATATCTGAGATGAGCTCTAGGACACTGAGCAGTGTCCCAGGTTTTTTGGGATGAACTTCACACCAGCCACCTGCAACCTCCCATGGAAAATCTCACATTTTAAATATGGCTTTGAGGAAACCATGACCTAAACTGCAGGAGCAGCTGTGACTGGAGATTTAATTCCTGAAATTAGGATATGATCAGGATGCTTGAGGTCAGGGGCACTGGTGAACACAATGACCACAGCTGGCTGTCCCAGCTCACATTGCAGTGCTTTTGTAGGACAATCAGTGCCAAGGTTTCCAACCTCTCCTTTACTTTTCCAGCTGAGAAAACCCAAGACATGGTGGATATTTTAAATGTACAGAATTTTTTTTCCATGGAAATAATTTAAAGGTATTTCAGGTTCACCAACCAAAAATTGCTGCTCAGAATGAGGTGGTGCTGTGGCATTGCTATCTTATTGTAAATCTCCCATACCTTCTCAGTGATTTCTCATGGGCATCTCCTCACAGCACTGACTCTTTCTTCCCAGCACAAACAACAAGCTCCAGCTCTCTCCTCAGCCAGCTAACCCACTCTTTTGTAGCACTCCTCTTCTTATTGGACACAGCTGTGGCCTATTAAGGGCAGGCCTGTTCCTAATCTTTGGTGATTGGTACAGCTGCAACTCCTCAGGTGTGAGCCTACCTTCTGCACTATCATTATTTTCTTACATTCTATCCCTCCACACTGTGGGATGATTTGTTTGGTGAAGAGGATTTGGGGAGGTGTTCCTGGTGCAATGGTGCATCCCCAATTCTCCATCTTTGGCCCCATCCATCCAATTTCCACCCAAGCTTTCAGCTGCATTTCCAGATTTAAACCCCAGAGCAGCCACCCAGAGGGAGGGCACAGGATCTGTGAATCACAGAGATGTGGAATGGATTGGCTTGGACGGACCTTAAAGCTCATCTTATTCCCCCCTGCCATGGCAGGGACACCTCCCACTGTCCCAGGCTGCTCCCAGCCCTGTCCAGCCTGGCCTTGGGCACTGCCAGGGATGCAGGGGCAGCCCCAGCTGTTCTATGCCAGGACCTCTCCACCCTCTGAGTAAAGAATTCCTTCCCAATCTCTCACCTCTCTTCCCCCCCGGCAGTCAATTTGAGAAGGTTCTTTTAAAAGCTGACACAGCAGCTCCTGAAATCCAGGAACCGAGATTTTTGCAGCAGAGCAGCTCAGCACCAGCAAAAAAAAAAAAAAAAAATCTGCTGCAAGATGTAAAATGTCCCATCCTGTGGTTTTACAACACCCTGCACCTGCCCAGAGGGGCTGCACTGCCTCAGGAGGAGGGGGACGAGGAGAGGGATGAAGGGTTGACCCCAGAGGGGCACCTGGAGCTGTTCCCACATCAAACTGGACACAGACACAAACGATTCCTCTGCAGCAAAGGCTCATT
The DNA here is from genome assembly GCA_024362935.1 of Setophaga petechia. NCBI lineage: Eukaryota > Metazoa > Chordata > Aves > Passeriformes > Parulidae > Setophaga > Setophaga petechia. The sequence continues at coordinate 1,704,474 of JANCRA010000028.1, read as the reverse complement.
TGCCATCATCAGATTAACTCCTCTGCAGGGACAGCGGGAGGAACTCACACACGGGAAGCAACTGCAGCAGGTTTATCTCTGAAGTCCGTAAAGAAAAATCCCTCTCCAGGAAAAACTGTCTCAGAGGCAGCCCCAACACAGCCCCTCACCCCCTGTTCCCTCACCCCATTCCCTCACCCCCTGTTCCCTCACCCCCTGTTCCCTCACCCCCTGCTCCCTCACTCCGTTCCCTCATTCCCTCTTCCCTCCCTCCCTCTCCCTCCGTGCCCTGCCCTGTGCCACGGCCATTCCCTCACATTTTCCCCTTCATTTCACTCTATTAAGGGACTCATTGATTGACCAGCTCAGGAGAGCCCCGATCTGTCCCCTGGGACTCTCCTGCATTCCCAGCTGCACGGGCAGAGCAGGAAACCTGAAACCCTCGGGGCTGGGATGGGAAGGGAACCTCCGTGTCCCCCCCAGCCGTGTCCCTGTGCTGTCCCGTGTCCCCGGCCAGCGCCATCCCCCCTCCTCTCGCTGAATTCCCTCCCCAGCCAGCCCCAAATGCACCCCCACGGCTGCATGTGGGCCCTGCTCCGTTTTCCAGGGAACAAAGTGTCCTTTGGGGTCTGTGCTGGGGGTGCAGCTCAGTGTCAGGGGTCCCGGGCCTGTCCCTGCTGTCCTTGGCCTGTCCCTGCTGTCCTTGCCTGTCCCGGCCTGTCTCTGCTGTCCTTGGCCTGTCCCTGCTGTCCCGGGCCTGTCCCTGCTGTCCTTGGCCTGTCCCGGCCTGTCTCTGCTGTCCCTGGCTTGTCCCTGCTGTCCTTGGCCTGTCCCGGCCTGTCTCTGCACATCCCTGCCTGTCCCTGCTGTCCTGGCCTGTCCCTGGCCTGTTCCTGCAGTCCCTCCCTGTCCTTGACCTGTCCCTCTTGTCCCTGCACATCCCTACCTGTCCCTGGCCTGTCCCTGCTGTCCCTGGCCTGTCCCTGCACATCCCTGCCTGTCCCTGGCCTGTCCCTGCACATCCCTGCCTGTCCCTGCACATCCCTGCCTGTCCCTGGCTTGTCCCTGCTGTCCCTGGCCTGTCCCTGTGGTCCCTCCCTGTCCTTGGCCTGTCCCTCTTGTCCCTGCACATCCCTGGCCTGTCCCTCTTGTCCCTGCTGTCCCTGGCCTGTCCCTGGCCTGTCCCTGCACATCCCTGCCTGTCCCTGGCCTGTCCCTGCACATCCCTGCCTGTCCCTGCACATCCCTGCCTGTCCCTGGCCTGTCCCTGCTGTCCCTGCACATCCCTCCCTCCTCACACAGGGGTGCTGTTGGATTTTTGGCCATTTCTCCTCACCCATCAAGGATCACAAACCCCAGGCTATCCCTCTCCCTAGCAAAAGTCTGTGAGAGCCTGGAGAAAGGAAAAGGTTCCCCCAAACCCAGAGAACACAAACAGCTGCTGAGCTGGTCCCTGTGCAGGACTGGTGGAATATGAAATGCAGAGAACTCTCAGAACTTTGGGCCCGTAATTCAAAGTTTAGGATTAAACACAGGATTTGATCTGAGACCTTGAAAAGGCTTCCGAACTTAGGTGCTAGAAGAGAGAATGTGGATTTGTAGTTTAAAGCAGAGACACATTAAGCTAAGTAAAGTTTAGAGTTTTAGAGTTTAGGATATAGAAAAAAATAAAAGTAGTTACAGAGGTAAAGAAGGAGTTTAGCATGCAGCACTGTAGGTTTGTGTGTCATAAAATGATGGCTAAGAAAGCTTACACCGTAGCATGGGTCCATAAGATGAAATATTTAAGGATTGGGTCAAAACCTTAAATATCCTTGTTGGCAGTGTTTTATTGGTCAATAACTCCTTTAAAAGTCTTGCAACTAAGGGTCTTGTGACCTTGTGAATCATGCAGTAAAGATGTGAGCTGAACCCACCCTTCCTGCCTATGCAGAAGATAAGAAAATAAACCTCATCATCAAAACCAGCTCAGAGGTCCTGTCTCAATTTCCTTCCAAAATTGTCCACAAGTAAATTATCACACAGGACCTGACTCCCCAAACCTGCAGGGACATCCCAGCAGTGAGAAATGAGAGCTCTGGAAAGTGTCTCCCCATTGGAATTCTGCTGCTGCTGCTCCTGCTAAGCAGCTTTGTTTATCCCCAAATACCCAGGCTGCTCCTGATGGCATGCACAGGCACCATGGGGATGATCCAGCCATGTCCCCTCACACCACACAAAGCCCCAGATGTCCTGCCTGAAATTCCCTGCAGCCTCCTTGTCCCCTCATGCCACACAAAGCCCCAGATATCCTGCCTGAAATTCCCTGCAGCCTCCCCTGTCCCCTCACACCACACAAAGCCCCAGATATCCTGCCTGAAATTCCCTGCAGCCTCCGTGTGCACACAGCAAAGGGAAAAGGGGGGAAATCAATCAGGCAGCACTTTGGCTCTCAGCTGGTCAGATCAAAGTGTACTTGATAATTTGGCTTTTCCAAATTACCTCATCAGTGCTGTGGGCACAGAATTTCCCCTGCCCCGACGCAGGTGCAGCCCTGTTGTTTAACAATGCCACTTGTCCTGACTTCCCAAAGCACTTCAGCCACCCCAGAGAGGTTCATTCCATTCAAACCCTCTCATCCAGGGCTGTTATTCCCTCTGGGCTCCAGGGCCTGGAGCTCCTCCACATTCCATCCCCAAGGAGGTGTTTAACCCTGGAGCCTGGAGGTCTTTAACCTTAGGAATGAGCTTGGCAAAGCCATCCCAGCATGGGGAGGGCTGGAGGGCAGTGCTGGGATGGGGAGGGGAAGGCACTTTTGGGATGGTTCCTCTCTCCCGTGGGGCTGACTGAAGGAGCTTTGGGGTGAGGTTTCATGGTGGCACTGCCCAGCCAGGTGTCCCTTTTGTGCCATCCTTGCCTCCCAGCCCTGGGCACGGCCACAGCCTTGTGGGCACCATTCCCTCCTTAAAATCCTTCCTTGGGAATGGCTGCAGGGCTGAAGGGCTCTGTCAACAACCCAGGCTCAGCCCCTGCCACCCACTCCAGAACATGTGGGAACTGCACATCAGGGGAAATGGGGAACATGGCCAAGCCCTGGTTCCCACAAAAGCTTGGCTTCCCATCAGGAGTCCCCCTGGAGATGCTGCAGAGGCAGAAATGCTCAGGGATGAGGTGACTGATGGCCCTGCAGAGGGATTGGGTAAAGCCAGGGAGCAATGGGCAAAGAGAACCTGTTCCCTGAATGACAATTCCATGATTTTTCACTTTGGGAAAAAGCTGCAGAGACATTGTGCTCCAACCCCAGAGGAAAAGCAACCAGAGCTCTTCAAGGGCTCAGAAATCCAGGGAAGTGCTGAGTAAAGAGGTGGTAAAGCCCATAACTGTTCTCCAAGGCCATGGAGCACTGGTGGAACTCAGTCAGAGCTTTGCTGCCTGAAGGAGCCCCTGGGGCTGTCCCTGCTCACCCAGGGCTCCCCCCTGCAGCCTCTGCTCCCTTTTCCCTGTCCCACCACAGCCAGGGAGGCACCAGGGCCATGTCCCTGTGGAAGCTGATCCCAGGAACTCACTGCCCTAAATCCAGGCACAGTCTCCCAGTCTCATTGCAGGCATTTGCAGAGGTGGGAGTGTCAGTAAAAGCAGTGGGTTAGACTGTGAGCAGAATTCTCAGGAAGGCTCCAGACTTCTCTGCTCCCCATCCAACAGCTCAGCTCACAAACCTGATTTTCCCACCAGGATTTTTGCTTTTTGAGCAGCTCCTGAGGGGCTGGAATTCTGGAAGGTGCCAATGGCTCAATGGGATGGGATGGGGCTCCCTCCCAGACTGGGATGAGGCTCCCAAGGAGCAGTGGAGGCACTAAAACATCCCTGGCACCCAGTCCTACCCCTCCTGGTGCCATTTACTCCCCCCAGGTGCATCACAAACCATGGGGGCTTCAACAGCACCAAACTCCTGCTTTGACAACCAAATCCTGGAATCCAGAGCAGGATTTTCAGGGTTATTCCTGTCCCATGCCAGAAGGCCAGGAACAAGTCTTTAAAAGCCTTTTAAAATACTCTTCCAAAGCTCCACCCAGTTCAGTCTGGACAGGGCTGGAGGGTTGTAAAGGAAGGCAGAAAATCTCATTTCCAGGTTTGGCTCTTTTGCTTCATTAAACTTGAGAACAGCCAAAGTTTCTCAGCAGGCCAGGGTTGTGGGATGGTCAGTGAAAGGAGCTGGAATCCCACAGGAAGCCACACATTTGAACCATTGGCAGCAAACATGCAGCTCTGTGTTTTGGAGAATTTTTGATCCTGCCATAACAGCCTGGACTGCTTTTCCTGGAAGCTGCAGTTCTGTTTAAAGTCTCACTGCAGGGCAGGAAAAAAGCAGCTCCCAGTGCTGGATGTGTCTCCTTCCAGGGCCTGGGACCAGCAGGACCAAACCACCCCAGGGCAGCACCTGGGGCAAAACTGTCTCTGGCACAATACAGAGTGCTCATCCCTAAATTCAGCAGAAATCCCAGTGGGACCCGACCTGCCCAGCACATTCCCTCTGTGTGGAACAACCCCTGCCACAGCCAAGGACAGGGACACATTTCTGGGAGCAGCTGGGCTCCCTACTCAAAGATTCCTGGAGAAACATGCTTTTCTCTCCCAGAAGTGAATCCCAGACTCCCAAAGGTGCAGCATGAGTCTTGGGGTGCTGCTGTGTCCAGCTGCATCCATCCACAGGAACACAGGGCTTGGCTGGACACAATTCCCTGCCCCAATGTGGGATGTTCTCCCACAGCCCCTGGCATGGTGGACCTCAACACGCTTTCCACAGTCATTCCCACTCAGTAAATCATCCTGTGCTCCTCAACAAATCCACTCTGGAAGCTGCTGAGAGCTGCCTGAAGCTGCAATTGAAGCAATGCTGACTTACCTGCCAGAATATGCTGTCTATTGTGTTCCCCAGGAAGCCGTCCCTGCCCTCCGACGACACCAGCTTAGGTCCCAGAATGGTCATAAATTCATCAAAATCCACCTGGCCATCCCCTGGAATGAGAGGGAAAGATCAGAGACTCAGAAATCAGAGAGAAGGTTGGGTTGGAAGGAACTTTTAGAGGTCATATATTGCAACACCCTGATGTGAACAGGGACACCTTCCACTATCCCACAGTACTCCAAGGCCCTCCAGCCTGGTCTTGGGCACTGCCAGGGATCCAGGGGCAGCCACAGCTGCTCTGGAAATCTGTGCCAGGGCCTCACCACCCTCATTATTAGAAATTAATTACACCTTCAAGCCCAACATGCCCCACTGGACCTGCTGCACATCAGGATCCCCCACACCCTGGGAAACCTCCACAGCAGCTTCCTGGTGCCCACAGACCCAAATCCTTTGCTGTGCCAGGGAATGGCCCCTGTGGTGTCCCAGATGGCCCCAAGGACAGAATCAGGCCATGCACTGAGGGGAACAGGTCATTCCCCAGTCCCAGACAGTCCAGAAGCAGCTCCCAAAAAGCCATTTTGGCAGGGGGACAGGAGCCAGCAGCACAGCCAGGGCTCTCCCTCTCAGGTTCTGCACAAGTTACAGGGCCAGCCCCAGGCTCCAGAGGGAGGGAGGGCAGACAGAGCAAGAGCCAGGCTATTGCAGATCCAGAGCAGGGGCCAGGCTATTGCAGATCCAGCAGGCAGAGGAAGGGCCAGGCTATTGCAGATCCAGCAGGCAGAGGAAGGGCCAGGCTATTGCAGATCCAGAGCAGGGGCCAGGCCACTGCAGACCCAGCAGGTTTTTCAGCCCAGCTTCCCAGCAGCATCCGTGTGTGCCTGGCATGCAGAGCAGGCAGTGCAGGCACAGCCTCAGTGCCACCAGCAGGGACAGGTGACAGGTCCTGCCACTAACGAGCCGAGCTGGTGCAGTGCTGAGTGTGGCTCCTGCTCTGAACAAGGCACGGGGCTGTTTGGAGGGAGTTTTGTACCAAATGTCACTTTTACCTCCACAAAAAAAGGGATATTCATGCCTGCTGAAAGATCTTTAAAATCCCTGTCTGTCTGAGCAGTTCAATGCCCAGATCTCCTGAGAATGCTTAACCTAATCTTGTGGAAAATCTCCTTCATTGATCAGGCCACGGACATCTCCTCCTCCATGTTAATGAACTGATGGGCTGGGTAAATCAAACCTGCTCCCTGCACCGGCAGCATTTGTGGGGGTTTGTGTTTTACTCCCATTCAGTGGCAGTGACTGCATCCCGCCCTCCCTGGAGCTGTTCAGTCACCAGGTGGGAGAAGTGTCTCAGACCATGAGGCTCCAGCAGATCAATGCCAGGGTGGCGATTGAAACACCGGCAGTGCCCGGGGCAGCGCCATGTGCCAGCCCTGCCACCGCTGCTACCTGCACGTCTTACCACAGCTGTGCATCTGTGCTTCTTATCACACCTATGCATCTGTGCTTCTTATCAATCACATCTGATCTTCTTATCACACCTGTGCATCTGTGCTTCTTATCACACCTGTGCATCTGTGCTTCTTATCAATCACATCAGTGCTTCTAATAAATCACATCTGCGCTTATCACACCTGTGCATCTGTGTTTCTTATCAATCATATCTGTGCTTTTTATCACACCTGTGCTTCTTATCAATCACATCTATGCTTCTTATCAATCACATCTCTGCTTTTTATCAATCACATCTATGCTTCTTATCAATCACATCTGTGCTTCTTATCAATCACATCTGTGCCTCGTATCACACCCCCCGCCCCGTGTGCCGATCCGAGCAGCCGCGCGGCTGATCGCGATCTCCCGTGCCCTTATCTTGGCACAAACGCCGTGGGAAAACCAGCACGGCCCGAGCCCAAAACCGGCACGGCCCGGGCACAAAACCGGCACGGCCCGAGCCCAAAACCGGCACGGCCCGGGCACAAAACCGGCACGGCCCGGGCACAAAACCGGCACGGCCCGAGCACAAAACCGGCACGGCCCGGGCACAAAACCGGCACGGCCCGGGCACAAAACGGGCACGGCCCGAGCCCAAAACCGGCACGGCCCGAGCCCAAAACCGGCACGGCCCGGGCACTCCCTGGGCCGAATTGGGATCTCCGGGCACCGGGAGATCTGGGATTTCTGGGAGGGAATATCCCGGGGTGAGGCTCTGTAAGGGAGCCCTGCAGGGTTCGGTAAAACGGGAGGGATCCGCTCATGGTCCCGCTGCTAAAGCCGCTCCCATCTGCGGAGCTCTGCAGGACCGAGCTCATTTCTGGGCCAGCATACTGAGGTAAGGGGTGGGCAGCCCATCCCCCGGAGAGCCATTCTGTAAAACATTTATGGGCAGTTCCCCTCGGGGGCCATCCCGCGGGTGGATCGGTCCCGGCACGTTCCCTGCCCGGCCGGATCGCTCGGGAAGGGAACACGGTGTCAGCGGCCCCGGGTGATTTACACCGCGGCACAGCGCCCGGTGGCTCCACAGCAGCGAATCCGTGCGCTGGGATGCAAATCGGGATGCTCTGCGATGCTAATTTCTTTAAATTAGCCAGATTAGCAAGAAAACAATTTGCATTTTAAAGAGGTGCTGGTACCTGCCCCCGCATTCATTTGGCCTGTGCCCGTGTGACCCCGAGCACGGAGTTACTCGGTTGGGCTCTCTCCAGTGTCACTCCACCCTCAGAGGACACGCAGGACTCGGTCCCACTCGTGATTCCAGAGAAAAGGACTGCTGGGCTCTGACTTTGTACAAGACTTTGGGCAGTCCCTCGCTCGTGACTTCCCTGTGCCTCTGCCAGGGATCATCACTAACTTCACAGGCTTTAATTATCAGCTTAATGAGAGCATCTTCCACAAGCTCCAAAGAAAGATGCCATTGAAAAATGCATTATCCTCTTATTGACTGCTTTTTCAATTAAAACTCTTCACTAGCAAGGCAGCTACAGCCCACTTTTGCCTGGTAGAAATATGCCTTTAACATTCATGTGAAGCTGCAGAAAACAAACCTTCCCTGCCATCAGCACCTCAGGAGACTGCAGCATCATTTCATCAACAGAGAGAAATCACGGGTTTGTCTGAAAATTCCTTTTGACAGCCACGAGAGAAATGTTATAAAAACCAACACTAAAACCTGCACGGGGCTGCTCTGCACAGCCCGGGCCCCACCACAGCCCGGTTTTCACGTTCCTTGCTGGGAGCACAGGGTGGAATTTGGGTTTGGCACAGGCAGGAGCCGCCCAGCTCACCCTCCTGCTCCTCCCCACGGCCTCGCACCAGCGCTGGGAGCTGCTGGGGAAGCGAGCCCTGGAATCAAATCCAGCCCTCCCGTCCCTGTTCTGCAGATGTGCTGCTCTCCCCAGGGTCCTTGGGATTCTGAGCCATGTGTGGATTATCCACAAATTAACTCAGAATTGGTTTAAGGATAGGGAGAAAAGAGAAAAAGGCTGAACGGGAGTTGGTGTGCTGCCTGCTCTCCCTCACCTTCCTCGCTTATCTCCAGGAGCCATCCCACAATCCCTGACCCCACCAGGGCTCACAGACTCCAGTCCCCCTGTGAGGTGGGTGCTGGTCACATCCTCCCCTCCTCTGAGGCCTGAGCACAGCTCATCCCGCAGGATGGGAACCCCTGGAAGGCAGGAGGGGCACAGGCAGGACAGCTGCAGCCAGGGGGAGCAGGATGTGCCCCCTGGCCCGGGACAGCCCCAGGACAGCTCCTCCTGTCCCTGCTCCCAGGCACAAACACAGATTTATAAACCCTGCTCGGGCTGAGCTCCCTGCCTGAGGAAGGGAAATGGTTCCTTGGGACTGGGCAGCAATGGGTTAATGGCTGCACCTGAGGGTTTCAGGGCTCTGTTCCAGCTTAATGATTCCATGATCCCGAGGCACTCACACATTTCCAGAGCTTATTTACAAACTGGGAGGGCAGGGAAACCTAGGGGCACAGTGGGGTGAGGTCTGCTGGGACAGGGAAACCCTGGGAATGGGGGTGAGGGGTCTATTGGGACATGGAAACCCTGGGAATGGGGCTGAGGGGTCTATTGGGACATGGAAACCCTGGGAATGGGGCAGAGGGGTCTATTGGGACATGGAAACCCCTGGGAATGGGAGTGAGGGGTCTATTGGGACATGGAAACCCTGGGAATGGGGTGAGGGGCTCCTGGAAAAGGGAAACCCCTGGGAATGGGGGTGAGGGGTCTATTGGGACATGGAAACCCTGGGGATGGGGGTGAGGGGCTGCTGGAACAGGGGAACTCCTGGGAATGGGGCAGAGGGGCTCCTGGAGAAGGAAAACCCTGGGAATGGGGCAGAGGGGTCTATTGGGACATGGAAACCCCTGGGAATGGGGGTGAGGGGTCTATTGGGACATGGAAACCCCTGGGAATGGGGGTGAGGGGCTGCTGGAACAGGGGAACCCCTGGGAATGGGGCTGAGGGGCTCCTGGAGCAGGGCTGGCTGGCAGGGGGCAGAGGGGCTGAGCACAGAGGGGCTGCAGGCAGGATTCCACCCCATCCCTGAGATCCCTGGGCCAAGGGATGGGTCACTGCCTGTGGGTGATCTTTGCAGAACACCAGAGCTGAGCTTAAGCACTGGTTTAAACCCACCTAAAGCACTCCTTGATTCCCTCCCAGCAGTGCCCTCACATTTTCCTCCCCTGTAAAGCTCTGTGTTAATCCTGGCATTAATGTCACCGAGTCACCCGGGGGCACCAGCACTGAGGCTGAGCCTCATGACTCAAACAATGACTCAGAACCTCTCTGGCCACCCCAGCAGAGCCAAATCAGATCAGCTCATCATCCCCAGGCCCTCAGCTGGGTGAGAAGAGCTCCAGGTGCCCACAGACCTTTGCTCCCTGCAGGAACCAGGGAAGTGTGACAATAACAAGCATGGCAGTGGTGGGAGCCTGGCTCGGTGTCCCATCGTGGGAGGAGGATGCTGAAGGCACCAAGCAACACCTCTGGGTTCTCTGGGAGCCCTTCCAGTGCCACAGACCTCGTGTGGCCAGCAGGGACTTGCCAAAGCTCCCCCTCACTGCTCATCCATGGGGTGCAGAGAGAGCCTGGGGATAATTCCAGCGTGAGGAGCCCCAGCATCAGCATTTGCCATGTGTGAGCTCAGTTTGGCCACTCCCAGAGCTCCACAGAGCTCCAGCAGAGAATCCTGGGCTCCCATGGCACATCCAGCACCCTTGTGCCAAGTGTGGGGATGGCAGGGCTGGTGCTGGATCATCTCTAAGGTCCTTTCCACCCCAAACCACTGGGGCTCTTTGGTTCCAAGGGCACCAAGGATGATGGAGCAGCAGCAAAGAGCAGCATGGAGCTGGCAATCCAGGGGTTTTCCAGACCTTGCAGCCCAGGGAGATTTGCTTTGGACCTGAGTGACTCAAGGAAGAGGTGGCTGCACCTCTGCAAAATGTTCATTGGGCCTCCTGAATAAACCTGTGGGACCACAAAATCATGGAATCATTGAGGCTGGAACTGACCTCCAGGATCACCAAGTCCAACCTTCCCCCAGCACTGCCAAGGCCACCACTGACCCCTGTCCCCAAGAGCCACATCCACACAGTTTTTGAACATTTCCAGGGATGCCTGACCACCCTTCCAGTGAAGAAATGTTCCCAGAATCCCCCCTGAGGCTCCCCTGGCCCAGCCTGAGGCCGTTCCCTCTGCTCCTGTCCCTGTTCCCTGGAGCACAGCCTGACCCCCCCGGCTGTCCCCTCCTGGCAGGAGCTGTGCAGAGGAGAGGGGACACAGGAAAAAGAAAATCATTAATGACTGAACACCTGGAGGGGACTGGAAAAGCACCACTGGCCACCAGGGAGCAGACTGTGGGCTGGACACCATCTCAGGGGAGATGAAAGAGCCTGCAGCCCTTTGGAAAGGGGATTTGCTCCCTAAGCCACTTCCCTTCAGCACCAATTCTCCTCCAGGTTCTGATCCCACATCCCCAGCACCGAGAGGCTCCAGGTGGCACCAGCTGCTCCTGCTGGATCTGCACTGGTTTGTGAGAGTTGAGTGCAGAGAATTCCCACCCTCTCCCTAAGCTGTGAGCTCAGACCAAGGATTTCATCTGCCCTCAGCCCTTCACTACGGGGAGCAGGGAAAGTTGGATCTGCTGGGATGGGCAGCAGGAACCAGAGCCAGAGCTGTGCAGTCACCTTGCACCAGCAGCCCCAACAGCTGTGCCCAAAGCACCCCCTGAGCCCATCCCACCTCCCCTGGTCCTGATCCCACAGGATCCACCCTCAGAAATCTGCCCAGGCTGGAAATGCCAGGCAGGGAGAGCAGGGTCCAAATCCCCCCATCCCGGGGAGCAGCAGCAGCTCCTGGGAACTCCTGCCCGAGCTCTGAGGGAACGAGGGAATGCTCCGAGGAGCAGGGGGGATCCCATCCCACCCCATTCCATGGGATTGTCCCACCCTCAGCCCTCAGGACAGACCCCTGTCTCTGCAAACCTCTCCTGCCCCAGCTGCTGCCTTGGACGGTGGAATTAAATCTGGAGAAAGGCAGAGCTGGAGAGGGGAAGTGGAGGGGGGAAAGATGGCTGGAAATGAGAGGGGGGAAAGGAAATGAGAGGGGGGAAAGAAAAATGAGAGGGGGGAAATATGCCTGGAAATGAGAGGGGGGGGAAAGGGAAATGAGAGGGGGAGAAAGGAAAATGAGAGGGGGGGGAAAGGGAAATGAGAGGGGGGAAAGGAAAATGAGAGGAGGGAAAGGGAAATGAGAGGGGGAAAAGGGAAATGAGAGGAGGGAAAGATGGCTGGAAAAGAGATGGGGAGAAAGGAAATGAGAGGGGGAAAAGGAAAATGAGAGGGGGGGGGGGGAAAGGGAAATGAGAGGGGGGGGGAAAGGGAAATGAGAGGGGGAACACATTCCTGGATTTCATCACCTCCACCCCCGGGCGGAACGGACTTAGCGCGGGTTTTCAGAGCCTTGTATATGGAATTGGTTGGATAATGCTCACTGATTGCTCCCTAAATGAGCCTTTCCCTGGCCATTCTCAGGATAATCGGGTCCCTGGAAGTTCCCTGCATGGCCCCGGGCTGAGGATGAGGATGAGGATGGGGATGTGCGCTGGGAGCTGATGAGCACCGCGCTCCTCCTGCCGAGCGTGACCTCCAGCGAGCAGCGAGGTGAGATATTTAAAGTTAATGAGCTGGGTTTGCAGCTCGGGGCCCGGAGCACACACTCGCTGTTTATTTTTATTCTGCAGCAGCTCCCTGCGGTGCCCGGCCGGCCCGGGCTGTGTCATTGCCGTGCCCGGCTCAGCCTGGCACGGCTGGCACGGTCTGGGCGAGGCTGTGCCCCGGGGTGAGGCACAGGGAGAGCAGGAACAGCTCCAGCCTCAGGAGATTTCCCAGACAAAGCTTTCGGTTCCAAAGATTGGGAGGTCAGAGCCTCCTCAGCAGCCTGACCCCTCGCCCAGCACGAGGCAGAGAATTTCTCCCTAATTACAGATCAATCAGGGAAAGTCTGGCACAAAACTTTGGCCTTGGAAAAGAGTTTTAATTATAGACAGCTCCAGTGACTTCTGGGAGGAGAGAAACAGCTGCCCCCAGTGCCAGGAAGGACGTGGGTCTGTGGCAGTGAATCCAGGAGAGCACAGAGCTCCTGTCAGCTCTGGGACACCTCTGCAGCCAGGCTGGAGAGCTGGGGGGGCTCACCTGGAGAGGAGAAGGCTCCAGGGAGAGCTCAGAGCCCCTGCCAGGACCTGAAAGGGCTCCAGGAGAGCTGGAGAGGGACTGGGGACAAGGGATGGAGGGACAGGACACAGGGAATGGCTCCCACTGCCAGAGGGCAGGGATGGATGGGAGATTGGGAATTGGGAATTGTTCCCTGTGAGGGTGGGCAGGCCCTGGCACAGGGTGCCCAGAGCAGCTGGGGCTGCCCCTGGATCCCTGGCAGTGCCCAAGGCCAGGCTGGGCAGGGCTGGGAGCAGCCTGGGACAGTGGGAGGTGTCCCTGCCATGGAATAAGAGGAGCTCTGAGATCTCTTCCCACTCAAACCATTCTGGGATTCCATCAAAACTTCACTGGATCTGAGGAAAGGATCAAACATCTGCACTGGAGCCTCTCTGTCCCTTAAGTCCCTCCACTCCTGCAGTTTTCAGAGCAGTTGTGTGGATCTGGTTCCATGACAGCCCCACAGAAAATCTCCATGGATTGTAGGGACCATCCCTGCAGGAGGGGTTCCGTGGGGCTGGGAGGCTCCAGCCCAGCCCAGAGGGGGGAGCAGGGGGGGTTTGTGCATCCCCCCGAGCAGAGGAGCTGGAGAGCTCCTCACTCTGGCACCCCTTGGCTTGTCCTGCAGGGGGAGGGAGCAGCTCCCCAGGCCTGGTTTGTCCCATTAAAACAAAATCTGTGACCTCCCCGTGTCCCCAGGGACTGAGGGGACAGGGACCTGCTCCTGCTCCAGCACAAGCACTCAAACCAGGAGGGAAAGTCAAGGCAAACAGGGCTGCAGTAAGGAATAAAGGCCCACCAGACACCTGCCAGCTCCACAGCAGCCCCAGGGAGCTGCAGGATGCCCAGGGCCCAGCCCTGTCCCCAGGGGAGGGCCCGGCAGGGGCTGCTGAGTCCCCAGAGCCCCCAGCCCTCTCTGAAATCCCCTCCCTGGGCACCCAAAGCCATTTGGCAGGTCTGTCCCCAGCTGTGAGCAGCTGGCCCCTGTGTCCCATGGATCAGGAGCAGGGGGATCACCCCAGACTGCCCAGGATTCCATCAGCTCTGCCCCTGCCCTGGAGGGGCAGAGAGCTCTGGGTGCACTGGGGCAGCACCAGCAACCCATGGCTCTGGGTGCTCCCTGGGGCACACACACCCTGGGGAGCCAAAATGATCCCAGGGCGCTGCATTTCAGCCAGAAATCAAATTCCACAGGGATGGAAATGAAGCACAGGGCACAAGGTGCATCCCAGCCCAAGCATGGGTGGGCTCCAGAGGGGGCTCTGCACTTCAGGCCTTCCTTTTGTGCTGGGCTGCACTTCAGCAAAGGCAGGGTGGGATATTATTGGGTATAATTTGATGTAATTTGGTGTAATTTGATGAACCTCTTGCTGCTCCTGAGCTGCAGATTTGACAGGCTGCAGCAGCAGCTGTAATTACTCCTCATTTCTGCAGTGAGAACACAGAATGGGATAAAATGTGATAATCCTCATTGTCCAAATGAGAGCAGACATGGAGAGAGTGGCCCCATAAATCCAGACACATCTCATCAAATCCATCCTGCTGCCCAAAATTCCCAGCTCAGCAACACATTTTAAAGGACAGCCAGGCTGGAACATGGCTGGATCATTTCTCACACTGAAAAATGACTTTGAGATCAAAGGACAAACCCCAAATCCATCATAAACCATTGCCCCTGGGTCCCTGGGAGTGCCCAAGGCCAGGCTGGACGGGGCTTGGAGCACTCTGGGGTAGTAGAAGGTGTCCCTGCCAATGGCAGGGAATGGAGTGAGATGACTTTTAAGATTATTTCCAACCCAAACCTGGGATTCTGGGATTCTCTGACTCCTATGAACTCTGCTTTTAACCCAGAAATGGTTCCTGGTCCCCCTCCAGCAGCCTGGGCTCTGTTATACTGAAACACATTTTATATTGAGATATAAACTGAAATATTTTATCCAGCTCTTTTCATGCTGAAACACAAGGAAACATCCACCACAGTAAAAACCCTCAGGAAAACTCAAAGAAAAGTGAGAGACAAAAAAAAGGAGAGAAAATGTTTCCAGCTTGGGAATGTCACCATTGTCCCACACAGGGCAGCTCAAGCTGAGCTTGTGGACAGCAGCCAACATTTCATTGATCAAAGGGTGGACACGATGATCTTGGAAGTCTTTTCCAACCTTAATGATCCTGTGATCCTGGGATTTGTCCAACCTTAACAATCCTGTGATCCTGGGATTTATCCAACCTTAACAATCCTGTGATCCTGGGATTTGTCCAACCTTAACAATCCTGTGATCCTGGGATTTGTCCATGCCTCAGAACAAGGGATTTGTCTTCTGTCTGCCCCAGGGGAAAGCTGGACAGTTCATTTTGAAGGAGATTTGCTGTCTCCAGGTGTCCCAGCCCATGTCCCTTGACCACTGCCATCGCTGTCCCCAGCTCTGGTGTCCCTTCCCTCCCCAGAGCCAGGGCAGACCAAAGTCCCTGGGGAGTCATGGACAGCAGGACAATGGTCTGGAGGGACACAGTGACCTTGACACCACACAGCCATGGCACTGACACTGCTTCCCTTTCCAAAGAGAATCTGGGACATTCTGGGCTGTGTCACCTGCAGTGGCACAACTGGAGAGGTGAATCCTGGGGAGCAATGAAGAACTGGGGGGGAATCTCAGTTTGAAGTTCTGGAAGAGTCCTGGAATCCCTGAGGTTGGAAAAGACCTCCAAGGTCATCAGGTCTCAGCATGGCCACCAAACCACAGCACCAGTGACACTTCTGCCTGGATTTGAACATCCAGCACAGCCTCAGGTTCTTCTGAAACAGTCAGGAAAAGTTTAGGTTGGATACTGGGGAAATGTCTCCATGGAGAGGCTGGTCAGGCATAGACACTGCCCAGGGCAGGGTGCAGTCCCCACCCCTGGAGGGGTTAAACAGCCCTGTGGAGGTGGCACTTGGGGACATGGGGCAGTGCTGGCCTTGGCAGTGCTGGAGGAATGGTTGGACTCGATGACCTCAGAGATCTTTTCCAACCTCAATTATTCCATGACTCTTCCAGAATTTGAAGTTGAGATTCCCCCATTTTCCATTGCTCCCAAGGATGTCACCATCCCAGAATGTCCCAGAGGTTCCAGGCAGGTCCCTGCTGAAACCAGCTCAACTTCTGCTTCATCAAAAGACTCCCCATTCTCATCCCAATAAATAATTTGACATCCAGGGGTGGATTTCCTCCCCCTCTTGTGGTAGCCTGGAGTTATTTTTCCAGCTGCTCCTCTAATTAGTGCACCAAGTGCTCATTTTATTCCTCAGATAAAAATCCCAACGAAACCATTTGTGACACTTAAGTCACACATTCATCTCTTTTATGGCAAATCCTGCTTAAAGAGGAGGAATCCCAGATAAGGCCACACATTCCATGTGCCATTTACCAATGTTTTTATCAGCATCGCTGCCAACTGGAAGAATTTACAAATAATTCCTTTTTCCAGCACAGAAATGTTAAAATATTTCCCTTTCCCTGTGCTGGCAGAACATTCCAGCTCATTCCCCATATTGCAGAGAGAAGCACGGGCCCCTCTCACAGTTTGTGTCCATGAAATGCAGAATTATGGCTGAAAATTAGGGGAATCCATGGGATAAAGGTCAGATTTGACCTCTGGGAGCATTTCCAGACCAAAATATTGGCTCCCAACGAAGCACAGCCCCCAGAGGGGTGCCCAGGTCCACCAACAACCTCTGTGGGAACAGTCCCACAGTTCCAAACAAAGCTTTGGGCTAATGGGAATCTCAGAACCCCCAGACCTCACCTCCCTTCCTAAAGAGAAACATTTTTGCCCAGCAGATCCCTTTTCTTCCTGTCCTGGCACTTCCCATCCCAGCAGTGCCACAACATCTCGTGGAGTTCACAAAAAGAGGGCTCTGAGGATTTCCTGGGATTTCTCTGGAGACTGAAATATTCCAAGAAGATTCCCATTTTTCTCCATAACTGAGGGGGTTTTATGCCAATTGCACCATTTTCCCCGTGGCAGCTGCATTTCTTCACCTGGGTGAAGCTCCCTGTCCTGGGTTACAAGATGTGCCTGGCTGTGTGTTCTGTCCCCATGTGTCAGAGCTGGGGCAGTTCTCTGCTGTTCTTGGGGCAGTTTTTTCTTTCTCTCTCCCACAGCCAATCCTCCCTGCAGGAGATCTCTGCTGTCCATGGCCACTGAGTGTCCCTGCAGGGCTGATCCAATTCCCCCATCCCATGGGGAGATGCTGTGCCCAGGGCAGGAGCCAAGCATTCCTACCTGGATCCAAGCTGAGCCTGGCACAGCACAGCAGCCTTTGCCCCCTGCATTGCCAGAGGAGCAGCTTTCTGCTGCCCTGCATGGCCAGAGGGAGCCCAGGCCCATCTGCAGCAGCCCTGGAGCTGCAGAGGAAACTCCCCCCTTGTGCAGGATCCCTGCTGCAGCAGAACCACAGCTGGCACTGCAGGAGGGCTGAGCCCCCCTGGCATGGGGCTGGGACACCACCCTGGCACACAGGGGGCAGGGCATGGGCTGACTGGCAGTGGTGTCTTGTATTACTGCATTTTTCTATTTTAATTTTCTTCCCTAATAAAGAACTGTTATTCCTACTCTCATATCTTTGCCTGAGAGCCCCTTAATTTCAAAATTATAATAATTCAGAGGGAGGGGGTTTACATTTTCCATTTCAAGGGAGGCTCCTGCTTTCCTGTCTTGGTTTGGAAAGCCAGGTGCCTGCTAAGGAAGGCAGGATCCTCCCCTGAAATGGAGAATGCAAACATCACCCCCCTCCCTTCCCCTCCCTCCAAATTGCTACAAATTTAAGGGGCTCTCAGGCAAAAAATATGGGAGCAGGAATAACAGTTCTTTACTGGGGAAGAAATAAAAGAATAAAATAAACAATGCAGTAAACCAAAAGAACACTGACAGAGTCAGAGCCCAGCCTGACACCCTGTGGGTCAGGCTGTTGGCAGCAGTGCCATTGGAATTGTGGCTCAGCCCTCCTGCAGTGTCAGGGCTGGTTCTGCTGGAGCAGGGATCCTGGAGAAGGGTGCATCTTCCTCTGAAGATCCAGAGGCAGCTGCTGTTCCTCTGGGCAATCCAGTGCAGAAGCTGTGCTGGTGTTCCAGAATCCCCAGATTATATCCAGGTAGCAATGCTTGGCTCCTCCCTCTGGGCTCACATCTCCCAGTGGATGCTGCAGTTCTTATCAGCCATGCAGGGACATTCAATGGCTGTTATCAGCACATGTGGGAGAGATCAGGAAAACTGCCCACTGAACAGAAGACAGCTGCCATACAGATGGCAATAGAATACAGCTTGCCTTGCAGTGTGGGACACTTCCTTAGCAGACACCTGGCTTTTCAAACCAAGCCACCCTGCAGAATCCCAGAATCACAGAATACCTGGAGCTGGGAGGGGCCCATAGGGATGAGGGAATCCAAATCCTGCCCTGCACAGACCCCAACCACCCCAGCCTGGGCCTGGCAGCGCTGTCCAAGCTCTCAGCAAAGCTTTGGAAGAGCTGGAGGAGGGATTTGTAGGGATCCAGGGGATTCCCAGCCCTGCTGCTCTCCTGCCTCCAGGGAAGAGTGGCAGGAATGGGATATTCCCAGGAAATCAGGGCATGCAGAGGGGAGTGAGGGCAGAGCCACTCCCTGCACTCCTGGGCACCCTGGCAGTGCCAGGCTGGTGGTTGGTGACACGTCCCTGTGCTGGCCTGTCCCCTCTGCAGGAGGCTGGTGACACGTCCCTGTGCAGGGAGGTGCTGGCAGCCCTCAGCAGCCATGGAGGCATCAGAGGTGACACCTGTGAAGGGCTCCTGGCCCAAATCCCAGCTGTGCCAAGGCTGGCTTTGCTCAAGTTCCAGCAGTGTTCTCTCCCTAACCCCATTTTTCCTCCAAAAGTGATGAATTATGGAGCATCCATCCCTTCCTGCTCCCTTGGGAGCTCTGAGAGTGTCACTGAGCAGCTGCACACCGTGGCCCTGGAGGCAGCTCTCCCTGTGCCACTCCCTGTGCCATTCCCTGTCACTGACATCTTTTATGAAAAATCTTTTCTTTAAGATTTTTCCTCCTGAGAAGCTGAGAGGCCTCAGGAACAAAATGAAAACATTGATTATCTGCTGCTGTGGAATGCAACAGTGGGTCTGGGATTGATCTCACACAGCTGTTTCTAATTAATGGCCAATCACAGCTGGCTTGGACAGAGTCTGAGCCACAAGCCTTTGTTACCATTCCTTCTTTTTCTATTCTTAGCTGGCCTTCTGATGAAACCTTTTCTTCTATTCTTTTAGTATAGATATAATATAATGTAATATAATGTAATATAATGTAATATAATGTAATATAATATAATATAATATAATAATATATATCATATAATAATATATATCATATAATAATATGTATCATAAAATAATAAATCAGCCTTCTGAAACATGGAGTCACATATCAATCTCTTCCCTCATTCTCAGACCCCTGTGAACACGGTCACAATTCCCAGTGTTATTCCCTGTGCCACTCCCTCTGTCTGTCCCTGGCTCAGTGGCTGGAGGTGCCACCAGGTGTGAAGTTCTCTGGTCAGGTCCCTTATGCTCAGCCCCAGCCCAGCCCCTGGTTCTCCTGGTTTTTGCAGGCCCTCAGTGCAGTTGGCCATGGCAGATGCAGCCCCTCTGCCACGCTGGAATTCACTGATGAACACTGGATGTTGGGGCTGCTCAGGCTGGCTCAGCTTAAATCCCAAGCCCTGCCAATTTTCTTACCTCATTTGCAGGCCCTGGCAGCAGTTTTGATGGGAAGGAAGGAATGGATGTCTGGCTGCTCCACCTGCCAGCACATCATAACTCACGGCACGGGGCAGGGCTGTGAAGAAGATTTCATCTCCCCCAGCTCTCCTGGCCACTGGAGACTCCTCCCTGAGTGTCCCTTTCATCCACCTGAGCTTCCATCCCATCTAATGCCAGCAAGAACCTGGAAAGCCTCAGCAGCCCTCCCCAGGAGTATATGGGAAGGTGGTCAGGCTGCTCTGGGAGCACTGGGCACAGCCAGCATTCCTGCCCTGCTCCTGCATGCTGCCCTTTCCCAGGGGGAGAGGAGGGAGGAGACTGCTGCTGATTCTCACTCCACAGTCCAAGTTCAATCCCAGGAAAAGGTGAAGAATCCATTGGAGAAAAAGTAGCCATAATAATATAAATTCAAGCTGTACAGCACTAATTCAATTTGCAGGCAAGGTAAATCTTTCACAGAACATTCCCCTCTTTGCTCAGTGCCTCAGGAATTTCCCATTCCCAGACTTTTTTTAAGTCCGTGGCCCACTTAACCTTCCACTGGCAGAGCCCCCAAAGCCCTGCTCCAACACTGCACCAGTACAGCCAGTTTGGAGCTGGAGGATCAGCTGCCATCCCTGCAGAGAGCACACAGAGCTGCCTGGAAAGCCTCAGCAGGAATTTACCACTTCCATCATTCCAGGTTTGACTGCACTCCCCAGCTCAGGTCCCTCCACAGCAGCAGTCTGCACAGAGCAGTGCCAAAGCCTGCCAGAGTCAGGGAAGGACTGGAGATGAATCAGAACTGGGAGCCAAGTCCCAGCACTCTTTTTCCAAAAAAGCTCAGAATTTCGGGAAAAGACCCCAGAGCTGGCAGGACACTAAGCCTGGCTTTGGCAAACCTGAGCTGGAGTCCCTCTCTGCCAGGAAAGGCCAGCACAGCAGGGCAAGGGGCAAACAGCAGCTCTTGGACAGACACTTCTGAAAGTGATGGATTCCTTTTTTCCCCTTTTCTTTAGGGAATGAGATCATTCTCACAGCAGATCTCCTGTCCCTGCCAGGCTGTGCAGCCCTCAGCAGGGTGACAGCCCTGTCCTGGTGACAACTGTGCTGTGCCCCCCAGGGACATCGGGAATGCCAGGGGGGCAGGGGAGTATCACTGCCCCTCTCCCTGGGCTCTGCTCCTCGGTGTCCCCAAGGATTTCCCCGGTGTCCCCAAGGCCTCTGGGCTCTCCCAGATCCCCCAGCCCCTGCTCTGTGCTGGTGTTCACAGGGGTCTGAGGATGAGGGAAGAGATGAGGATCTGACTCCATGTTTCAGAAGGCTTGATTTATTATTTTATGATATATATTATATTAAAACTATACTAAAAGAGTGGAAGAAAGGATTTCTTCAGAAGTCTGGCTAAGAATAGAAAAAGAAGGAATGATAACAAAGGTTTGTGGCTCGGACAGAGAGTCTGAGCCAGCTGACTGTGATTGGCCATTAATTAGAAACAACCACATGAGACCAATCCCAGATGCACCTGTTGCATTCCACAGCAGCAGATAACCATTGGTTACATTTTGTTCCTGAGGCCTCTCAGCTTCTCAGGAGGAAAAATCCTAAGGAAAGGATTTTCCATAAAATGTGTCTGACACTGCTCTGGCAGGATTCTGGTGTTACCCCCCCTGTCACAGCCCTGGGGCAGCGCTGCCTCTGCACCCCACCCCAGGCAGCAGGGAGGGCTCCCCGGCCCTGCCAAGGACATTTTAAAGGAATTGTTCCTTGTGCTCAGCTCTGCAGCAGCTGAAATCCCTCCCTGGCTCCAGCATCCCGATCCTGCATTTCCCTCCCTGCTAACGGGGGTTCTGTTGTTTTTATTCCCTCAGTAATGGTTTGATGAGCTCTCCCAGCAGGACTTGGCTCGGGATGATTCCACCCCTCAAAACTTCTCCTGGCAGAGCAATGAACACCTCATCAGAGCAGCTTCCAGCCCAGCAGCCCGGGACTGGGGGGAATCCTGCTCCTCTCCCGGGAATGTCACCGGCCAGGGATGCCCAGGAATGCACAGGGAAAGGTTCAAAGAGCCTTGAGCAAAGATTATCTGGGCAGGGTAGGATTGTTGGGGTGTCTGGGCCAGTCCAGGAGCTGGGCTGGATCATCCTGGGGTCCCTTCCAGCTCAGGATATTCCATGATGGTGATGGCATAAAAGGAATTGTTTCCATCACCATCAGTCTGGCTCAGCTTCTGGCATCCGACTTTGGTTTGTGTTTCACTTGTGGGATGTCCCCCTGCAGGCTGGGACAGCCCCTCACCACTCTGAGAGGGGAGACTCAGCTCCTCCTGAGGGCCAGCTCCCATCTCTGCTCCGTGTGACAGGGACAGGCCCAGGGAACTGCTGGAGCTGGGCCAGGGGGGTTTAAGGTGGATTTTAGGGAAAAGTTCTTGACCTTGTGAGAAACGACTGCTCACTTTTTCAAATGTTATTAAACTTTAACAACAACTACAACCAAGGACTAAATGAGGAAAAATAACAGTGCTGGGAGCCCCCTGTGACTCCTCTACAAAATGGATGCTCTGCTTTTTATAACCTTAGCCCCTCTTAAAGTTCTCTCAGTCAACTCCTTCTGTGCCATCCATTGGTGGAGATCCCTTTTTACACCTTGACTGGAGGCCAGGTGTTGTTATGCTGTGCCTCCTGCTGACAAGCCAGCCTCCTCTAAATATCTTGGCTACTAAGGCTATTGCAAAGAGGGGAGGGAAAGAGGACTGGGGAATGACATCTTACAATAACATTGTTATACATCTGTCTCTTAACTGTGAGAGCAAACAATTACACTACTTGTCTATAACTCCCCAAGGGTGCTGGGCACTGCCCAGGCTCCCCAGGGAATGGTCCCAGCCCTGAGGCTGCCAGAGCTCCAGGAGCTGCCATGGATGCCCAGGCTGGGATTGCTGGGATTGTGAACTTTGCTGTGTTCACCCAGCTGTATCCCACAAGGGATGATCCATCCCCCTTCCAGGGACTGCCTGATCCCTGGGATTACCCACAGCAGCTTCACATCTCACCTTGCCCTTCCTTTTGTGTGGAGATAGCAAAGTTCCCCAGCTCCCTTCCACCCTTCCCTTGGAGAGCAGGAGTTGTTGGATGGGGGTCCAAGGGCTGCCAAGCACTGGCAAAGCCCCTGGAATGCCCGAGCAGAGAGCAGAGCCTGGTGAGCACTCACCATCCGTGTCCAGGCACTGCATGATGATGGCCAGCTCCACCTCACTGGGCATGTTGTAGTGCATGTTCTTTAATTTGGCATATTCACTGTTTAATTTGTGGGTTTGCAATCCCTCTGTATTGTCCTCCCCCTGTCTTTGGAGTGGCACAAGCCCCCCTATTTTGTATATAATGATTCTAAAATTAGACTTGCTCCCTCATTGTTATTCAGTTCAGTGAAGTGTCAGTTTTTCTGTTTGTTACCTGGACACTCCCTGCCAAGTTTCAAACCCCACCCTTTCCCAGTTGTCAACCCCTCTTGTCCCTACCCTTTTCCCCAGAACCTTCCTTACTCCTCCTTCCATTAAATGTGAATCCCTCCCCGAACCTGCCCTCCCCTTTAGAAACTTCCCTGTCAGTTTTGTATCCTTCAAAACCCCATTGGTTTATTTGAGCTGTTCTTCTCCCTTGAAATCCTCCATTGGTTTACACATTGTATTCCCTGCCTTGTGTTCCACCCTGGTTCTCAGACTGGTTAAGATTGTATCCTCCCCTGAGACCTCCCCCATTTATAAGCTGTTGTCTGCCCTCAATTCAAGCTCCTGGTATCCTGGACTCTTTGGTTTACCATGGAAAGTTACCCCAGTGCCACCCCAGGCCCGAGCTGCTGCCTTTTGTTTCTGTGCCGCACCTCCACTGGTAGCTGTGTAATATATGTTAGAAATAATTCCTGCTATGAAAGAATGTATTTTATAAAGATTGTGAAATCCAAACGAGTCTCTGACCACAAACCGCCTGAGGGACGGATGTCTATGCAAACTCCAAAATTCCTGGAGTCAGCAGGATAACGATGGCATTTTAGCCTAAGACCAGACACACCCAACACAATGAGAGTCAACTGAAATCTCAGGGACGTCAGGAACACACATGTGAATACATGGCTTCCCCAGGCAGGGACACCAGGAACACACATGTGAATACATGGCTACCCCAGGCAGGGACACCAGGAACACACATGTGAATACATGGCTACCCCAGGCAGGGACACCAGGAACACACATGTGAATACATGGCTACCCCAGGCAGGGACACCAGGAACATACATGTGAATACATGGCTTCCCCAGGCAGGGACACATGGAACACACATGTGAATACATGGCTTCCCCAGGCAGGGACACCAGGAACATACATGTGAATACATGGCTTCCCTGGATCTGATCAATGCTGGCTATCAACCAGGAAATGGTGATTGTCCAGCTCTGCACAGTGAAAGAACCAACTATGAATGTGAAGGGTTACAAAAGAAATTGGGACTCCTTCACCTCAGGCACAATAAACTGAGTGAAACATCCCCGCTAGAAGTGGCTCCTGTGAACGAGGGGGGATCTGGTGCCTTGGAGGTCAGATCCAGGTTCACCCAGCCTGATCCCAGGCTCGATGCTGTCTCTTTGGCTGTGCTGGTTTTGAGGACAGTATTTTGGTCGCAGAAGAAGATAAATAAAATCTTTTTGCATTTTTGATAATTTGGTTTTTCAATTGGTCATTTATAACAGCTGGGATTCTGCAGAGCTCAAAGGAGGCTCTGTCACACCCCTGTTATCACCTAGCTGGGACTTAGCACACCGTGACACCCCTTCCAGGGATTGCCTGATCCCTGGGATTACCCACAGCAGCTTCACATCTCACCTTGCCCTTCCTTTTGTGTGGAGATAGCAAAGCTCCCCAGCTCCCTTCCACCCTTCCCTTGGTGAGCAGCTGTTGGATGGTGGTCCAAGGGCTGCCAAGCACTGGGGAAGCCCCTGTGTTGCTATAGGACACGAAAGAACACAAGCTCACACCGCTGTTCTTAAGGTGAAGAAAAAAGGGAAATTTATTTTCTGACTCTAACATTTATAGCTTTCCAAGAGTGACAGTGGATTGGAAGGTGACAGTGCCACCTCTCTAATGACACTGGACAGACCAACAGCCCATCAACTTTCTCCACCTCCATAAAGGAACGCAAAACAATGAGTGTGTGAGAAAGTTCGCTACAAGAACATCAAGAAAGGAGGCAGCAGACCACTTCAGCAGGGTCGAGTAGCTTTTATTCCTCGACGAGGGAGGATGAACCAGGGAGTGGCTGAGGGGGTCAGCCGAGGAAAAGCTGGGTGCAACCAGCTTAAATGGGGGAAGGGAGGAGCAAGACAGACTGACGACAATTGGATGGGTAAAATGAAGGGCAGAGCATAAGACGAATGATAAAAGGGGGGAGGCACGAAAGGGGTGGGGTTAGAATCAGGGAGCCAGTCCCAGCCCAGGGAGAGGGGAACATTCTGGAAGCTGGGATGGGCTGGGGAGGGGATTGACAAGTGCAGGGAGGGGAGGCTGGAATTGACAGACAGGGTACACTGTATTTAGGTTGGCTGCCTGGGAAGAGAGAGAGGAACTGGCCGGGGCAGCTTGCTTAACCAGGGGAGGGGCGGGCTGGGAACAAACCATATTCAACTGAAGTACAAAATGAGGAGGGGGGGTGGAACATACCACTAAACATTACAAAAATCAACTTGAACCAATTGTTTGAACAACAAAATATGAACGCGCCACAACACATCAACATCAGAAGGCTTAGAAAACCTCAAAAAATCAGGGCAGCAGCCCTGAGCACTCACCATCCATGTCCAGGCGCTGCATGATGATGGCCAGCTCCACCTCGCTGGGCATGTAGCCCAGGGAGCGCATGGCCATGCCCAGCTCCTGCTTGGAGATGAAGCCATTCCCGTCCCGGTCCAGCACCCGGAAAGCCTCCCGGATCTCTGCGGAGGGAAATGGGAGAAACAACTGCTCACTCTGGAAATTTCAAAAGGTTTATTAAACCTCAACAAAAAATACAGCAAAAGGCCTGTGAAAAATGCGTATTTTATGATTGGCTTTTCGCAAATATTAAAATGAATATTGTATGTGTTATGTTAGAGAGTTATGCTGTATTCATTTTTTAGTAGTGTGTTAAATAGAGGGTTTTAGGTTATAACATAATTTTAAAATAAAAATTTAATAATAAATAATAATTTAAATAATAATTTTTAGGTTATAACATAATGTTAAAATAGAAACTATGCTATCTAAGATACTTATTAAAGAAAGGACTTGCACCAGATAGCAGCCATAGGACACCTGAATCTTTCAGAGAAAAAGAATTTATTGCTCCCTAATCAGAAGAAATGAACTTCTTCCTGCCTCACTCAGCCCTGAGGTCAGGATTAAAAGGAAGAAGCTGACACTGCCCAGCCAGAATCCTGTGTTTGAATGGAATTTCTGCATCATGGATGAGGTGTATGAATATGCAACAGGCTGTTGCTTTTAAGGGTTAATCCTCTGTTAACGTGGGGCCTTTTTTGGGCTTATTTTGCCCAGAAAGAGGGACCCGGACTGTCCCCAACTCTTTGTTTCTGTTGTCTCATATTGTCCTAATCCAAATTGTCCAAATTATTACTACTCTAATTATATTACTATTTTTATAACC
The DNA here is from genome assembly GCA_024362935.1 of Setophaga petechia. Classification (NCBI taxonomy): domain Eukaryota; kingdom Metazoa; phylum Chordata; class Aves; order Passeriformes; family Parulidae; genus Setophaga; species Setophaga petechia. The sequence continues at coordinate 1,678,459 of JANCRA010000028.1, read as the reverse complement.
ATTTTATTATCATTAAACTTATAAAATTTTAAATAAACAAGTGATTGGCGTTTTTCACAGGACTACATAAGGAAAAAGCTGCAGCACTGGGAGCTGCCCCTCATGGGTACCACATGGCCAGTTCCTCTTCAAGCTGGATGCTCAGTGTTTTATACCCCTGGGGGTTGCACCAGCCAGCCCTGCCCCTCCCAAGGTCTGTCACTCAGCTCTTCTGTGCCATTTATCAGTGCAGGCTGCTCTGTACCTGCATTGGAGCTCAGGTGTGTCCGTGCCCACCCCCTGAGCACCCCCAAGCTTTTCCATTCCCACCTGCCCCATGCCAGGGACACCTGTGCAGCTCCTTTGTACCTGTGCTGGACAGCCCAGGCTGTGTGATGGCAACAATACAGGGGGAGAGGGAACTGTGGGGAGAACAGAGGACATCTAAACTACAATAACATAACTGTGCATCACTAAAGCTTTTCTTAATATTCACACAATAGTTATCTTTTAATTGTGAGAGCCAATCATCTCATTATCCATCTGTAACAGAAGGAAGAAGGGAGGAGCTGTTATGGTCGAGAACTCCGTGGCTGCTGAGCACAGAAGTAGCAGCTGCTGCCTTTTCCAAGGTTAATTGTGAATATTTGATCATCCCAGGGCAGGATGATCAGGATATGTTAATGCACACCCACAAGCCTCCATGCACTCAGGATATCCCAGGATCAGAGACACAGAACTGAAAAAACCTCTAAGATTGAGCCCAACCACTTAACCCAGCACTGCCAAGGCCACCACTGAGCCATGTCCCCAAGTGCCACATCCCCAGGGCTGTTAAACCCCTCCAGGACTCCACCCTGTGCCACCTTCCAGTGAGGAAATAATTCCCAATATCCAACCTGCACCTCTGCTGGCACAACCTGAGGCTGTTTCCACTTCTGCTGTTGCTGTCACCCTGGGTGATTTCCTTCTCTAGATCCTGCTCAGAGCTTTTCTCTAATTTATAACATTTTTACAGCACTAAACAGCCTCAGATCAATAAAAATACTGATGGAACATAAGGAACAACTTCCATCAATCGTCCTTAACCTGGCTCAGCTCCTGATATCTGACTTTGGTTTGTTATTTAACTTTTAACTGCTCCAGCCTGTGGCAGCCCCTTCTCCACTTGTGTGAGGGGAGACACTGAGGGGCAGCTCCAATCTCTGCTCTGTGGGACAGGGACAGGAACAGCTGGGGCTGGGCCAGGGCAGGCTCAGGCTGGATTTCAGGAAAGGTTCTTGCCCCAGAGGGTGCTGGCACTGCCCAGGGGATGGGCACAGCCCCGAGGCTGCCAGAGCTCCAGGAGCTGCAGGGATGCCCAGGTGGGATTGTTGGGGTGTCTGTGCAGGGCCAGGGCAGGACTGGGTGATCCCTGTGGTCCCTTACAGACAGGACATTCCATGGTTCCATAACCCACCACCTCCATGTCTCTGCTCACAAACCTCTCAGCTCCCAGCCCAGACTCCCCAGATCTGCCTCTTACAAATGCCAGAGAAATTGTAACTTTCCAGGAGCTGGGAGCCTGTTTCACTGGAAAGGTTGGAGGTGAGGAGGGAAAAAGGTGCCAATTCCTCAGTTTTGGTGAAGCAGTCTTTGCCCCATGCTTGGAGAGGGAATCAGGGGGTGCTCCATCATCTCCCTCAGGGAATGGGGATTTGGGAACAGCCCAGGGCCCACTGCAACTGCTCAGAGGATTTTCACCTTCACTTAAAGCATTTCACTGGAGAAGCAGGAGGGAAAACTCATCAGGTTTTTTGGGAAAAGAACCCCAAACTAATGAAAAATTTCTCCATTGCCCATCAAGAACTGCAGGATGGAAAATGTTTGGCCTGCCTGGCATAGTTCAGGCTTTAAGGGAAATATTCCCAGTCCTCCATGGGCTACCACAGTTCCCCCCCTCCCATCCTGTCCCCAGGAGTCAGGGGCTGCCAGACCCTGCAGAGGGGCCTCAGGAAACCTTTGGATGTTCCTGGGAAAAAGGCAGGAGCACAGGAGCCCACCAGGGAATGGTTCTGGTGGTATTTGCTAATCTTCATTTAAAGCTTTACAATTCAAAGTCTGCTTCTAAACCACCTCACCCCGGTTCAACCCTCCCCTGCCCCCACCAGACCACTCCATTTCCAGGGGCAGGATCCTGATCCCATTTCCTGTTCCCATTTCCATGGCAGGATCCTGTTCCCACTTCCAGGGGCAGGGTCCTGATCTTATTTCCTGTTCCTATTTCCAGGGCAGGATCCTGATCCCATTTCCCATTCCAATTTCCAGGGCCAGGATCCTGATCCTGTGTCCTATTCCCATTTCCAGGACAGGATCCTGATCCCATTTCCCATTCCCATTTCCAGGGCCAGGATCCTGATCCCATTTCCCATTCCCATTTCCAGGGCCAGGATCCTGATCCCATTTCCCATTCCCATTTCCAGGGCCAGGATCCTATTCCCATTTACCGTTCCCATTTCCAGGGGCAGGATCCTGATCCCATTTCCCATTCCCATTTCCAGGGCCAGGATCCTGATCCCATTTCCCACTCCCATTTCCAGGGCCAGGATCCTATTCCCATTTCCCATTCTCATTTCCAGGGCAGGATCCTGATCCCATTTCCCATTCCAATTTCCAGGGCCAGGATCCTGATCCTGTGTCCTATTCCCATTTCCAGGGCAGGATCCTGATCCCATTTCCCATTCCCATTTCCAGGGCAGGATCCTATTCCCATTTCCTGTTCCCATTTCCACGTGTCCCTGCCAGCCCACCCTGCTGGGAGGGAAGGGTGGGGAGGCTGCTCAAAGCTTGGGCTCATAATTCCAGGAGCCTTTGGAGTATTCAGGACTGAATCCCTGAATCCCACCAGACTCTGCCAGCTGCAGGGAAATCTCCTCTCATGTGTGGTCCTGAGAGCTCATTGCAGTAAATATTACACCCAGATCAATTAATGGGAAAACAAACTTGTGACAGATGAAGGCAGAAGAATGAGATTCATTGCAGGGAGCTGGGAGAGGATTTTAAAGAAGTAAAACATGAATCTGGAAAAGTTTCCATGTGAGTGAGACTGATCCAAATGCCAGGGTAAATGCCAGGGATAAAGGACACGTGGCCAGGGCTCTGCTGGGGAATATCCACACAGCAGCTCCAGCTGAGGGCCCTCTCCAGGCATACCCATCCCAAAAGCTGCATTAACAGCACTCAACCTTTGAGCTTTGAGCACAGCAAACCCCCACACACACATTTGGGGCTTTCTGTTCCTCCCAAAGACCTGAACCTTAGACCACGCTTGGCACATCCTCCCCAGATGCACCCCCATCACCACACAGAGCCTTTCCCTCCCCACTCTATAAATACCACTTGTGCAGAGGTAGATAGGAGCTATTTATAGGCTGAACACACTGTACAGGGAGCAGTGTGACCTCAGGCAGAGCCTCCTCCTGATCTCACATGGAGCAGCTCCTCCTCATGCCCTTCTCTTCCCCAGGGTTATTCCCAGGCTCCTGCAGGTGCTGCCCATCCTGAGCAGCCTCCCCCAGCCCAGTCCTGCTCCCAAACCCTGCTCCAGAGCCCTGTGGTCCCTGGCTGCCCCTCACCTTCCTCTCCAGCTGTTCCATTTCATTACCCAAAGCTAAAAATACAGCTTCCCTTTCCCCAGATGCCTTTCCCCACCAAGTCTCCATGGCAACAGATGCTCCTGGCTCAGAGCTGTGAGGGGATGTGGTCCATGGAGTCAATCTCTCCACAGACAGAGCTGGGGCTTGGAGAAGCTTTGGGATCTTTCTTATTCCAGCATCTCCACAGGGATGCCTTGCCCTGGTCCAAAAAAGCAGAGCCCTCTTCTGTCTTTAAAGATCACAGGGGGGAGGGTGTTGAGGAGCTGCTGCCCCAGGAGCTGCCCTCTCCCCCTGCCCAGCCTGGGTGGCAGCAGGGAAAACCAAGTACGTGGATTTCCCCTCCCTGGGGGGGTCAGAAATCCCAATATTTATTCCTCTTTCCCTAAACAGTGTCTTCATTTACTCACAAACGAGGGCAGCTGGCACAGAACTGGACCAGAGGATAAAAGGGGGAAAAGATCCCAGGAAAAATCAGAGGACAAGAAGTTCATCCTGCCCCATGGAATCCCAGAGTCCTGCAGTGATTGGGGTTGGGAGGGACCAGGGCTCATCTTGTTCCACTATCCCAGGCTGCTCCAAGCCCCAGCCAGCCCTGGCCACCCCATCATCCTGATTAACACCTGCGTTAATGACCTCAGAGAGGCAGCGGCCACAACACGAATTTAATTTCCAAATGATCCAAGGCTGGGAAGAACTGGAAGGGTGCGAGTCCAGCGAGGAGAAAGGAACAAATCAGTGAGGGTTTGGGGGCAGAAGGGGCTGGGCAGCAGGGGCAGAGCTGGCCCTAAAAGGTTTCCCAGGAAAGTTCATCCTGATGTTCCTCCCTGGGTGTGAAGGTTCCTGTTCCCCAGGAGCCCAGAGCACAGCACTCCCATCCTTCCCAGAGCTATCTGAGCATTCCAGAGCTGTGGAGGGGAAGGGGGAGATGTGTTTGCTTTTAATTCATTCCCTCTCTCTGCTGCCATTGAACAGCTGCACTTTACAGCTTCCCGATTACCGAGCACATGTCCCACCAACCCCTCCTCCGGGAGAGGGAGGGGAGAACCAGGGAAAGGAAGGGAGAACCAGAGAAAGGAGGGGAGAGCCAGAGAAAGGAGGGGAGAACCAGAGAAAGGAGGGGAGAACCAGGGAAAGGAAGGGAGAACCAGGGAAAGGAGGGGAGAGCCAAGGAAAGGAGGGGAGAACCAGAGAAAGGAGGGGACGACCAGGGAAAGGAGGGGAGAACCGGGGAAAGGAGGGGAGAACCAGGGAAAGGAGGGGAGAGCCGGGGAAAGGAAGATTCTTCATTACCTTTCTGAAGGGCACCAACATCGCTGCCAGAGCCGGCCCTGACACCCAGCCTGAAAGTGCTTCACTCCCCCAAATCCATCCTCATCCTCCCCTCCTGATAACCCTGCTCCATCCCATCCCTCTCCCTGCTCCATCCCCCTCCCTGCTCCATCTCATCCCTCTCCCTGCTCCTGCCCATCCCATCCCTCCCCAGCCCTCTCCCCGCTCATCTCTCCCCCTGGCCGGGTTTATTTCCAGTGATTTCCCTGGGCACCCATCGTCATTTTGTTGTGTCTCCTGGACGAGGAGGAATAACGATTCCCCGGCGAATTCATTCCATCACATGCCCTGGCCGCCCTGGGGTGGTTTGGGGTGTAAATCACACCCCAAAAGTGTCATTACCCCGTTGTCATTAGGCAGATAAGAGCCGAGATAACACCGCCCCAAATCTCCCCACTCATCGCCGTCCTTAATTGTCCTTAATTGCGCCTTTGGGCCCCCGAGTACGGAGGGAAGGATCTGAAAGCTGCAAACAGCTCGTCCTTGAGTGAACCGGGGAGTGAGGCTTGGCACTACTACGGTAAAAAATTGGAAATTTCCAGCCCTCCATCTGCTATTCTCACTCTTGTTTTTTTGGGTGGGTTTTTTTTCCCTGCCGCAAATTGCAACGAAGTGTCAAAATAATCCTGTTTTTATCTAATGGCAACGCCCCCCCAACGTATTCCAATGGGAAGTGTCAAAATATTTCCCTTGGTTTTTGGGATCTCAGCGGAGCAGCTCAGCAGAGCTCTCGCCGTGCCCTGGGGTGTCCCCCGAGCTGCTGCAGCCTCTGGCCCCTCTGTCAGCATCCCCCAAACCGGGCAGGGCCGGGCTGCTGGCATGGGAATGACCACAGGACTGACGGGGCTCCAGGGGCTGGGAGGGACACGGGGATGGCAAAGGCACCAATGATCCAAAGCTGCTCACCTGGCACAGCGGGGAAAGCTCTCACAGCTCAGGGCTGGGGCTGCTCTGGCCTCAGGGAGGTTGTTTGTCACGGAATTGGGCAGATTTTTATTCATCTCTCCCTTCCCCAAGACAAAAATGATTTGTGGCAAAGACATTTTTGATGCTTCTGCTCCCAAGCACATTGAACATTCCCAGGTAATCTTTGGGTTAGTCAGAGAGAAACAGATAAAGTTTCCCAGGCGTTGTCCTAGGGAAGTTGTGAGAACGCTCAGAGAACAATTAAAACAATTCTTATCTTAATCTCTGCACCTGGTGCTTGGGAACATGTGCACGTTTGTAGGTGAAGTTTATGGAAAGATATTTTACAAAAAGGTGTTGTTCCTAATTAACCAGTGGGATGAGGGGTGTTGTTTAAGGACCAGTCAGGTTCTGGATCCTGTCTATAAATATGTGTAGTTCCTAATAAAACTCAACTCATGCTTTCTGAGCATGGAGTCAGTGTTGCCTTCCTTCACCCAGTTCCTAACTCAATGGTGACATTTGGGAGCTGCCATTCCCATGGAAATGCAGGACAGGACAAGAGCTGCTGCTCCCAGATCCACCCTCAGAGGAAAGATTTTCAAGGATTGGGAACCCCTGAGGGCAGGCTGGGGGACAGCAGCACTGTGATCCTGCAGGTGTTGGGAGGATTTGGCAAACCAGCAGCTTCCACTGCTGTGTTCCAATTTCCCTGCTGTGGAAACCCCTGCAGGAGAGAGCAGAGCTGACCCACCAGAGAAGGGTGAGGCTGGAGGGATGTGCTCTGCTTCCCCCTGTAAATCAGGAGGAAGAGCCAAGTTGTCAGTGCTTGGGAAATAATCAGGAGGAACAATCAACTGTGCTGGGAAAGGGCCAGGCTGGGCCTGAGGGGTGAGCTTGGAATGAAGGAGGTGAGGAGGGGGATGGAGGGGAAGGCAGGACTCAGCTCATGGAATCCTGGGATGGTTTGGGTTGGAAGGGACCTCAAAGCCCACCCAGTGCCACCCCTGCCATGGCAGGGACACCTCCCACTGTCCCAGGCTGCTCCCAGCCCTGTCCAGCCTGGCCTTGGGCACTGCCAGGGATCCAGGGGCAGCCCCAGCTGTGCCAGGGCCTGCCCACCTCAAGGGCTTTGATTTCCACCTGTGAGGGGACAGGAAGAGGGAGGGGACATTCCAGGGACAGGGAAAAGCCATTCCAGGTGAGGAGCAGCACTGGTGTAGGAACAAGTGGCTGAGAGGGATTTGGGCTCAAGGAGGAGGAAGTTCCAGGGGCTGAGCATTGGGAAATGGGGCTGTGTCTGTTCTGGGCAGCTTTGGTGACCAAGTCACCTCCAGCAGCAGCAACCTCAGCCTCCAGGGACCTCTTCCAGCCTGCTGAGAACAATTTTATTCCAAATATTTCAGTCTTGATATCCTTTCTCAAATATTTCAGTGCACATTGTAGTAGTCAGCATAAACACACTTCCATGGTCATTCCTACAGGTGATTCCATGGTCATTCCTGCAGGTGATCCCAGGGTAATTCCTACAGGTGATCCCAGGGTAAGTCCTGCAGGTGATTCCAGGGTAATTCCTACAGGTTGTTTTGTGTTCTTACAGTTGGTTTCATGTTAATTCCTACAGATGATTCCATGTTAATTCTTACAGATAATTTCCTGTTCTTACAGGTGAGTCCATGTTAATTCCTACAGATTTTTCTATATGAATTCCTAAATGAGGGCTCATGTTCTGAGCTGTCAGTCACTGCTTGAAACCTTTCCTCAGCCCCCTGCCCTCCCCTCCTGCTGCATCCCTGGCTCCCTGCATCTCCACCAGGGTTCTTTGGGCACCCAGCCCTGGAATTCTTAACAGCAGTACCAGGACAGGGGCCCTGCCCAAGCCAAAGGCCCAGTTCTGTTCCCTGGATAAAAAATCAGCTTTTTGTGCCACATCCACTGCAAATCCCTGTCCCCCTGCAGAGATGGGTGCGGGGACAGCACCTCACACCCATTCCAGGGGGGTTTGGTCCCCTGGCACAAACTTTGTGACCCTGAGGTGCCACCACAGAGACCCTTCCTTTGACTTGTCCAACACAAAACCTCTGCAAGAGAGGGGCTGCAAACACCCAGACAAATCCAGGGAATCCCACAGCACTGGCACAGGCTCCTCCTGGCCTTCCCTGCCATGGATTATTGACCATGGAAATGCCCTGGGAGCAGCCCAGAGCTCCCCTGCCCTCGGGGTCCTCTCAAGCTCTGCTCCCCAGTGGGGCTGCTCCAGAGCCTGGAATTCTGTGGAGCTTCTGCATGCTCCATAACCCAGGATGGGCAAGGCCAGGGAAAAATGTGTTACCCAGCCTTGATGGAAAAGGAAAATGAAAGAAGAAAATGAGACAGAAAAAGAAAAATAAAGAGAAAGTTTTAGAAAAAGAGATAAAAAGAAAAAGAAGAAAAATAATAATGAGAAGATATGGAAGAGAATTTAAAAAAGAAAAAAGAGAAAAGAAAGGAAAAGGGGGAAAAGAAGAAGGAAGAAGAAGTAGGAAGAAGGAAGAAGAAAAAGCAGCAAAAGGAAGAAAAAGAAGAAAAGAGGAAAGAAGAAGAAGAGAGAAGGAGGAGAAGAAGAAGAAGAAGAAGACAGGAAAATAAGAAATAAGAAGGAAGGAGAAGGAGAAAAAGGAGAAAAAGAAAAAAGAAAGGAAAAGAAAGAAGAAGGAGAAGAAGGAAAAAGAAGAAGAAAGAAGGAGAAAAAACCCCAACACCCACAGTGAAAGATTAGCGCTACAAGGCAGATAAATTCCAGAGTCAAGCTACGGCTTTTGTTTACAACTCCAGAACCTGCTGCTAAAAGGCTGAATGAGGAGGGAATAAATTTCCAGTGTTTTCCAAAGAAAGCTCCATCTCCCTTTCACAGCTCTCTCTATCAGCAAACAGCTTCTCCTCCCTCCTCCTTCCAGAGCAGCACAGAGCAGAGAGAGCAGAGACTGCTCCCCCCGAGCCTGCCCCGCTGCAGCTCCCGCTCACCGCGCTGGTCCTGGACACCCCGGACACCCCTCACACCCCTCAATCCCCCAATCCCTCACATCTCCCAATCCCCCAATCCCTCAGACCCCTCATATCCCCCAATCCCTCACACCCCTCACACCCCTCATATCCCCCAATCCCTCACACCCCTCACACCCCTCATATCCCTCACACCCCTCACATCCCCCCGTCCCTCACATCCCCCAATCCCTCACACCCCTCAATCCCTCACACCCCTCACATCCCCCAATCCCTCAGACCCCTCACACCCCTCACATCCCCCAATCCCTCACATCCCCCAATCCCCCAATCCCTCAGACCCCTCAGACCCCTCACATCCCTCACACCCCTCACACCCCTCACATCCCTCACATCCCTCACATCCCTCAATCCCTCACACCCCTCACATCCCCCAATCCCTTACATCCCCTCACACCCCTCACATCCCTCAATCCCTCACATCCCCCAATCCCTCACACCCCTCAATCCCCCAATCCCTCACATCCCTCAATCCCTCACATCCCCTCACATCCCTCACACCCCTCAATCCCCCAATCCCTCACATCCCCCAATCCCTCCCACCCCTCCCATCCCTTCTCTCCCAGCAGCCACAAGGGATTGTTCCCTGTTCTTGCTGGATGGAATTTTGCTCCTGCCCCAGTTTCCTGGGAATGAGCTGTGTAGTCTCCAAGCAGCAGCACTCAGTCTGTGCCCAGTAGGAAGCAGAAGCTCTTCCTTCACTTGCAGCTCCTTCCCTGGACCTCCCAGAGCCTCAGGTGGACTTTGAGCACTCTCTGTTGGGAATTTCCTGCCCAGAATTCCTGTGCCAGGTGGAATCATGTCCTTGGGACAGCCCAAAGGGATCATTGTTACAAACCCTGAGACCTGACTGACAAAGGGGATGGCTTGGGATGCTCCTCTCCCCATGGCAGATTCACCCTTCAGAAGGACAGGCAGTGCCTGCAGCAGGTTTTCCTGGAGTTCCATTGCTCTCCCAACTCCTCTGCTTTAATTAACTTCCCATTAAGCCCAGGTTAACAAGGCCTTACTGTGGTTTTACTCATGACCAGAGAAAACCTTGGACCCTACTGAGTCTGCTCAGGACTCAGGAGTTGAGCCCACAGTGAAATATTCCTTCTGATTCCCCCAAATCCTCAGGGTGGGATGGGAGCAGTGCCTCCAGGATCCCTCTCAGCAGACTTCACAGAATCCTGGGATGGGTTGGAAGGGATCTCAGATCCCACCCAGTGCCACCCCTGCCATGGCAGGGACACCTCCCACTGTCCCAGGCTGCTCCCAGCTCCAGGAGCAGCTGCCCTCTGCATCCCTTGGATTCATTCCCACTCCTTGTTTCTCCAATATCCCCATCCAAGGTGAGCAGCTGCCCCTGGGAAGGACCTGCCTCTGCTTTCATGCTTTTCATCCAAAATTCCCTATTCCTGAGCATTTGCTGCTCCTCAAGTCCCAGAATCTTTTCTATCCTGGAAAAAAAAAATCTTTTCTCCAGAAGTCCTGAGTGATTCTAGCACAGAAATGCTTCCTTGAGAGCACTGCTGGTGATCAGGAGCCCAGCAATGAATCCCACCCCACACATCCTGCCTGTCCCTGCCCTCCCTGGAGCTCAGGGAAGGGGCTCAGGCCTGGCTCCAGAGCAGGAAAGAGGCAGCAGCAGCTCTGCCTGGAAAGGAAACTCTGGGAAGGATTGGCCATGCCAGAATTCCCCTCCTGGTTCCAGCCTCAGACACAAACTCTGCTCTTTGTGCACAGAACCCCAAACTTGAGTGCAGAATTAAACTCAGATTTTTGCCCTTGCTTTGGAGCAGTTTTCCCCATTGTTTTCCCTTTCCCTAAATCAGGCACCTTCTCATTTAGGGCTGCCAATCTCTGCAATCTCCAAGTCAGCACTTTCACCTCCTGAGGGATCTCTGCACAATCCTAAATCCCTGAGGAACAGGAGCAGCCCAACAGATGAGGGGCTGTGACCTCAGTCCTCAGCACCTGAACCTGCAGCCCCAGGCTCCTCAATGCCCCTGGAAATGCCCCTGGAAATGCCCCTGGAGACAAACCCAGGATTGCCATCAGGCAGAAAACAGAAAGCAGCAAGGGCAGATGGATGTGGGAGCAATTCCAGAGCAGCAGAGGGAAGGGTTGGGAACTGCCCTGAGCTGGAGACAGAAATCAATTCCACATTCCATTGGATTTGGGGCAGCCTGGCTGCCTCTTCCTCAACCTCCTGGCAGCTGAGATGAAGCAAAAAGGGTTAATTCCAAATATTCTGGCCAAAAGAAAGGTGAGAAAACTCAGAAAAAGAAGATGATAAAGAAGAAGAAAATGAGAAAGAAAAAGAGGGAAAAGAGGGGAAAAGAAAAAGAAAAAAAAAAAGAGAAAGAGAAAAAGATAAAAAAAAAAAATTAAAATTTGAAAAAATGAAAGGGAAAGAAAAAGAAAAATTAAAACAAAAAGGGAAGAGGAAAAGGAGAAAAAGAAAAGAAGAAGAAAAAGAAGAAGAAAAAGAAGAAGAAAAAGAAAGAAAAAGAAAAAGAAAAAGAAAAAGAAAAAGAAAAAGAAGAAGAAAAAGAAAGAAAAAGAAAAAGAAAAAGAAAATAAAAAGAAAAAAAGAAATGAGAAAGAAAAAAGGAAAAGGAGAAAAGGCAAAAAGGAAAATGAAAACAAAAAGAAACAATGAAAAGAAATAAAAGGAAAAGAAAAAGAAGGAAGAAGAAGGAAAATGAAAAAAATAAAAAGAAAGGAAAAAAACCAAAAAGAAAAAAGGAAAAGGAGAAAAGGCAAAAACGCAAAAAGGAAAATGAAAACAAAAAGAAACCATAAAAAGAGAGGAAAAGGAAAAGGAAAAGGAAAAGGAGCTTTTGGGCAGCCTGGCTGCCTCTTCTTCAGCATCTGGGATCAGGCCACAATGGAGCAAAAGGCTCCAAATATTTTGGCCAAAAGAAAGGTGAGGGAATTTGGGAACTCCTCCACTCCTTGGTTTGCTTTGCTTTCCTTGTCCTGCTTTGCAGTGGAACAGAACCAAAGCTCATCCATCATTCCTGCTGGGAGTGGGTTCCAGAAAAGGCTTCACCCCACTGGAGTCCCAGTATTTCATGGCCCTGTTATTTAATATTTTAAACACTGAAATCATCAATTCCAAAGGAAATATTGCAGCATTCCCAAAAGGAAGCCCTTCCATTATTTCTGGCTGAAAGGGCCATTGCCAACAGGGAATGGAATCAAATCTGCATTTTGGGGATGGAAAAGGTTTCCATGGAAGAATTCCAATTGGTGATGTCTAAAGCAGTTTGGGAAAGCTGTTCCCAAAGCATCACTGGGGTGTTTCCCTCAAGGACACAGAGCCCCAAAAAGTCCCACAGCAACACTTCAGCCCCTCTGCAAAACTGACACAGCTCCAGCAGCTTTGGCAGCAATTCCCAAGTATTGTCCTGTGCAGAGAGCAGCAAACTCATTGCAAACCCCTCCAAAAATCTGAATTTTACCCTGGAGCTGCATTGTGAGTGCTCATTCACTCTGGCTGAAGGTCCATCCATAACACCACAGGTGATGCTGGGACTGGAATTCCCCTGGATTTGATCTCCAGGCAGCTCCTGGCACATGGGACGGGGTCTGGTCTGTATCTGCTGTCCCCAGGCCTGGTGTCATCCCAGGCTGTCACACCCAGAGAATCCCAATTAATCAGGCTGGAAAAGGCCTCAAGACCACCAAGTCCAGCCATCAACCAGCCACACTCAGCACAGGGAGCTCTGCCTGCTGCAGCTGCCCAGAGCCTTCCTCCACCAGCTGGAACTGCCCCTGGGCAGGGCTGGAAGGCTGGCAAAGGCAGAGAGCTGCTGCAGGGCCAGGGTGACACTGCCACCAATCCCCATCCTAAACCCCAAACCCCAAACCCCAGCAGGGCTCCTTCAGCCCCTGCCCTGCTGGGGTGGGGCTGCAGCTGGGAGGAAAAGGGAAGGGATTTTAGGAATAATTGTTGCAAATGAACCTCCAAAAGTCTCATGTGCAGCCACGAGCCCTCTCCACTGGGATGTGGTTGCTAAAGGTCCCCCACTCCTGGGGATTTCCTGAGCCAAGAGCAGCAAACTCATTGCAAATCCCTCCAAAAATCTGAATTTTACCCTGGAGCTGCATTATGAGTGCTCATTCACTCTGGCTGAAGGTCCATCCATAACACCACAGGTGATGCTGGGACTGGAATTCCCCTGGATTTGATCTCCAGGCAGCTCCTGGCACGTGGGACAGGGTCTGTTCTGTATTTGATGCCCCCAACAGTACAAAAACCAGGCCCAGCCTGATTTCCAACCACAGAAATCAGGGAGAGGAGCTGGAAAGGCAGTTTCAAACATCCACCTCTGAAATGTAAAGGGATATTTGGAAATGTAAAGGGATATTTGGAAATGTAAAGGGACAATTGGAAGCTGCTCACTGATGGGAACAAATTCAGTCTCCTGATTTGGGGACTTTGTTCCTGAAGGAGACTCAGTGGAACCTGCCATGTCCCAGGGATATGGAGGGACCTGCAAGGACCCTTCCAAATCTGCAAATCCAAAGGGAACTCCCACTTCTAAAGTACTTAATAGCAGGTGTAGGAGAAGCTTTCCTGGGTTTCTTTTTCCTCTGTTTACCTTTTGCAGAAAACAAGAAAAACTGTTGTACTATAAACCTTGAATCCTCCAAATGTTCCAAGAGAGTGGCTGAAATATTTGCATTTCTCTCCTGTTTGGTTGTTTGAATGAAACTGCAATTTCTGCAGATCAAAGGCCTGTTAGAATAAAGCCTCTCTGAGAATAAATCCCTGTTCTCTCTCTGTGTGCTGTGTACCTGAAAGCAGTCCTTGAAAATTCCATTGGAAAAATGTGTTGGAGGCAAGCACAGACAATCCAGCTTGGAAGGGATTGCTTTCCTTGCAAGCTTTAATGACACTTTCAGTAATTCTGAAGAATTCATTTCTTTTCATTTCCTACCTTTTGCTAACATATTTTTCTCTTTTTTTCACTCTGTTTTTTTTTGTCCCATCCCAAAAGCAGGAGCTTGGAAGCTCTTCCTCTGGTGGAATGAAAACAAACATTGCTGGAATGAGGAAGAGAACTGAGATTTGGGCTCTTTGCTGGTGCTGACTGCTTGGACTGGGACACCAAAAAGCAGCATTGTGATTTTACTGCCTACAGATGATCAGATCCATCTGGGTGAGGCAGCAGTTGGCAGAACCTCCTTGGGGAGCTCCTCCAAGCTTTCACAGTCTCTGAAGGCACTGTGGAGATGAATTTTAAATCCTCCCCAGGTTCCATTCCCAGATCCTGGGAGCAGCCCCAAAGCCCCTTTGTGTGCATCAAACACCAGAGAAGGGGAACCCAAACCTTTCTGGCTCTGGCTCAGGATGGCCCCAGCAGGTGCCCAGGTGGCCAAAAGCATCGTGGGCTGTATCAAAAACAGAGTGACCAGGGCAGGGATTGTTCCCTTTGTCCCCTGTGCTGGCCCTGCTGAGGTCCTGGAGGGCTGTGCCCAGTCCAGGATGGGAGAGCCCTGAGGGAATGGAGTCCCAGGAGCAGCTGAGGGAGCTGGGCAGGGGCTCAGCCTGGAGCAAAGGAGGCTCAGGGGGCCCTTGTGGCTCTGCACAGCTCCTGCCAGGAGGGGACAGCCGGGGGGGTCGGGCTGTGCTCCAGGGAACAGGGACAGGAGCAGAGGGAACGGCCTCAGGCTGGGCCAGGGCAGGGCCAGCTCTGGGTGCTGTGCCCAGCTCTGGATCCTCAGCACAGCAGGGACAGGAGCTCCTGGAGCGGGGCCAGCTCAGGCTGTGAGGATGAGCAGGGCCTGGAGCATCTCTGTGCCCAGGAAAGGCTGAGGGAGCTGGGGCTGCTCAGGCTGGAGAGGAGCCCCAGCTGAGAGGGGCCCTCAGCCCTGGGTGTCCCTGTGTGCAGGGAGGGGCAGAGCAGGGCCCAGGCTCGGCTCCAGGCCCAGCAGTGGCACCAGAGCCACGGGCAGGGCCTGAGCCCAGCACTGCCCCTGCCCAGGAGGCACAACTTGTGCCCTGGGCAGTGCCCAGCCCTGAGCAGGCTGCCCAGGGAGGGGCTGGAGTCTCCCTCAGCGGGGATCCTGCAGAGCCCTGTGCACACAATGCTGTGCCCTGTGCTCTGGGATGGCCCTGCCTGAGCAGGGAGGTGCCACCAGGGACCCTCTGGGCCCCCTCCCAGCCTGGCATTCAGGATTCTGGGATACCCAGGAGAAACAAGAACTACACCAGGATTGCCATGTCAGTGTGTCACAGATCACAGACTTTGGGATGGAGATAAGGCCACCAAAAGTGAGTGGCAGGGAAGGCTCAGCACAGCACAAAGGCTGCTCCTCCCTCCAGCACCTGGGCTGGAAACCAGCCTGGCACATCCCAGTAAAACCAGAGGTGGATTCCATCACATCTCCCATTTCCCAAGTGTTTGTTCCCATCCAGATGGATGCACTGAACACCAGAGCTGCTTTCAGAGGCTGTTTTTTGCTTGAGAAAGAGGCAGCAAAGCTGCCAACACTGAGGCTCTTCAGAGGGCTGCTTTAATTAACTGGTGTGATCTCAAAGCTGAAGGACTCCTGACACACAATTACAGGGCATTGTCTGAGCTGGAAAAAGCTGTGTAACCCTTGCCTTTATCATCATCTCACTCCTGTTCACTCAATACCTCCAAAATACATCCCATGGTCACGTTTCAGTGGCCACTTCTCTATCTGCTGGTCCTTGGAACAAATGAGTGTTTCTAAAAATACCAGGAAATCTCAGAACCTGAGCACACAACCAAGCATAGAGGCTGCAACTGCATTTCAGAGCTGACATTAAAATTCCAGTGTGCTATCTGAACTCTGGAGAAGTCCACCTTAAGCTCTGCTTTGGAGGAGATAATTTATGCTGGGCCATCCATCTCTGTCTGGGAGGCAGAGCCACCCCTGAGGTGGGGACAGCCTTCCCCAGAGTGCTGAGGTGACACAGGCAGCCACGGCTTGTCTGTGTGACTTCAGGTGCTGAACCATGGAGAATCCCTGGGAAAGTGCTGCCAGGATACAGGTGCTGGCTGGAAAACCCTCCAGCAGGTGTTGGAGTCTCTTGCAGCTCATCCTCCCCTTTTCTTGGAGGGTTCCATCACTCCCTCTTCTCCTGCCCCACCACACAGGGAGATCCTTGTCCCCCAGGGACCTGGGGCCATCTCCTCCCACACCCCAGCTCTGAGTCATTCCTGATTTATTCCCTTTCTCTCACACCAGCCTTGTGCTGCCCCTTCCATCCTCTTCTCCAGTTCCCTCATTCCTTCTCTGCTGCATCTCATGCACAGCCCCAATCCCTGCCTGATTCCAAACACAAGAATCCCGAATCCCTGCCTGAATCCCAAATCCCTGCCTGAATCCCAAATCCCTGCCTGAATCCCAAATCCCTGTCTGATTCCTGAATCCCTGCCTGATTCCCAAATCCCTGCCTGATTCCCAAATCCCTGCCTGAATCCCAAATCCCTGTCTGATTCCTGAATCCCTGCCTGATTCCCAGCCTGATTCCCAGCCTGAATCCCTGCCTGAATCCCAAATCCCTGCCTGATTCCAAACACAAGAATCCCTGCCTGAATCCCAAATCCCTGCCTGATTCCTGAATCCCTGCCTGAATCCCAAATCCCTGCCTGATTCCTGAATTCCTGCCTGATTGCCAGCCTGAATCCCTGCCTGAATCCCAAATCCCTGATGGATTCCCAAATCCCTGCCTGATTCCCAGCCTGAATCCCAAGTCCCTGCCTGATTCCCAGCCTGAATCCCTGCCTGATTCTTCAGTCCCTGCTGGATTCCCAATCCCTGCCTGATTCCCCAATCCCTGCCCAATTCCCCAATCCCTGCCTGATTCCCCAATCCCTGCCTGATTCCCCAATCCCTGCCAGATTCCCCAATCCCTGCCCAATTCCCCAATCCCTGCCTGATTCCCCAATCCCTGCCAGATTCCCAATCCCTGCCGGATTCCCGGCTGCCCCCCAGAGCCCCGGTGCCCTTCCCGGTGCTCCCCGGACCCAGCGGGACGGGCAGGGCTGGCTGAGCCCGGACCCGGCTCCTCCTTCCCTGCTGTCCCCGATCCCGGTGGGAGCCGCGCTGAGGGCTCAGCCCGTGGGCGAGGCGGGGATGGAGCCTTCAGCCAGGATCCCGGGGTGAGGAGCCAGTGTTCGGAATTTCGGGAATTGGAGCAGGAACTGTCCCCGTGAGCCGTTGTCCAGCCCGGGGTGTCCGGGCACAGGAGATGCTGCTCTGCCCGGAGCACAGAGCTGGGCTGCTCCCGGGGCACTGTGCTGCAAACAGAGCTCCTTCCCTGCCCCAAACCTGGTGGAATATCCCAGAGCTCCTTCCCTGCCCCAAACCTGATGGAATACCCCAGAGCTCCTTCCCTGCCCCAAACCTGGCTGAATATTCCAGAGCTCCTTCCCTGCCCCAAACCTGGTGGAATATCCCAGAGCTCCTTCCCTGCCCCAAACCTGATGGAATATCCCAGAGCTCCTTCCCTGCCCCAAACCTGGCTGAATATCCCAGAGCTCCTTCCCTGCCCCAAACCTGGCCAAATAACCCAGAGCTCCTTTCCCTGCCACAAACCTGGTCAAAAACCCCAAACAAATATCCCAGAGCTCCTTCCCTGCCACAAACCCGGTCAAAAACCTCAAACAAATATCCCAGAGCTCCTTCCCTGCCACAAACCTGGCTGAATATCCCAAATATCTCAGAGATCCTTTCTCTGCCACAAACCTGGCCAAATATCCCAGAGCTCCTTCCCTGCCACAAACCTGGTGGAATATCCCAAACAAATACCCCAGAGCTCCTTCCCTGCCACAAACCTGGCTCAATATCCCAGACAAATATCCCAGAGCTCCTTCCCTGCCACAAACCCGGACAAATATCCCAGAGCTCCTTTCCCTGCCACAAACCTGGTCAAAAACCCCAAACAAATATCCCAGAGCTCCTTCCCTGCTACAAACCCGGTCAAAAACCCCAAACAAATATCCCAGAGCTCCTTCCCTGCCACAAACCTGGCTGAATATCCCAAATATCTCAGAGATCCTTTCTCTGCCACAAACCTGGCCAAATATCCCAGAGCTCCTTCCCTGCCACAAACCTGGCTCAATATCCCAGACAAATATCCCAGAGCTCCTTCCCTGCCACAAACCCGGACAAATATCCCAGAGCTCCTTTCCCTGCCACAAACCTGGTCAAAAACCCCAAACAAATATCCCAGAGCTCCTTCCCTGCCACAAACCCGGTCAAAAACCCCAAACAAATATCCCAGAGCTCCTTCCCTGCCACAAACCTGGCTGAATATCCCAAATATCTCAGAGATCCTTTCTCTGCCACAAACCTGGCCAAATATCCCAGAGCTCCTTCCCTGCCACAAACCTGGTGGAATATCCCAAACAAATACCCCAGAGCTCCTTCCCTGCCACAAACCTGGCTGAATATCCCAGAGCTCCTTCCCTGCCACAAACCCGGACAAATATCCCAGAGCTCCTTTCCCTGCCACAAACCTGGTCAAAAAGTCCAAACAAATATCCCAGAGCTCCTTCCCTGCCACAAACCCGGTCAAAAACCCCAAACAAATATCCCAGAGCTCCTTCCCTGCCACAAATCTGGCTGAATATCCCAAATATCTCAGATATCCTTTCCCTGCCCCAAACCTGGCTGAATATCCCAGAGCTCTTTTCCCTGCCCCAAACTGATGGAATATCCCAAAGAAATATCCCAGAGCTCCTTCCCTGCCCCAAACCTGGCCAAACATGCCAAACAAATATCCCAGAGCTCCTTTCCCTGCCACAAACCTGATGGAATATCCCAAATATCCTAGAGCGCCTTTCCTGCCACAAACCTGGCCAAATATCCCAAACAAACATCCCAGAACTCCTTTCCCTGCCACAAACCTGGCCAAATATCCCAGAGCTCCTTCCCTGCCCCAAACCTGGCTGAATATCCCAAACACAGGGGGGTTATTCATAACCCAGCCCCAAGTGCAGGCATAAGCAGAGCCCCATGCTGGATGCAGAGTGATTTATACACAAAGCAAAATAGATCAGTCTCACGTTGCTGGAAAAGGACACCAGATGCCTTTGACGTCACCTAAATTATCCCTATTTTTAAAAGTTACTCTTTCCCATTTGCTGCCAACTCAGAAAGTCCAATTTGCCAAGATAATCTATCGAGTGGGGATGAAGATTTCCAAAGTTGAAGTATCAGTCTCTTAGCAACTGTAGTACTCTTTGTATTAAAGTGAGCCCAGGCGTCTCCTGGAGCCTTTTCTGCACCTAATCAGTGAATTCCCATTAAAGACAGAATATTGGAGAAACGTCACTTAGGATCCAGGATACATCTAAACACCTCAGGTCCGTGCTCTCTCTGCTCACAGGGATATTTATAGCAGGGAGACATGTCAGGGAAGGATGTGGCATTTCTTATTCATGCAAGGGACTGGAGAAGAAATGAGAATGTAGGGGAAAAAAAAGGTGCAGCAAGAGCTGATAAGAAAAACAACATAAAATCATGGGAAGAACTTCTTCCAGCTGGGTCTGGTTCAAGTTGGTGGCCTATGGGTGGTGGGAAGGGGTGAGAGAAAAGCAAAGCTCCCTTTCCTTGCCTGCTCTGCTTCCTGCCTGGTGTTTGGAGCCGTTTGATGCCTCCCTTTCTCCAAACCTTCCAGAGTTCTGGAAAGGGCTTTTGCCTCCCACATCCACATCTGCTTCTCCCAGCCCAGCCCAAAGCTCTGACTGCTGGGAAGCTGCCCCTGGTAACACCCCCAGGTGCTCTGCAGAAAGCTGCTGGAGAAGGTGACACTGTTTTGGATGGAGAAGGGGTGACACAAAGCCACTGCTGTGTCCTGTCCCTGTGAAGCTCCTGCTCAGCAATTCTGGCCTTTTCTTTTCACAGATGTAACAAAAACTTCAGAAAGAAATGGAAGCACGACTCCTGAGTCACTATTTCAGTACAGATGGCCTAAAGATGGTTCCTTATCTCTTTAAAGATGGCTCCTTCTCTCCTTGCAGCCCTGCAGGCTCTGTGCTGAGACCATGCCCTGTCCCTCTGTGCCCAGGAGCAGCCTGGAGTCTGCCTGGGCTGTCCCCTGCCTGCTGAGAGTGGGATCCATGGAAAATCCCTGGGAGAAGAGCCAGGGCAGGCTCTGCACGTGGGGATCAGAGCACAGGGATCAGCACTTTGGGATTTTAGGCACTGCCCTGCTCATGGATCACACCAGTCCTGGGGGCTGCAGCTGGCCAGGACTAAGGACAAGGAGACATTTCCTGCTCCTGGAGCCATTGAGATTGGAGCTCTGGGCTGACAGGAGCAGGAGCAGCTCTGAGCAGGGCAAGGGTGGCCAAAACCACATCCCAGTGCTCACAGATGTGACTGTCACAGGTGAGCTCCAGGTGAGTGTTCTGGAGCAGCACACAGCCTTGGGTGGGAGCAGGACCCTGGGAAGCAGCCCTGGAGTGAGCACCAGGCACTCCCCACTGAGCAACAGCCACAGCTCCCAGAGCTCTGGGACCTCTCTGGTCCTTATCTCCCAACAGATAAGAAGAAAAGTAAATCAGTTCCACCTCTCCTCTGCTCCAGCTCTGATCCTGGCTCTCTAAGTACTGCTGACCCTATTTCCAGAGCACTCTCCAGAACATCCCAGGAATAATTCCATTATTGCCTGGATTGTTATTTATGACAATGTGGGGATTGCTCTGCACTCAGGGGCACAGGGAGGAGAGGCCCAGTGCCTTTAGTGCAGAGCAGCTTCCCCCTTTCCACCAGCTGGATTATTCTGGATGGGTTTGCTCCATGGGACATGAAAAATGCTGGGAAAATGATCCTGAGCTGGACATGCAGCACCTGAGTCAGGGACACTGGGAGCAGTCAGTGTGACAGGGAGCTGTGGCACTGCCAGGGACACTGGGAGCAGTCAGTGTGGCATTTTCTGAGATCCTCCATGGTAGGAAGGAATTAATCTGACAGCATGTTCTTAGAAGGATATTATTATTATTATTATTATTATTATTATTATTATTATTATTATTATTATTAATAATAATATTTTATTTTATTTTATTTTTTATTATTATTCTGACTCCATGTTCTCAGAAGGCTAATTTATTCTTTTATGATACTATATCATATTAAAGAATGCTATACTAAACTATACTAAAGAACAGAGAAAGGATTCAGACAGAAGGCTAAAAGATAATAATGAAAACTCATGACTGCTTCCAGAGTCCTGACACAGCTGGCTGTGATTGGTCATTAAGTCAAAACAATTCACATGAAACCAATGAAACAATCACCTGTTGGTAAACAATCTCCAACCACATTCCAAAGCAGCAAAACACAGAAGCAAATCAGATAATGATTGTTTTCATTTTTCTCTGAGGCTTCTCAGCTTTCCAGGAGAGAAATCCTGGTGAAAGGATTTTTCCAGAAAATATGATGGTGACAAGTCAGTGTGACAGGGAACAGTGGCACTGCCAGGGACACAGTGCAGTGCTGCAGCAGCAGGGTCACTACAGCCTCAATACAGATATTCAATATATCAATGTATCCCCACAACACCCATGCACAGTATAAGCACAGACACAGCACCCTAAACCTCCTGGTCTGCCTGGAATACAAAGTGGAACTGCTTCCACCTTAGAATTCCATTGAATTTCCCCAGGCAATAATGGAGTTGGTTGATAAAATTACTCTGGAAGTATTTCTTGCAAATATGAATCGATTTAGATTGATAGGAAATAGAGTCAAAGCCACATGACTGCTCTTGGCAGCCTGGCCATGAAATCCATAATTCAATTCCAAGGAAACCCAGCCCTGGTCTGGATTCCAGCACAAAGGAGGGAACTGCAGGAAGGGGGAGAATCCAGCAGCAATCCCTTTCTCCCAGAACTGCTGGGGCTCTTCCAGGGGGGCACTGCTGTCCTCCCTGGGAGGGGGGCCCTGGTCCAACACCTCAATTCAGGAGTTTTCTATGAAAATATCTCAGCAGAGAGGGGAATTGTCTCCCTAAGGAAGCAGTGAGAAGGGAGCAAAGTTCCTAAGTTAGTTCAGGGGGAAACCCCAAAGTTTCTGTTACTTTCCCACTCCTCTCCATGGAAGCAGCTGCTCCTCAAAGCAGAAACTGCTGCTGGGAAGCATCTGGTGCTTCCAGAGGCTCCCACATCCCTCTCAGCTGATCCCACTGTGCTGGACAGAACCTGCCTGTTATCCTGGAGACACTGAATCAACACCTCCAGAGCTCAGGAAAAGCTGCTGTGAGTTCTGCAGGTTGCCAAAAGCTCCAGGGGACTCCACAGTGGCCAAGGAACAACGAGGAGCAGTGAAATCCCAGCTGTGCTCCTTCCACAGGCTCTATCCCTGTGCCAGCTGCCTGTGGAGAGGGACTGCAGACCCAGGAGGGATCCTGGACATGGAGGATCTGCTCCAGGACCTCCCCAGGCCATCCAGGGCGTGGGGGAAGGATAAAAGCAGCTCCTTGTTCCTCATCTCCAGCTGATATTCTCTCCAAGGGTATTTTAGTAACAGCACAGAAAAGCAAAACAGGAGCAAAATCCCAAAGAGCTCTGCCAATTTCATGGAAACAGGGCTTGCTGAGCTGGAAAAAACCCACAGGGACCATCCCAGTGCAGCTCCTAGCCCTGCACAGGACAGCCCCAGGAATCCAGCAGGAGTTTATGGCTGCAGCCCATCATCCATCCCTTCCCATCCACCCCATCCCAGGTCCCAGCAGGGGCTGGGAGTGCCCTCACACATTCCCTGTGCCTGGATGAAGCTCACTGGGACAGTGTCCATGGAATCAGGGATCACCCAGTGCCACCCCTGCCATGGCAGGGACACCTCCCACTGTCCCAGGCTGCTCCAGCCCTGTCCGGCCTGGCCTTGGCACTGCCAGGGATCCAGGGGCAGCCACAGCTGTGCCAGGGCCTGCCCACCCTCACAGGGAACAATTCCTAATTCCCAATCTCCCATCCATCCCTGCCCTTGGGCACTGGGGGGTCCAGCTGGCTCCATCCCTGCCCAAGGAAGGGCACTGGGGGCACCTGGAATGCCCAGCCTGGCCCAGGGACAGCTGCAGCTCTGCAGCTCCTGGGCAGGGCAGCACCAGGTCAGGGTAGATCTGATCCAGCCTCAAGGGCCCTTCCTCAAACAGCCCCAAGCCCCCACAAATGCTCCCCTTCCCTGTCAGGATCACATTTACTTCAGTTTCCCCTGCAGGAAGGAGTCCCATGGATTACCCACGCCAGCAGTGCTGCTCCACTTTCTCCTCTCCCAAACACCTCCTCCAGCTCCATCTGACATTTGCAGCTCTGCCTTGGAGCAGACAGCCAACAACTGCTCCCTGTTCTCCTTCTCCACACCCTTCTCCCACTCTGAGCCTGCATTTGCCACATCCTGGGCTCTGCTCAGCCTGGGAGCTTTGCTGAGCTGTCACTGCTTCTTGTCACCTGTCCCTCCAACGTGGCCCTTCCAGCCACTGCTGGACCCTCCGTGGCCACCAGAAACACAGAGCTGCCACCAGACCCTGCCAGGAACCTGAGAGGAACAGTGGATTTGTCTTTCCAAACAAGCTGTGGGTGTGCTGGGAGATAAAACCAGCACTGGGGGATAAAAGAAACAATGGGAAGGATTCCACTGATTGATGAATGGAAAAAGAGATTTGCTTTTACAAATAAACTTTAGGTTTGCTGGTAAATGAAATTAGACATCGAAAGATGAAAGAAACAATGGGGAAGAAAAACCCCTAAATTCTGTAAGAATTAAAAATTAAAAGGGAGGGTTGTAAGTTAGAGGGGAATCTTTGGGATCAGGTGTTCTGGGAAGTCTGAACCTCTCAAGTACCTCAGAAATGGGGAAAGAGAGAAGGGAAATGTGGCTGGGAAATTGGGATAAAAGGGAGGCTGCAACCTCCAAAAATTGGAGAGATCCCAGGAGAATGCCCCATGGCCTCTCCCTTTATTCAAATATCTCCTCTTTGGACATAAACCTCTGGTGTTTCTGGATTAATTTTCCTAACAAACCTCTCCCTGCTGCTGAGCCATGGGCAGGGGAAGAAAATAAAGAAACCTCCAGGCACCCACCTCGATCCCTGGAACACCTGAGGTGGAAATCCCACACTGCAAACCTCAGCACTGCTGGCAAAGCTGCCATGGGCACAGGAGCTGCCCCAGTGCCACAGCCAGGAGCTGGGTCACATCCCTGTGTCCCCCAGAAGGGACAGGCCAGGATCCCTTTCCATGGAGCCAGCATCAGTGTGCAGTGCCCTCACCATCTCCATGGATCCAACATCAGTGTGCAGTGCCCTCACCATCCCAGCCAGGATCTCCATTCCATGGATCCAATATCAGTGTGCAGTGCCCTCACCATCTCCATGGATCCAACATCAGTGTGCAGTGCCCTCACCATCTCCATGGATCCAATATCAGTGTGCAGTGCCCTCACCATCCCAGCTCCCCCTGCTCCAGGCTCAGGATCCCAGCAGGGCTCTGACCTCCCCTCTGGCCAGCCAAGGCCCAGGGTGGCCATGGGCAGCTCCTGGGGTCCCAAACCAGCCCCACAGCCCAGGCCAGCACCTCCAGCCCGGCCATCTCCATGGGAACTGTTCCCACCAACCCTTCTGGAGCTTGGGCCCCTCCAGGGCCTCCCCAGCCCTCCGAGGGGCTGCTGAGGGCTGGACTGGCCATTCCCTGAATCCCCATCCCAGAAACACGGGGAGAAGCCAGAGCTGGCAGGATCTGCCTCTCCCCCTCCTCACTCTCCTGCTCTCGTGGAAAAGCTGCAGCAACATTCACACCTCATCACAGGAACTGTGCACAGGGGCCAGCTGCAGGGCCAGGGCAGCTCTGTTCCTCTGGAAATCCCCCATTCCCAGATTCCTGGCAGGTAATTCCTTTTGGAAATCCCTCATTCCCAGATTCCTGGCAGTTTTATCCCTCTGGAAATCCCTCATTCCCTGATCCGTGTTAACTGCATCCCTTTGGAAATGCTCATTCCCAGATTCCTGGCAGGTAATTCCTTTGGAAATCCCTCATTCCCTGATTCCCAGCAGTTCTATCCCTTTGGAAATCCCTCATTCCCTGATTCCCAGCAGTTCTATCCCTTTGGAAATCCCTCATTCCCAGATTCCCAGCAGCCCCCAGCCCTCAGGTCTCCCAGCACCAGCCAGGGCAGCCCCTGGAAGCTCCTTGCTCTGGACTAAGATTTTGCTGCTCCCATTGTCTAAAATCATCTCAGGAGAATTAGCTCTGGCCCAAATGGCTCAGCTGTTTTGGGGTTTCAAACCTCAAACATCTGCTGGGAATTCGGGGCAGGGGCTGCCTTGGTTTGCCTGCCCTTCTCCCAACCTCAAACAGCTCCAGAGCTCTGAGTTTGGCTTCACTAAAACCCTGGTTCCACCAAAATCTGAAATAAAAACTGAAATAAAAACTGAGCTAACACCTCCCTCCATCCCTTTCCTGCATCCTCAGGTTTCCTGTTGGTTCTCCTGGATTTTCTGGGTTGGGCTCCCACTGGGAGCAGCTGGATGGGGACAGAGTCCCTGCCTGAGGAGCTGTGGGAGGAGAAGGCAACTGGGACCTGTCTGAAGCCCACAGAGAGTTCTGGGCCTCCCTAAATCCTGCCCTGCAGGCTGAACTCTTCCCAAGCCTTTAGCCTGTGGCATCCAGACCTGGGGGAGCATTCCTGGCACAGCTGGGGCTGCCCCTGGAGCCCTGGCAGTGCCCAAGGCCAGGCTGGGCAGGGCTGGGAGCAGCCTGGGACAGTGGGAGGTGTCCCTGCCATGGCAGGGGTGGCACTGGATGGGCTTTAAGGTCCTTCCAACCCAACCCATGCTGGAATTGTGTCATCTTTGTGACAAATGTGCCACCCTGGGGTGTCCCAGGGCTCCCCAGGGCAGCAGGGGCCTGCTGGGACAGTTTTCCACCTGGGGATCCCAGCCTTTGCTGGGCCACAGCCAAAGGAACAAATCTGATCTCCCTTTGTGCCAGGCTGGGCCATTTGAACCACCAGCTCTGCTGCTTCCTTTGGGCACACCCAGCCCCGTGGCAAGGTTCTAATTCTGAGCTGAGGAGGCTCCAGGGGAACCTCAGGGGGCTCTGGGTGCCCAGGGAGGGCAGAGCCAGCAGCCCAGAGGGCCACGCTGCTCACGCTTCATTGGCAAGCTTTAGAAATTAATTGGAGTACAAAGTCAGGTCTAATTGATGTTTGTATTGATTGAACTGCTCCAAGTCTTAATTTTGGTTGTAAAACTTCCTTTAAAACAGAGCCATTTATAATTAAGACAGGATCTGTAATTAATGGAGTTTTATACTCATAAAACTGCCTCTCTCATCAGTCTAAATTAAACTCCACATGAAAGTTGGAGCAAATTAAATACAGTAGATGCCAAAACTACTTTCTCTGAACTCTTTGCTATTCTTATTAATGTCAAAACAGAAGAGATGCGAAGGTGTGGAAAAGTGTTGGAAATCCATGTTTGGAGAGGAGGCAGAGGGAAGGACACCATGGTCTGTGCCCACCCCGTGCAGGGTGAGCACAGGGACATCCCCATCACCCTCCACACGAGGCAGGAGCCACTTCCCCCATTTCAGCTGAAAAATCAATACTTTCATATTTAAAAATTAACATCTTGCCCCTCTTGCAGCATTGTAAGGTGTTTTGTTCCACCAGAGTCACACGAGGTCACCACAGCCAAGTGGGGGTGGCAGAGGTTCCCTTCAGGTGCCAGGGGTTATTTAAAACAAAGGTTAATTAAAACAAGGGTTAATTAAAACAAGGGTGAGGATGGGCCTGGCCATGCCCCAAGTCCCCACTGATGAAACTCCCCAGCTCTGGTAACAGTGGTTGACCAAAGGACTCCTCCCAGCCTGATCCACTGGAAATCTTTCCAGCCATCAACCACAATATTTACACAGCCCAGACAATTCTGAGCTCGTGGCAAGAAAATAAATCATTGTGGACATATGTACAGAGCTCCAAGTTCCCCAATAAATCTGTTTGCCATGTTTGTCTCATCCATATCTAGGTAATTAGTAATTCCCTGCTTTAAATGCTCCCATTTAATTGGGATTGCTGTTTTTAGTGGAATATTGTTTCCTCTTCCCAAAAGGGCCATTACTATTTTTGTACCATGGGTTTTTTCCTGGCTGCCACATTCTGCTCTCCCCACTCAAATTAAAAAAGTCACTGCAGCCCTCAGCAAGTATTTATGGCTCAAAGATTCCTACACACATCCCTGAGCTGCCACCCAGAGAGCTCCTCACAGCTGCCCAGAGTTACCCAGGGCTGTCCCACAGAGCTCCAGACCCCAGCTGGAGCCCAGGCTGTCCTCAGTGTCAGGACCCAGCACATCCCTCTGGCTGCCCTGAGCAGCCCAGACCCTGCCAGGGGGCTCAGAGACCCTGGCACAGAGCCCAGAACACCTCTGGGTTTGATTCTGACCCGTGGAGCAAATTACCAAATTTCCATGGAGCCAGCATCAGTCTGCAGTGACCTCACCATCCCAGCAAGATGAGGGACAGCAAGCCACAACAGTTTATGTAGAATATTAGTGAAGTTATCATGGGGTGGAAAAGTAGATTTTGGGGTTTCTGGAATGGGGGTTCAGGAGGCAAGATGGAGGGAGCTGGGCATGTCCAGCCTTTCTCCTTCTTCTTCTTGGCCTCCATCTTCTCCTGTGATGTTGGCACTTTGGGATTGGTTTAGAGTAGAAGCTCACTGTCTAACATAGGTGATGGGCATTGGAAAGTAATTGTAAATATTGTACACATAGTTTATAGTATAAAGACATAACAACACCCTGGGGCAGGCAGAGTGCCTGGAACTGTCCTGCTGGATGGACCTCGGCAGGGCAGGAGAAAGAATTTTATAGATAAGGAACAATAAACAACCTTGAGACTGAGAAATGAAGAGCCCTGACTCCTTCTTTGACCACTGGGCTGGGAAAAGAGACTTTTGAACTTATCTCTGAGCAGCTAGAGACCCCGACAAGCAGCTGCTGTGAGGAGCTGCTCAGGCACTGCTTGTCCCCAGTGCCACCCTTTGGGATGCCCAGCTGTGCCCTGGGCAGCAGCAGTCAGGGGTTAGGGGTTGGGAAAGATGAAAGTTGGATGGGAAAGTCCCACAGCTATGTGTGCTGGGCAGAAACTCTGAATGTAGAAGCTGAGAATGGAATAGAGATGGAAGCAAGTTCTGATATAGAAGAAAAGAATTGCTGAGCCAGTCTCACTGGATAACTAAGAAGAGAAAGGGTGTGTTAGCTGGAAAGAGATTTTATGGCTTAAAGCAAAGGATAAACCCAGCTCAAACAGAAGATGTTTTTACCAAGCAGAAAGAGAGCACAGGCAAACAAGACTGCCAATGTTGCAAGTAAAAAAATGTTTTCAGAATTTCAAAAAGGTTTTCAGGTTTTCAAAAAGGCTTTCAGAATTTTCCATTGCAAGAAAACTGAAAAACAACTTCCAGCTTAAACTGTAACTACTAATTTTTAGTGATTGGAGAACAGTGACATGAATATGGTAATTACAGCAGTTATGATGGGCTGTAGATAAAAGTTAAGGTATAGATTGGTTCTACTGTATGAAGATGCTCAGCAAAGAAAAGTCTAGAATGCAATGTAACCTAAACTCAGGGTCTGCAGGGCTGCCTGCAGCTGGAGCTGCCAGCTGTGGGCACAGCTCTGTCACCCACAACCTGGGCTGCTGTGACACCTTGGATACAATAAACTGCATTTTGTATATGAGAAACTGCATTTTGTGTACAATAAACTGCATTTTGTGTACAATAAACTGCATTTTGTATACAATGAACTGCATTTTGTATACAATAAACTGCATTTTGTGTACAATAAACTGCATTTTGTATACAATAAACTGCATTTTGTGTACAATAAACTGCATTTTGGATACAATAAACTGCATTTTGTGTACAATAAACTGCATTTTGAAGAGCCACCTGGAGTCCCACATCCCTCATTCAGGCTCTTACCCTCAGGGAAGGCTCAAGGTGAGGAACTCTGGCCAGTGCCACACCAGGGTTTGTGCCCTCCCTGGGGCAGGGGTTATCCCAGCTGCCCCTGAACAGGCACCAGCCAGAGCAGAGCTGGGGCTGATGGAGGGGGAGGAGGTGCCTCCCTGAAAGGGTGGCAGGGAAATGCCCAAGCAGCACCAAACCCCTTTGTTTGATCTGTTTTAGGCAAACCCAGAGGGGTCTGTGGCCCTCCTGCCTCAGAGCCTCCCTTTCCAGCCCATTCCCTTAATTTGTGCTGCTCTCATCCCATCAAAGCCTCACAGGCCTCAGGAGCAGGAAGGGTAAGGGAATGCAGAGAGCTGATTATTAATGAGGCACATCAATTACCATACTGGTAATTACCCAAAGGGCCAGGTTCAAAGAGCCTCTCTCTGTTCCAGCCCCAATTCCCAGCCCCTCTCACAGCCAGGCTCACACCAGTGACAAACTGGGATGGCACTGGGTCTGTGCCCAGGAGCTGAGACCTGCTCAGCCTGCAGAGGAAGGGTGGCAGGGTGAGCTGTGCCCATGGGCAGCTGCACCCCAGAAACCCCCAGGATGGAATGAGACATCCAATCTTGCAGCACCCAGGAGGGTGAAACTTCCTCTAGGAGCTGATCCCTAAAAGGTTTCCATTAGAATGAGAAATAGACTCTAAGGACACCAGCAGCAGTTATGTGACTCCTGCAGTGCCAGCCCAGCTCCATGGATGGGAATTTCCCTGCCTCCATCCCTGCAATCAGGATTTCACATTTAGGAATTTCTGCACTTTTTCCTTGGGAGCCACCGAGGCCCTCCCCAAGCTCAGCTCTTCCCTTGGCTGAGCAGAGACACCAGCCCTGCTCCTCCTGAGGAACATCCCATGGGCAGCTTCTCCATGCACAGAACTCCAGGGATGTGCCACCTTTGGCTTCAAGCACTGCTGGGATGGAGGAACAGGAGCTCTCAACACATCATCAGGAGAACTTCCACCTGCCACACCTGATTCCAGCCCCAGTTGTGGGTGAGAAGCTGAAATAATCACCCTAAACAGCTGAAAGCAGCAGCTCCAGCTCTCTGTTCTTGCAGACAGACTCAGCAGAGACATCCCCAGAGCAGAGGGATTCAGCCCTTCCCCACAGCAGTGACCACGAGGTGTCCCTTGGGCTCTGGTGTCACCCAGGAGTCACCCAGCCAAGAGCCCTGGCCAGCTGCTCTCTTACAGGGGAAACAAACTGAACCCTTCAATCATTTAAAAACTCCTCTCCAAACCCCCAAGAGCTGCTGAGCAGCAGCTCCTGAAGTGAGAGCTGCTGTCTGATCCCATCTCCTCCTGCCAGGCCTGGAGGGACACCTCAGCCTTACTCTCACTGATGGGAGCTGCAGATCAAAGCACATTTCCTTATCCAAGGAGGAAAAAAGCAGATTGGAAATGCCAGAGCCAGTGCAGGACAGCAGAGAACCTGAGCAGAAGCCAGACTCCCCCTCCAGAGCCCTGGATTTTACCAGACTCTGGATTTGCCTTGCTGCCATTTCCTCAGCTCACACATTCCAGCCTCTCCTTGTGAAAAGTGAGAGCCAGACAAAAGGGAGGATGGGGAATCCAGCAAAGGAAAGCTGTGCAGAAATGAGCTGAATGAACCCTGAAGAAGCCATCAGCTCCCTCAGCCCTGCCCAGAAAGGAGTGGGAAGGTCCCTCCTGCAGCCCAGCCAAGCAGACCCTGGGGATTTTCACTGCTGGGCTGGAATGGCCTTTCCTGGGCTTGGCCAGAGCCTGGGCTGGCTCCTGGGAGCTCCCCAGGGAGCAGTGAAAGCACCTGGGCAGGACCCTGAGGGCGCTGGGGTGGCTCAGGTGTGACCCCACTCCTGGGGCTCCTGTGCCAGCATGGGAGGGATCCCTGCACACCCCTGAATATCCCTGCCCTTCCCTGCCCATCCTGCACATCCCTGCACACCCCTGAATATCCCTGCCCATCCTCTCCATCCCTGCACATCCCTGTCCATCCCTTTCCATCCTGCCCATCCCTGCCCATCCCTGCCCATCCCTGCACACCCCTGCCCATCCTGCCCATCCCTGCCCATCCCTGCCCATCCCTGTCCATCCCTGCCTATCCTGCCCATCCCTGTCCATCCCTGCCCATCCCTGTCCATCCCTGCCCATCCCTGCACACCCCTGCCCATCCTGCCCATCCCTGCCCATCCCTGCCCATCCTGCCCATCCTGCCCATCCTGCCCATCCCTGTCCATCCCTGTCCATCCCTGCAGAACCCTGCACACCCCTGCCCATCCTGCCCATCCCTGCACATCCCTGCCCATCCTCTCCATCCCTGCCCATCCCTGTCCATCCCTCCCTTCCCTGCCCATCCTTACCCATCCCTGCCCATCCCTATCCATCCCTGCCCATCCTGCCCATCCTTGCCCATCCCTGCCCATCCCTGCCTATC
This sequence comes from Setophaga petechia, assembly GCA_024362935.1. NCBI lineage: Eukaryota > Metazoa > Chordata > Aves > Passeriformes > Parulidae > Setophaga > Setophaga petechia. The sequence continues at coordinate 1,647,159 of JANCRA010000028.1, read as the reverse complement.
CTGCACATCCCTGCACATCCCTGCACACCCCTGAATATCCCTGCCCATCCTGCCCATCCCTGCACACCCCTGCCCATCCCTGCACGTGCTGCCCATCCCTGTCCATCCCTGCACATCCCTGCAGAACCGTGCCTATCCTGTCCATCCCTGCCCATCCCTGGCCCTGCTGCTGTGCCCCTGGCTGGGACAGAACCATCCCAGGCCCTCTGTGTCCTGCAGAGCTTTCCCCAGAGCAGATCCAGCCTCTCCTGACACCTCATCAGCTCCCAGCCCCGCCCCGTGTCCTGGCTGCAAGGAAATGCTTGGATTTGCTCTTTCTGTGGAAGCTGGGACCGGGCCAGCCAAAATCTGCACGTCTGCCACACCTTCAGGGCAGAACTGAGGCCAAAAGCTCAGACTCAAAATGAAACACTTTGTTTTGGAACAGAATGAGAATTCCTTTTTCTTCCATAACTTCCAATTCATGGCAGAAAAATGCAAAAATTCAAATGTGCTGATTTGGCTCAGATTAAAAATAATAGAAAAAAGTAGGGGTATCCATTTACTTTTAAACTCCAATAAAATGCACAATCCCCGTTTGCAGAGCTGCACTGGGAGGCAGTGCCTGTCCTGGGGCTGTTAACTCTCCCTGCAGTCCATGAGAAACAGATTTGTACAATCAGGGACATTGTTAGTCCTGTCTCCAGAGAGAAACCTCAGCCCCTCTCATTCCACTTCCCCAGGAGCAGAGCAGGACTGTGATGGTGCTCACAGGACAAGAGAAGAGATGAGAATCTGGAGTCCAGATTTCAGAAGGCTGATTTGTTATTTTATGATATATTGTGTATTAAAAGAAAATTATTAGGAAAGGAAAGGAAAGGGGAAAGGAAAGGGGAAAGGAAAGGAGAAAGGAAAGGGAAAGGAAAGGAAAGGAAAGGAAAGGAAAGGAAAGGAAAGGAAAGGAAAGGAAAGGAAAGGAAAGGAAAGGAAAGGAAAGGAAAGGAAAGGAAAGGAAAGGAAAGGAAAAGGAAAGGAAAGGAAAGGAGAAAGGATTATAGAATCTTGTGACTGACCAGAGTCCCAACACAGCTGGACCTGTAATTGGTCATTAAGTAGAAACAGCTCACATGGACCAATCACAGATGCACCTCTTGCAGATAATTATTTTTTTTCTTTTCCTCTGAGGCTTCTCAGGAGAAAAAATCCTAGCAAAAGGATTTTTCAGAAAATATGTCTGTGACACAGGGCAGACCATCCAACTGTCTCTATTTTTTCCTTTTCCCTCCTGCAGTACTGGAATCACATTTCCAAAGCAGTGACAAGCTGCACTGAGTGCTGGGCAGTGCATCCCTCAGAGACACTCAGAGCTGTGCTGTGAGGGACCCAATGAAGGAGGAATGATGAGGAGGACTCCAGTGATCTCAGAAGGCTAATTAATTACTTTATTATACTATATTAATTAATTACTTTATTATATTATTCTATAAATCTAAACTGAACCTGCCAAGCACCCAACCCTGCACAGAACTCGTGACTGTCACCCAACAGTCCTGACACACACACACGTCATGGACATTTTATGTTTATGAAAAATCCTTTTGACAGGGTTTGTCTCCTGAGAAGCTGAGAGGCTTCAGAAACAAAATGTAAACATTGATTATCTGCTGCTGTGGAATGCAACAGGTGCATCTGGGATTGGTCTCATGTGGTTGTTTCTAATTAATGGCCAATCACAGTCAGCTGGCTCAGACTCTCAGGTCAGTCACAAGATTTAATTATCATGTTCCAATACATTCTCTTTCTTTGCTAACTTTCTGATGAAATCCTTTAGTGTAGTTTTAATATATAATATTCTTTTAAATATAACATATATAATAAAATAATAAATCAGCCTTCTGATACATGGAGTCAAGATTCTCATCTCTTCCCTCATCCTGGGGACCCTCAAACAGCACCACACACACACCTGGCCCTGGCAGGCCAAGGAACCAAAACCCATCCCTGTGGGTAAACAATCTCCATGTTCCATTCTACTTTGGCACAAACACAGGCACAGCAAATGATAAGAATTGTTTCTTTCCTTTCTCTGAGGTTCAGAGAACACAAAACCCAGAAATATTCTTGGGAAGAGTTGTGCCTTGCTTTTCTCTGTGAGGAGAAATGTGGGGCAACCCACGCTGGCAAACACAGCTCCTGCTCCAAAGGCAGCAATTCCCTTCGTGTCCCTGCCCAGCACAATCCCCTCCTCAGTGCCAAGGCAGGATTTGCTGAGCACAAAACTGCTCCAAGGCTTTGGGACCTCTGGGAAGCAGCAGCAATTCCCACTGGTTCCAGAGCCCCTCCCTGCCTGTGAATAGTGCATATGATATGGCTCCACACAGATATTTACTGTATGGATTTTGTTGTATTGGTTAGTAGTGCTGTGTTAACATTTTAATAGTATGGTAAATGTAGTTTTGTAGTTAAAAGGCAACTTTTGTAGTTAAACTAGGAACTATGTATGTGGGATATGTTTTTAAGAAAGGACTGAGGTCCTCACACCAGATAGCAGCCACAGGACACCTGAATCTTTCAGAGAAAGAGAATTTATTGCTCCATTATCAGCAGAAATGAACTTCTTCCTGCCTGCTCAGTCCTGAAGATGCAGTCAGGATTCAGAGGAAGAAGCTGACACTGCCCAGCCAGAATCCTGTGTTTGAATGGAATTTCTGCATCATGGATGAGGTGTATGAATATGCAACAGGCTGTTGCTTTTAAGGGTTAATCCTCTGTTAACCTGGGTCCTTTCTTGGGCTTATTTTGCCCAGAAAGAGGTACCCATTCTGTCCATAACTCTTTGTTTTTATTGTCTCATATTGTCCTAATCCAAATTGTCCAAATTATTATTACTCTAATTGTATTATTATTTTAATAACAATTTTATTACTATTAAACTTTTAAAATTTTAAAACAAGTGATTGGCATTTTTCACACTGCCCCTCCCTGCCCAGGGCTCTTCACACAATCTCACGCCCTGGATTAGATTTCATTGAAAGGAAAATAATGAGATTTGTGTTTCCTCACAAATTAAAAAGAAATTGCCCAAAAGAATAATCCTAAAATACAAAATACTGCCTCATCCCAGATGTTTCTAATAGGCTTGTGTTCTAATGGCTTATTTAGAGAGACTTTCCTAAATGACATCTTAATGATGTGCATTCAGGACCATGAGACACAAATATAATTCACTACCAAAGCTTGGGGCTTTTCTTTCTTTTGTTCTTTTTTCTTTTTTTCCCAGAATTGTTATCAAAATAGAGGAGACATTTTCAGAAAGCCTTTGTGCTGTTCTGCACTAGTAAAGAGTGAAAATTCCAAATGCCAACGTTTCTGGGAGCTCCTTGGCTCTGGCTGCCCCTTGAGCAGCTCCCTGCTGTCCAGCCCACCCCAGCTCCACCAGCTCTGGCTCCCAGCTGCTTTCCCCTGGTGGATGTGCCAGGACTGCAGCCCTGGCACTGAGCCCCACCCTCTCCTGCCCTGTCCTTCTGTGTTGCTCCATGATGCTCATGAGGGTCCTGCTGCTGCCCCAGCACTGCCACTGTCCCTCCCTTTTGTCCCTCCCAGCTGGGCCCAGGCCACAAGAGCTCCATGGAGTGGGGTGAACTGGAGACCAAGGCACAGAGAGGTCCTGGCTCAGCTCATGCCCCAAACCCCACCTGGAGCAAGGCCCAGAGAGCCCTGGCCAGCCCTCCCTGCCCAGCACCCCAGGCAGGAGGGAGGGCAGGACCTCGGGCTGAGCTCAGCCTGCCAAAACCACGGCTCAGCTTCAACTCATTTCAATTGGAGAGAGAGCAATGCCCGAGCCAGGCTGGCACCAGCCCTGGGAGCTGCAGTGCTCTCACCCTGCAGTGGCTCTGCTGGCACTGAGGGCTCCCAGAGTGTCCCAAAACTGCAGCTCCTGCCTGGCCCAGGGAGATCTGCTGCTCTCCCTGTGCCCCTGGGCATTATCTGTGCCCCTGGGCATTGTCTGTGCCCCTGGAGATTCCCTGTGCCCCTGAACACTCCCTGTGCCCCTGGGCACTCCCCGTGCCCATGAACATTCCCTGTGCCCCAGGACATTCCCTGTGCCCCTGGAGATTCCCTGTGCCCCTGAACACTCCCTGTGCCCCTGAACATTCCCTGTGCCCATGAACATTCCCTGTGCCCCAGGACATTCCCTGTGCCCCAGGACATTCCCTGTGCCCATGAACACTCCCTGTGCCCCAGGACATTCTCTGTGCCCCAGGACATTCCCTGTGCCCATGAACACTCCCTGTGCCCCAGGACATTCCCTGTGCCCCAGGACATTCCCTGTGCCCATGAACACTCCCTGTGCCCCTGGACATTCCCTGTGCTCCTGTGCCCTCCTGGTATCCAGGGTTGGATCAGGAAGCAGAGGGGGCTGAGTCCTCCTGTTCCTCCCTGCTGTTCCCAGAGCATCCTTGTCCCTCACAGCCCTGTGGGGGCCCTGCAGCCCTGCCCAGCCCTGGCAGCACCAGGGTCCCTGGCACAGAGGCAGCCCATGGATGGGTGTCCAAGGCTGGACTTGCAAGGGCACCTGCAGATGCACAGGAGCTCAGAGCTGAGAGAGCAGCCCTGTCTGCTGGGCTCCTGCTCCATCCCTGGCCCCTGGGCCCCTCTACCCTCAGGCTCTGGGGCCCAGGGACAGCTGGACAGGGCTCTGGGAACAGCAAATCCAAGGCTGGAGGCAGCAGCTCCCCTCAGCTCCTCCCCAGCTCCAAACGCTCTGCTCCCTCCCAGCCCTGCCCCATCCCCTGGGGCACAGCCCCCTGCTCCTCCCCTCCTCTCCTGCTTCCCCCAGCTCTGCCCTTTCGGGAACCTGCACTGCAGCTCCTGGGGGAGCATCCTGGCACAATCCAGCTCGTGAACCCAGCCTTGGCACCTCTTCCCATCTGAGCTGAGCTGAGCTGTCCCAGGAGCCACAGCTGGCAAGGGCAGCTGGCAAACAGAGGAGTCCAGCCAGAGGAGAGGACACCCAGGTTTGACCCAGCCAGAGGAGGGGACACCCAGGTTTGACCCAGCCAGAGGAGTGGACACCCAGTTTTAATCCAGCCAGAGGAGAGGACACCCAGGTTTGATCCAGCCAGAGGAGAGGACACCCAGGTTTGACCCAGCCAGAGGAGAGGACACCCAGGTTTCATTCCCAGTTTGCTGACGCCTCTCTGCTGGCTCCACACCCTGCTCACTGTGCCAGGGCCTGGCCTGGCCTCAGGACAGGAAAGGCACTTTGTGGCCCACAGAGCCATGGGGACAGGACTGCAGTGTCTGTCCCCAGCAGAGCCCTGGGGTGCAGGATGTTCCCTGGGGCAGCAGGGCAGGGACCCTGCAGTGCCAGGGGCTGTGTCCCCACCCCAAACCAGCAGCACCAGCCTGGACACCTGGGACTGATCCCAAAGGCTCTGCTCCAGTGGCATCACCTGGAGAAAGCCCTGCAAAGGCACCGGGTGAGACCCTCTGTGTCACTGGGGTTCTGTCCCTGCCACTGCCTCAGCAGCACCGTGCCAGCACCTGGTGCCACCCCCATGTGACCAGCAGGGACCACAGGGACAGGGGCACTGGGGGACCCAGGCAAAGCCACTGCTCATGGGGAGCAGCAGCCACAGAGAGCTCTGGCAGCTCCCCAGGCTGGGGCAATTCTCCCCCTCCCCAGATCCCAGTAAACTGAGGCACAGGGATGTCAGTGACAGCCAGAAGATTCCAGTGAAGGATGAGCAGGGATCTGTCCTTCTGCTTCTCCAGTGTGCACCCAACCCCCAAACCCTCTTATTTAAGGGAAACCTATTTCTGAACCCTCCCCTGTGCAGATCAGTGGGGTTTTGCAGGGGTTTGTGCCTTGGGGGGAGGCTGCTCTCAGCATTCTGCTGGGCTGGGCTTGGTCACAGCTGGTGTGCTGAAGTGGATGTCACCTCCTGGCTGGAATCCCTGTCCCCATAGCCCCAGGGACACCTGGCACTGCACTGCCCCAGCAGCCCAGCACCAGCACCCCCTCCAGGCCCTGCAGGGTTCTGAATCAGGGTAATTAAAGATGTGTTGGGGAAGATGAGACAGGAAAGCCTTATCAATATGATTGCCTGGCAAATGATGTTGAGAATATGGAAACTGTAAGCGAGATTGAAATGAAAGCAAGCTGTGAGATCCCTCAGTTACTGAACAACTGGAAAACAATGGTGTGGCCAGCTGAAGGTAATCCCCTTTTGATGGAACATCAAAAAGGGGCCCAAAGAGGAGTTTTTAGGGTTTAAAATGTAACACAGTGTGGTAATGTAGTGATTCTTCTAGGCTGTATGAAAACGCTATAGGATTTGTATCTTGGACTAGATTGGTTTGTGAGAATCAGAATATTCAACACAGAAGAAGATTTATTGTATTGGAACAGGAACTTCGCCCACCCTCCTTTTCCACTTCCACTTCTTCTACTTCTTCTCACTTACTTTCTCTACTCTTGTCTCTTAGCTCTTATCCTTTTACTCTCTTACATTCTCCCCCTCTCTTCTCTCAGCCTGCTCTGAGCTGTGGCTGCAGCTCCCAGCAGGGCCCTGTCCCAGGCCCTTTGCAATGAACCCCAAGTTCCTGCCCTGGCTGCAGAGATCTCTGCTCTCTGTCCATCCCCACTGTCCAACCCCCCTTTGCTCTGACAAGACAGATCTGTCAATGCCAACTCTGAGACCCTGCCTGAGTGGGAAGAGCCCTGCAGCCCCACGGGCCCCTCTGCCCACCCTGCTCTGGGCTCTGCACCCAGGGCTGCCCTGCTGGGACCCCCCAGAGCCCTCCCTGTGCCAGCTCCTGCACTGCAGCTTGGGCAGCCTCATCCAGCCCCCCTGAGCTCCTGAGCACTGAGAGAGGGCCCAGAACTGAAATAAAGAGTGAGCCATTGGCTCAGCACTCAGTGCCACCAAGGGATGCCTCAGGCAGCTCAAATCCAGGGAAAAGGGCAGGTTTGTGCCTCTGCCTGTGCAGTTAAATGGGAAGAAATGGCTTTTCAGAGGGATTTTTGTCAGAATTCAGGATATCCCTCTGGCTGTCCTGGATTGCCTGAACCCCTGCCAGGGGGCTCAGAGACCCTGGCACAGAGCCCAAGACCCCCCTGTGGCTTTGATTATGATCCATGGAAAAAATTACCAACCTTATATGAGGATCTGCAAGCCATGAAAGTTTAAGTAGAATAATAGTGAGTTTGTCACGGGGTGAAAAAATAGATATATTGGGGTTTTGAGAATGGGGGTTCAGGGGATAAGATGGAGGAATCTGGGCATGTCCAGCCTTTCTCCTTCTTCTTCTTGGCCTCCATCTTCTCCTGTGATAGTGGCACTTTTAGAGTAGAAGCTCACTGCCTAACATAGGTGATGGGTATTGGGAAGTAATTGTAAACATTGTACACGTAGTTTTTATTATAAAGACAGAACACCACCCCAGGGCAGGCAGAGTGCCTGGACTGTCCTGCTGGATGGACCTTGGCAGGGCAGGAGAAAGAATTTTATAGATAAGATACAATAAACAACCTTGAGACTGAGAAATGAAGAGCTCTGACTCCTTCTTCAAGTGCCAGGCTGGGAAAAGAGAATTTCTAACACATCTCAAAGTCACTGTGAGCAGCAGAAGTCCCAAAAGATTTTCAGCAGCTCAAGTCCCATGGGCTGCTGTGCCTTCTGCAGCACTGAGACCTCTCCAGGGCCTCTCTCCTGTGGCCAGGATGTCTGGGACAATCCCCACCTGACCCCAGGAGAGGCCCTTTATGGGGTGGGAGGGATGTCCCACATCTGTTCCTGTGGCACTGCCAGCCCTGCCCAGCCCCAAAAGCCTCAGCAGGAATTGATGCCTCCCTTTGCCAGGGAAAGATGCTCTGGACAGACTGACCCCATCCCAAGGGATCCCTGGGAGCTGGGCCAGCAGGAATGATGTGTTTGGGACCTGGCTGGGTGTGCACAACACACCAGCACCTCCCTGAACCCACAGCTCTGCCCCTCCTGCAAAATGGGGGACACAGAGGCATTCAGCCTGCAGGGAATGTCCAGAGAATGTCCAAGGAATGTCCAGGGAATGTCCAGGGAATGTCCAAGGAATGTCCAGGGAATGTCCAAGGAATGTCCAGGGAATGTCCAGGAATGTCCAGGGACTGTCCAGGGACTGTCCAGGGACTGTCCCAGCTCTGGGCTGCAGGAGCCTTGTCCCAGGCAGTGCCACAGCCCAGCAGAGCAAAAACACATCAGGTGAGGATGAGGCCCCTGTTTGCATCCAGGAAAACTTCCTGCAATAGCAGGGACTTGCTAAACCCAGCTGTAACACCAGGGACTGAAGGACTTGTAAAATTAATGATCCAGCCTAGGAGCTTGCATCAAAAATTAAAAATCCCTATTAAAAATTGGATAAACGTGTCAGAGCCAGATTGAAATGCCTGTTAGGGCAGTTTAGCTCCTGATGTGGATTTTCTCCATTCCCATGCCCAGAGGGGACACAGGCAGTGAGTTCCCAGCCACAGGAGCATCAGCCTGGCAGGATCCATGGAATGTCAGGGAGCACCAAAGCCTCAGTAGCCCAAAAGGAGCTGCACCCAGGCACTTTTGGGATCCCTCTCCCCAAATCCATCCTTTTCCAGCTCAGACAGGCCCCATCTCCACTACAGTAATCCAGGAGTCCTCCAGCCCTGCCCAAGGATATCTGAATATCCCCCCAGTCTCACCAGCCTGTTCCCAAACTGTGTCAGCATAGCTGGAGCTCAAACCATCCCCTTAATTGTTGTCCAGATGGTGTCCCTGTCATTTTAATTTGTTGGCAGGCAATCCCATTTTATTTGTGCTCTTTTGCTGCAAGGACTCTTTCCTTGGAGATGCTGCTGCTGCTGCCTGTTCCTGCATTTTGGGGGCAGGGAGTGCAGGTAACACATTCCCCTTGGCAGGGGCTGTGGGACAGGGGGAGCAGAGCCCTGAGCCCTTCCCAAGGCTGGGTTTGTCCTCCTGGAAAATCAGCCTGCCAAAGTCCAGCCTCCCTGTGCAGGGCTTGGGGTGTAAAGAAGAATGGAAATACTTCTTGTTCTGGGAGTACCAGAAGTATTTCCATTCCAAAATGAGGAATGGAGGGGGGCAGAAAGCTTTGGGTGGGGGAAGCTTTGTGCCACCCTCCTGCTGAGAAGCTCCAGAGCTCAGAGCTCATCCCCTGTTGGGGAAGATGAGACAGGAAAGCCTTATCAATATGATTGCCTGGCAAAAGATGTTGAGAATATGGAAACTGTAAGTGAGATTGAAATGAAAGCAAGCTCTGAGATCCCTCAGTTACTGAACAACTGGAAAACAATGGTGTGGCCAGCTGAAGGTGATCCCCTTTGGATGGAACAACACCCTCTGCTTGCAGACAGGCCCAAGGGTCAGAGCAGACCCTACAGCTTGGCAGAAGGGCCCAAAGAGGAGTTTTAGGGTTTAAAATGTAACACAGTGTGGTAATGTAATGATTCTTATAGGCTGTATGGAAATGCTATAGGATTTGTATCTTGTACTAGATTGGTTAGTGAGAATCAGAATATTCAACACAGAAGAAGATTTATTGTATTGGAATGGCAACCTCACTCTCTTACCCTTTTACTCTCTTACTCTCTCACCCTTTTACTCTCTCACCCTCTCATCCTCTCTGCCCCTCTCTTCTCTCAGCCTGCTCTGAGCTGTGGCTGCAGCTCCCAGCAGGGCCCTGCCCCAGGCCCTTTGCAATGAACCCCAAGTTCCTGCCCTGGCTGCAGAGATCTCTGCTCTCTGTCCATCCCCACTGTCCTACAATCCCCAGCCCCTGTGGTCCTGATGGCAAAGCAGCAGCTCAGCCCCTCAGAGCCTGGGATTCCTCTGCAGACTCCCTGTGCTCCCACCCTTTGGCTGTGCCTGTCTGGGGGGAAGTGATGCCAATTGCAGGGACAAAGAGCTCTCCTGCAGCCTGAGAGGGGAAGGCTGGTAGTGCTGGGAGTGTCTGTGGCACACAGGACCCCACTGCCACAGGGAGGATTCCCAAAGGGAGCTCAGGACAATGGAGCTGTGCTGGGCAGGGCCTCCCCTCAGCAAAGCTGGAGACTCCTGAGGGACAGAGCACAGGGAATGACCCCAAACCTCTGCCTTGGGGGATCCCTGCAGCCTCCCCAGGGCTGAGCTGTCACAGCTCCGGGGACAGGGACTCCCCCCTTCCCCACCCAGGAACTGTCTGGAGCAAATGGGAACTGCAGCCCAAGAATTCCTGCAGAATTCACTGGCAGGGTGGGCAGGCCCTGGCACAGGGTGCCCAGAGCAGCTGGGGCTGCCCCTGGATCCCTGGCAGTGCCCAAGGCCAGGCTGGACAGGGCTGGGAGCAGCCTGGGACAGTGGGAGGTGTCCCTGCCATGGCAAGGGTGGGACTGGATGGGCTTTGAGGTCCCTTCCTCTCCTTTCCTTTCCTCCAAACCTTTCTAGAATTCTGTGATCCTTAGAACATCAACACTGCACCAGATTTTACCATTTCTTTAGGGAGGCTGCTCCATACCTGGAGCTCCCAAGTCTCAAGGAAATCCCCTCTGGAATTCCAAGCTGTAGCTGGAAAATAGGCAGAAGGAGCTCAGCAGAAGGGACAGACAGAGCTGCTCCTGTCCCCAGCAGCCTGGCCATGGTGCTGTTAGTTTGATATTCAGGGACACAAAACCCCATCACAGCTCACTAGCAGACAGAAATAATTCCATTTTCAGCCACTCGCAGCACAACACTGGGGATGAACCTCCCTTGGAAGAGCTCTGAGAAGCAGCAAATGAGCTTTACACAGTCCCAGGCACTGCAGGAATGCTTGCAGGGCTTGCACTGAGCTCTTGGGGATCTGTGCAGGGATCCATGTCCAGAGCATTTCCTAGCCCAGGACAATTTCTTTCCCTTTTCCCTTTCCTTTCCCCCTTTCCTTTCCTTTCCTTTCCTTTCCTTTCCTTTCCTTTCCTTTCCTTTCCTTTCCTTTCCTTTCCATTTCCCTTTCCTTTCCCTTTTCCCTTTCCTTTCCCTTCTCCTTTGCCTTTTCCCTTTCCTTTCCTTTTTCCCTTTCCTTTCCTTTCCTTTCCTTTCCTTTCCTTTCCTTTCCTTTCCTTTCCTTTCCTTTCCTTTCCTTTCCTTTCCTTTCCTTTCCTTTCCTTTCCTTTCCTTTCCCCTCCTTTCCCTCCTTTCCCCTTTCCCAGGTGTTTTTCCCCTCCCTGGAGCCCAGCAGGCTCAGCCTGTTGCAGTTCCATGACTCAGCCCTGACTAATGCCTCTCCCCTGGCTCTCCTCCCTGAGCACGTTCCTGCTCCTGTTGCCTGGATCCCACCTGGCACACGAGGATAACCAAGGGGAGGCTGGAGGGACTCTCCCTGTCCTTTCCCCTCTCCCTCCTGTGCCCACCCGCAGGATGGCAGTGCCAGGGAAGGCTCAGCCTCTGCAGAGGGGCAGGAGCTGGGGCACAGCAGCTCTGCCTGAGCCAGGGAACCTCAGCGAGCCCTCCTGGACACAGCACAGACCCAGCTGTGAGCAGCCCCAGCCTCCTGGCCCACAGGACTGTGCCAAATAACAGCCCCAGAGGAGCCTGGCTGGTGCCAGAGCCCTGCAGGACACGGCCCCTGCCTGCCAGGGCTCCCAGCACCGAGGAATGTCACCAGAGGTGTCACCAGAGGAGGGGGACAGCCTGACCTGGGCTGGCTTTCAGAGGCAGGGTTAGGGTGGCACAGCTGTGTTGGTAATGTTGGGCCATTTTACCCGGGGTGTGTGACCCCAGAGTGACCCCAGAGTGTCCCCAGAGTGACCCCAGAGTGTCCCCAGTGTCCCCAGCCCTGCTCCTGCAGCCCTCCCAGCCCCCCGAGCCCCTCGGCCCTGCCTGGGTTACTGCCAGCAGCAGAGAGCTGCTGATCCCACTCCACGTGCTCTTAGCCAGGACCCCGAGATTCCCTCAGGAGCTGCTCCCAGTGACTCAGGAGCTGCCCAGGGATGGCTTCTCCAGCCAGGAAACAGAGACCAGCTGGGAGCTGCTGGCAGAGGGGAGGTGCTGGGAAGAAGCAGCAGGGATCAGGCACCTGCTGTGGTTTGTGATCCATGAGGATGGAAAAGCCTCCTGGTGAGGGAAGTCCCCACATTCCTGCCCTTGTTCCCCTGCATGCCAAGCTCCCTTTCCCTGGCCTGCTCTGCTCACACCTGCAGCTCAGCCAGGCACAGCCCTGGCACTGCCACCCTCCTTAGGGGCTGTGCTGTGCCCTTGGCACTCTGCAGCTCCTGAAAGGTGCCTGTGCCCAGCTGGGGCTGGGCTCTGTCTCCAGCAGCACTGACACAACCAGAGCACACAGCCTCAGGCTGTGCCAAGGGAAATACAGGGGGGATATCAGGAAAAAGTCTTTTACAGAAAGGGAGATAAAGTTCTGGAATGGCTGCCCGGGGAGGTGGTGCAGTCCCCACCCCTGGGTGTGTTTAACAAAGCCTGGATGTGGCACTGGGTGCCAGGGTTGAGTTGAGGGGTTGGGGCTGGGCTGGACTCGATGATCTTGAAGGTCTCTTCCAACCTGGCCATTCTGTGATTCTGTGCAGAGCCCAGAAATCTCCCCCAGTCTAGAAAAAGCCCCACAGACTCAGCCCCACCTGAGGCAGGAGCTCCCTGGGTGAGGCACCAGATGCCAGCACTGCCCTGCAGCATTTCCTGCTGCTGATTCCAAAGGAACCTGGCTCAGGTGAGGATTTATTGGGATGTCTGCCTGGACAAATGCTGCTGCCATGCTTCACATTTGGGTTTCTCTGCAAGGCCCCACTTGCATCTCCCCCAAGCCTGCTTATCATGCATGTGCCTCCCTTCAGGTGAGATTTGTCACATTCCCACTCTGGAAATGTTTTTCCCTCCTGACAATACCCTTTAGATAGTGCCTGTGGAGGTGGATGACTCAAGCTTGACATGATTATTTCCATCCAGCATTTTTTATTAAAAATACTCCTGGTGGTTCAGAACGTGAGGACAGGAGCTGCCTTGAAAGGGACGTGGAAAGCTCAGAGTCTGCACAAACTGTGCCATGATTTCATGTCAACCAACAGGAGCCAGAAAATCTGTGTAAAACAGCCCCTCCCAGCCTGGATTTATCATTTCATGCATAGAAACCTCCAAGCACATGGCACTAACATCCACCCCAAGACCCCTCCAGGCCCTCAGAGCCAGGTTATGGTGCCAGACCTGGGCTGGCTTTCAGAGGCAGGGTTAGGATGGCACAGCTGAGTTTGGGATGTTGGGCCATTTTACCAGGGGTGTGTGAGCCCAGAGTGAGCCCAGAGTGACCCCAAAGTGTCCCCAGAGTGACCCCAGAGTGACCCCAGAGTGTCCCCAGAGTGACCCCTGAGTGTCCCCAGCCCTGCTCCTGGGGCTGCAGCCCCCCCAGCCCTTGAGCCCCTTGGCTCTGCCATTTCCAGCTCTGTTATTTACCCAGTTACCAACTCCAGATTTACCAATTTTTTAACCGGGCAAGTTAATTCCCCTTGTGACAGCTCCCAAACACCCTCACACTACTCCAGCCCCACAAACAGCAAAACTGCTGCTGGGAATGGACCCCATGAGCAGAGTGACCCCTCCTCTCCTCCCTCCCCCTGCTCCTGCAGCGTGGGAAGAACCAGAGCAGAGCTGGGGATGGCAGATGGTTGCTGCAGGTCAGGAGAGCTTCACAGGGAAAAACTTCCTGTGCTCTCCTGAGGCCTCACCTGGGAAACTGGACACAGTTCTGGTGTCCCCAGCATGGGGAGGACAGGGAATTGTTGGAGCTGTGAAGTTGATAAAGGGACTGGAGCTCCTCCCCTATGGCGACAGACTGAGAAATTTGGGATTGTTCACTTGGAGAAGGCTCCAGAGAGAGCTCAGAGCCCCTTGCAGGGCCTGAAGGGGCTCCAGGAGAGCTGGAGAGGGACTGGGGACAAGGGATGGAGGGACAGGACACAGGGAATGGCTCCCAGTGCCAGAGGGCAGGGTTGGATGGGATGTTGGGAATTAGGAATTGTTCCCTGTGAGGGTGGGCAGGCCCTGGCACAGGGTGCCCAGAGCAGCTGGGGCTGCCCCTGGATCCCTGGCAGTGCCCAAGGCCAGGCTGGGCACGGCTGGGAGCAGCCTGGGACAGTGGGAGGTGTCCCTGCCATGGCAGAGGTGGCACTGGATGGGCTTTGAGGTCTCTCCAACCCAACCATTCTGGGATTCTGAATATTCATTTGGAGAAAAACTTCTCAGAGAAGAGGCAGAGCAGCACTTTGAGCATTCACCCCAAGCCCTGGGCTCTTCCCCCTTACATCACTCCAAACCAGAGCTCTTTTCCATCTCCTGATCTCCCTGTTCTCCTCCAGCCTCCAGCTGCAGCTGAATCAGGGAGAACTGGCTATTCCCTGTGGGATGAGCTGGGAGTGGGGTCAGGCTGCAGCACCGTCCCCTGCAGGATCCCAGAAACCCTTCCCAAGGGAACAGTGCTGACACACACAGAGCCAGACACAGAAAAAAAAGAAATCTGCTGGAAGGAGCCCAACAGATCAGGCACTTGTTGGAGCTTTGAGTGCAGAGGAACGTTATAGAAAATTCCCAGTGACTCCTCCAGCTCCAAACCTATCATAATTTAATCTGTGTGACTGGAATTTCTCAATAGGCTGGAACTCCCTCAGGACCAAAATCTCATTGAAAAAGAAACCAAGGAGAATTTTGGCATCTCTTCCCCAGCCTGGAAGATGAAATGCAAATCTGTTATTGGCATCGAGCTCTCACAGCTTGATCCATCCACAGAGCTCCAATAGCCTGACATTAACTTCTCAAGGAAGAACATTTTGTTACTCATCCTCAGACAGTTTATGCTTAAAGGCAGAAAGACTAATTCTGTTTGGGGTTTGGGCAGTGAACCTTCCCCAATTACCAGCACAGTCAGGCACTGATCTGGTATTAGAGACAAAACATGGGGAGATGGAGACTGCTGACTTCATTTTAAATATAAATTCCAGAGGCTGAACACTGCTGGCACATGGAGAAGCATCTCCAGCTTCTTCTGCTGCCCTGGCTTTGACTCGATCTGGTGCCACGCTGTGCGTGCAGGTGGAGATGAGCTGAGGAGGAGCTCGGAGCCGCCCCAGAGCTGGGGCATCCTCACGGCAAAGGCACAAGGAGGGCTGCGGACAAGAACGGACCTTCACTGGGGCCTGTGCTCGGCGGCAGGGATCGATGGGTGCTGAGGTGCGGAGCTGTGTCCGGGCTCCCGGAGCGGGGACACCGCGACCCCGGCACGGCCCTGCCGTGGGACACGGACCGGCAGCTCCGGGCTGCTCCGTCCCCAGGGCGGCTCCTCCGCGCCTCACTTCCCTCATTTGCCGTCCATTACCGGCGGCGATCCACAGCTCCCGAGCGCGGATCCTCCCGGGGCAGCGGGGCCGGGCTGGGCCTGGCGGGGCTGGGCTGGGGCTGGGCTGGGCCGGGCCGGGCCGCAGCTCCTCCCGCGGGCAGCGCCGCGCCCGAGGCTCCGGAACCGCTGCGATCGGGACAGCAGGGCAAGGATTGAGGCTGGGCTTCCTTCCTTCACCCGGCACAGCCCGGTTCTCTGACCCGGGACAGTCCGGTTCCCTCACCCAGCACAGCCCGGTTCCCTGACCCAGCACAGCCCGGTTCCCTTCCCTCACCCAGCACAGCCCGGTTCCCTCACCCAGCACAGCCCGGTTCCCTGACCCAGCCCAGCCCGGTTCCTTTCTCTCACCCAGCCCAGCCCGGTTCTCTCACCCAGCACAGCCCGGTTCCTTTCTCTCACCCAGCCCAGCACGGTTCTCTCACCCAGCACAGCTCGGTTCTCTCACCCAGCCCAGCCCGGTTCTCTCACCCAGCCCAGCACGGTTCTCTCACCCAGCACAGCCCGGTTCCCTGACCCAACCCAGCCCGGTTCTCTCACCCAGCACTGTCCATTTCCCTTCCCTGACCCAGCCCAGCCCGGTTCCCTCTCCCAGCCCAGTTGCCATGCGGACGGGACGGGGGGAGCAGAGCAGGGACGAGCATCCCCCGTGCCCTGCCAGGGCTTCCAGCCCCGCGGCCACTGGAAGCAGCTCCTGACAGGTCTCTGCAGATCCAGCCGGCAATTCCAGCAGCCGTGCTTTAATAGGGACAGCACTGACAGAAAATCCTTGTTTCTGCAGGAGCTGCTCCCACCTCAGTGCTCAGCAGCCCCCTGACCCCACCCAGGACAGGGCAAAGCTGTGCCTGGCCATGTTCTTGGCATCTCTGGGGTGAGGAGAGGTCGAGGCAGCTCAGCTCAGCTGAACTCAAACCTGCAAGCCAAGCTCCAGGCAGGAGCCCAGAATGTGACCTTGGCAGCACTGGGGTTCTGGCTCTGAGCTGAGCTGCACTGAACTGGTTTCTCAGGCTGTCTCTCACCTGAGCTGTGTCTTCACCCTCACTGGGAAAACACTGTTGGTACCTGAGCTAAATTCATGTAAAGCTCACAAACCCAAATCCAAAGGCTCTAAGGTGGAAAGGCTGGGAAATGAAGGTTTGATTTACCAAAACACACAAGAAAAGGGACAGGGTGGTCAGAAATGTTGGCCTCCTGTTTCTCCAAAATGCCTCCAGCCTTTGGAGCTCCACTGGAGTTTCCAGTTCCACTTTGCACCCTTCCCTTGGTCCTTCCCTCAAAATGTTCTCCATGGAGGCCCCTGATTGTGACCATGGCTTGTACCAAGTGTCCACTGGAGAGCAAACCAAGGGCTCCAGTTCATTCCACAATACTCAACAACATTAATTATTTAACTCAGGTTAAGCCACAAATCCTCTACAAAAAAGACCTTCCCCCCTGAAGCAGATGGGGACCTGAAGCTCTGCCTGGCCACAGATCCCAGGCCAGGGCAGAGAGGATTAACAGCAGCAGCTTCCAGGGGTAATGGTGGGATCCTCCAGGCAGCACATGTGGACACCCTTCCTGATGGCCCATGCCACACTAGGGCTGCTCTGTGCTCCCTACCACTGATCTGGAAAATGGAATTTTAAAGCTCTTTCCATCTCCTTAAGCCACAAGCCACCTCCATGCATTCTTCTTACACTGAGACATGGAGAGGAGCCTCACTTTGGGAAGGCCTCAAAGCAAATGAGACTTGGTGGGAAGAGCAGACTCACTCTGCAGGGTCCCAGGGAAGGCTAAAGACATCTTTGGGGCAATATGGCCCTAAATGTTCTCATTTTACCCATAAAATGCAGGTTTAATGTTTCAAAAAGCTGCAGAAGGACAAAAGCTAAGACTAAAATCACTCCATAGCTCCCAGCACAGCTTTGGTCAGGGACATTCTCTGTGTCCCTGATCTGATCCCACTTCCTGTCACATTCACATTTTCTGAAAAATCCCTTTGCCCAGGATTTGTCCCCTGGGAAGCTGAGAAGCCTCTGAGAAAAAGGAAAACAATTTTATCTCATTGCTTCTCCTGTGTTGTGCTCACATGTGGAATGTGTTTGGAGATTGTTCACCCACAGGTGATTGTTCCATTGCATTCTGCTGGGAATTGATTTCACTCTTTGGCCAGTCAGGGCCAAGCTGTGTCAGGACTCTGGAGAGAGTCACAAGTTTTCATTATTATCTTTTTAGCATTCTGTAAGTATCCTTTCTGTATTCTTTAGTATAGTTTAGTATAGCATTCTTTAATATAATACAGTATCATAAAATAACAAATCAGCCTTCTGAGAACATGGAGTCAGATTCATCATTCCTTCCTGCCATGGGGGTCCCTGCAAACACAATACCTTCCCAGCTGCCTCCTTGCAGCAGGGGCAGGTGCAGCCAGCCCAGCCCAGCCCAGCCATGCAGCAGCACTCACCATCCAGCTCCTCCACAGAGATGTTGGCCAGCTGCTCGCTGTCGCTGCCGGCCGAGAGCGAGCGGTTCAGGTAATTGCCCTTGTACAACAAGCCAGCTGTCACATGGTGGAATGGCATCTTCTCCCTGCCACCAAAACAGGAAAAGAGAGGGTCATTGTGCTTATCTGCCTTTGTGTCATGGGATGGAGCAAAGGCTGGTCTGGAGGAGGAGCTGTGTCAGAACCCAGGACATGGCTCTGGCTGCCCTGGAGGGCTCCAGACCCTGGCAGGGGACTCAGAGACCTTGGCACACAGTCACAAACACCTGTGCCTTTGATTTTAGCCCATGGAAACAATTCCCAACTTTGTGTGAAGAGTTACAAGCCACAAGAGTTTGAGTAGAATGACAGTGAATTTGTCACAGGGTGAAAAAGTAGAATTTTGGGGTTATAGAATGGGGGTTCAAGAGGCAAGATGGCAGAATCTGGGCATGTCCTGTCCTTCTTCTCCTTCTTCTTGTCCCCCATCTTCTGCTGTGATGGTGACACTTCTGGATTGGTTTAGGGTAGAGACAGACTGTCTAACATAGGTGATAGGTATTGGAAATTATTGTAAATAAAGCACACACAGTTCTCAGTATAAAAAGCCAACACCAGCCCAAGGGCAGGGACTGTGCCACAACCCGACCTGCTGGACAGATCTCAGCAGGTCAGAGAGAGAATGGAACAGATCAGAGAAAATAAACAACCTTGGAAAGCAGAGCTGAGGGATCTCGACTTCTTCTGCAGTCATGGGGCTGGGGAAAAAGAGACTTTAATACCTTGGGAGCCATTCCAGCAACACCAAACCCAAGAGGGCTGGAGCAGCAGCCCAGGTGGGTGTGAGAGGGGTGGGCTGAGCTCAGAGCTGGACTCTGGGGCAGGATCTGAAGGAACAAACAGCAAAGCAGCTGCTGCCTCTGGCTGCTGGAGAGGAGGGAGGGGAGCCAGAGCAGTGGAGCCTTAGGGAACAGCACTGCCCAGCACTGAGCCTGCAGAGCTCAGCCTTGGTAATGATTACAGAGAGCACAGAGCTCTGCACTGACCTGCTGGGAACAGGTTACAGCATTGTGGAGGGTTTGGGTTGGACAGGACCCTGAAGCCCATCCTGAACCACCCCTGCCATGGCAGGGACACCTCCCACTGTCCCAGAGTGATCCAAGCCCTGCCCAGCCTGGCCTTGGGCACTGCCAGGGATCCAGGGGCAGCCCCAGGTGCTGCCCAGCAGCACAACTCCCAAAGGCAGGGAAGGGTCTGGCACCCCTGAGACCCCTCCTGGAACATGCAGCCCCCACCCAGAGCAAGGTGTTTGTCACTGCAGCCCCTCTGAGAGGAGAACATCCACACTGGAGCAGGGCCCCACAGGAACATTCCCACCTCCCTGCCTGACAGCTGAGGAGAGGAGAAATCCCCTGCACAGGAGGCTGGAGCAGGGGGTGTTTGCAGAGCCCACAGGTGCCAGCCCAGGGAAGGGCAGGCACTGCCCTGCAGGAGTGGGAATTGCTGTCAGCAGCACTCACCCTGATTTAGGAGGCACGAGGAGGAGGCGAGTTTGCCAAAGTCAATTGAAATATTAAGAGGAAGATTTCTCATGCCCAGGGCTGGATTCAATCAGCACAAGCTCATGCCAAGCCCATCGTGCTTTGGGCTGCACATTTCCAGCAGAAATAAATCAGCAGAGCCACCCAGAGCTGTCCAGGGCCTGCCTGGGGCTGGAGGTGGCCGGGACAGGCTGGGGATGGCTCTGGGAGCCCCCAGGGCTCTCAGTGCAGGGGCAAGGGCTGCTCAGAGCCCACCCTCAGTTCTGTGCCCAGGAGTTGGTGCCAGCTCTGCAATGCTGCTCCAGCATGGTCTGGCTGTGCCTCAGCCAACAACCCAAACACACAGACAATGCAGATGGATTCAGTGGGAACAAAAGCCTTCCTGCTCCCTGGGCTGGGAAGAGCTTGGAGAGACCCCCAGGAGCCAACCAACCCGGAGGAGAGCACAGAGGGAGAGCAGGAGCTTCCTCCTGCACTGCTCAGCACGCTCCAGGAATTCCCTGGCAGTAATTATGTAAATAAATCCTAATCGTAGTTTTAAGTATTTTTATTTGGGAGCCAGTTTGCTTCAGCAGCACATCAGAAACATAAACAAGGGGTTCTGTTTCATTAAGCACATCTGTAATTTGCCAGCCCTTGCCAATTCATGGGTTCCACTCTGAGACGTTGCTCCCTCTGACACCTGCTCAGCCCTAAAATGGGAATTTTACCTGGCCAAGGGACACTCAGGCAATGCCAGCTCTGCTTTCACTGCAGAGACACTTCCAGCCCTTTGCACCACCTTCACTTGTCCCCAGCCCCACCACAAACCATTCAGGCAGTGAGCAGCTCCTGTTTTCTCTGGACCATCACACCCCAGGTAAGCACAGAGCTGGAAGGGACCCACAAGGGACATCGAGTCCAGCCCTTGGACAGCCCCAAGAAGCACTGAAAGCAATTACACTGAATTTTCAAATCACCAGACAGGAGTTCCAGGCTCCCCCTGGGTGAGCTTGCCCTGCACTCTCAGTGAGCCCGTGGGGCTGGCTGGGCTCTGGCACCCCTGGCCCAGCCCCTGGGTGAAGGAACCCCAGCCCTGCACCCCCTGAGCTCAGCCATGGATGGAATAGCAGCAAACCACGGATTTAAAGCATTCCTGAAATCACTTTCGCAGCCTTGGCTCCTACAACCATTAAAAAAAATGACAATGCCTCTCCCCTGAGGGCTGAAGAGCTGAAAATCAGCTCCTACCTGGATCCTGTGGTGTGTTTTAGTGCTGGAGGAGAGCCATGATACCCTGGAGTGAGAAATCCTGGATTAAATTCTGCTGCCCAGATATATTAGGGTACAAAGCTGTAACATCATTCAGCAGAAACCCTGCAGAGCCCCTGGAATCCAGCACCTCTCAGCTCTAACAAGGGATGCTCCAAGGGGCCCAGAGGCCCCCAGGGATGTGGAGCTGTGCCTCAGGAACACTCAGCACCCTCAGGCAGGAACCTGCAGCCAAACCCAAGCCTGAAATGGGGAGAAAACAGCAAAAAAGGGGCCCAGGAGGGGTTGGTGGGGGAGAGCTCCAAAGCACCAGGGTGGGAAAGCCCTTAGGGTGGGATCCATAAAAGCTCCTGGGAATATGTAGGTGCCTGTCTGGGATAAAAGAGCTGTCCTGGCACAGCCAGACTGGCCCAGGCTGGGATTCCCATCCCTGGATGTGCTCAGGGCCAGGCTGGAGCAGCCTGGCACAGCAGGACGTGTCCCTGCCCATGGCAGGGGTGGCACTGGGTGGGTCCTTCCCAGCCAGACCAGTCTGGGATTCTGAGGCAGGCTCACTTAGAATGCAGCCAGAGTGTCCATCCAGGCCAGAAACACTGAAACCTCCTGCAGCTTCCCTGTGGCTGCTGCTCCCAGAGCCCAGCGAGCCCTGGGACACTCAAACCACCCTGAAGTGTGCTGTACCCCCATCCCACCCTGTGCTGTACCCCCATCCCATCCTGTGCTGTACCCCCATACCACCCTGTGCTGTACCCCCATCCCACCCTGTGCTGTACCCCCATCCCACCCTGTGCTGTACCCCCATCCCATCCCATCCCATCCCTGTGCTATACCCCCATCCCATCCTGTGCTGCTCTCCCCATCTCTGTGGTCACACCTGGCACTATCAGCAGCAGGGGCTGGGGACAGGGCACTGGCAGCATTTTACCTCTCCAAATGTTCCATCTGAGCCTGTGCCCCCTCCTCAGGGTGGCCCTGGGGCTCCTGCCCCTTCTCCAGAGCTGCCCAGCAGCCCCTGAGCAGGGAGCTGGGCTGGGCTGGGCTCTCCAGCACCTTTTCCACCAGGACCTTGGGAACCAAACACAGTGTGGGGATTCAGGAGCAGTGCAATGCCCTTGGATAACATCATGAAAATACCATGATGACATTGAAAACATTGACATTGAAGCGGAAATGCCTCAAAGAACCTCTCACCAAGTGTGTGGAGATGTGCCCATGGTACCTCAATGTCTAAGGTTGAAAGATGTGTCCTGGCTGTGTGTTCTGTCCCCATGTGTCAGAATGGGGACAGAAACTGGGGCAGTTCTCTGCTGTTCTTGGGGCAGTTTTTTCTTTCTCTCTCCCACAGCCAATCCTCCCTGCAGGAGATCTCTGCTGTCCATGGGCACTGAGTGTCCCTGCAGGGCTGATCCAATTCCCCCATCCCATGGGGAGATGCTGTGCCCAGGGCAGGAGCCAAGCATTCCTACCTGGATCCAAGCTGAGCCTGGCACAGCACAGCAGCCTTTGCCCCCTGCATTGCCAGAGGAGCAGCTTTCTGCTGCCCTGCATGGCCAGAGGGAGCCCAGGCCCATCTGCAGCAGCCCTGGAGCTGCAGAGGAAAACTCCCCCCTTGTGCAGGATCCCTGCTCCAGCAGAACCACAGCTGGCACTGCAGGAGGGCTGAGCCCCCCTGGGATGGGGCTGGGACACCACCCTGGCACACAGGGGACAGGGACTGCTCTGACTCTGGCAGTGGTTTTTTTTTTGTTGTTTGTACTGTTGTATTTGTATTTTTAATTTTCCTAGTAAAGACCTGTTATTCCCCTTCCCACATGTTTGCCTTAATTTCAAAATTACAATAATCCAGAGGGAGTGGGATACATTTTCCATTTCAAGGGAGGCTCCTGCCTTCCTTAGCAGCCACCTGGCTTTCAAAGCCCCTTCACCAGGTCTGTGCACTGTCCCCAGGGTCCCCTGGCAGGTTCCAGTCCCTGTCCAGGCTCCCAGCGGCTCCCAGCCCTTTGTGCCCTGCCAGCCCCGCTCCTGCCTCTCAGCACAGCCACCTTTGTGGAATTTAGAAGATTTTCACAGCAATATTCCATCAGGATAAAAAAAGCCATCTCCACACTGCTCACATGCCTGTGGCTCCCATTCCTCAGCAGCCTCTGTGCTGCTCTTCCCAAAAAGGCTCAGAGCCCCAAAACCCCACAGGACCATTAAAACATCAAACACCAGGTGCCAGGATCCATCTCTGAGACAGAGCTGGGACCAATTTCTGCTGATCCTGGATCTCCTGGCTGGTCACCACTTCAGAAGAGGCTCCTTGTTCCTCTCTCTCCCATGTGCAGCCCAAAGGGTGCCCGGGAATCCATCCTGGGGAGTCCCTCCTGCTTTTCCAGCCTCAGGCATGGAACACACAACCTCCCTGGCACTGCTTCGTGTCCCAGCCAGGCAGAATCCTGTGTTTGCCTTTCCCATGGAGCTGCAATTCCATGGATCCCAGGGCCTGGGAGCACCCTGGCAGGATCCCAAGCTGGATGTTGAGCCCTGTGGTGTCCAACAGACCAGGCAGAAATGAGGAAAAGTGGGATGAGGATAAAATGGAGATTTCCAGCTCTGCCCCAGGCTGGGCTGAGGGAGGCTGAGCTGGAAGAATGGGAAGCACCCCTCAAGGACAGGAGGGGAGCACCAGCACAGGCTTTGCTCTCCTAGCCCTCCCTCAGGGCTGAAAGAAATCCAGGAATATTTTGAAAATCCAGGGAGCAGTCGGGAAACTGCAACAGGAGCTGGGAATTCCCTGAGGTCACTTTGAAACCCTTTAAAAATTCATCAAATGAAGCCATGGTGTTGAAGATGCTTCTCCCCGGGCACAGCAATGTTTGAACATCTACAGCAGAGCAGGAAATGATCCTTTGGAGAAAATGATCCCATTTTCCCCAGGCCTGAGGCACTGCCCTGTCCTGTGTGATCCAGCTGGATCCAAAGGACAGCAGAGCAAACACAGCCTGGTGCCACCCCGGGGGACCTGACCCTCCATGGGCACCAGCCAGGGGACACCTCCCAGAGAGGCTCCTCTGCTGTTCCTGTCCTTTCCCATGGTGCTGTCCATACTTCCCCCTCTCTAAGGAGGCTGGGACAGCTGAGGGTCATGGTTAGGCCTGGCTTAACCTCTGCCATGGGAGAGGCTGAGCTGGACTAAATCCCCACGGTTTCTTTGAAGCCAGCCCAGTTCAGGGAAGGCAAAATCCGTGTGCTGGGAAAAGTCACTTTGTCCCTTGTCACCTGCATTCCCTGCTGCTAACAATAGCTTTAAAGATTTTTTTTCTCTTTTTTAATTTACTTTGTGCACAAACTTGGCACCTGGAGTGCAATCTGAGCCTGAGCTGGCCAGAGCAGAGCCTGCAGGGCTCCAAGGGCTCCTCCTGGCTCAGGGGCAGCTCAGAGGATGCAGAGCTCAGCAAGGTGTGAGGAGAATGAACTGCCCAGGTCTGGTTTAACCAGGCTCAGCTCAGGGGTGTGAAGAGAGCCAGGGCTGAGAGCAGGCTCAGGCTCAGGCTGTACTATAACCAAGAGAAGTGGCCTTGGAAGGAGCCTTGGGATGGGAAAAAATAAAGCCTGGTTCTTTTAAGAGAATTTTCTATCTAAAATAGATCATAGATCCTGCCAGGGAGGCCAGTCCTGCAGGAAGTCTGTGATTGCTGCCTACTGATCCCAATCTTTATTGACCTCAGAGCCCAAAGCCCCAGGAAGGCACATTTGGGGTATTTATAACAGGAGGGAGAGCAGAGGGCACTGCACAGGGCACTGGACCCTCTGGGCAGGGCTGGGGAGCCAGATTTGCTCAGGCTGGGCTGAGAGGGCAGTGAGCCCCAAAGCTCCCTGAGAGTTCTTCTGGGACACAGCAGGGCTCCCCCTTCCCTGGCTGCCTATCAGAGCTTAGACCTGGCTTTTCCACACGTATTTTCAGCCAAATTCCACCTTTCACAAGGATTTATGGACTGCAAGCACAAGATTTCGACCCACACATGTGAGATTCACTGGACATCTGCTGCTGGGGATCCAGGTAAAATCCAAACTGACCTCCAGGGACCGTTCCCAGTCCTGACCCATCACATCCCCACATGCCCTTGGCACTCCTTCATGGCATTTGGGCTCTACCTGATCATTTCTTGGCACAATCCTAAGGAAATGTTCCTCTAATTCAGGCAGGAAATGCAGATCTGGCACACCTGGCTTGGGATACCAACAACAAAGCACCTCATGGTGATCACCGGGTAAAAAAGCCTTTACAAACAGATCATTCTCAGCATTCAAAGATTACCTGGGAAGGAAAAAAAATCCTCTGCAAGACAGAAAACAAGATCTGAGTGACAACCTCATGTAATGTACAGCACCCCAGGAGCCACAGACTTCACCCTTGAGGGCTACAAAGCACTTGGAGCTTCAGGAGGTTTTGTGCTGGGGGTTCTCCCACCTTCTGCAGTAAACTCAAAATGAAAAAGCAGAGGAAGGGCACTTGAAAAGACAGCACATCTCAACACAACTGCTGCTTTCAATTCTGGCAGAGAGGGAGAGCTGAGGGTGCTGGGTCGGGATCAAACCCAGATCAAACCCAACATTTCTGTCAGGGAGAGCTGAGGGTGCCAGGCCTGTACCAAACCCAGATCAAACCCAACATTTCTGTCAGGGAGAGCTGAGGGTGCCAGGCCTGTACCAAACCCAGATCAAACCCAGCATTTCTGTCTGGGAGAGCTGAGGGTGCCAGGTCAGGGATCAAACCCACACAAACCCAACATTTCTGTCTGGGAGAGCTGAGGGTGCCAGGTCAGGACCAAACCCAGCATTTCTGTGTGGGAGAGCCCAGACAGAGCCCAGAGCTGCTCTTTGTGGTTTCTGAGCTGTGCCTGGGGCTGATCCCAAAGGAGAGGGACTGCAAGCACCTGATATCTGTGTGTGTCCCCCCAAGGGGACAAAGCCCCTCTCCTCCACAAACAGGTTTAAAGTGCCCCATTCATGAACCTGCAGTGCTGCCCCACCAGTGCTTCCTCTCACCTCAGCTCCCAAACCCATCCTCACCTCCTGCAGGCAGAAATCCCCAGATTTGTGCTGCCCTCTTCCACTTTCTGTCACTGCTGCTGCCCCCGCTTGTGCTTAATCAAGATAAGCAAAAAAAAAATCCATCTTCCAGGTCTGGAAAGCCTCTGAGTTGAGGGTATAAAGTAAAAAAAAAAGAAAGCCAGCAAAGCAACAAAAGTCCTTAATCTCTTCTCCCCTCTAATAATTCACCTGGAAATATGAAAAAAAATCAGTTTGGGAATTAAAGTTTTATCCCTGGGAAGGCCCAGCCTCCCATTCCCTCCTGTGGGACAGAACACCAGGGACAGCCATGGTGGCCATCACACAGGGTCCCCAAAAAAAGCCTTTTTCAGGTCACAGGGATTTAGGAGATGAAACCCACACAGGCTACAAAAACCTCCCAAACCTCCAGGCAGAAGGGAAGCTGAAGGATCTGCACATGGGGAATTGAGGCAGATTTCTCTCCCTAAGTAAATTAAAGAAAGACTGTTCTAAAAATAGTAAACTAACTAAAATTTAAAGTTTTATTTCTTTACATTATAAAAAAAAGTTGTAAGAAGAAAAGTGTTCTAAACGTTTTGTTCTAATTCATATTACTCTTTTAGTACTCTTTCTTTTAGTTACTATTAATACATTTTTCTTTATACCCTTTTGAAGTTTTAAACCTATTTAACCTTTCTCCTAATCCTACTTCACAACAAGTAAATACAGTAGTAATTAACCAACCCTAAACCCACCACACTCATTAGTACATTAACCAAAAAATCTCAAAATGAACAAAATCTCAAATTAACAAACCAAAACCACTACAAGTGGCAAAACTGATCAGCCTCTGGAACAAACATCCCAGGAGGGACATGTCCTGTGTCACCATGACATTTTCTGAAAAATCCCTTTGCCAGGATTTCTTCTCCCGGGAAGCTGAGAAGCCTCAGAAAAGAAATGTAAATAATAATTATCTGATTGCTTGGGAATGTGGTCTGGAGATCATTTACCAACAGGTGCATCTTTGATTGGTTCCATGGGAATTGTTTTTAATTAAGGACGAATCCCCATCAGCTGTGTCAGACTCTGAGGAGTCAGTCACGAGCTTTCATGATCATTTTTGTTCAGCCTTCTGAACAAAATCTTCTATCTCCTTTCTCTTTAGAATGGAATGGAATGGAATGGAATGGAATGGAATGGAATGGAATAGAATAGAATAGAATAGAATAGAATAGAATAGAATAGAATAGAATAGAATAGAATAGAATAGAATAGAATATCAGCCTTCTGAGAACACGGAGTCAAATTCTCCTCTCTCACCTCATCCTGGGGACCTCACAACACCACAGTCCTGCCTGAGCAGGAGGGACACGTCCAGCCTGTCCCCAGGCCCTGGGGCCTCACTGGAAGGTGTTCTTGGGGTTAAAGGGTGACAGTTTGGGGCTGTTGATGGATTGTTTCCCACACTGGAGGCTCTGAGCTCCTCGTGGGCCCTAAACCCAGGAGGGGCTGCCCTGGGGGGAGCTGCTGGAGCTGCCAGGTCCCACAGCCCCATCTCCCTGCCCAGCCCCTCCTGTTGGTGCTGCAAGGGCAGCCAGGAGCACCCTGTGCCCAGCAGGGATCCCTGCAGCATGGACAGGGGCTCCTCCTGGCCCCCTTTTTCCCAGAAATCAGCTTCTCCAGAAGTCAGGATGGATAAAGGCAGTGGGAGCAGGTTCAGCTGAGCAGCTCAGGGGTGCCAGAGACACTCTGGGGCATCACCCAGCCCTGCCCAGCCCCACAGTCCTGGCTGCTCACTCACTCAAAGATCCCAATTCTCTTTCTCTGGAATACTCAGCTTTTTTTTTTTTTTTTTCTCCCTGAGTACAACACGAGATCACTCAGAATTAAATGATGGGAACGAGGTCCTTGTTGACAGCAAGAAAAATAAATATCCCAGAGCTTTGAGCTGAGGAGCACATCAAAGCAGGGAGGAAATGTCACCCCCACCCCCATAACCCATCCCTAACACATTTCCCTGCTCTGCTGAACCCTTTTCTCCTCCACTCACAGCTGCTGAGTGTTTGCTCATTGAGCCTGGCCAGAGGGGACTTTTCTGAGCTTCTGTTCATTCCCTCCTGTCCAGTTCCCTCCCTGGCCAGGCATAAATCAGCCCTGGAGACACGAGCAGCAGCCATTTCTGGCACCCCCAGCACCCTGGTTCACAAAACAATACACAATGGATTATTCAGAGCACACCCTGCGTCACACACCAGTAATTATAAACATGAAATCTATCAAATAATGACAATTAACAGCGGATCTGACAGAGTAACACACTCCAAATAGCCTGGTGGTTGATTACGTCTTATTAATGAAATGCCAAAACATTGAGGGCTCTTAGCAGGACAATTAATTGCTCCCAATAAATCTGACTTCTGCCAGACCTCATCTTTAAAGGAGGCTTTGGGACATCTGGTGAGGGTTATTTTGTACAGCAATGGCTGATGGTTCCTACAGAAAATTCCCTGGGAGCTGGGAGGACTGGAGCCACCAACACACAGAAATGAGCAGAAGGGAATTAGAGACAAGGGCAACCCCAACACTGGAATAATTTTATATAAACTGGGGTGGATTGTGGTGTGAGATTCCAACCAAGATCCACTCCCAGCACTTCCCTGCAAACATCCAGGGCCAGCAGCTTCTTTGGAACAGCGTCCTCAGACACTGGCCCAGATGCAAGGGGATGCAAGGAGGATCCCAGGCTGCTGGGAGAGGGTGAGCAGACCCAAAGGGAGACCTGTCCCCCCCAGAGTGCCCAGAGCCACCAGGCTGGCTGTCACTGCCCCAGGGACGGGCTGTGGGGCAAAGCCTGCAGGGGCTGCTGTGCCAATGGCTCCACTGGGAATGTCAGCTGCCCTGGACACACAGCACTGCTGCCAAAGGAGGTCTGTGTGTCCATCCATCCATCCATCCATCCATCCATCCACCCATCATCCATCCATCATCCATCCATCCATCATCCATCCATCCATCCATCCATCATCCCTCCATCCATCCATCATCCATCCATCATCCATCATCCATCCATCCATCATCCATCCATCATCCATCCATCCATCCATCATCCATCATCCATCCATCCATCATCCATCCATCATCCATCATCCATCCATCCATCATCCATCCATCCATCCATCCATCCATCCATCCATCCACCCATCATCCATCCCTCCATCCATCCATCATCCATCCATCCATCCATCCCTCATCCATCCATCCATCATCCATCCATCCATCCATCCATCCATCCATCCCTCATCCATCCATCCATCCATCCATCCATCATCCATCCATCCATCCCTCATCCATCCATCCATCCATCATCCATCCATCCATCCATCATCCATCCATTCATCATCCATCCATCATCCATCCATCCATCCACCCATCCATCCATCCATCCATTCATCATCCATCCATCATCCATCCATCATCCATCCATCCATCATCCATCCATCCATCATCCATCCATCATCCATCCATTCATCATCCATCCATCATCCATCCATCCATCCATCCATCCATCCATCCATCCATCATCCATCCATCCATCCATCCATCCATCCATCCATCCATCCATCCATCATCCATCCATCCATCCATCCATCCATCCATCATCCATCCATCATCCATCCATCCATCATCCATCAATCCATCCATCCATCCATCCATCATCCATCCTCCATCCATCCACCCACCCACCCCCTCCTGTGGCAGTGGTCCCAGTCACTGCTGTGTGTGGGGTCACTGGGATCACTGGGCCCTTTCCAGGGGCCAAACCCGGGACCTCTGGGCTCTCCCTGGCCCCAGCCCATGCTGGAGCCCCTCACCATCCGTGATTCCCCAGCTCCTGGCAGGGAGAGCAGGGTCAGGCTGTGCTGCTTTCCCTGCAAGCTCCTGCTCCTGGGAAGATTCAGTAGAGCTGTTCCAGGAACCCCAGGGATCATTTCCTGCTGGAGCAGTGCTGGGCTCTCAGGGTGGCACAAATTACAGCATCCTTATTTTTATTTCAGCCTTCATTTGAAGGGAACGTACGAGAGAAATCTGACGCTGGCTGGGCCTGGAAGCCACAAGCACTCTGTAAACAAGCTCTGCTCTGAGATTTCCATGTTTCTTCCTGAAACACCAGGAGAACCAGCAGCACTGGCTAATTGGAAACAGCTACAGAGACTTCATTTTCTTGTTTATTCTGGGATTTGCTCTTGGGCTGGCTCTTCCCAACCTTAATACCTGCCAGGGTGGATCAACTCTTTGGAATCTCATTTGCATAAGGGTTGATGTGCTGAGGAGAAATCACTGCCCTGGAGAGGTCAGGCATATCCAGGAAGAAAAGGAGAGAGGCCATTTCTCCTTGAGTGCTGCTTTTAAGAGGGGTCAGAGCACAGTCTCTGACCTGAATGAATAAACAGCCCCCAAGGAACACTTTACTGTGACATCCTTGGGAGCCTCTGGACACGTCCTCAAACCCTTGGGGACATTTGCCAATTAACAGCCAGAAACACGTGCAGGTATTCCTCGGGGTCACAGCATCCCTGGAGGCAGCAGCACCTCATTCCCTGTGCTAGGACAGGCTGGGACACCTCAGCCCCTGTGCTAGGACAGGCTGGGACACCTCAGCCCCTGTGCTGGGACAGGCTGGGACAGGCTGGGACACCTCAGCCCCTGTGCTGGGACATGCTGGGCCAGGCAGCAGCACCTGCAGGGCTCACCCAGGCCGGGTTTTTCTCCTCTGTTTGCCCAAGGCTTGGCAGGAGGGGTCTCAAAGAGCTGAGCCCTGCACACCCTGAGGGGCAGAGCCTCTTTAGGCTCCTGCAGCTCCTCAGCCCTGGGAGCCTCTGCCCCCCTGAGCCCTGCCGAGCCAGGCCCTGGGCAGGAACAGGGCACAGACCCCAGGACTGGGGGCTGGCATGGAGGAAGCCAAGCTGGATTGGTGCAGGGCACCAGCAGAGCCCTTCCCACCACGGAATGAATCCCAGCTCCTCGGGCTGCCTCATGTTCTGGTTTAACATTCCAGCAGCCAGGAGGAGGGGATGCACACAGATGTGCTCCCTGCTGTCACCTGTGTGTCTGCTTGTGCTGTCCCCTGTGCCAGGCACCCTGCAGGACACCCAGTGACCACAGGCAAGCCCCAGTGCCCAGCCCTGCTCACATTTTAACCTTCCTGCACTCCTGAGCTTCCAAAGCCTGAGCTTGCTGCAGGGAAGGACTTCGGGCAAAGACAGGGAATACAGCAGGGCAAGGAAAAGGGCTGAGAGCCCCAAACCAGCTCCTCCACCAGGCATCACTCACTGCTGGGGGTCAGACACGAACCCACTGGGCCCTGCCACCACACTGGGCAGCGTCCCCACCCCAGGGACAGCCACCAAACCTGCAGGGATGCCACCACAACAGGGAATGGCTCCAGGCATGGAGCAACACGGACCCAGCCAGGTGAAATGCTGGGAATGCCTGGGAAAGGGAGGGCCAGGAAAGGCCCAGGACCAAAAAGGGGCCTGGAAGCCCCAGCTAGGACAGACCTGGGGACAGCATTCAGTGCAGATGTTTGAGGGACAGACCTGAGCACAGCATTCAGTGCAGATGTTTGAGGGACAGACCTGAGCACAGCATTCAGTGCAGATGTTCCAGGTCTGCTTTTCTTCTGCTGTAAAAATGCAAATGCAAGGATGCCCAGCAAGCCTCCACAAGCTGATGTGAAGTTCAAGGAATGAGAGGGCACTTTTAGAACCACCCACTGAATTTTTTTACATCCTCCAGGTCCTGCCCATGGACTCCAGGTTCAACAGACTAAATTCAGACTGTGGCTTTTATTACCACCACTTAATGTCTTTATTCTGAGAACCATTTTCACATGTTAGTGCTTTTATCGAAGGAGGCTGCAGTTAATTAAAAGCAGACCTTTAAACCAGTTTGTTTCGATTGCCCTTTTTTCATGATAGCCCAAGAACTATTGCATAATACCCAGGATTTACTTGAGTTTCTGCCTCACACTTTTAACACTAACCACATTCACAGGTTAAAAGCACAATTAAAGCCTCCCCAGCCTGGCAAAGCTCTGCCATATGATCAATTCCCAGTCCATCATTACCTGGGGACTGTATGAACTGAATAAAACTGACTTGAGGTTTTTACACAACATTCAAAACCCCTCTCAGTTCACCTCAGGAAGGCACCTGGCTGCAATGAATGCTCTCAGACCCTTCTGACATTCCCAGCTTTTTCTGAAAAGGCTCTGCCTGTTTGAATTTGCATCTCCTCATAGATTGCCTGCCATATTTCATCCCAAATCAATAAAAGCTCTGTGAGCACAGATGTAAAATGATGGTGGAGGGTGTTTCTAGTCCAAGGAGTTTCTCAATGCGCATTTTGCTCAGTTTACCACAACTCTAGAAGACAAAACATGCACGGCACCATCAGAGCACGGGTCAAGCCACGATTTTGCTTAGAAATTAGGACATTTCAAAGGAAATACGACGAGAAAGTTGCATTGCTCTGAACTGACAGGGGCAGCGTTCCGGGGGCAGGGGGAGCCGCACGGGACCGGCCATTGCAATGTGACCGAAGGGGCTGGGGCAGGGCAGCCCGGACAAGCAGCCCCCAAAATGCAGTTCCTGAGCCCATCCATGGTTACAGAGCTGCCGTGGTGTGGAAGGGATGGGCTGCATCAGCAGAACCCTCGAGCACACCGCGATTGGACAGAACCTGCCTGGAAATGGAGCCAGGAGGGGGAACCAGGCTCAGCCCCGCTCCCCCATGGGTGAGGCAGGCAGGAAAGAGTCCGGGGTTAAATTTCCCTTTGTGCCTTTTGCTCTGTTTCCATTGGGGTTTTTTCTCCTTGCAAGCCAAGTTCTGCCCTGGGCTCGATGGCAGAGAGCTGCTCCCGAAGCGCTTTTGTTCCCTGCTGAAACCCCCCTGCCCCACCGAGAACTCGGGGGAAGGCGCTGTGGGAGCCAGGCGGGCTCTGCACGCTCCCGAGGGATGGATGGAAGAGCAGAACGCAGCTCCTGCAGGACAGACCCTCCCCAGGGAGAACCCTGGCACCCCCGGGAGCCTCGCCCCGAGCAGGACCCCTCACTCCCGCTGGGACTGTGCCCCAGACCCCTCCGGGCACAGCCACAGGTGCAGTGCAGAGAGGATCCGGCTACAGGTCCAGAGCATCTTCTGAGCAAAGAGCCGAGCACCCACCGAGACTCCCCGGACTGAGAGCATGAAGCTTCCCCGTCAAACCCTTCCCGGGAGCGGAGTCCCACACATGCATTCCTGGGGAAGGGGAGCGTGCAGAGACCCACGGGAAGCCAGCTGGAAAATTCCCTGCTAAAGAGCTGGCGTCGGGAGCTCTTACCTGCTCGGATTTGTATTCCCAGCTAGCAGCACACCTACAGCCCCAGGCTCTCAGGGGGCATCGCGGGGGAGCTGATTGCTGCAGGTCATGGGTGTGTACAGCCAGAAGCAAAAAAAAAACCGACCCAAAACAACCCCCCCAGAATCCCCCAAAAGCCACAACATGACCCAAATGAGATCCCTGCAACGGCTGTCTCGTTACAAGCAAGATGAGATGAAGGAGGGGTTTTTACTTGCTCTGAGGCATCATATGGAGCTTAATCACAGCAGTTACGTATTGGGTTCTTTTGGCCTTCAATCAAGTGTGTCATTTCGGTGGCAGCTGCCTACGTGATGCTAGCACCCTGGGCGCTCCAGTCCTGTGCCACTGCCGGCCTTGTGCAGCTATTCTACAGCTCAACAACGGGCAAATTCCATTTCCCAGGCTGCGGGAAGCTCCTCCTGTAGTCCAGCGAGCCCTTGGAGCCAGCCAGGATCACACACCTCTCCTCCGGTACCCAGAGCCCACCGCAGCGCCCGTCCCGCTCTCATCTCCCGGCGCAGCCCATCCGTGTCCCGAGGACTTCCAACACTCCCAAAGCCACCGGGAGGGGACACAGCTCGCCAGGCGCCCCGCGCTAAGGGGGAGGCAGCTGCTCCACGGCAAACAGCGAAACTTGGTGGGTGGGAAAGGTCTGAGGAGCTGCTGAGTAACCGCGGAACGGCTCGGCCAGGAGCCGGCACGGCCCCGGCCCCGCTGCAGCCCCGGGGCTGCTCGAGGGGGGAAGCAGGAGGCGAGCGCTGCAAATCAGGTGTTGGACCTGGTGACTGAATCAGCTGAAAGCAGCCGGGGCTGGGCTCATCGCGGCTCCGAGCGGGCAGCGGGGGTCGGGAGCGACTCTGCCCGGAGCATTTCGGCCGCCGACAGCGGCATCAGGAGGTGTTCGGGGCCGGATTCCTCCGTCAAGTGCATTTGTTGGGTTTGACAGATTGATAAGGACCCGTCCATTCAAACAGATGGCGGATGGTCCCTCTGCTCCGGGATCTGGGATCTCTGCCCCTGTCCGACTCCCCGAGAGCAGGACACCGCATAGACACCGAGCTCTCATTACATCACCCGCTACGGACGAGCAGGGGGCCAGGAAACGAATTAAAAAAGGTTTTCTGGGCAGCCAAAGTGCTGTTGTGCCGCTCCATGGCAACTCCACAAACACGCGTGTGAGCGCCCACAGCCGCACACCGCCGGCGAGGGGCACGGCCGCGGATCCGGGTACCGAGGGGAGGGGATGAGCATCCCGAGCATCCCCCCCGCGGCCTCCCGCGGCTCCCCCCGCGGGCATCGCTCGGCTGCCGGCCCGCCTGAGCCCGCTGGCGGCGTTGGCCGAAGCCCCAACAGGTTCCCAGCGGAGCCGCGGCGCCCCCGAGCCGGGGAGGGGAGGGCGCTGCCGGCTCCCTCCGAGCCCTCCCTCCGTCCCCGCCCGGCCGGGGGGCAGCCCGAGCTCTCCCCATCCTCGCCACCTCCTCACTCACCTCTCCACCAGCCGGCTCCTCCGCCACAGGTTTGCTCGGCTCCACTGTCCCCCCCCCCAGCCCCTCCAGATCGCTCCCAGACGAGTTATTCAGAGGAGGATGGAGGGAGGAGGCACACAGAGATCTGGGCGGTGGGGATGGCGAAGAGAGAGAGAAAAAAATAATAATATAAAAAAAAAACCCACCAAGCGAAGGGATGAAATCAAATCAAAGAAGCGAAGAACTGGACTGAAAGGAGGCGATGCAGGAGGAGGAGGAGAGCGGCGCGGCGCGGCAGCCCCGGCTCAGCGCCCCATGGCCCCGCAGCCCCGAGCGCAGCCCGAGCCCCGCCGCGCCGCGCCGCGCCGCTCCCCCGGCCCGGCCAGGGACCACCCTCCCCTCCGCCGGCAGCCCTGCGGCGCGGCCCCCGCTAACCCCTTCCTCGCCGGGCTCCCCCCTCCGCCCCAGCTCCGGCTCCAGCCAGGCCGGGGACGCTGCGCGCAGGGAGCGGCTCCGGGCAGGGCAGGGCTCCGGGGAACGGGGGGAGCCGCTCCTGGGGGCGAGACCCCCTCGGGAAGTTCCGTCTCCAGGTCTCCTCTCGGCAGGGAGCGGGGTTAAGCCGCCGGTTCCTTTTTTAGAAGCACAGAATCGCTGGTTGGAAAAGACCTCCAGGATCAAGTCCAGCCATTGCCTCGGCGCTGCCAAGGCCACCAGTGACCCCTGTCCCCAAGTGCCACGTCCATCCCTCCAGGGTCGGGAACACCACCACCTCCCTGGGCAGCTGTGCCAGTTCCTGACCACCCTTTCCCCAGAATCCCCCCTGAGGCTCCCCTGGCCCAGCCTGAGGCCGTTCCCTCTGCTCCTGTCCCTGTTCCCTGGAGCACAGCCCGACCCCCCCGGCTGTGCCCTCCTGGCAGGAGCTGTGCAGAGCCACAAGGGCCCCCTGAGCCTCCTTTGCTCCAGGCTGAGCCCCTGCCCAGCTCCCTCAGCTGCTCCTGGGGCTCCAGACCCTTCCCAGCTCCCTCAGCTGCTCCTGGGGCTCCGGCCCGTTCCCAGTTCCATTCCCCTCTCTGGACACCTCCAGCCCCTCAGGGTCTGTCTTGTGAGAGGCCCAAAATTCCCCCAGCACTGGAGGTGCCCCTGCACTGCCAGCACACTCACAGTCACTGTCCTCACTGCCCTGGTCCTGCTGGCCACACCATTGCTGATATTGGCCAGAATGGCCTTGGACTTCTTGGTCTTGGCCAGCAGCAGTGGAGGAGAAAAATCCACACCTGCAGCTGTGTCCTGTGCTCTGTGTGCACAAACTCTGCTTTTCCCTGCACCCAGGGCCCCCAGCCTGCCTGGCCCCACTGGCAGAGCCACATCGTGGTGCCAGGGGCTGGGGAGGAGGAGGTGCCTGCAGCAGTGCCCTTCTCCCAGCCACATCTCCCCCTTTCCCTGCTGCAGTCACCTTCAGCTGGTAGCAGCACTCGGCGGAGCTGCCTTGGCTGCCCAGCTCCTGTTGGAATGCTCCCGAGGCACACAGTCCTTGGATCCCTGCCTGGCACCAGCACAGCCCCTGACCCCGGGGACAGCTGGGCCAGGATGCTCCCAGCAGGGGAAGTTTGGCTGAAACCAATTTGGGCTGAAAAGAAGCAGAGATGCTGTGCTGTGACAGCAGCTGACTGCAGGAGAGGCTCTGATGGGAGCCCAGCACGGCTCAAAGTGCCTCAATTGGATCTGGAAAACAGCCTGGAGAGACACCTGCCATCTCCAGCAACCCCCACAGCCCTGTGTGCATCAAACAAAGCCTGCAGAGTGTGGATTTTAGGGCTCAAAGGTGTTTAATTCACATCTTGTCTCCCTTGTACTTTTCTGATGTTAAATCCTTCCTGTCTCCTTCCCTTCAGCCTCGTGGGTCACCGTGTTCCCCATACTGGGATTTATTGGGATCACAATGAACATGGGCTGCAGCTCAGGACCCAGGGGCAGAGGGATTTTGGCTCTCTCTGCTTCCTGTGCAGACAAACCCCACAGAAATCCCATCTCCACTGATATTCAACTCGTTCTGCTCCACCAGCTCAGCTGTCCTGCCCCAGGGGGGAATTCTGCATCCCACTGCCTGGACACTGCCTGCACAGAGATTCAGGAATTTAGCCACGCTCCAAGTCCCTTAGAAACCATCAGGGCTGGGCTACATCCCCGAGTTTCACCATTTTTATGAAGTTATTGGCATTCAGTGAGAAGATAATCCCTGCTCCAGGAGCACGGCCCTCAGCACCAGCAGTGGAAGGTGAGTGATGGCACCTGATGTTGTTCCATCAGAATGAGATGCAGATGAATCTCATCCTTTTACTTTTCATTCCTATTTTTTCCCTTGATCCACAAGAAAACTTTCACCTGCAAGCTCCCTCATCTCCATCTAGGCTGCCTATGTGTATAAACGGGGGTAAACCTCCTCATTTGGGAAAGTTATTCCCTGCCTTTAGCTAATTTCCTTTCCTTCAGCTCTGGAAAACATTAACCAAAAATGTCCCAACCTTCATGGCTGAAAACGGTAGCTGGAAAATCCATTAGGCCAATACATTTATTATTAAAAATTCTGAAAATATTGAGTTCTCATTAATCCCCAAATAGATCCAAAATATCTCCAGGTTGTGTCCACATCAATAGGAGCAGCCCATGGCTCTTTTCCCTTTTTTCTTGGTTACAGTGCAGAGCTGATGACTCCAAACCCTCAGGTCTGCAGCTTCTCCTGGGGCTGAGGGGGGGGGGGGGGGGGGGGGAGCTCTCCAGGAGGATGGGGCTTCCTTGGGAATCAGCCCCAGGATGTTTGGAATACACTCCAGGAAATGATACAGCAGACCAATAAAACCCTACAGTGCCACAGAGAGTGTTGGCAGCAGGGCAGGCTGCTGTCCCTGCCTGGGGACACTGTGGCTGTCACTCCCAGGGGTGACCAGCACCAGGAGCTGCTCTCTCAGGCAGGCTCCTTCCACGGGGCCCAGCTCGTGGGGAGCCCAGCAAAGCCACCCCAGGGCAGGGCAGGGTCCTGGGCTGGGCTCTGGAGCCCAGCGAGGGGTGAGGGACCACGGAGCAGCAGCAGCAATAAACTGGGTGTCCAAGGGGAGGCAGGGCAAGCCAGGCTATGGCACCAGGAGAGCTGTGTGCCTCTCAAAGATCCCTTTTAGCCAAAGGGGAGGCCTGGAGGGCCAAACTTCGGGGTCCCTCAAAGAAAGTCCTCGATGGGATTAAAGAGCTTTGCTCTGCTAGGGGTGACCCT
Organism: Setophaga petechia; assembly: GCA_024362935.1. Taxonomy (NCBI): domain Eukaryota; kingdom Metazoa; phylum Chordata; class Aves; order Passeriformes; family Parulidae; genus Setophaga; species Setophaga petechia. The sequence continues at coordinate 1,609,373 of JANCRA010000028.1, read as the reverse complement.
CTGGAATGAAAAGCCCAGAAAATCGGGAAGGCCCTTGGAGGGGGGAGCTGTGCACTCCTTCCTTCCCCACGGTGCTCAGAGGGGGCTCTGCCCACTCCGGTGTGGAATGAGCTGGGCAACACCCACTGTCCCACCCCGGGAGGGCTCAGGAGCCTTTCCCAGCCTCGAGTGGGAGAGGTTTCCCAACCCCCAGCCCACATTTTCAGTATTGCTTAATCCCACCCCATTATTTCTGATGAAACACTTGATGGAAGGAGTACAATTGCTCCCTAGCCTGGATTTTCATGTTTTAATGGTACTTAATTATTCCAGGAGAAACTTTTATTTTTCCTGTTCCTCCACCTCTCTTCTGCACTGGATGCTTTCTCCTGGAGTTTAATTAGCACATTTCAGAATGGAATATTGAGATTAAATCACTGCTGGGTGAGCTCTGCTCCAGGATTGATGATCCTTGGGCACAGCTTTTGTTGGAGCTGCCAGCTCAGGCCATGGATTTATGGATCCAAGGGCCGGGAGTGGTGCTGCAGCAGGCTGGGGACACGGGCCAGGCTGCTGGCCTTGGTTCCTGTTGGGGAAGATGAAACAGGAAAGCCTTACAAATATGATTGTCTGGCAAAGGATTTTGAGCATATAGAAACTATAAGTGAGATTGAAATGAAAGCAAGCTTTGAGATCCCTCAGTTACTGAACAACTGGAAAACAATGGTGTGGCCAGCTGAAGGTGATCCCCTTTGGATGGAACAACACCCTCTGCTTGCAGACAGGCCCAAGGGTCAGAGCAGACCCTGCAGCTTGGCAGAAGGGGCCCAAAGAGGAGTTTTAGGGTTTGAAATGTAACACAGTGTGGTAATGTAATGATTCTTATAGGCTGTATGGAAATGATATAGGATTTGTATCTTGTACTAGATTTGTTAGTGAGAATTAGAATATTTAACACAGAAGATTTATGGTATTGGAACGGGAACTTCGCACTCTTACCTCTTGTCTCTTAACTCTTACCCTTTTACTCTCTTATGCTTTTACTCTCTCACTCTCTCATCCTCTCTCCCCCTCTCTTCTCTCAGCCTGCTCTGAGCTGTGGCTGCAGCTCCCAGCAATGAACCCCAAGTTCCTGCCCTGGCTGCAGAGATCTCTGCTCTCTCTCCATCCTGATCGTGCAACCCCTGTCAATCCTACAGGTTCCCCTGCAGGCACAGAAAGGATGGATGAGGGTGCTGGGGGTGATGTCAGGGTGGTGAGGCCCTGACACAGAGCAGCTGTGGCTGTCTCAGCCCTGGCAGTGCCCCAGGCCAGGCTGCAGCACCCTGGGACAGTGGAAGGTGTCCCCAGGGCAGGGGTGGCACTGGGTCCCTTTGAAGGGGTGGCACTGGGTCCCTTTGAAGGGGTGGCACTGGGTCCCTTTGAAGGGGTGGCACTGGATCCCTTTGAAGGGGTGGCACTGGGTCCCTTTGAAGTCCCTCCCATCCCCGAGCACCCCGGGTTCCTCCTGGGCAGGAGGGGCACCCTGCAGCTCTGCAGCCCCAGCAGGGCAGGCACAGCCCAGCAGCAGGGCTGGCACAGCAGCACCTCAGCCCCACCATCTGTGGGATCCATGGCAGCCTCTCCCAGAGCCTGGGGCTGGCTGCAAACATCAGATGTAGGCACAGCTTTGGCTCCAGGCCAGCCCCTTTCCTGCTGCCTCAAATGCCAGCATTTTGATTCAAGCTCATCTGCAAATGCTAAAAAAGCTGCAGCTTTGCAACAGAGTCCACCCTGGTGGAGCTCATTGAACAGAGACCTTGAGGGAGGGGGAGGATCCCAAACCTTTAATTGTGTTATCTCCCCAGCTAAAGGCACAGACACCCACAGAGATCTTCTCCAGAAAGACTCCAAACACTTGTGGCTTCTCTGGGGCCAGGAACCCTCTGTGGACAGGAATTTTTGTTTACAGCCCTTGCAGGGAGGCTCCTCATCCCAGGAGTTCCTGTGAGGGGGATCATCCCAAAAACTCCCAGCAATGCCCATGTGGGAGAGAAGAAAACCTCCAGTTGGTGCTGCTGGGCAGGCTGGCCTTGCTCTGGGCACTCAGAGCAGCTCTGGCACAGAGTGCAGCAGGAGTGGGTGCAGTTTCACCCTTCAGAGCCCACAGACTGAGCCCCAGCCCCAAAGCCAGCAGGAATTTCAGCAGCCAGGGCTGGGGGGGCTCTCTGGGGTTTGTTTTGCTCTTCGAAAGAGAGCCCTGTAATTTAGTGACTCATCCATTCTCCAGCCTTTGTTGCTTTTCATTTTCAACATCTTTAAGCTGTTTGTGGAGAATGTGCTTATTTTTAGACTTCCCATCAGGGAGAGGCATCTGAGCTGAGGGAAGAGCTCCATTGAGGCTTTGGTGTCTGGGGTGTTAATGGGCAAATTTCCTGCTGGGGAGAGATCTCCTTCCTTCCTTCCTTCCCTCCTTCCCTCCTTCCCTCCTGCCTCCCTTCCTTCCTCCCTTCCCTTCCCTTCCCTTCCCTTCCCTTCCCTTCCCTTCCCTTCCCTTCCCTCCCTCCCTGCACTGGGAGCAGGAGGGGGTCCCAGGCTGTGCCCTGAGGGTCTCTGGGGTGCACCGAGCTCTGAGCCCCAGGAGGGAGGAGGAGGATGGATGCAGGGAAAACCAACAAATGTTGGGGCATCAGGAATAAACAGAGGCCTCAGGATCTCAAATCATCCTTATCAAACCTGCAAATCTCTGTCCATAGTCAGAAATTCTCTGTCCCATGGCACAGGCTGGCAGCAGGAAGGGCAAAGGGGGAGAGCAGCCCTCAGCCAGGAGCTAACGCCCATTTCTCTCCCCTGCAGCAAATCATGAGGAGTATTGAGTATTTCTGCTTAATTCAGGTTTGTTTATTTTTCTTCTTAAAAGCAATGTTTTTATTTGAAAAAAGAAGCTATTTTTTTCAAAAAAATTGACAAAACAGAAGATGCTTTTTGAGTTAATGAATAGGTTTGGGGTTGGGTTGGTTTGTGAAGTCTGACACCTCCTCATTTTGGTTTGCAGCTCCAAATTCTTGTGGGGAGCTTTAAAATGAAAGGAAATTTCAAAATAAGAATTGGCTCTGTAGCACACCGAGCCAGGCATCTGATCAGAAAAAAAAAAAAAAAAGGAAAAAAAAAAAGCCCAATCCTGCCTGCTTCTTTCTATCCTTTTTTTTTAAATTTAATTAAGTCAATGGAGAACGGAAAGGCCTCAAATGAAAACCACACTGGCCCCAAACGTCTCCAAGGCTCCAGATGTGAATTCCTGCACCTTCTGCTGGCGAGCACATCCTGGCTGTGCTCCAGCACTCGGGCACAGCCCCTGCTCAGGAAGGAGAGCAGGACCCAGGGACAGCCTGGAAAAGGCCAGGAGGGGGCTGCAGTCCATCCCTGGAATGTGGGATCACCCAGACCCGAGCTCAGCTCTCAGGGCACATCCCACAGACTCTGCTTTGCCCCATGGAGCCATTTGGGGTTTGCCATCCTGTGCCACCCCCTGTCCCCAGTGCTGGAGCGTTGGGGGGCAGGATGGTGGGGGTGGACAGAGAGCAGAGATCTCTGCAGCCAGGGCAGGAACTTGGGGTTCATTGCAAAGGGCCTGGGGCAGGGCCCTGCTGGGAGCTGCAGCCACAGCTCAGAGCAGGGTGAGAGAAGAGAGGGGGAGAGAGGATGAGAGGGTGAGAGCATAAGGGAGTAAAAAGGTGAGAGAGCAAGGTTCCTGTTACAATACAATAAATCTTCTTCTGTGTTGAATATTCTGATTCTCACTAACCAATCTAGTACAAGATACAAATCCTATAGCATTTCCATACAGCCTATAAGAATCATTACATTACCACACTGTGTTACACTTCAAACCCTAAAAACTCCTCTTTGGGCCCTTCTGCCAAGCTGTAGGGTCTGCTCTGACCCTTGGAGCTGTCTGCAAGCAGAGGGTGTTGTTCCATCAAAAGGGGATCACCTTCAGCTGGCCACACCATTGTTTTCCAGTTGTTCATAACTGAGGCATCTCAAAGCTTGCTTTCATTTCAATCTCACTTATAGTTTCTATATTCTCAAAATCTTTTGCCAGGCAATCATATTTGTAAGGCTTTCCTGTTTCACCTTCCCCAACACTCAGGTGTCCCTCGGTGTCCCAGCCCAGCCCAGCCTCAGCACAGCCCCAGAGGTGGTGCCCAGGAGCTGCTCCCCTAGCCAGCCCAGGCAGGCCCTGGGCAGGTCCAGGGAGCCTTTCCAGGCCACCTCTGGAACTGCACTGAGCACCACAGTGCTGATGGATGGCTGGGGGTGCTCCCCTGTCCTGGTGTCCCCTCCCCTGTCCTGGTGTCCCCTCCCTGGTGTGATACCGGCCAGGGCAGGGCCCTTCTGCTCCACATTCCCCAGAGCAGCTCTGGAGGCTCCTGGCCGTGTTTCACCTCCTGGCACAGACACAGGACCCAAAGCTGCTCAGCCACGAGCCAGAACTCTCTGCTCTGCTGTCCCCACCCCACGGGCTTGTGGTGGCACAAAGGACTGCCCTGGGGGACCTGCCCTCACCTCCCCATCTCGTGTTGCCAAGGTCCTGCACCCTCTCTTTCCGTTTCCTTAAATCGTGGAATCACAGAATCCCAGGATGGGTTGGCTTGGAAGGACCTCAAAGCCCATCCAGTGCCACCCCTGCCATGGCAGGGACACCTCCCACTGTCCCAGGCTGCTCCCAGCCCTGTCCAGCCTGGCCTTGGGCACTGCCAGGGATCCAGGGGCAGCCCCAGCTGCTCTGGGCACCCTGTGCCAGGGCCTCACAGGGGAGAATTCTCAATATCCCACCCATCCCTGCCCTCCGGCTGCTAAAACCATTTCCATTGTCCTGGCACTCCATGCAAAGCTCAAGGATGTTTTTTTTTTGTTGCATTTAAAACTTTCCATGAGCCACAGGGAAACCCCCAGGGGGGCTTTGGGGTGACCCCAGCCCTGGATGAAGGCTCTGATGGAGCAGGTGGGGAGCACACCTGAACACAGAGAGGGGGATTCCCTGCTCAGGAACAGCCCCTCTGAGGAGCTGGCTCAGGGAACACGAGGCAGGAGGGTCCCTGTGCCCAGGCTGGGGGACAGTGACAATGGGATGGCTTTGTGCCATTATTTACCAGGCCAGCTGCCCCAGCCCACCCAGCACCCCGAGCCATCAGCTGGGGGCACCTGTCCCAGGAGGGCTGGAGACAATCCCAGAGTTAATCACTGAGTGCTTGGGCCCACAAATGCAGTGGTTTAAAAGAAAATCTCACTGTTTTTTTTTTTTTTTTTTTTTTAATAAAAGCCTTTCTGCAGTAGATTCAACCCAGAAAAACCCTGCTCAGTCTGTGGATTGCAGTGCAGGTATGAGCCAAATACATGGTGAAAAGGAGATAAACACCGTGTCCTCCTGCATGGCCACAGGAGACAAATTCCCCATTTAGAAAGCCAATAAAAATGTATTTTCTTTTAGAACAACTGCATTCATAGCACATTGTTTCTCTGAGAAAAATATGTTAGTGACTTTGAACTCCTCCAATGCCATCCAGAACATATTTTTTTTCCCCAAAGTGTCTCGAAAGTAGCAAAAATTACGAAAGAATTAATGACTGTTAACAGCTGAAACAGATGGTCTGCTGTGAGTCCCCACAGCCTCATGCAACTGTGAGTCAAGCCATTTTTCAAAATGGTGAAGAAAGAAAAGTAATAAAAAAAAAAAAAATCAATTTCCAAGGCTACCAGGCTTCCAAAATTCGGCTTCCAAAATTCCACCCGGACTTCCCAGGCGGAGGCAGCAGGAAAGGAGGGGCCGGCTCGCTCGGGCCCCACCTTTGGCTGCAGCCCGGGGTCCCTTTGCCCTCCCGGGAGACGCTCGGGGTTTGTCTGTGCTCAGCAGCGCCTGGGGCGGTTCTGCTCCAGGGTCAGAGCCAGCATCACTCCCCGCACCGCGGTGTCCCCCACGGCCACCCCGGGGGCAGCAGCGTCCCCCCATCCCCTCCTTCCCTCCCTCCTTCCCTCCCTCTCTCCCTCCCTCTCTCCCTCCATCCCTCCCTCCTTCCATCCCTCCCTCTCTCCCTCCATCTCTCCCTCCATCCCTCCCTCCCTGCCAGCGCCGGGAAGGGCCCGGAGAGCACAAAGCACTTGCCAGGAAGGGAACTCCGGTTGCCGGCTCCGCTGCGGCGGCTCCTCCTTCTCGCCGGGAGCCCCATCCCCGCGGCCACCTTCACGCTTGGGCTGCCCCTCTGCCGGCTCCTGGATCAGCCCCATCGGGCACTCGAGTCGGCGGGGCCCGGGCGCGGGGCGAGCTCATCATGGGGCCCGGCGAGCCCGGAGCGCGACTCTGCGGAGGAGCGACACAAACTTCAGCGCACGCACGGCCCGGCTTCATCATTTATTTAAACCCCCCAGGTCAATAATTCATGCCCAGGAGCGGGACGGCAGCGGCAGCGCCGGCACCGAGCGGCCACATCTGGAACAGATGTTGGGTTCCCAGTACAAGGGGGCTTAGGGGAATGCGCAGTGCCAGGGAAGGGTGAGGGGCACGGCCCTGCTGCCCCGGGGCACCAGCCACGGGCTCCTGGGCTGGCACTGCAGGGCTGGAAGGGGCACCAGCCACGGGCTCCTGGGCTGGCACACAGCAGATGGAAGGGGCACCAGCCACGGGCTCCTGGGCTGGCACAGAGCGGGTGGAAGAGGCACCAGCCACGGGCTCCTGGGCTGGCACAGAGCGGGTGGAAGGGGCACCAGCCACGGGCTCCTGGGCTGGCACAGAGCGGGTGGAAGGGGCACCAGCCACGGGCTGCCGTGTTGGCACACAGCTGCTGGAAGGGGCAGGGGTGGCTCCAGCTGCAGCCCGGGGCTGGGGGAGCTCAGCCCCGCAGTTTCCACAGGCGCCCCTTGGCAGCGCTGGGCACACGCTGGGAAGGCTCCTGCACACACCCACGCGGGTTTCCATGAGCCCCCGGCCAGGAGCCGCCGGTGCCAGCCCGGAGCGCCTCTCTTGGGGTCCCTGCAGAGGCCCCAGCGCTGTGCCAGGAGGTGGCACCGGGCAGGGCTGAGCCCAGCCCGTGCTGCCGGGCTGTGCCGGGACAGGAGGAGCTCCTTTCATTGCCAGGGGTCACCCCCAGGGTGTCCCCTCACAAACCCTCCAAGCCCAACAGCCCCTCTGTGCCGTGTCACCAACAGCCCCTCCGTGCCATGTCACCGAGCCCTTGCCCGTCCCCACAGGGTCCTGAGGCCACCCCCAGCCCAGGGCACAGCTCCCCTTCCCCTCCCATGCCCAGCGTGGCCGTGCCAGGGCTCCCCGTGGCCACAGCTCCCCGTCCTCTCCGCAGCCAGGACGTGGCCATGGCAGGGCCCCCTGTGCCTGGGACTGGCTGGCCCTGTCCCCGCTCCTGTAGGGACACCAGCCGTGAGCAAGGAGCGATGGAGCAATGCTGCCAGGCACCTGTGGGCTTTAGGGACTGTCCTGTGCAGGGCCAGGAGCTGGAATTCACCATCCTTGGGGATCCTCCCCACTCCAGACATTCCATGAACCTCTGATCCTTCAGCCAGGCTCTGCCCGTGCTCTGACAGACACTTGATTGATTGATTGATTGATTGATGATTGATTGCTGCCCCGGGTGCCCCACTCATACCCCTCGTTATCCTTCCTGACACCGGCTCCGGGCCAGCCGCGCTCCTGCCGGGCCCCGGGCCACGCCCCGGCTGTCCCCTCCCTGTGTCCCCTCCCTGTGTCCCCTCCCTGTGTCCCCTCCCTGCTGTCCCTGCCCATCTGTCACTCGCCAGCTGGCCTCGCTCGGCCTTTCTGAGGAAGGTGAATTGAAAGCAATAATTTCTTTGCCTGCAATTGCACAACACCTCAAGCACCTGAGCTCTGACCCAGCCCTCCAAGGTCTATTATTATTAATTATAATTCTTACTAATTATAATTATTATTACTTATAATTATTATTATTACTACCAGCACTGTTACCCCAGCCCTCTGAGGGCATCTTCTTGACACAGTCCTTATGCTTTGGGCTACCTCTTTTATATCTGCTTTGCAGCACCTCCTCTGATATCTGAGCTCCACTCTTTGGGCAATACAAACTTGGAGATGACTTTCAGTGCAAATTTTCACCCTGAAAAGAATTTTTTTTTCTTGCTTCTCTTACTAAATGTGAACCTTGCACTTTACCCTGCCAGCCAGGCACTTAATGCCAGTAAGAAATGGACTTTCCTTTTGCCTAGATAATGACTGATCTTGCAGATTGGATAATGAAATAAGTAATGCCATTAGCAGCCCATTAATCAGTGATGAGCAGTGAATAACACCGAGACTGCTCCTGAAGGACAGGGAAAGGGGAGCTGGGCAGAAATGGGGAAACCACCCAAAGTCCAGTCCCCTGCTCCCCACGTTTCTTTTTTACTGCCCCAATCATTTCCTTGCCTGGGCATCCAGCCTTGTGCCAGCCTTTCCAGGTGAGGTGTCTATGCTCAGGAGAGTCCCTGCACATCCTAAATCCTGCTGAATTCCACACTGAGCAGGCAGTCACTTCCTTCATTTCTGTCCCTGCCTCGTGAAAAAAGAGGGAGGAATCCAGGAGGGCCCTTCCCTGCAGTGCCATTAACAGTGGTGGTGACAGAACGCGGCCACAGCTGCAGCAGGACCTGTCCCCACTCTCAGGACCTGTCCCCATTGGCAGGACCTGTCCCCACTCTCAGGACTTGTCCCCATTGGCAGGACCTGTCCCCACTCTCAGGACCTGTCCCCATTGGCAGGACCTGTCCCCACTCTCAGGACTTGTCCCCATTGGCAGGACCTGTCCCCACTCTCAGGACCTGTCCCCATGCACAGGGCCTGTCCCCATTGGCAGGACCTGTTCCCATTGGCAGGACCTGTCCCCATTGGCAGGACCTGTCCCCATGCACAGGGCCTGTCCCCACCCTCAGGACCTGTCCCATCCCTGGCTGTGCCTGAGCCACATTCCTGAGTGCTCCCGGTGCTGGACCAGGGCTTGCTGCTCTCCTGCCCATGGGTGAAAAGCAGGAGATGCTGGAGCAGATCAGCAAAGAGTTCTGAGCAGAGCCAGCCCGGGGGGAGCAGCTCCCCCTGCAGCAGGGCTGTCCTGTGCCTCTGTCTGGTGTCATCTCCACCCACAGAGAACCTGGCACCCCTGGGCTGGGCCTGCAGTCCCCATCCAGACATGGCTCCCCCAAGGCTCAGCTGCTCTGATGGCTTTCCTCCATCTTCCAGTCCCAAGATCACTGAGCTTGGAAAAGATCTCCAGGATGAAGTCCAAGCTGTGCCCCATCCCCACCTTGTCCCAGCCCAGAGCACTGAGTGCCACCTCCAGCCCTTCCTTGGACACCTCCAAGTCTCCCTGGGCAGTTCCAGTGCCTGAGCCCCCTTTCCATGGGGAAATTCCTGCTGATGTCCCCCCTGAGGCTCCCCTGGCCCAGCCTGAGGCCGTTCCCTCTGCTCCTGTCCCTGTTCCCTGGAGCACAGCCCGACCCCCCCGGCTGTCCCCTCCTGGCAGGAGCTGTGCAGAGCCACAAGGGCCCCCTGAGCCTCCTTTGCTCCAGGCTGAGCCCCTGCCCAGCTCCCTCAGCTGCTCCTGGGGCTCCAACCCCTTCCCAGCTTTGTTCCCTTCCCTGGACACCTCCAGCCCCTCAGGGTCTTCCTTGGAGCAGCCCAGAACAGGACACAGGGCTGGAGGTGCCTCATCCTCCAGGTGTGGCCTCAATCTTTCTGCCAAGTGCCCAAGCAGGGATTTTGGAAGAGCTCCATTGTGAGCAAACACCACCCTGAAATGCTGAGAACCTTTCCCCAGGAGTGCTCACTCTGGGAGAGAGGAAGATCAGGAACAACAGCCCTAAAAATAAAAATTATCAAAGAGAAGACTGAATGAGACCCTTTTTAACCCCTCCCTAAGACACTTCCTCCATCCTCACCTCCAGCCTGTCTCACAGCACCGCAGTGAGGCTGTGAACACCTCGGTGTCCCTGAAAGGGTTAATTGGGAAGGCATTTTCCACCCAGCCCCTCGCTGGCCCGGCACTGGAGCTCCTGGCCCTGCTTCCCTCTGTGCTTGGAGCCAGCCCGGCGGTGACTCACGGAGCTCATCCCGGTTTGGTGACAACTGTCACCCAAATGTGCTGCTGGGGAGGGGCACAAACGGAGCAAGGTGGGGCTCGTCCTAACCGGAGGGGACAGAGCTTTCTTTTCTCTGATAATCAGTTCTGATCAGAAGAGGAGAAACCCAGCTCCGAGGGAAAAGAAGGGTCCTCACATCACTTCTTCCACCAGGCTGACACCTCTTCATCTCGGGGAATTTAACATCTGTTACATAATTCAGGGAACATGTGGTTATTTTCCAGGCTTATTAATAGCCCAAACCCCACAGCTTAAATGGAAATGAGCAGCTGCTCCAGACTTCACCCCTGGAGCAGGGCTGGGAGCTGGGAGCAGGTACGGCGGGGCTGGCTGGGGCTCAGGGCTCCCCCTGCCGCAGCCTGGGCTGACGCTCACACAGCTGCACTCCCACATTCCCCCGGGCCTCCTTCCCTCCACATCTCAGTTTTCTCTCCAGGAGAGGCAGACGATGGTGGAGAGGGTCACAGATGTGAGAGAGGAGTGGAGGGAGATAGTGGATCATTGTACACTTTGTCCCAAAACACTGCCATTCACGGGTCACTCGGTCACTTCCCAGATGTCCAACGGGGCTTGCAGGCACTTCCATGGCAGGACTCAATCCCGAATGCCTGAGCTGCCCTCTCACTTGGGGAGCAGGCTGGGGGAAGGCCTTGGTGCCTGGACAGCGGCTGGGAAGGTTGTCTGTGGCTCTGTTGCTGTGGGGATGAAGGGCAGCTCCATGAGCACTCCTCTCCACCCTGGAATGGTGCCTTGGAGGCTCCCTGGTGTTTCCAGGTGGGATTTGGGCTGGGAATAGGTAAAGGTGAGGCTGTAGCTGGGACACAGGCACGTACAGGATATTCCTGAGACACACAAGCACAGCTCACATCAGGCAAAGGAGAGGCAAAGCCCTCAGCTGTGACCGTATTCACAGGGGTCTCAGGTTGAGGGAAGAGATGAGGATCTGACTCCATGTTTCAGAAGGCTTGATTTATTATTTTATGATATATATTATATTAAAACGATACTAAAAGAATAGAAGAAAGGATTTCATCAGAAGGCTGGCTAAGAATAGAATAGCAAAGAATGATAACAAAGGTTTGTGGCTCGGGCTCTGTCCGAGCGAACTGACTGTGACTGGCCATTAATTAGAAACATCCACATGAGACCAATCCCAGATGCATCTGTTGCATTCCACAGCAGCAGATAACCATTGTTTACATTTTGTTCCTGAGGCCTCTCAGCTTCTCAAGAGGAAAAATCCTAAGGAAAGGATTTTCCATGAAAGATGTCTGTGACACTCAGCCACCTCCAGCCCATGCAGGGATACATTCATGGATCATAAAAATGATCTCCTCACTCTCTGATGGTCTTAGCAGAACCCGAAGTTCATCTTGATTCAGTCCCAAATCCCTCTGTGCCTTTAATCCAGCACAGAAAACCCAAAGCTGACAAACGAAGGGGGCTGGGGAGAAGCTCCTCATTTCCTGGAAGTCCATAAAAGCCAGGAAGGTCTGCCCAGAGGTGGTGAGGCCACCAGAGCCTGCAGGGAGGAGGAGGAGGTGGCTCTGGGCAGCTCTGGGCACGCTGGGCACTCTGGGTGGAGTGGGAGGAGGGCACCGTGCCCGAGGGCCAGGCAGGGACTGGGCACAGCAGGGAGAGCTCCCAGCTCAGGAGCTGCTCCAGCTCCAGCTCCAGGAGATGCCTGAACAGCCCTAGGGCAGGGCAGGGCTCACCCAGCTCATCCCACAGGGACAAACAGGAGCAAACTGGGGCTTCTGCACGTTCAGTGAATGTCAGTGACTGACACAGGGCAAAGCCCCAGAGCCACGCTGGGAGCTGGGAGGTGACTCCAGGGACGAGCCTCGGCCCAAGGCTGCCTTCAGCAGGAGCAGGAGCTGCCCCCAGGCACCACATCCCAGCCTCGGCCTCCTCTGCACCAAGGCTGAGCCTCGGGACTGCAAACTGCAATTTCCATGTGGTCACAGACTGTGCCTGGCAGAGCTGGAAGGGGGGCATGGACAGAGCCTGGAGCTGGGCTGGGACTGGGGATTGTCCAGCAATCTGCAGATCCTGCTGCCTTGGCTGTTCCCAGCCCAGCGATGGGCTCAGCTCTCCACTCTCCCCACTGGAGAGCTCCTCATGCAAACTAAAATGATCTGGTTAAAAAAAAAAATAAAAATTAAGTGAACAATTCCTTTAAATCTGAAAACACCAAATTCAAACTGCTCCTGCTGCCCCCAAACTGCTCCTGCTGCCCCCAAACTGCTTCTGCTGCTCCCAAACTGCTCCTGCTGCCCCCAAACTGCTTCCTGACCCAAACCAGAAGGGACCATTTTGGCAGAGGGAAAGAGCTGTCAACTTCAGCAGAGTTTGACTCAAATTTTCTTTCTTTCCCCTCCCTGTAGCCACCTTTTTTCATCCCCACCCAGCTGGGAGTTCACTCATTTTTACTTTTACAGGCATATTTCCCCTGTTCACCAAGCCATGCTTATCTGACCTCCTGGATCTGTAAATTATTCCTTCTCCTGTACCTGCCCTGATCCTCTTAGCTTTGCTGGAAGGATTTGGACAAAAATACTATTTTTGACATCCTGGGATTCTTTGACAGAATCTTCCATTCCAACTGCTATTTTTTGCTTACATATCCTGCTCCCAAGACCTGCAGGATGGCAGTTCTGGGGTCAATTTGACTTAAACAATTCCATTTATTAGAACAAATACACAGCCACAGGATATTAGGGAAAGATTGTGCTGAGTACCTAAAAACTCTTGGAAATGCAGAAATCATCTAATTAAGTCTGTTACCCAACAAGGGCTTCACATACTGCTCACAGTCTTTAGAAAAAGCAACTGGCAACGTCAGAAAAATTATAAATTGACAATTCCCAGTGATTGACCTCCTGTTCCTATTGTGCATTTGCCATGGAACGAAAGAAAAACAGGAAAGAGTCTTGCCAAGGTATGGGGAAGAAAAAAACAACAACAAAAATGAATGAGATTTTGTTGGCAGAACTTGCAAATTATTCCTGCTCCCGTTCACCCAACTTCCGTCACATAATTGCCGTGTGCTGCAGCAAATTCCCTGGAAATGCTTCTGCTGGGAGGATGGAAGCAGCATTTGTGCAGAGCAGGAGGCTCCTGTCCTCAAAGCCAGGAATGAGGCACGAGCAGGAGAACCAAAGAGGAGCAGGGTTTGGGTCCAGCCAGGCAGGTCTGGCCCTAAGCCAGGCTCCAGCAGGTGTTTGTGAGGATGGCCAGCCTGGAGAGCAGGGAAATCAGTGTGGAATGGCACAGAGCTGCCCTGAGGAATGGCACAGAGCTGCCCTGAGGAATGAGGAATGGCACAGAGCTGCCCTGAGGAATGGCAGAGCTGCTCACGAATGGCAGAGCTGTCCTGGAATGGCAGAGAGCTGCCCGGGAATGGCAGAGCTGCTCAGGAATGGCAGAGCTGCTCTTTGAATGGCACAGAGCTGCCCTGAGGAATGGCAGAGAGCTGCCCTGAGGAATGGCAGAGCCCTCCTGGAATGGCAGAGCTGCCCTGGAACGGCAGAGATGCCCTAAGGAATGGAAGAGCTGCCCTGTGGAGTGGCAGAGCTGTCCTGGAATGGCAGAGCTGCCCTGTGGAGTGGCAGAGCTGCCCTGGAATGGCAGAACTGCCCTGGAATGGCAGAGCTGCCCTGTGGAGTGGCAGAGCTGCCCTGACTCAGAGCCACAGCTCTGGGCCAGGGGAGGTGCAGCGCAGACTTTGGGCTCTCAGAGGTGCCCAGAGGTGCTGAAACTCAAGCAGGGCTTCAGCAGCAGTGTGAGGGCATGGATGTGCTCAGCCAGCCAAGGAGGCCTCTTCCATCCCAGCTCCACATCCTGCTCCTGGCTGTGGCAGCAGCTCCTGGAAATTCCAGCAGGGAAGGCAAACTCCCCCAGCCCACATTGCTGCTCCTCATGGTGGCACTGACCCAGCCTGGAGTGTTGGCTCAGGAGGGACAGAGGGGATCTGCTCCTTGCTGGGAATGACCAAAGCAGTGCCCAAGGGTGGCCTCAGAGCAGGGAGAGCTCTCCCCAAGGGTCCTGCAGGCTCTGAGCTCCTTGAGCAGAGCCGAGTGCTGGAGACACTCAGGGGAAAAGGGAGAAATTCCATCCTCTCTACCCAAAAAGCTCGGTCAGGAGCAGATGCAAAGCTGCAGTGAAGGTGCAGCCAGGAGACAGGGTGGGAACAAAGGTACCTGCAGGGAATGAAATACCTGGGCTGGAATGGGCTCTATGGCAGGGTGTGGGTGGCACCCAGGTGAGACCACTCAGGGCATCACAGAATCATGGAATGTCCTGAGCTGGAAGGGACCACAGGGATCACCCAGTCCAGCCCCTGGCCCTGCACAGACACCCCAACTAATCCCAGCCTGGGCATCCCTGGAGCTCCTGGAGCTCTGGCAGCCTCGGGGCGGTGCCCATTGCCTGGGCAGTGCCAGCACCCTCTGGGGGAAGAACCTTTCCCAAAATCCAGCCTGACCCTGCCCTGGCCCAGCTCCAGCCCTTCCCTGGGTGCTGTCCCTGTCCCCCAGAGCAGAGATCAGTGTCTGCCCCTCCTCTGCCCCTCATGAGGATGATCGAACCATGAGGTCTCCCCTCAGTCTCCTCCAGCTGAACATTCCAGTGCCCTCAGCTGCTCCTAATCCCCTCAAGGCCACTCACTGTCTTCATGGCCTCCTTTGGATGCTTCCTAATGGATTCATGGCTTGCCTACGTTGTGGTGCCCCAAACTTCACCCAACATTCGAGATGAGGCTGGCCCAGCCCAGAGCAAAGCAGGACAATCCCTCCCTGGTGGCACTGGTGTCCCCAGGACAGGGTCACTGCCCCCAGGGCTCTGACAGCTCCAAGGCTTGATCCCAGCCTTTGGAAACGTGGGAAGCACTGGGATCCAGCTGGTGAATGCCTAAACCCTTGTCAGCAGTGCTGGCATCTCAGAGTGCTCCTCTGGAAGTGGCCCTGTGCTACAGAACCACACTGATGGAATCTCTGAGGCTGGACAGAGCTCCAGGCCCATCAGGGGTGACCTGTGCCCACCCTGCCCCAGCCCAGAGCACCTGTGCCAGGTGATTTCAGTGATCCAGGGCTGTTACAGCTCAAAGCTCTTGGTGCTCCTGAGGAAATCAGGAACTCCTTTTCCTGGCTCAGGAAAGCAAGTGTAAGGATTTGTAAGAAAAAGGGGCACGGTTTCTGCACCTCAGTGTGTGCTCTGTGCCATTAGCTGAAGTCACTGCACTTGAATGTACATGGTTTTCTAAACCAGGACCTGCCTGGCAGCTCTTGAGATTTCTAAAATAACTTTTTCTATGCTGCTGTTGTTCTTCAGCAGAACTTTGAGCTATTGCTTATCAAAAGGGGCCTCATTTCCCCAAATTAAATAAATACTCCATAAAGCATGGGACGTATAAATTAGTCCAATGTGCTTTCAAACATTCTGGGGTTTTGGTAAACAAAATCTATTCTGTATTTAAACTCTGCATCTTTAACTCATGCAATATCACTGTGCAAAAGTTTTAATTTGATTATACATCTTATTAACTGTGCTCTCGTGTGTCCTCCCCTTTTTCTCCTGTTCTACTTATTTACTGTGAAATAAAAGCCAATCATGGCTCATACAGCACTGCAATTTTCATCAGAATTCTTCTGCAAGCTGCTAGCAAAACATATTTAAGGCTGACCCCGACAACCATTCTCATTTTCCTTCAAACATTTCAATTATTACTTAATTTAGGCCTGCTTGAATAGTCCTGCCACCTCTCATTTGACCACTGTCACAGCAATGCAGGAGTGACTTCAAAATGAAAGGGGTTTGAAATGGATGAGTGGTGATGGTTAATTATGACTTCACTCAATATTGGTGGGGCCAAAACTCAAATCTGGGGTCAGTCCTGGGCCCCTCACTCCAGGAAAGACCTTGAGGGGCTGGAGGTGTCCAGGGAAGGGAACAGAGCTGGGAAGGGCCTGGAGCCCCAGGAGAGGCTGAGGGAGCTGGGAAGGGGCTCAGCCTGGAGCAGAGGAGGCTCAGGGGGCCCTTGTGGCTCTGCACAGCTCCTGCCAGGAGGGGACAGCCGGGGGGGGTCGGGCTGTGCTCCAGGGAACAGGGACAGGAGCAGAGGGAACGGCCTCAGGCTGGGCCAGGGCAGGCTCAGGGGGGATTTTGGGGAAATTCCTCCATGGAAAGGTGGGCAAGCCCTGGCAAAGCTGCCCAGGGAGGAGGAGGAGGCGGCTCTGGGCAGCTCTGGGCACGCTGGGCACTCTGGGAGGGCACCGTGCCCGAGGGCCAGGCAGGGACTGGGCACAGCAGGGAGAGCTCCCAGCTCAGGAGCTGCTCCAGCTCCAGCTCCAGGAGATGCCTGAACAGCCCTAGGGCAGGGCAGGGCTCACCCAGCTCATCCCACAGGGACAAACAGGAGCAAACTGGGGTTTCTGCACGTTCAGTGAATGTCAGTGACTGACACAGGGCAAAGCCCCAGAGCCACGCTGGGAGCTGGGAGGTGACTCCAGGGATGAGCCTCGGCCCAAGGCTGCCTTCAGCAGGAGCAGGAGCTGCCCCCAGGCACCACATCCCAGCCTCTGCTCCTGCTGCATCCCCTGCCCTGGGGCTGAACCCACGTGGGTATGTGGCACTTGGGGACATGGGGCACTGCTGGCCTTGGCAGAGCTGCGGAACAATAAAGAACTCTTGGGTGGAAAAACATCAAATCTAGAAGCAGAAAACAAACTCTGGCTCTGAGACGGCCAGGTGCAATCCAAGGTGTCAGTATTGCTCCTATAACTGCAAATATAAATTATTATATTTTATAATTAATATAATTTTATAATTATTATATTTTATAATTAATATAAAATGTATGTATTTACCACAATACATTTTATATTATAATATATATATTACAATATATAATATATTCCAATGATAGCAGGAGTTGTGTTCACACCTGATTATATATATATACTGTGGTAAATACATACATTTTATATTAATTTTAAAAAGGTATAAATGTAGAAACACAGAATATACTGATTGTTATATAATTAAAATTATATAACACATTAAAAATTGAGAATCTGCTTGAATAGAAATTAAAAAAAGAGAAGTTAAAAGATTAAAATAACTGTTTTAAACTCTCTATTGCAAACCTGGAATAATCGCAGACTGCCAAACCAACCAGAGGTAAAAGAAAAAAGGTTGTGCAGCAACCCAGCAGAGCAGGGGAATTAAAAGGGACTGCTCAAAGTGTATCCAGGGAGGAAAGAGACCCCTGGGTGTGACAAACAGGAGCAGGGGGACAGCCAAAAAGGGGTCAGAACAACAACTCTCAAGAGGGCACACCACAGGCTGGTCAGAAGCAGGAGGGGAAGGGATTCTGGCAGGGGGGTGTGGAGGATGGGTGAGCACCCAGCACAGCTCAGGAGAGGCTGAAAGGGCCAGGGAACTGTCTGCATTCCTTTTCATTCCCGAGGAGATGGGAAAAGGAGGCAGAAACAAAGATGAACAGTCAGTTTTCATCATGGAAACCACTTCCCACTGCAGCCCCAGAGAGCCCTGGAAAATAGACCCACTCAGTGCCTGGGAAATTACCTGGGGACTGGAGGTGTGTGAGTGCAGTGACAGCTTCCCTTAATGGCACAGAGTCGAGCAGGATCAGCAAACCCTGAACTGCTGCAACAGCTGCACAAAAATCTTACAAAATCCAACATCTGAGATCTAAAGAGCTGAATTGCAGTGCCCAATCCTGCTCAGGAGAAAAGACCCCATGGTCTCCCTACCAAATGCTGAGCTCTGGGCTCAACCCTGCTGGCCAGGAAGGAGTCACTGCGGGGATGTGGAGGCTGCTTTGGAAAGAGCCACAGGAAAATGCAATGTGAGAGATTTCTGCCAGAAAAACAGAGCAAACTGAGCTGTGCTGCTGTCTGGCTCTGCTGGGCACCTGCAGGATGAACAAATCCCTGCTCAGAGAGCTCAGGAAGGGAGATAACAGAACGAGGAAGGGTGAGAGGGGGAAAGGAGCTTGGACAGAGGCAGAGAGAGAATTCTGCACAGAAATAGATTGACAAGTCGGGACCCTTCAATCTGGCAAAGAGATGCTTGAAAGGGATGTAGGAAACATTTAAACCAGAGTTTTATCACATCCTCAACATCACAGAGCAAAGGCAATAGAGAACAAACACTTGCTGTTTTTCACAGCACCAGACCCAAGAGATACACAAGGAAATTACTAAGAAATGGTTTCAAAAAAAGAAAAAGGCAGAGGAAGTGTTTTTGCAAATAGTGCCTGATTATGTTGTTGAATTTTTCCTGGAAGACATTAAGTGCTCAAAAGAGGAATAAAATAATGCATTGAGAGTGACAGACAGCCTTCAGCTCAGGAAGTTTTCAGCAGGGGTTGAGAGGAGCTGGGAAGCTGGAGGAGGAATGGGCTACACTTGTCCTTCCTCAGGAGATGAGGTGAGAGGGGAATTTGTCCTCACAAGAGAGAGAGTCCCAAGGGATGGAGCTCCAATACCAATGCCCTGAGTCTCTGTGGCTTTTTTCCTACTGCCAGAAAAGCAAATATTTCCTCCTGGAGCTGCTGGACACTGAGAGCTGCAAGACATGTTCCAGCAATTTTCTGTGGATCACAGCTGGGACATAAAGTGTTTAACGAATGGTCAGGAAGAAGCCCAGTGAATCATCACTGGTCACCCTGTGCTTTGCACAGAGCAGGTTCTGCTCATAACTCACACTCTTAAACTGAGTTAATTTGTCCTTTCAAACCCTTTAGGGTGAATCTCAAGGATGGCACCACCAAAACCAAATAGCTTTAAGGGACTTTGTGGCCTGAGGGTGGCAGGAAGGGAGGAGGGAAGGCACCTGGCAGACTCTGTTTCTCTGGGTCCCACAGGGAGTTCTGGGCTCTGCTGTTGAACCAGAGCCTGCTGTGCTGTACAAACCCCTGTGCAAAGGATGCTCTCCATCCCACACTGCTCTGCAGCCCTGCCTGGGCCTGGAGCTCAGCACCAGGGGGTGCCAGGACTCCTGTCACACCTCCCCCTCTCATCCTGTCATTAATTTTATAAACAAACCTTATTTTGGTGTTTTCTCTCCAGAGGCACATGAGAACACACAAAGGGAGTGCCCACAGGGGACGAACCTCAGCACAAGGACAGGGCCATGGGGAACCTTGTGTTTCCTTACAACCCCACTGCAAAGCTTCTCTGGAATCTCTGGGAAAGCCCAGAGAACCTCCCCAGCCTCCCCCTCTCCTTCCCTTCCTGCCCCTTGTGCCTGCAGCTCCCATGGTCACTCTTCCCTGCCCTCAAAAGCCAGACTGTCAGTCCAGACAATCCCCTCTGCTTTGGGCTCCAGGTTCCCAGAGCTGCTGAGCCATAGGAGCAGCACAAGGATGTCCCAGTGCTGTGGGTGGCACCAGGGTCCCCCCTGTGCCCCTGTAGAGTCTGTCCAAATTTTCCCTCATCTGCCTCACGATTGTCATTTGAGGACCACTGAAGAGAAGACCCTCCCTGTATTCTCTGAAGGAGAAAGTCACACACGCCAAAGGCCCTGAGACCTGAGAGCACAGTGCTAAGTTACTGTTCACAGCTGTTGTTTGCTGTATGCTACACTGAGCCCAAAGAAGGGGGCACCGTGCCCTGTTTGCAACAACAGCCCTGGGAGCTGTCCCACCTCTCGGCCTGGCTGGAGCTCTCCTGAGTTTCAGAGGGTCTCCCACAGAACGCCCTCACCTGTTTTACAACCATGACAGGTAAGTAGAGATGTAAGAAGCCTCTCCATCAAGGACTGAGCCATGGAACCCCCATGTGAAAAGGCCCCTCTGTTCCTTCCAAGGACTGGAACTGAACCCCCAGCCCGGGGAGGTGTGGGGGACCAAAGCTGACCAAAGTGAGATGTTTGCCTGCAGGGTGTGACCACAGGACCAACGAGACAATGGCTCTCATTTACTGCTGAGAGCATGGACTACCTGTTACATCTATTCCTTATTGTATCTGTTCCCCCCACCCTCACAATTTTCAACAGAATTATCACAATAAAAACCTCTGAGTTAGCGAGAGATTTTGAGATCTCCCTGACGTACCAGGCGGATCCTCGACTGGACTGGACCAAAGGATTTCATCTCTGTGTTTGGTAGCTATATCCTCCACTCCCTCTCTCTTTTCTCTCTCTTCTTCTATATTTTTCTCTCCCTTCATCCCTCTATCTCATTTTGCTGTGGTCAATCCATAAAGCTGCATTTGTTTTGATTACTACTGCAAACCCCCTGTGCCGTGTCGGTTTTTTGTACCCTGAGATCAAATCCAGGAACCATCACAAGCCCTGTTCCTAAGGATGGATGGTGACAGCCCCCGAGGCCTCAGGCACTCCTGTCCCCTGTCCATGGCACACACCAGCTCCTCTCACCCAGCCTGCACCCCCAGACAAGCATCTGCCAGGGCTTCTCACGGATCCCAGAGTGGTTTGGGTTGGAGAAGCCCACCCCACTCCCCCCTGCCCATGCAGGGACACTCTCACTGTCCCCAGCAGTGGCTCTGACACTTTGGCACCTGAGCCTGGAGCAGCCTGGGGGCCCAGCTGGGATCCAGAGCCAGCTCTGCCGAAATAGGGTCAGGGCTCCCAAAGGGACCAGCAGGGCTGCCCAGGGTTTCCTGGTGCCTCTGGCTGCTCCCAGTCTCTCTGGAGCTGCAGTGGTTTTCTCAAGCATTAAATGAGACCCCAGGTGCAGCCCCCTTGCCTTTAGTGCCAGAACAGGAATAATAAGCCCTTATCACCTCATCATCCACCCTTCCACACGGTTCAGCTGGGCTGCAAAGAGCAGGGACAGCATTTTCCACAGCTCCATCTCCTTCCTGTATCCCAGAGCCAGTCCCTTTTACAGCTTCCACCCCAGGAAGGAGCAGGACATTTACCAAATACCCCACAGAGAGCACTCGCAGCTTCAATCAGGTCACAGGACAAAACTGCACCTTCAGTCCTTGGTACAACCTCATGGAGAAAAGAATCCATCCACTCTTCCTGCTTGTTTTATGGACTATCCAAACTGCCTGGATCTCCTTTCCACTGAGCATTCATCAGGAACTTGGAACAGCTGAGGGCTCTCTGGGCTGGGAGCAGTGGGACTTGTGCTGTGCCAGGGTGCAGCTGGATGGGGTCCTGCCCCCTCAGGCTTTTCTCTGGGTTTTTTTTTTGGGATTAATCCCACTGGTGTTATTTGCATTACAACAGCTCTGGGATCTGCACCTTTTGTTCCAGAAAATAGGATTTTGCATGTGAACTCATTGAGAGGAACTTACCAAACCAACCAAGCTCTGCATGGACTGAGGTGCCAAGGGACAGTGCCACCCAAAAAATCTGCTTGGCACTGTCACAGCACCATTGTGGCAGCAGTTAACACGTGTGACAGCCACACCTCATAACAGCCTCCTGTCCATCACCAGGACAGAGGAACTTTGCCCTTCCCAGGAGCCACCACTGACAGTTGATCCCTGCCCGTGGTGACTTTGCCAGAGGGTCAGGGAGGGATCCTGCCCCCCTGCCCAGCCCTGGGGGCAGCTCTGGAGGGATCCTGCCCCCTGCCCAGCCCTGGGGCAGCTCTGGGTGCTGTGTCCAGCTCTGGATCCTCAGCACAGCAGGGACAGGAGCTCCTGGAGCGGGGCCAGCTCAGGCTGTGAGGATGAGCAGGGCCTGGAGCATCTCTGTGCCCAGGAAAGGCTGAGGGAGCTGGGGCTGCTCAGGCTGGAGAGGAGCCCCAGCTGAGAGGGGCCCTCAGCCCTGGGTGTCCCTGTGTGCAGGCAGGGGCAGAGCAGGGCCCAGGCTCGGCTCCAGGCCCAGCAGTGGCACCAGAGCCACGGGCAGGGCCTGAGCCCAGCACTGCCCCTGCCCAGGAGGCACAACTTGTGCCCTGGGCAGTGCCCAGCCCTGAGCAGGCTGCCCAGGGAGGGGCTGGAGTCTCCCTCAGCGGGGATCCTGCAGAGCCCTGTGCACACAATGCTGTGCCCTGTGCTCTGGGATGGCCCTGCCTGAGCAGGGAGGTGCCACCAGGGACCCTCTGGGCCCCCTCCCAGCCTGGCATTCAGGATTCTGTGATGCTCCTTCTGTCTCCTGCACAGCCCCAGGCCTGGAGCCAGCTGAGATGTCAGGGGGGTTGCAGATCATTACAAGGCACAAACATCCCCGGGGCAGCCAGGCCGGTGACTCCTCCACTACAGCAGCAGCTCCACAGCAGCTCCTTGCTCTTAAGAACCAGCAGCTTTCTTGTTCTTAACCCCTGGGAGACCTTCCCTCTTCCCCAGTTAATCCCTTCCCAGCTCTGTAGGCTGCTTTGCCACAGTGGATTTATGAGGCAGCAAAAATCAAAGCACACTCTGAATAGGTTCCTGTTCCATTTGCAGCTCTGGGGGTGCCAGCCCCTTCCTGCCTTTGCTCCTGCAGTGGAGTCTCCAGGAGAAACCTTTCCAAAATCAGCAGGGGCCTCCCTGCCAGCTCCCAGTGAAGCATCAGCAGCTCCTGAGGTTTATTAATCCCCTTTGAAACAGTGCCTGAGGCTCCCAGAGTGCTTGGGCAGGTCTCAGACTGGAGTCCAGGCTTTGGCTGGAGCCAGGAGCAACACAGAGTCAGTCAGTTCTGAGCACAAGCGGATTTAAAGGGTGAAACCTGCATCAAACTGGGCAACATCTGTACATGGGTTTCCTGAAACTCTGCTCACAAGGGTCCCCAGGGCTCCTGACATGATTTAACTCTATTTAAAGAACAGCCTCCAGCAGACATGGACTTCTGGCAGTCTCTGGGTGACCATGGAACACAAGGTTTGCGTTGTCTGGGCAGCCTCTCACCTCCTTCCATTCAAGTGGGGGCTTAAAATAATGCACTGGGAGTGGTTTCTGCTCAAAAGGCTAAAACATGTCCTGCAGGAGGGGAAAAGGGGTAAAAACACCAAAGAAGACAAGAGCAGAGCATGAGGGGGATGAACCTGCTCTGAAAGGATGAGCACAGCAGATGACCATGAGCAGGATGATCCATCCCTGCAGGTCCATGTCTGGATCCTGCCATCCCCTGGCAGTGGCTCTGCCACCCCCAGCCTGACACAGCGTGCTGGTGCCTGTCCCTCAAGCATTCCCCTCAATAACTGCAATTTCACTCATATGCTGCGTTTTTACCACTTCAGACTTCTCTAGACTGCTTTTAATTTATCAGACTAATTCCAACTGCAATACCCTACCAGTGATAGAGAATGGGCTTGACAAACATCCCTTGCTCTAAATAGAAGAATCTATTAGATTCTAGCAGCTCCAAGTAGTAAATTTAGGTTTTATCTCTGCCAGATCCATATTGGTCCCTTCCTGCTCCAGACACCCTGCTGGGTTCCTTTTGTTTAAAGGTGACTGGCAAAGGGAAAGCAGAAATGAGAGCTCTGCCTTCTGTGCCTGGGCTCCTTCCACTCTACAGTCAAGGAGGTAGGAAAGGTTATTGCCAACAATAAAAATAGAATTATTTTTCTGCCTCTTTCTCAGAAATTCAGCTCTAGTGTGGAGCAGGAAAATCTCAGCTGCTTGGAGATGGACAGGCAGGGCAAGATGGACCAGAATGCCTGGTGGGACCTTTAAACTCAGCCCTTTGTGCCCACCTGGGGATGGTCCCTGGTGGTGCCATCAAGGAGCCTGGGGAAGGAAAGGGCTCTGGAGCTGCTCAGAACCTGCCCCACAGAGTCCAGCCTGTCCCTGGGGAATGCTGGGGACTCTGCCACACTTGCTCAGCACCTGCTGCTCAGTCAGGGTTTAAATTCACCCTTCCCACCTGCATCAGCCTCAGTGGCCACCTCCAACATCTGCCCAGATGGGGAGGGACAAGCTTGGCACTCCTCACCATTCCTGGGTGAAGAAAAGGGGGGGGGGAATGCCAACTCCTCCTTCATCCCCATCTCCCCTTTTCTAAAGGGAGATAATTGAGTTTGAACTCCCCATTGAAGAGGAGTTCAAACTCAATTATCTCCCTTTAGAAAACAAACCCTGGTGCAGATCACCTTTAACACGAGCAATAAATTCCAGGTGAGCAATTCCCTGTCCGTGCCTGCCAACCCTCCCAGCTCCTGGGCTCAGGAGTGACAAACCCTCCACTCTGAGTTCAGTTACAGAGCACAAAACACCAGATCACACTTCTTGCTGACCTCAGAAACATCCCCTCACCTCCCTTCTTAACCTCAGTGCTCCCAGAAAGAAGTAGAAAAGCCAAACCTGAGCAACCAGCCCTTGCCCTGGCAGCGCCACTCCTCCCGTGCTCAGGCATCCAGCAGGACATGGACCCGGGCTCGGGCAGCACAGGGGCAGCGAGCTGGGAGCTGCCAGGGAAGCTCCATCCTCCCACTGGGAGCAGCTCCCTGGATCCCAGGCTCTGCTGTGTCTCCAGGCTGCTCTTGGGAGTGCTGGAGATACGAAGGGCTGGGCCCGGGAATGATCCGTCCGTGCCAGGACGCATTCCCTGAGAGTCAGCAAAACTTTTCAGCCCTTCAATTCATTCTATTATTTCTGCTGATGGCACTATAAATACTTACTCCCCACCCTCCGTGTGCTTGAGCTGCTTTGCTGAAAAAAGATGCACATTTTGTTCATCTTTCAACACGCTGCCTGTATTTTTTGGTGGTTTGCAAACCCTGCTCGGTGTTCTCCAGTTCTGCAGGATGGAGGGAACAGGTTCCAGGGGCCTCTCTCGAGAGGAGCTCGCCTGCAGCCCCGCTCAGACCACGGGAACAGGGCTTCCTAACTTTCAGGCACTTTCAGGTTTCCTTGCCAGGTCATTTTCTTCCCCTGGAGCTGGGAACAATGGAGCCATTATCCCACCTCTCCTCACAGCGGACAAACTCCTTCCTAACGTCCCCAAAGTCACAGATGGCTAAAGAACTACCAAGGGGTGGGAACTGCTGAGGAAAGCAGGGAAAACCAACGATCCCAAAGCCCTGGGGTGCCCAGCATCCCCCTGTCTGCACTGCCCCGCACTCCATGAGTTCAGCACGGAGCTGTGCCATGGATTTCCCTCTGTCCTGGCACCTCTGCTTTTCCTTGCAGGCTCTGGGACCCCTCCTCTCCAAGTTTCACTCCTCCACTGCTCAAGGCAAAGTGTTTTGCTGCCCACAAACCTTAGCTGATCCCTGCAGGTGCTGCTGCTCAGATGCTCATTCTCTGACCCACGGCTTTGCTCTCCCTGCTCACTTCCAAGTTCCCCATCCCATCTCTCCCTCCTTGATGGCAAACACCGTGTGAGAGGAGAAAAACCCCATTTTCCTGACCCGGCTGTGCAGCCCCACGGTCCTGTGGGCTTTGGGCCGTGCTGAGCTCACAGAATTCCCTCCCCAGGCCCTCCACCCTGGGAGATGAAGGCAAGGCAGAGTTTTTCCCGGTGGATTAAGAAAAGCGGGATTTTTTTTGCTGTGCCAACGCCTCAACATGCAGAACATAAACAGCTCCTCTCCTGATTTCCTGAGAGGTGGCCACCATCGAGCACTTCTCAAGGAGATTAGTGGCTGCTTTTCCAATCCTATTTCAAGCCTCGAGAAGGCTGCTATTTGTCAAAAGAGTTATTAACCTCCAATAGGCACCAGGATAAATGTTTGCTGGCACAGCCTCTCTCCTGCATGGATCCTGAGGGACAGAGGCTCCCAGGGATCCAGCCTCACCTGGGACCCGACTGCAAGGACTCAAACAGGCTCTCATTACGGTCAGAGCATCTTAAGGATGCACCCACCTGAAACGGGGATGAAGGAACGACAATCCAGGATTTAAGGAAAAAGCCACGTTGCGTGGCTTTTAATAAATAAACAGAGAGCCACTCGGTTAAGGAGGAGAGGGGGAGAGGAAAATCATTGGCTGAGTGGGGCAGTTCACAGTTAAATATTCTCTGGGCACAGGGCTCCTGCTGAAAAGCGATTTATCAGCCCAGCGCAGGCTGGGGTGGGTGACAGGGCTGGGGAGAGGAGACTCCGGCGTGCAAACAACGCTGTCTTTCCCAATAACCCGGGATTCGCTCCGCGAGGCTCTCCAGAACTGCTCTGCATTGCGAGTGCAATGCGCATGGAAGGATGTGGCAAAACTCCCCTAACCTGGGAGAGCCGGGGGACGGAGAGGAGCCGGGCGGCGGCAGCGCGGCGGGGACCAACTTCTGCCGTCATTTATGGGCCAGGCATCCCAACTTGGCTTCTGCCGAGCGGCAGCTCCGGGATTTAAACAGCCAGGGGAAAAAAGCCACAACTCCGGGTCATGCACTCAATTATTTAAAAGGGAAGGAGGGGAGCGGGAGGGGAGCGGGAAGGGAGCGGCGGCGGCAGGACAGGCGGCCCCGGCCCCAGGTGCGCGGTGGGAGGGCTCCTCCTGCCCCGGCCCCGCGTCAGCCACAGCCGCGCGTTCCACTCTCTCCCCGGCACGGGAAAACACACGGGGAAAGCAGGGGGATGCTCCCAGCCGGCAGCCGGGAGCGGGGAGAAGCCGTGCCCGCAGCCCCGTCCCTCGCGTACCTCCAGCCGCCGGTGCCCGGTGCGGCGCGGTGCCCGTCCATGCCGAGCCGGAGCCGGAGCCGGAGCCCGCCGTGTCCTGGGGAAGCGCGGCCGGCTGCCGTGACTTGGGAATACAGAATATGGTACAAGCTTTAATTAAAAGAGTCTGAAGGCTCTCTCCTGCTCGCTCGTCCTTTTTTTTGCAGTACCGGATCGGATTTAAAGGGCTAGAACCCCAATTTGGCACTGCTGCTGCCCCCGGAGCGCCGCGCTGCCGCCCGGGCCTGCCAGTGCCAGCATCCTCCTGCCGCCCGTCGGGGGCATCCTGGCAGCCCGCGGGGCCGGATCCGGCAGCACCGGGAGCTGCGCTGGCAGCAGCAGGCTGGAAATCAAGGCTCGCTCCAGCAGGCACGGTGCGCGGCGAGAGGGGATCCCACAGGCAGCGGGGTGGGCGAGGGCAGCCCGAGCGCTCCCGAGGGTGCACGGAGCAAAGTTTGTGCTCTACCAGTGCTCCAGAGAAGTGAAAGGAGGAGGACCGTATCCCTGTGTCCTGGTGATGCCACCAGCCTGTGGCGGTGCCCAAAGGCGTTGCCCTCCCAGCGCCAGCCCTGGGTGGAGCGGGGCTGTTGGGAAGGGCTGCGTCACCCAGGGCGGTGGGGAAGGGGAATGGGAAGGGCTGCGTCACCCCAGCCCAGCTCTGCAAGACGGGGTCCTCAGCTCCTGCCCGCATCCCATGAGCACGGAAGCAATTCCATTTGGATTTGGAGGCCACTTGCTGGTGCCAAGGCAGTGGGGAGACAGCCTGGCACTGGCAGCGTGTGAGTGACGCTGGTCCCTCCTTCAGCTCCAGGTGCCTCTCCAGATCCAGTCGCTCTCCAGACCTCCATGAAAACACTCATCTGCAACAGACTGGGCTCTCAGGGCCCCTCAGGCTGCTCAGCAGGGCAGGGATGGCCAAGACACTGCGCCAGCCTTCCATCCAGCTTTCCCAAAAAAAAGGAAAGAGGGGATGAAGAGCAGGGTTTCCATGGAGCCCTCCTTGGTCCAGATTTTGAGCTCGAATGAGGAAAACCAAAGGAAAACAAGGAGCACATCTTTCTTCTTCTTCTTTATCTCCTTTTGCCTGGTTTGACCCCACAATGCCAGCCTCCCTCCCCAAGGCCGGCTGGGAACATCCCGCTCTGGGTGTCTGACCAGTGCGTGCCGTGCTCTCGGGCTGACCCGCGTGTTCTGGCTTCCTCTCGCCTCATTAATTACACCCAGGGGTGGGTGCCAAAAGGAAAAGCTGGTTCTAATTCCATGCTGCAACCCAGCTCCAAGCTGCTGGGATAATTAGCAGGTTATTAATGAACGAGAATATTCCCACCATGGAGCGAGGAAGGATGGGGAGGGAGGGGAAGCACCATTTGGGCCTGGTTGGGAAAACCGCATTGGAGTGGGAGTCTGTCCCTCAGTCCAAGGCTTTGAACCACCTGCAGTGCCTGGGAAGTCACTCTCAGCCCTGGGGCTGCTGGATGGATCTGCAGAC
This sequence comes from Setophaga petechia, assembly GCA_024362935.1. NCBI lineage: Eukaryota > Metazoa > Chordata > Aves > Passeriformes > Parulidae > Setophaga > Setophaga petechia. The sequence continues at coordinate 1,581,249 of JANCRA010000028.1, read as the reverse complement.
CAAAATCCAAGGGCTCTGCTTGGCTGGGGGCCACACTGGGAGCAGAATGGCTCCGTCTCCAGCCCCAGCCTGTGGACTCCCATCTGCCTCTGAGCATGCACAGGAAGAGGCTTTGGAGCCTCCTTCTCCATCACTCCTGGGTGATGTTGACTCGGGGCTGTGGCGTTTTTGGAGCATCACCATCTGTCAGCTTCCTGCTGGGGGCTGGAGGCTGTCACCCCCAACACCTCTCTTTGAACCCCTCATAAACTGTGGGAACAGCTCAGTCTTCCTTCAAAATCAATCTGAACCAAGCCTTGGTACCAATTCCCTGGGTTTAGGCACCAGCTGAAAATTCCTGGGAAAGGCATCGCCTGGCAGAGCCTGCTGGGAAATTGCTTCTCTAAACACTGAGGGGCAGCAGGCAGGGGTGAGATTCCAGCAAAACCAGGCTGTCCTCAGAGGCTCCAGCCTGAGCTGCTCGTGTGTCTCTCCAAGGCATGTGGTTGTTGTTCCTTTAATTATTAATCCTTGCATTGACGTAATCAAATGTGCCCAAGCCTTTAACGAATGCCTCAATGTAAAAAATGAAGAATAAATTTCTTTCCCTCCCTGAAAACTTGTTTCAATCCCATGACCAATTTTATTGCCGTTCTGCTCTAATTTTAAATATAACGAGAAACATTAAGGTTTTCAATTAAAAGATCCCTTCCTTCAGATATTGGAACATAGCCTGAAGTGCAGACCACGTGTGATATTTTTCATTGGGATGGTGTGGGCTAAATCTGATTCCCAGATCAAACACAGTCAGGCTCAGGCGTGCAGTTGGCCAGGCTGGAGAGGCTGAGCTGTTCCACTTTGGGAAGAGCCTCAGCCTTGTTTGTGTTTTTAGCTGACTCCTCGTGTTTCTGAAATGAACCTTGCATTTATTCCTTCTATTTTGTCAGCCTGGGGGTCTGTGGTGAGGGGCAAATGAACCTCATGGTGCCACCCTGGACTCATGGAATTTTTGGCTTTTGACTGATACATTTGGTTTTTCCCTTTTCTTTAGAATGAGCAGATCCATGGCCACAACAGAGGAGATGTTCCTCGTGCAGTGAGCTCAAAGCCCCCATTTGCCACAGTTTCGGTGTTGGCTTTGTTGGACACCATTAATGTGAAGTTTGGGTCACAGAAGGTTTTTCTGTGTGTTCTTTTCCACAGACCCTAAATCTTGCACTTGTCCTCCACCCTAAATCCTGCAGGTGGCCCTATCTGGGCCTGTCCCCTCCTCTCTGGGAGGGTTTGCAGCTGGCCAGATGTTCAGCCCCAGCAGCAGTGGGTGTTTGCAGGAGCGAGGTGCCAGCTGGGCTTGCTGGGGTCAGCATTGCTGCTCAGCCCTGCAGGAGCTCATTTCACTCCTGCTGGGTTTTGGTTTCCTAATGGAAGTGGCACCACTGCTTTCATTGTCCCTGAGCCTGCCCAAGGACCGTGTCTCATGGAAACATGGGGTTTGTGCAGGTGAGATGGGAAGACAGAAGCTTCCACAAAGCACCAAGGGAAGGGCACTTCAGGTGAGAGGAGCTGGAGCAGAGTCTGGATCAGCCCCTGGCTCCAGCTGCCTTGCCCAGAGCCCCCAGACTCTGCTGGTGCTGCAGGAGGCACCTCTTGTTCCCAGCAGCTCAGACACCCCAGGCAGGGCTCTGGGGCCCTGGGAGGGCTGGGACAGGGACAGGGACAGGGACAGGGACAGGGACAGGGACAGGGGCATCACCCAGAGCCAGGCAGTGGGGTGGCACAAACCCATCCCTCAGGGGCAGAGCTGGGCAGGATCTCATCCAAGCACCACATCATGTTCCTGCTCCATTCCTTTTCCAGCTCAGTGAGGCTGCTTGGAAAGCCAGGAGTGGCTGAGCTCACAGGAGAGCTGAATTTTCCACTCCTGAGCCAAAGAGTGTTAACTTTATCTTTCCTGAACCCAAGAATGTTAACGTTTGCCATTCCTGAGCCCAGGAGTGTTAACTTTTGCCATTTCTGAGCCAAATAATGTTAACCTTTGCCATTTCTGAGCCCAGGAGTGTTAACCTTTGCCATTTCTGAGCCCAGGAGTGTTAACCTTTGCCATTCCTGCAGGTTCTGATGTGTCAGGATGCATCTTGTGTCACTCCATCAGGTGTTTTGGAGGCCACACCACTTTGGTTTGGTTTTGGGGTTAGGAGAGCCCCTTCTGCCTCCCTTGTTCTGAGTTCCCACAGCACAGAGCAGCTCAGCCCTGCTGGCTCAGCCCTCCCTGGGACTGAATGAAGGAATTCCTGATTCCCAGAAAGGTTTCTCTGAGATCCCTGCTGTGCTGCATGGAGCAGGATGGTGTCAGGCCAAGGAAATTGCCAGCTGAATTCACAATGAATCACCCAAATTACAGCCCTTTAATAAAGATGAAAAGCAGAGAGAATAGAACACACTGCAAACCTATGGGCAGGGGGTTGATCTCCTGAATCCAAAGGCAAAGATTTGAAATGCATGTTGGCTTGCACAGGGGGATGGTTTTGGAAAACCTCAAAAGGAATTTGGAAACAAAGAAAAAGTTGGTTAAACATGGGGGAGCTGATAATCACAAATTATTCCTTTTTTCCCCAGATTTGTGAACTAAGGTGCATTCCTGCCACATGGATGTGGCTTTTCCCATCAAAGGCTTCTGCCTTCCTTAATCCTGCCCAGCCCAGGACAGGCTTCAGCCTGATCTTGACCCTGATCAGTGCCAGGTTGTCCTCTAAGGAGAGACCCCTTCAAAAGCTGAAAATCTGGCAAAAACCCCCAGCTTCACCTGTGTTTGAGAGGCAGAAATCAGCATGAAATTAATCTTTACCAGGTCTGCTGTCAGGGGATATAATAATGACAGATAAAAAGCAGTATCTGGGTTCCAGATATGGAAAAAAAGGGGGTTTTCTGTTTCCACAGTTGGTGGGTGATATTTTGTGCAAGACACACTGAGAGCCAGGGCTGGGTAGGACCTTGGGGGATGGTCCATGGATGGATGATGGGAATCCCCACTTCCACTGGCAAGCAGCTTGGAAGGAAAATGTGAAGGAGACCTAAATCATCCTGTTTCAGGACATAAATCAGCCTCTAACTGACAGTGGGAACAGAAGAGCCCTTATTGATGGGCTGGGTTAGGTTCTCCAAATGTAAAAGAAGAATTAAGGAGCTGTGAGCTGACAGCTTTAACAAGTGCTGCTCCTCCCTGGCTGTTCCCAGCTGCAGCCTCAGGAAAAGCCAAGGTCACAGAGCCAGAGCCCCAACCCCTGAACTGCCCATCCTGCTCCCTCCTGCCCAGCTCAGACACCATTTCATCCTGGAGCAGAGATCCCAAGGGTCTGCTCTTCCAACAGGCTTCAGGACAAATGAAGTCTGTGAGAGGAAGAGACAAATTCAGCTCTGCCATGTGCACAGACAACATCACTGCCCAGCCCAAGCATGAGGCTTCAATCCCTAAAATCACAGGTCCAGTGAGGCTGGGAAAAGCCACAGCCAGGTGCATTTCAAGCCCTTCTGGGCATGGGGACTGCCCCCTGCCCTGGGCATCTGTGCCAGGGTTGGACAATCCTTTCCCAAGGCAAGTTTTGCTGCCAGGCTGGTGGGGGTTGAGGGAAGGAGCTGAGAGTGCTGGATGGAGATTTGAAGGCCATAACTCCATAGAAAGCAGCTCCTCTTGGCTCTGCTGCCCACAGAGTTGTTTAACTGTTTTTTCTTGCCTTCAACTGAGTCAAACACAGCTGGAAATTCCAAATGGCCTCAAATCAGGAAAAACCTTCAACTAAACCCCCCCCCAAGGTTTTGTCCCTGTAATCTGCTCTGCTCCTAATGTGCCCTCTCTGCCCCACACCTGCAGGCCTGGCTGCATTGGCAGGGCTCCTCCAGCCTAGCAATTCCCACCTGCCAGCCCAGCCGTGTCCCTCCATCCATCCAGGCAGGAGCCAAAGCCAAGGAGGGTCTCAGCAAAGAGCCCACCCTGCCCATTCCCTGTGCCTGGTGCATTTTTCAGGCTGTTGGGGTCACTTTGGTGTCTTTTGCTCTTTCAGGAGGATACAGACCCCACATTTAGGATGGAGTGAGCCAGACTTTGTTACAAGGTCCAGCACCAACATCCCCCTGTGTGTGGTTCCTCCATGTCCCCTGTGTGTGGTTTTTTTCCATGTGCCCTGTGTGTGATTTCTCCATGTCCCCTGTGTGTGGTTTTTCCATGTGCCACCATGTTCTCCATCCGGTGTGGCCAAACCAGTCCAAGCCCAGCTCCAGGAGCCCTGTCCTGAGGGCACCAGTCCTGTTGGGTGGCCCTGGCAGTGTGGGACAGACGTGGCTCTGAGCTGGGAGCCCTCAGCACGAGGGAAGCTCAGTCCCTGAGCCCAGGCACTGCCCCCTCCATCTGAGATCAGTCACATGCCAAAGGGACTTGGTAAGTAGTTCTCATATTTTCTTGGCATCTCCCTGCTTCCCAGCCCACCAAGAGCCAGGGAAAGGGGTTGGCACCAGGCTCAGGTGCTCACACAGGGCAGCAGCCCCTGCCCAGGAATGGGATCCTGACCCAGTCCCAGTTCCCAGCCCTGGCTGGGGGATGTCCCCAGAGGGGAGGAGAGAGTTTGGCTCCTAACTCACAAGAGAAGGGAAACAGCCATCCATGAGCACTGGGGACAGCCCAGAAACCCCAAATCCTGGGCTGATCCCAGCATGGGCAGGAGGGCAGGGATGTGGATTCTGCCCCTGTGCCCAGGTGAGACCCCACCTGCAGAGCTGCCCCAGCCCTGGCCCAGCACAGGCAGGAGCTGGAGCTGCTGGAGGAGCCCAGAGGAGGCTCCAGGATGAGCAGAGGGATGGAGCAGCTCTGCTGGGAGGAAAGGCTGGCACAGCTGGGAATGCTCACCTGGACAGGAGAAGCTTTGGGGTCACCTCAGTGTGGCCTTGCAGGGCCTGAAGGAGCTCTGGGGGAGCTGGAGAGAGACTTTGGACAAGGGATGGAGGGCTGCTGTGCCCCCGGGCTCCTTTCTGCCCCTTGATCCCTCCCTGGCAGCTTTTCTTCCCCGAAATGCAGGGCAGGCTTAGGGCTGCCCGACTGTGTCACTGCCCCGGGGGGACACACGACCCCCGCCCGCCCCTCCTGTGCCCCGGGGCGAGCGCACGGGGAGCAGGAGAAGGGAAGGGTTCAGCTTGGAACGGAATATTTGCATCCACACGGAGCCGAGGCAACACTTGAAATAAAACCACCTTGTTCAGCCGTGCCAGTGATGCCAGGGCGTGTTGGCAGCTGGGAATGTCTGTCCCCTGTCCCCTGCCCCAGCGGGTGCTGCGGGAGCGGGTCTGTGCTGCCGGGATGTGCCAGCAGCAGCCCTGGCTCCTCACCTTGGCCTCCCGTCCATGGGGCGTGTCCCCGAGCCTGGCGGGGACAGAGCCCGGCTGGTCCGGGGGTGGGCTGGGGTGGGATAATGGGGTAATGGATAATGGGATAATGGATGGGATGGGATAATGGGGTAATGGATAATGGGATAATGGATGGGATGGGATAATGGGGTAATGGATAATGGGATAATGGATGGGATGGGATAATGGGGTGGGATAATGGGATAATGGATGGGATGGGATAATGGGGTGGGATAATGGGATGGGATGGGATGGGATGGGATGGGATGGGATAATGGGATGGGATAATGGGATGGCATGGGATGGCATGGCATGGGGTAATGGAATGGGATGGGATAATGGGGTAATGGATAATGGGATAATGGATGGGATGGGATGGGATAATGGGATGGGATAATGGGATGGCATGGGATGGCATGGGGGAATGGGATGGGATGGGATAGGATGGGATGGGATGGCATGGCATGGCATGGCATGGCAAAGCTGCTGAGCTGCCTGGCTGTGGCCAATCCTCCCCCAGAGGAAGGCTGGGAAGAAGGACAGGCCTCCACTGAGGCTCTGGCATGAGCTAGGTTGCTGGCCAGTGGGAGGTACACTGTTCAGCCTGTGCCAACACCTGCTTCGACTGTGGAAGATGCTAGGAGGAGAAGGAAGGACGGGGGGAGGAGTCAGAAGCTTATGTTGTTTATTCGTGGGAATGCTGTGTCTGGGGCTCCAATTATTAGAGGAACTGGTCAGTTTCTGAACCCTCCCATTATAATTGGTATAACCATGAAGAAAATTATTACAAAAGCGTGAGCCGTGACAGCTACGCTGTAGACTTGGTCATCTCCTAGAAGTGGAGAGCCCAGTGGAGGGCCTGCAAGGTCACCTCCAGAGTCACCTCCCTGCTCCCTACCCCTGGCATGACACAGAGGTGACCACACCGAGGAGGGATTTTGTCACCCTGCCATCCTGTCCCCTGTATGGGCAGTGCCAGGCCCTCCATGGGGACAGCTCACCACAAAGACCAGCTGCAGCTCTGTGGGTTTGCTCTTGTGTATGCAAAGAAATCCTCAAATCAAAGGCAAAGCCCTGTGCCCAGCTGGGACCCCGAGGAGTGCCCAGAACCTCGGGGTGTCTGTGCTGCCCCTTCCTTCCCCACGGCTCTGCCCAGGGCAGGGCTGGGGCCCCCCTGCTCCAGCAGCTCCCAGCAGGAGCAGAGGAGCTTGGGATGGGATAATGGGATGGGATAGGATAATGGCATGGCATGGCATGGCATGGCATGGTGGTTCTTCACCTGGCACCTGGCCTGCAGGCAGATGTGGTGTCCACACTTACCAGCCCTAATGCAGCACCCAGGGGAGAGATGTCCCAAGGCAAAAACAAAGATAAAAAAATCTGCTAAACCATCAAACTTGGGATGAAGAGCTTATTAAGGATCTTGGAAGGGGGAGGAGGAAGAAGAAAGATGTGCTGGGTTTATTTGAAGCAGACATTGGGAACCACTGTGGTTTTCCCAGGCCCATCCACCCCCAGGCTGCCCCGTGCCTTTATCCTTCCCTAAATCACCTCCCCTCAATCACCAAAGGGAATTGTTTGAACGAATTTTAGATTAAAATTAAAGAGTGAGAGCTTCTCCCTCCTAAAACCTCATTTTGGGTTAATCCTGTATTTATCCTAAATGTGAATGAATCAAATAACTGAAGGACAAGGACGTCAGAACGAGTGTCATCATGGAGAGGTTCCCATTAGCCTGTGTGGGATTACATCCATTCCATTCCTGCTGGAGAACCTGGATTAACCCTTCCTGTGGCCCCATCACCCCTGGGAATCCTCTCTGCTGCTGTCCCTGGCTGTGCCCTGTGCTGGGGGAGCAGCAGGAGAACAGCCCATGGATCATCCCTTTGGGATGGAGGGGGAATAAATAACACAGTCCTGACAGGTCCTGATGAGGAGCAGGGGAGGTGGCAGGATGGGGGAAACTGGGGAGAGAAATGGGAATGAAATGGAGAGGACAGGCAGGTGACAGTGTGCCAGTGGAGCCTTGGCTGGGCTGGCTGGTCACCCTGTGGCCAGGCAGGATCTCCTCAGGGATGGAGGGGACAAGAGGGGCCAGCCTGCAGGAGAAAGGCCTTGGACACACCTGGAATTTTGGTAAATGCTGTTGGACACATGTGGAGCTGTGGTTTGGGGAGCTGCTGGTCAGAGGGGATCCTTCACACAGGGTCCACCTGTGCAGCCCCCTGGAAACTCCAGCTGGAGCTGCTGGAGGAGCCCTGAGGAGGTTCCAGGGGGATCAGAGGGACAGAGCAGCTCTGCTGGGAGGAAGGGCTGGGAGAGCTGGGAATGCTCACCTGGACAGGAGAAGCTTTGGGGTGACTGAATTGTGGCCTTGCAGGACCTGGGGAGCTGACAGAAACATGGAGAGACTCCCTGAGAGCCAGGAGGGGCAGCTGGGCAGAGGAGCTCAGGGAAGGGACCTTCCCCATGGAGTCCCCCTAGCTTGGACTCTCCTTCCAGAGGGATCATCCTTGGCTGGGAGTGTGACCCTGAAGAATGACCTGGAAGGGCAAAAGGGGTTCTGGAGGTGGGTGGGGGGAGAGGCTCAGGATCAGGAGGAAGGGGGAAATGAGGGCACCCCTGGCATGGGCTGGTTCCCATGGTCACCCCTGCTGCTCCTTCCCAGCCCCTTCCCAAAGCTCAGCCTAGCCCAGACCCCACCTGGGGGGGCTCATAGCCCCAGGGCCCTCATGCAGGAGTTGGGAGGTTTTCCCAGAAGGATTCAGAGGCCCAGGCAGGAGCAGCCCCAGGGATGAGCACAAGTTTCCATGCAGGAAATGCCCCAGCCAGGACAATGCTCAGCAATGATCCCCTGGCCTGCTCCAGAGCAGAGAGGGAACCCCTCCACTCCCCTCTCCAAAGGATCACCAAGGAGACATCAGCAGGACAGCCCTCACCAACACCTCCTCCCCAGGAGCTTTTCCTCCTGTGCTTGTTCACTGAGTGACAAAAGGTCTCAGGATTTTGTCACAAATAATGAAAACCAGGTGCAGGAGCAGGTTCCAGCTCCAAGACTCCTTTGTGATTCCTGGCAGCTCCTGAGGCAGCCTGGCTTTGCACAGAGCAGGACTGAGGCTGCTAAAAACACAAACCTGCTCCTGCAGGGTTTATTTGGATTGCAGGAATCCTCAAGTTCAAGGGAAAAGAGGCAGCACCTGCAACCTGCACTGGGCCATCTGAGCAGCGCAATCCTGTCTGGCACCAGCCTGCCAGCACCCCCTTCATCCATGGAAAGCACATTTCCCAGGTGGAACTGACAGTGGAAATCCCTGGGCAGCTGTCCTGTTCCAGTTTCTGCTCTTGTCATTCCCAGCTGGGATCACCCCCCTGCTCTGCCCTCATCTTCCCTGGCAGTCACAGCAGGAAAGGTGGAGGGCACCAGTTTCTGCAGCTTAGGGGAGAGAAATGAAGTGGTGACACTCATGAGCTCAGATGTTAAAGAAAAGAAATAAATAAAAGAAGAAAACTTTGGAAGAAATGAAAGGGAAACAAATCCCAAAGCCGGGGCTGTTCCTGTGAGGGGCACCTTGAGGAATGAGCAGCACTGAATGAAAATGGATTGAGGGAATGAGAGCAGAGAACAGTTCCAGTCATGAAATCACAGAACAGCCTGGGTTGGAAGGGAGCACAGGGGTCATCCAGGCCAGCCCCAGACACCCCAACAATCCCAGCCTGGGCATCCCTGGCAGCTCCTGGAGCTCTGGCAGCCTCGGGGCTGTGCCCATCCCCTGGGCAGTGCCAGCACCCTCTGGGGGAAGAACCTTTCCCTGATCTCCACCCTAAAGCTCCCTGGCCCAGCCCCAGCTGTTCCTGTTCCTGTCCCAGGAGCAGAGATCAGCCCTGAGCAGGTGGAGCTCAGAGCCCTCAGCAGCTCCCCGGGGTGTGTGCCTGGCTTTGGGGCAGGAATGCTTCTCCCAAGAAGCTTTTGCTGGGGGCAGCTGCTTTAGTGGGTGAGCGATGGGCCAGGAGGGCACGGGGTGGGGAGGGACCTCAGGAGCCCGAGGGGTTTGGCTACCCCAGCCCAGGATGGCACAGCTGGGGCAGAGCCAGGGTGAGCGATGCCAGCGAGGAGCTGCTGGCCCCGTGTGCCACCCCCTTGGTGGGCTGGGACTGGCAGCAGCCGGGGCTGCAGGGATGCCCGGGCTGTGGGATGAGACCGGCGGTCACAGCTGAGCGGGGCCGGCCCGGGCCGTGCCGTGCCCAGGGAAATGCAAACCCCGGTCCCTGCCCAGCCCGGGCCGTGCCGTGCCCAGGGGAATGCAAACCCCGGTCCCTGCCCAGCCCGGGCCATGCCGTGCCCCATTCCGTGCCCTCTCCTCGTGCCCTGGCCAAGGCAGGGCTCTTCCCTCCTGTTCCAGATTGCAATGCAATGTTTTCTACTCCCATCTGTATGGCTGATTATCTTTGTCAGATGGGCAGTTTGCCTTATCTCTCTCTGAGTGATCACACCCACTCCTCTCTCGGGAGGGGACATCTGCTGATAACAGCCATTGAATGTCCCTGCATGGCTGATAAGAACTGCAGCATCCACTGGGAGATGTGAGCCCAGAGGGAGGAGCCAAGCATTGCTACCCAGATATAATCCAGAGGTTTGGAGACACCAGCACGGCTTCTCCATGGGATTCCCCAGAGGAACAGCAGCTGCCTCTTCTTCCACTGGATCTTCGGAGGAAGAATCCATCCTTCTCTCCAGGATCCCTGCTCCAGCAGAACCAGCCCTGACACTGCAGAAGGGCTGAGCCACATTTCCAATTGGACTGCTACCAACATCCCACAGGGTGTCAGGTTGTGTTCTGACTCTGTCAGTGCTGTTCTACTGTACTGCATTGTTTATTTTATCCTTTTTTTTTTTCCCCTATTAAACAACTGTTATTTCCTACTCCCATATTTTTGCCTGAGAGCCCCTTAATTTAAAATTTATAGCAATTCGGAGGGGTGGGGAGGGTTTACATTCTCCATCTCAGGGGAGGCTCCTGCCTGCCTTAGCAGACTCCTGTCTTTCCAAACCAAGGGACCTCCCCATCTCCTACTGCAAACATCATTCCCAAGCCAATTCAACCCTCACTTCAGTAAAATTGAAAAAGAAAACCTAAACTAATCCAAAGGAATCTTTTTGCACGACCTCAATCCATTTAAGGCAGGATCTTTTCCAGAATGATAGGAACCATTTATCATTAAAAAAATATCTGTGTCACATTATTGCCTCTGTGACTGATGGCATTACAGACACTGATGGAGCATTAGATGTGACATCACACATTTCTGTTATTTAAAGGGACAAAGTCAAGTTAAATTTACCAGTCAGGGGGATGAGACAGCGAACAAATCCGCTTCATTAAAACTGCTCCTGACTCCTGTCAGAGTGCTGTGATTTGTTCAAATACACATAATTTCCTTTCCCATTCTATTAGTACTGGAGAGAGAGACATGGTGTCAAAATCCAGATCAAAATGATGGAGCACTGCCAGAGACACCCAGGGTTTGTCAGCCGGGGCTGCCGATCCCTCCAGGAGCTGAGGAATTGTGAGGAATTGTGTCCTGCTGCTCCCAGGCTCCCCCAAACCTCCCCCAACTCCCACCTGGCTGCAAAGCCTCCCCTGGAGAAGCCTCAGGGGAGCAGGGAAAAACCCCCTGAGCGTATTTTGCCTCAGCTGCAGAAACATTCCCTGATTTCTGGAGCTCCTGGGCCTGACACAGGCTGCAGCTGGAGTCAGGATATAAAGTGCAGAGGGCCAAAGGGAGAAGGAATATCTGATGGGATGGAGGTGGGAAGGAGGGTGAGGGACCAGGCTGCTCAGAGGCTGCAGCACTTCATGCTGTGAGGAAAATAATGAACACCTCAAATGAGAGGGGACCAGAGCCTGGAGATGCCAGGATAGGAAGAAATGTGCCATGGAGGGTCCAGGGAAACAGCAATAAAGGTGCAAGTAAAGATTTTCAAGAGTGTTTTAGGAAGCTTCAATTCCCTTTTATGTAGGACTTTAATTTGCATGGGCTGCCAGTGAGATCTAAGCTACAGAGAACCTGACCTCAGGATATTTAAATATCTCAAACACAGTCTGGGCTCAGAGGATGGAAGATTTTCACTCTCAAGAAGTCCCTCAGCATGACCAGCATCTTCCAAAGCCTCTGGCCAGACTCCTGCAGATCCATCCCAGGAGCCTGAGCCACTGCAGGAATGGGATTGGAGGCAGACTGCAAGCTTTGCCCAAAATCCCATTTCTGCAAGAGAACACGGCTGACCTTGGCCAAGGAGCCATCTGGCCCAGGAGCCAGGCCCTGAGCAAGGCCCAGCCCGGGCTGGGGCCTGCAGAGCCGGGCAGGAGGAGCCAGCTGGGACCCAGAGGGATCACAGGCTGTGGGAGAGGCTCAGAAAACACAGAAAACATGGACAAGGAGAAGAAAGCAGCGGCAGGGAGCCCCCAGGCCCTGCCCTGGCCCTGCCCTGGCCAGGCCCTTGTCACGATCTGTCCTTACGAACGGGGCTCGTGATGGTTCCTGGATTTGATTTCAGGGTGCAAAAAACTGACACGGCACAGGGGATTTGCAGTGATAATCAAAACAAATGCAGCTTTATTGAAATAACCACAGCAAAAATACGCTGGGGAGGGAAATGGGGAAAAAAAGGAGAAAATAAGGGAAAAGAGGGAGGAAAAATAATGGATGTAGAGCTACCAAACGTAGTACTGCAGAGTCCTTCCGTATCCTGGCGATGGAGTTCACCAGGCCACGTCTGGGGAGATCTCAGAGGCACAGTTCATCAGGACCCCAATTATACTCTTTTCGACGGGGGAAGGGGGTGGATTTTGCAATTGAAACAAAGGTAATTTATTGTATCTTTAGGGGGGAAGAATAAGGGTGCACACAGTCCCAGTTAGGCAGCATGTGAGAGCCATTGTTTTCGTGGTCCACTGCCTGCCCCTGTGCTTGCTTTGGGCAGCATTCCTTCCCCCCCCTACACCTCCCCCGAGTTGGGGGTTTCAGTGCCAGTCTCTGGAAGAAGGTGAGAGGGGTCTTCTCACACAGGGATTGCATGTCTCGGTCCCTTGATGAAGAGGCTTCTTACATCTCTGCTTGTCTGTCACAGTGGTTATGGACGGATGAGAGGGGTCTTCTTTTGGAGGGGGGACCACCCTAAAGCTTAGGAGGAGTCCAGCCAGGCTGAGAGGTGGGGAGGATTCCAGAGCTATTGTGCAAAAGGGCAGGGTGCCCCTTTGAGCTCAGTGCAGCATATAGCAAACAGCACCTGTGAAAACAGCAGCTTAGCAATGCCCTCAGGCCTCAGGCACATGACTTTCCCCCTGTAGGATCAGCAGACATGCGGGGTTTTGTTTTTTCGGTGGTCTCTCCAAAGACGATTGTGAGGCAGATGAGGGATCTTTGGGACAGACTCTCACAGCCCTGCCCTGCCCTGCCCAGCCCGGTGCCAGGGACAGCAGCACAAGGGGATGGTGCAGAGTCCATCGGGGTGCCCAGCACGGAGGGTTTGGGATCACAGGCGGGGCAGGGCTGGGAAGGGCACTCTGCAGCCCTGGTGCTCAGGGTGGGTGACCTGGGCACAGCCCTCTGCCCCAGGGCCCAGCTGGTTTTACCCCTGGTGAAGCAGCTCCCAGGAGAGGCTCCCTGTAATGCTACAGGGAGGAACAGCTAACCCCCCCCCAGTGAAAGGGCTTTTCTGTTCCATTCCACGCTTGCAGCCAAGGAAACTTCTCCAGATCCATTTGATCTCCCCTTCTCACCCAGCCCAGGAGGAACAGGGCAATCTCCACATTCCACTCTAATCTCCATGTCCATCCATCCAGGAGTTTTCTCCTCCCAGGAGCCCTCTGGCCCATCCCTGGCCCAGACCAGGCTCCCCAGGGATGCTGTCCAGTGCTGTCCAGCAGGGACATTCCCCCTCCTCTCTTCTCTTCCACAGCCAGCTCAGCCCTGTGCCAGCCTCTGGGAGGGAGGTCCCCACCAAATTCCTCATGGGAAGCTCCTGGCTCCCTCAGTCATGGTTCCAGGCATCTCCTCTCCAATGGGACACCCTGGTGGGTTGTTAAACCCCTCCAAAAGTCCCTCCCTGTGTGTGGGAGTGCCCCTGGGCACACAGCCTCAGGCACCAGGATGTGGAATCCATTCCTGCTCCTGGATTTCCTCAGGAGGCTCCATCCCCCAGGGGCAGCATCTGTGCAGCACCAGGAGGGGCACAGAAGGCAAAAAAAAAGCAGAGAAGAATCAAATGTGACTCACTTCAGGGTCTCCAGGATTTTGGCTGGCTGTGGCTTGGAGCTGGCTCAGTTCAGTTCTCCCCCTTGTCCCAGTTCCTGCCAGGGCTTTATTTCCTCATCCCAAAAATACAGAATGAACAGAGAAGCTCTGGAGGATTCAGGCACTTGAATGCATCACAAATGTGCTGCTTCATAAATCCTGGTGTGGCTGAGGGCTTGGAAGCTGCAGGAAGGGATTGATGGATGGGTTTTTCCATTCTTATTAAGCCTAAAAAACACTTTCCCAGGAGCTATAAGGCCTTGAAACCTCCTTCCTCCTGTCTTTGGGACACCGAAGGGAAAGGGAAAAAATAAGAATATTTCTTCTCCTACCATTTTCTCAAGTAGACACAGAGCAAATCCCTCACCTCTGGAAGGTTTTGTCTTCCCATTTGTGCAGGTGGGGCTTGGTCAGGGAGTTCCTACTGTACCTGGGGCTCTGAGAGAGGGTGGCTGTGCCAGGCTCCCCATGGACACAGGACCCACCTTCCTGCACCCATTAGTGACAGAGCCTGGAGTCCCAGGGCTGTGATGGATAAAGCTTCATCCTGAGCTCATCAGCCTCCCAAAACTTCATATTTTTGTGCCTCCAGGTGAGGATAGAACATCTCCAATCCATCATTTCCAGCGGAGCAGGGAAAATGTGGCTACAGTCCCAAACTGTTGCTCTGGGAATGGTGTTCATGACTCAGCCACGGCTCCTGGTGTGGAACTGGACAAGAATAAACCCTTCCCTTGTCCCTCTGCCACCTGCAAGGGCAGCTCTGAAGGGTCCATTTTGCTCCCAAATTTTTGCTGCTCTTCTGTTCTAAAATTAGAAACTGTCATGGCCAGAGATGGTTGAAAAAGTCACACAGTCACAGTCACCCAGGTTTTTCTTGTATAAATCACAGAATCACAGAGTACTGCAGCTAAAACCTCCTCTGAGATCACTGAGTCCAACCACCCCAGCACTGCCAGGGCCAGCACTGCCCCCTGTGCCCAAGTGCCCCATGCACAGGGCTGTTAAACCCCTCCAGGGATGGGGACTCCACCCTGCCCTGGGCAGCTGTGCCAGGGTTGAATTTCCATAAAGGAATTGTCCCAATGTCCATCCTGAACCTTCCCTGAGGCCGTTCCCTCTGCTCCTGTCCCTGTTCCCTGGAGCACAGCCCAACCCCCCCGGCTGTCCCCTCCTGGCAGGAGCTGTGCAGAGCCACAAGGGCCCCCTGAGCCTCCTTTGCTCCAGGCTGAGCCCCTTCCCAGCTCCCTCAGGAGTTCTCCAGCCCCTTCCCAGCTCCATTTCCACCCTGATAATGCAAAGCTCATTTGTGCTGACTCAGCACCTTCACTCAATGGTGGTCACAGCCGGGGGTCTCTGAACAGCCAGCCCTTAATCCCTTGGGATTTCACCCATAAAAAAGCCTCAGTGAGGACCCTCAGCCACTTGTCATGGGCTGATGGCACCTGGTGGCCACGAGACTGTGCTGAGTTTTTTGGGCTGTGATGGGTTTGGGAGTGACAGACATGGAGAGCTCAAAGGAAAATGTCCAAACTCCCAACTGATCCAGGCCAGCTCTTATTAGAAATGCAAGAAAAGTAACCAGGCATATGCAGGTAGCAGCAGGATGATTTATTTTATTACCCCTACAATTATTATTAGAGCTCAGAAGCTCCTGAGGCGCAGCAGGACCATTGGAATAAAGCATGGAAGCAAAGTGCAGAGAAGGAAGAGAATAGAAGTGAGGTATGCAAACACCCCATGCACCAGGAAGTCCTGTGATCCAGGATTAACAGTGCTCTGGAAATGGGAGCCTTGCTTGGGAAAGCCAAGGAGCAGCTGTTGGAACTGGAGTTTAAAGCAGGCAGCACCGCACAGTACTGGATTTTGAAGGGAATGCCAAGACTGGGGGATCACAGGGAGGAGAATTCACCTTTGGTGTCCTGGGTTGGCTGTATGATGCTTTTATCCCCAATTGTCTTGTTCTGTTCATGCTGAATAATAAGTTTTGCACTTTTAAGGCTTATTGCAGAGAGTGAAGGGGGAGAGAAATGCACAGGTTTTTTTTCCTCCAGACATTGCACTCACTCCCCCACATTCCTCCTCCTGGCCTGTTGTTGTCTGCGGACAGACAGCAGGACAGAGCTCTTCTTTTGCTTTTTAGTTAGTGTTAGCTAGCTGAGGCAAAGATGTTCCCTGGACTGTGTATTTTTCCCTTTTCTTTGGACCTCTTGAAACCTGCTCTGGACACCCAGGGCAGCACCGGCAGCTCACATTTCTGGCCCACCAGGCCGGGCCCGGCCTGCGACAATTCCAGCACCGGAGGGACTGATCAGAGATTGAGTGAGCGGCAAGCCTGGGGAGGGGGTTTTTTCTCAGTTTGTCATCTCTTTTAGAGTGGCAAGGGGTTTCATTGTTTGATATTGTTTTAGTTTTATTGTTTAATAAACAGTTTTTTCCACCTTTCTCCAAGGAGGTATTTTTTCCTCCTGGACCAGTTGGGGGGGGGGGGGGGGGGGGGGGGGGAGGGGCCGACTGGACTGGTTTTTTTCCCACTGGAGCTCCTTGGGGGATTCTTCCCCAAATTTACTCTAAACCTGGACATTTGGTCACCCTAGGGCTCTGCTGGAGATGGACCCTGGATGGACAGAGCCAGCTGTGGGCTCAGGCCCAGGGCACACAACAGTGACCCCAAGCTGTCCCTGCAGCCCCCTCCCAATCCAGGGCTCCACGGGGGTCCCTGGAAGGGAACAGGCTGGGGGTCCTTGGCTCAGGAGCAGAGCTGGGAACACCTCCCTGCCTTACTGCATCCCCTGCACTCGGTGCTCCCCAGCTTACCGGGCTCCTGCTCACTCCAGGGGCTGTGGGGATCCCCCCACACTCCCAGATTTGCCTGGGTATACAGCTGGGATCCTCTTCCATCGAGTCCCCTGGAGCAGCAGCTCAGCCCAGCTCAGTAAACTCATCCAACCCATCCAACCCATCAAACCCACCAACCCATCAAACTCATCCAATCCATCAAAACCACCAAACCCACCAAACTCATCCAACCCATCAAACTCATCAAACTCACCAAGCCCACCAAACCCACCAAACTCATCCAACCCATCAAACTCATCCCTGTGGCCTGAGCAGCTGCAGTGCTGATGCCTTAAGGAGCTGGAGCAGAGGCTGGATGGGGTTCAGAGGAATAAAGTGGAGATTTATTGAAGTGCCTTCAAAGGCCACACCCTGGCAGTACCAGAGCCACAGTCATGGCTCTGCCCAGATGGCTCCAAGATGGAAGCAAAAGGAGCTTGGTCATGAGATCTTACATTTTATAAATCTTAGTCCATTTGCATGTAGGAGCCAACTGTCCAATTAACAGCTTCAAATAATGAAGTTTCATCCTCCTTGCTTGCTTGCCTGCCCTCCTCTCCTCACAGTGTTTATGCTTTGAGCCTGAAGTTAGAAGAGACTGTCCCTGAGTCTCCAGCTAGAATGGGATTGTTTTGTCTTCACCACTCTGTGAAAAGATCCTAGTGACACTTAATGTAAAGCTAAAAGCTGCACACCAAAACAGAACAGAGAAACTCAAACCCCAAGGTATCAGTGCCAGCCCAGGCAGGGGTGACACCCACACAGAGCAAAGGCCACCACAGGTCACCTTGTGTAACTTTTCACCCCTCCTGGAGCCCAGGGCCTCAGCAGGGCCCTGACTGATCAATGCCAGGGATCAGGAAAGGAGAAGAGATGGAAAAGCAAAGGGCTGGGACATTGCTCCTGCAGCAGAAACCTGGGGTGGTTCCAGACCAGAGCCTGAAGAGGAAGGGACTGAAACAGGACAGGAAAGGAAGGACTGGCCAAGCAGGACCCTCTTGGTTATCCTGAACAGCCCCAAGCCTCTCTTGGCTCCTTGGTTATCCTCTCCTGGTTATCCCACTTGTTCTCCCTGGGTTTGCTCACAGCAAAACCCCTCCTTCTCCTCCCAACTGAGCTCAGGCAGACATGAAGCACCTCTTTCAAAGCAGGGAAGACATTTGGTTTTGTACAAATGTTCCTTGTGCTCTGCACAGGAGGATGTGTTTGGGAGGGCACAAAGCTGACATCAAGAACTCCCTAAATCCAAGTTCTGAAATGCATCCACCATGGAGCCCCAGCTGCCCAAGGTGAGGTGCTCACAGCAGCTCCTTCACTGTCTGGGGGTTCCTCCCTTCTCTGCATGTGCCAGCAAGACTATTTCTATTTTTCAATCAAGTCTCCATCAGTGTTTTTGCTTTCTTCCTGAGTTTTGTTGGGTTTCAGGACCCTGCCAGTGTGAGGTTATCAGTAAAGCTTTCCTCAGCTCGTGGGTGTGGTGCTGAGGGCAGGTCAGGGTGGGGTTGCCATTGCAGCCCTTCCCTGCTGGCTGATCCAATGGGAGACAGAGAACTCCAGAGTGGGTTCCTGGCCCCGGGACCTTGGGCAGGGCTTTGCTTTTGGCTCAGTCCCGGCTGTTGCTGTGAGCACACCAAACCCAGGCTGGGGTGGATTAAGGGCTCAGCTCCATTGCTTTCCCAGGGAATCAGGCCACCTCTGGAACAGCTGGGTTTCCCAGGAAAAGAGGAGGCTGTGCTGGGAAGGGCAGGGGACGATTGCCCCTCAGTTCAGTGAGGATGGGAGCAGGCACAGCTGGGCACCAAAAACAGCCTGAGCATCCGAGCCCACAGGCAGCAGCCTCTGAAGGAACACCACACAGGTGCTCCTTTAACATGTGCAGAACGTGCACCAGGAGCCTGGGACACCTTCCTGGCCTTAATGGGGCTCTCACACAGAACTGAGGCAAAGTCAGGAAACGGTTCAGGCAAAGACCCAGGAGAAATTCCCAAAGGTGCTGGCATTTCCAAACTGCAGGGGGAAGGGCGAAGGGCAGGGACTGAGCCCAACCCCTCCTTCCAGAAATCACCGCTGTGCTCCCAGCACTGCTGCAGCTGTGCCTTCCCTGTGCCTTTAACTGGAGCTTGGTCCCGCAGTTACCACCAGCCCCTGTCAGGGTGATGAGTGTGAGCACTAAAGGCTTTGCATTTTTAATGGAGGAGTGGAGCTCTCACGGCAGGGAAGCTCTGGCTGAGCAGCCCCCCTGCCTCTGGAGCTGGCTTTGGAGGGGAGCTCAGTTTGGCCTCGTTTATTGGTGCAGAATGTGCTGTGCCCGCTGCTCTCCTGCCCACCCAGCACAGCCCCGAGCTCAGAGTCCCGAGCGAGCCCTGCCCTGCCCAGCCCAAACACTGCCCAGGCAAAGGTACAGCCGTGCTGTGCCACCGCCCTCCCTCCCGAGGAACTGGTGAATAATTAATGCAGCCACTTAACTCCATTTGACCCCGAGAGTGAATATTGACAGCCGAGAAAAGGCGGGGCAGGGCTGGGATCCTGCCCTGATGCCACCAACCTGGACATGGAACTGGAGCAGAGATGGTGAAGAGCCCCCAGGCAGCCCCTGGCCCTGCAGGATCCATGGGGCTGAGGCTGTGCCCATACAGCCTGCACCCATGGGGCTGTGCCCATTCAGGGGCTGCTCTGCACCATCTGGGGAGAGGCGGCTCCAGGAGGGCTCTGGAAGGGCCCAGCAGGGTGGGCAGGAGAGGGGAGAGGCAGACCCAGCTCTTGCAGCTGCTTTTCTCACTCACACTTCGGCATCCCAGGCCTTCCTCCCAAAGCCTGGCTTTGGTGTTCAGGGTTTAACAGCAGCAGAACAAATCCATGGCCAGCAGAATTCCAGGGGACACTGAGAGCACAGGAGTGTTAGCCAAGGGGTTAAAGCCCCACAGCATTGCTTTGTTTGGCTGAAGCACACTGGTACAGGACCAGGGCACACCAAGTCACACCAAAGGGTCCAGCAGGCAGAGCTGGGGCTCAGGGAGCTTGGACCATCCTCCAGGAGCTCCTGGAACCCTCTGGAGCAGAGCTGTATCCCCATGGGAAGTGTGTGAGACCCAGATAACCTGGAGGCACAGCAACACCAGGGTTTGTGGGGATGTTTCTGGGCTCCTGCCTGTGGAAAAGGAGCTGATGAACGTCCTGGAGCTGCTTCCCCTTGTTCTGCACAGCAGATTTACAGCACAGCCCTGCAAGGACAGCTGCTGTCCTCGGGAAGGACAGGCACTGCCTCTCGTCCTCCTCCTCCTCCTGGCCCAGCAGCTCCTGCCCTGGCTCTGAGATCCTTTAACAAAACCCCAGCCCTGGCTCCTCCCTCACCTTCCCCAGGCTCAGCTTTTGTCCCCTCCCTGCAGAGCCCCCGGTGCTGCTCTGGAGCTGGGCTGGCCCTGCAGGGACCTGCCCGGGGTCCCCCCAGCCTCTGATCCCCTCCTCTCCCTCGTTCCCAGCCCTGAGGCACCAAATCCCTGCTCTGCCTCCCAGCCCCCTGTGCTGTGGCCATCCCCATCCTCCGGCTCAGGGCCCTGAGCAGGGGGGCTCTGGGAGCCCTTCCCTGGCCCTGCTCCTGCACACAAATGTGTTCCCCTGCTCCCAGACATTCCCATCTTTAACCTGGTGAGATTAAACATTTTCCATTTAACGATTTCCAAGTGCCCGAGGGCTCTTGGCTCCCTTTGTTCTCCCTTCCCACTCCTACAGCCCAGAGGAGCCCCCCTGGGGGAGATCCACCCCTGCTGGCCTGGCTGGAGGCACCTGGCCCTGCAGGGCTCCTGGAGCTTTCACTCTCTGGAACAGGGAGAGCAGCTCCAAGTGACACTGGTGTTCATGTCACCAGTCCCTCCCACCCTCCACAAAGCTCCTCGAGGCTCACTGGAATTTTTGCCAAAAGGGTTTTGGTTTGGTTTCATGGGTTTATTCCCCCCCCACCCCGGCCCTTTCTCCTGCTAAATGCTGTCCCTGCTCTTGTGGCTCTTCCACTCATCTCTCTCATCCATTTCCCCATTTCCACCGCCCTTCCTTCCCCCTCCCTGCTGTGCCCAGGCTTTTCTCTCATGCATCATTCATCCCAGCTTCGTGCCTTCTTTCAGGGCAGCCTTCTGGGAGCTGCACATCTCCTTGAGTTCCTCCTCTCCTCCTGCCTTGCCCTGTTTTGCACTCACACACACTTTCCCTGGAGTTTTCCTGGGAATGTTGCATCCAAGGCAGAGCAGGAAGGAGGAGAGCAGCCTCCACACACCTTGCAGCAAACCTTGGGAGACTTCCATGGGATTTTGATGTGCAGAGCCTGGCCTTGGGCTGGGTTGGGCTGGCAGCTCTGGCACTGACACATGGCCAGGAGGAGGGGCCAGGGGGACACTGTGGTGTCCAGCACGGTAAAACTGCAGGGGGAATTGTCCAGGAGCTGCCAGGAATGTCCCCCAGGCTTTGGGAGTGCTCAGGGATGCTGTGCTGGCTTCCCTGGGCTGGTTCTGCTCCCAGCAGCACCTCTAGGAACAGATCCCACCCTTGCACCTGCCAGCTGGAATTTGAACTGGGGTCAGACACCCCCAGGCCACTGAGGTGTCCCTGCAGCTGCCACCACAGCAGGGTCCAGTACTGAAAGGGACAATATTTCCAGCCTGGATATTTCCATTGCAATTCTCTGTTGTTTGTGGCTGCCCCTGGACCCCTGGGAACCCAGGCCAGGCTGGGTGGGGCTCTGACCAAGCTGGGATGGTGGAAAGGGTCCCTGCCCATGGCAGGGGCTGGAAGAGAGGAGCTTTAGGGTCCCTGCCAACCCCAAATGCTCTGTGGCTCTGTGGTCACCAGTGACAGCTCAACACAGCAGAAAACTCCCCCAAGTCCCCCAGAACTGCATTTTTTGTGCTACAAATGGCAGTCCTGGGGAGCACAAAAGACAAACACAAACAGGAGGAAAAGCTTGGGAAGGCCTTTCCAGCCCCTTGGTGGAGCCTCCCAGACTTCTGTTGCTTGCAGAGGCCTGTGACTGTCCCAGCTCTGTTCCTGACCCTCTGTAAAAGCTGCTGAGGAATTCCCAGCTGTGCCCAGGGCTGCCAGGAGAGCTTCAGCTGGGATTTGGGCTCTGGCTGGGAGAGAGGAGGAGGCAAAGCCATCCCCCCCTCCTTCCATCAGGAGATGCTCTGGGTGTGTTCCCTGGAGGGTGGGATGAGCACACGGACAGAGCTTCTCCCCTGGGCCACAAATGCACACACAGTTCAGAGGCAGAGCAGAGCAAATTACTGCTGAGGAGACAGAATGGATTCATCCCAGCAGCAGCTCCTCCACTGGCTGGGGACTCAGAGAGCTTTTCCAAGCACCTCTGTAGCTCTTGTGCCTTGGGAGGGTGGATAAATAAAAATAACTATAACAAATATAAATAGAAAATTAAATATACAATTGTCGCAGACATCCTTTATGGAAAATCCTGTCCTTGGGATTTTCCTCCTGAGAAGCCGAGAGGCCTCAGGAACAAAATGTAAACATTGATTATCTGCTGCTGTGGAATGCAACAGGTGCATCTGGGATTGGTCTCATGTTGGTTGTTTCTAATTAATGGCCAATCACAGTCAGCTGGCTTGGACACAGAGCCCGAGCCACAAACCTTTGTTATCATTCCTTTCTATTCTATTCTTAGCTTAGCCAGTCTTCTGATGAAAACTTTTCTTCTATTCTTTTAGTACAGTTTTAATCTAATATATATTATAAAATAATAAATCAAGCCTTCTGAAACATGGAGTCAAATCCTCATCTCTTCCTGAACCCCTGTGAACACCATAATGATAAATATAAATACTTTTATAAATATAAATACCCTGTACACACAACAGCCACGTGGGTTTCCACCTTCCTTTTGTGTTGTTGAATGTTTGGCTGCTGTCCCCCAGGGGCTGTGGAAGGGCTGGAGCAGGGAAGGCCATCGGTGGGGTGGGATCTGGCCATGGGCAGCTCCATCCAAAGTGCCCCTGGAGAGCTCCTGGGAGTGCTGGAGCTTCTCCAGGCGGGTGAGGCCCAGGGGAGGTGCCCTCCAGGCAGCTCAGCCACATCCAGTGGCAAATCCCAGGGATCAGGGGTGTTTGGGCTCATCCCAGGGCACCCACCCAAGGGTGACTCCCACCCAAGGCTGGGATCCAGAGGAGGGGCCCATCCAGCTGTGCCCAAAGCACATCCCAGGAGAAATGCAGGACACCAGGAGTGCTCCAAGGTGGGCTGATCCCACCTGGAGCTCCAGGCCTGGAGGGCAGGGATCAGCTCCAATCCCTTACTCAGCGTTTGCAAAGCCCCACTCACTGTGGAGGGGATTTCAGATTAAGCTCTTTAAGCAACAAAGCAAGATCTCTCTTTTAAAGCTCTGCTTAATCCCATAATCCTGAGGGAAGGCCTCTCTCCCCCCAGGAAAAAGGAGAAGCAGTTTTTGCTGAGGGAGACATAATGAATTCATCCCCACAAAATCAGGTGATATTTGCTGATTGGGCACAGAGGGCCTTGGGGGAAGCTGGATTTTGGGTAACAGCTTAAAGATCTTGAAGGAAAAACCAGATACCCCCAAAACCACCCTAAAACCACAGGAAGAGACAATGGGGAGGGAAGAGGGTGTGAACACTGTGTGACTGTGTGACTGTGTGACAGTGCTCACAGGGGTCCCAGGATGAGGGAAGAGATGAGGATCTGACTCCATGTTTCAGAAGGCTGATTTATTATTTTATGAGATATATTATATTAAAACTATACTAAAAGAATAGAAGAAAGGATTTCATCAGAAGGCTGGCTAAGCATAGAAAAGGAATGGAATGATAACAAAGGCTTGTGACTGACGGACACAGTCCGAGCCAGCTGACTGTGATTGGCCATTAATTAGCAACAACCACATGAGACCAATCCCAGATGCACCTGTTGCATTCCACAGCAGCAGATAATCATTGTTTGCATTTTGTTCCTGAGGCCTCTCAGCATCTCAGGAGGAAAAGCCCTAAGGACAAGATTTTCCATAAACGTGTCTGTGACCCTGCTGTGGCGGCCCTGAGGTGCAGAGAGCAGGGCGGGTTTGCCTTGGCTGCAGGAGGGACTGGGGACTCAGTTATGGGACAGGGAGCAAAATCCCCCAGTGCATGGCTGGGAACCATTTAGGATGACCCAGGGCGAAGCTCAGCTCTTACACGAACAGCCCCTGCTTATTATGGGATGGAAGGCACCTCTGGAAGCCTCCAGCCCAATCCTCACTCAGTGGGGTCACTCCGGGGCTTGTCCAGGTCACAAAACCCTGCAGGGCCCAAGGCAGGCCCGGAGCCAGAGCATTCCCTGCACCTTCCCACCTTCCCAGGGAGGGAGGAGCTGCCGCTGCCCCTGCAGGAGTTTTGGATCTCCAGTGTGAAAAATGCATGTATTTTATGATTGGCTTTCACAAATATTAAAATGAATATTATATGTGTTGTGTTAGAAAGTAATGCTGTATTAATTCTCTTAAGTACTGTGTTAAATATCGTTTTAGGTTATAAAAACTGTTAAAATAGAAACAATGCTATGTAAGATGCTTTGTTTAACAGAAAGGACTTGCAGCGGGATAGCAGCCACAGGACACCCAAATCTTTCAGAGAAAGGGAATTTATTGCCTTCTTATCAGAACAAACTAACTTCTTCCCACCTTGAAGGCGTTGTTAGGATTAGAAGGAAGAAGTTGACAATGAACAGACAGAATCCTGTGTTTGAATGGAATTTATGCATCATGTATGAAGTGTATGAATATGCAATGGGCTGTTGTTTTTAAGGGTTAATCCTTTGTTAACGTGGGTCCTTTTTCAGGCTCGTGATGCCCAGAAAAAGGTACCTGGACGTCTGTAACTCTTTGCTTTTATTGTCTCATATTATCCTAATTTAAATTGTCCAAATTATTATGACTCTAATTGTATTACTATTTTTATAACCATTTTATTACAATTAAACTTTTAACAATTTCAAAAGCAAGTGATTGGCGTTTTTCACATCCAGGCACAGGGAACACAGAACTCAAGGAGCACAAAGCCAGGCACAGCCCAGGCCTCGCTGCCTGGCTTTGAAGGCTTTAGATGGGAGATAAGAAACATCAAAACCTCACACTCTGCTATCAAAGGAGGAGTGAAGTCTGCAAACAGCCTAGAAAATCCTGAATCCTATTGATAAAAGATAATATTGAATCTCTAAACAATGTGAGCACTCATTTTCTCTCTCGCACTGATTCTGCCATGAAGATTTCTGAGTTTATTCAGCACTACTCCACTACTCATAATTCAAGTGATTTCAGCCCTAATACCCAAAGGAAGCAGCCAGTGTGAGCTGGAAACCTGTTAGAGGTGTGGAGCAGGTGACTCCTGCCAACATTCCTCCAGAACTGCTCCTCCCTGGGTTCAAGTTTGTGGTCTCAGTCTGCAAAAGATAGAAAAACTCTGCTGGGAGCTGCTTGTGGAGATGGAAACAGCTCCCATTGCAGGAGCTGTGCCCCGAGGTGTTTAATGAGCACCTTGGGCCATTCCACACCTGAGAAAGGAGCTGCAGGTGCTTCCTTGGAGGAGTCAGAGTCACAGAATCTCCAGGGATGGAAGGACCCGGGGGGATGCAGCCCCTGGCCCTGCACAGACCCCAGACCCCACCCTGGCACCCCTGGCCCTGCACAGACCCCAGACCCCACCCTGGCACCCCTGGCAGTGCTGGCCAAAGGCTCCTGGGGCTGCAGCAGCCTCGGGCTGGGTCTTTCCTGTGGGAATTAATCACAGACTCCATTGTCTTCATGGTGGGAAAAGCCCCTTCTTTATTCATAGAACTCATTTTTATACAGTTGTACAGACCTCATGTGAGACTCCAGCTGGTCAGGAGCTTTCTTGCCAATTACTTTATTGATCAAAGTAAAAGGTTGTTACCCTGTATTAATTGGTCACTCAAACCCCAGGGTGTACATGCAGGGAAAGTTGTTTGTGAGAGAGAGTTTTCATTTTTCTATCTAACGGTGTAAAACCAGTTTATACAGGTGCAGGTTGTTTTTTACCCAGGAATAGATTGTTTTGTTAACAAACTGCTCGCACCAGGATTGATTTCACATGGGAACTTGCAAAGGGCTGGCCTGACAAGGCCAGACACTGATTTTAGGAGAGCAGCTCTGATTTTATGAGGCCTTTCTTTAGAAGTTTATGAGGCCTTTCTTTATAATTTTTCTACCTTACTGCAACACCTTTCCCTGGGGAAGACAAGTCCGTCCAAAGTTCTGAGAGGAACAGTGGGTTTGTCTTTCCAAACAAACTGTGGGTCTGCTGGGAGATAAAACCAGCACTGGGAGATAAAAGAAACAGTGGGAAGGATTCCACTGATTGATGAATGGATGAACAAAATTAGACATTGAAAGATGAAAGAAACAATGGGGAAGAAAAACCCCTAAATTCTGTAAGAATTAACAATCAAAAGGGAGGGCTGTAAATTAGAGGGGAATCTCTGGTATCAGGTATTCTGGGAAGTCTGAACCTCTCAAGTACCTCAGAAATGGGGAAAGAGAGAAGGGAAAGGTGGCTGGGAAATTGGGATAAAAAGGAGGCTGCATCCTCCAAAAATTGGAGAGATCCTCGGGGAATGCCCCATGGCCTCTCCCTTTATTCTAATAAAGTAAAAGGGCTCCTCTGTCTCTTTTTTGGACATAAACCTCTGGTGTTTGTGGATTATTTTCCTGACAGTTCCATCACCCAGTGCTGCCAGCAGCCCGTGCTGGTGGCTGAGCAGGGGAGGAGCAGCCCTTGCTGCCTCACGGGAGGGTGTGGGGGTCAGTCAGAAAGACAAAAGGGGAATTGGAGTTTCACCTGCCCAGCCTGAGCCTGAGAAAGAAGCAAATAAAACAAAAGTCCAAGTGAAACCTCATAGAAATCCATCTGCACTGCTCTGGCTCTCAGCCACGGGATGGCTGGAGCTGGGCTGGAGGAGTCCAGAGGGGCTGAGGAGGGTGGGAGCCCCCAGAGCCCTGAATCCCACCTGGCTGTGCCCTGCAGGGGAAGGGGAGGAGGATCTGAAGCTGTTTGAGCCCTGCGGGGTGCGGAGGTTCAGGGACATCACACCGTGACCAACATGATCCAGTGAAGCCAAATTTATTATCCCTAAAAAGACTCTATTTATAATAAATCCCTACTGTCCGTGTGTCTCTAACTAATACATGATTGGTTAATCCCAGCTGTTCACGGGTCTGAATTAGAATGCTGACTGGATCACCTCATTTTTCACGTGTCTTGCTGTGCTTGTCTGGCCCATTCATGCCTCACTTTTTTCTGACTTTCCCAAACTTGCTGACAAACCTGCTGAGTCCTGATGATTCTTCTTCTTGTGTCTCTGTCAAGGATATACCGACCCCATTTCTGAATATGTCCATTATTGGTTGTTTGTGCACGTGTCCATTGTCCATTAGTCCAAGCAGGCTGGGTTGTCCATCGGCTGAATTTGGCCATTGTCCTGCAGGAACTCCTCAATCTGCAAAAAACTCTGAACACAGCCCGACCCCCCCGGCTGTCCCCTCCTGGCAGGAGCTGTGCAGAGCCACAAGGGCCCCGTGAGCCTCCTTTGCTCCAGGCTGAGCCCCTTCCCAGCTCCCTCAGCTGCTGCAGACCCTCCCCAGCTCCATTCCCTGCCCTGGACACCTCCAGCCCCCAGGGACATCCGGAGGGGAGGATCCCATGGCCAGGATGCAGCAAGGGCTGCACCGAACCCATCCCAGTGCAGAACTCATTTCCACAGCTCGGTGGGAGCAGCCCTGGCAGAGGGGCTCAGTGCCAGCCCGGGCGGGCACGGCCGGGTGCCGGTGAGGATGATGTGCCAGGAGGCTCCGGCTTTCCCACAAAGGCACCCGGGCTGCTCCGGGCGTTCACAGCCGATTATTGCTGCCTTTGATGCTCTCCCTGCTTCCCAAGGCGTGCTCAGCACTGAGATGATTTCACAGCTGAGCCGAGCCCAGCCCCGGGCACAGAGGGAGTTCAGCAGTGCTTGATCTCCCAGATGGTGCTCCAGGGGTGAGGATTATGTCGACATCAGCATCCCTAAAAATGCCGGTGATGGGAACAGCAGAGACACGGAAAGGATAGAGCATTTCTCCTGTGAGGATTTCACCTTTTTATAAGTAATTGCTGGTTTCTGAATTTTTTCAAGATTTTATTTGGTTTGTTGTTTTTGTTTGTTTCTTTGGTTTGGTTTGTTTTTTGGGGGGGGTTTGTTTGGTCAGTTTATGGTTGGTTTTTTTGGGTTTTTTTTTTTTTTTTTTTGGTTGGTTGGTGGTTTTTTGGGTGGTTTTGTTTTGGGGGTTTTGTTTTGTTTTGGTTTTTTTGTGGTTTTTTTTCTTTGTCTTTTCTTTTTTCCCCTGGAGTAATTCCTTGCAAGCCTTCTCATTGACTTTATTCTGTCCTGAAGCGATGGGGATTTTTTGGTTTAAAAATTTGTATTTGGAAGACGCCCCCAGTCACTGCACCCTGGGGCTCTGTGTCCCCATGCCCAGGGGAGGCACCCACCCTCCCCAGCAGCTCCAGAGGGCCTTGAGCCTGTGCTGAACTGGGAAGGGGAGAAGGTGGAAATACATCCTTGAGGCAGAACTCAGCTCCAAGGAATCCCAGAATGGTTTGGGCTGGAAAAGACCTCAAAGCCCATCCAGTGCCACCCCTGCCATGGCAGGGACACCTCCCACTGTCCCAGGCTGCTCCAGCCCTGCCCAGCCTGGCCTTGGGCACTGCCAGGGATCCAGGGGCAGCCACAGCTGCTCTGGGCACCCTGTGCCAGGGCCTGCCCACCCTCACAGGGAACAATTCCCAATTCCCAATCTCCCATCCATCCCTGCCCTCTGGCACTGGGAGCCATTCCCTGTGTCCTGTCCCTCCATCCTTGTCCCCAGTCCCTCTCCAGCTCTCCTGGAGCCCCTTCAGGCCCTGCCAGGGGCTCTGAGCTCTCCCTGGAGCCTTCTCCTCTCCAGGTGAGCCCCCCCAGCTCTCCAGCCTGGCTCCAGCCCTGGGAGCAGCTCCAGGGCCCCCTCTGGACTTGGGCACCAGGGATGGGGCACTGGGTGGTGAGAGCCATAAATCCCGGGCACTCCTGGGCTGGAATCACCCCCACCCTCCTTGGCCTCCCTGCTGCTGCTGCTCCAGGGCCTCAGGGGTGCAGCTCTGGCCTGGAGGAGCTGGGCTGGGCCCTGGCTGGGTCCCCTCCTCCCAAATGTCCCTGCTGGACCCGGGGCCAGCAGCTCCGGCCACCTCCAGCCCTGCTCCAACTGCTGGGCTGGGCCAGGGAGGAGAGCCAGGGGCACCTGCTGAGCTCCCACCCTGACACAGCTCAGCCCCAGCAGGGCCAGGGCTTCCTTTGCAAGATTTCCCTGGGATTTATTCTCTCCCCTTCCCCACAGTGAAGGAGCAGAAATGTCCTGGCTGGGTTGGGTCCCTCCCTCTGGCGGCTCCTCGGTTTGCAGGTGACAAAATGAGGAGGTGACAAAATGAGGACGATGCCCTTCCTTCAATTAATTCCCATCTCTTCTTCCTTCCCCCTCAGGGCACAGCAGCAGCTCCAACATCATAAATGATTTAGGAGCGGAGCCAGATGAAGCCAAAGCTGATGGATGATGATGCTCTGCTTGGGGGAATGTTTTCCTGCTGGAGGTTTTTTGGAAACAAATATATTTATCCTCATGCAAAATTGAAGCGCAGCCCCCATGGCAGGTGAGTCAGCCCTGAGTCAGGATCCTGCAGGAGCACAGCTGGAAGAGCCCAGGGAGCAGCCAGGAGGGCTCCAGGCTGTGCCAGGGAAGGAAGAGCTGGACCAGGCACAGGACTCCTTAGGGCTGCTCCAATTCTCCCTGGCTTTAAGGGGTTAAAATGATTTTTTGTCCATGTTGCCCCTTAGGATGGAATTTCCTGAGTCTCCAGGCTGGGTTTGGAAGCACCAGGTGCCCCTTGGCAGGAAGGGGCAGCCAGGACATGCTCTGTGCACCCCCAAAGCAGAGCAGGGGCAGCTCTCTGGGGGTGCTGGGCAGTGCTGGGGCAGGAGGGAGGATGGGGAGCCCGAGCAGCACCAAAATCCAGATCAAAGCCTATGGAAAAGGGGATGGAATTACAAGTATTGAGTCAAATACACTTAGGGCAGCACGAGAGCGTGGGCTGGTCCTGAACTGTGACACCAGAGAGGATCTCCCAGCTGGGATCTCCCAGTGCCCTTGGGGAACTGAACCCTCCCTGAACTCGGGTCACTTTTCCCGGGGTGCATCCATTGCCTGGGCAACCCCAGCCCTGCAGCCCCTTCTGGCTGCACCAGGAGCAGCTCCAGGGGAGGCAGGAGGTGCTGCTGGGGGAGGGCAGCAGATCCCTGGCAGAGCCTCCCTGGCACAACCAGAGCAGGTCCCAGAGCAGGGTCCCACAGCTCCAGCTGTGCAGCCAGGTCCCCAGTTCTGGGTGTCCCCAAACAGCCAGAGGGGTCTGTTCTGGGGCCCTGTGTTCTCTTGTGCCTCTGGAAGTGCTGAGAGTGAGCACCCAGCTCACCTGGGTGGGTTTGGGCACGGGAAGATCCACCCTGGGCTGAGCACCCAGCTCACCTGGGTGGGTTTGGGCACGGGAAGATCCACCCTGGGCATGAGGCAGCTCGGTGGAACTGCAGGAGCAAATCCTGCCCTGGCTGCTCTGGGAGCAGCTCCAGATGTGGCCCCGGCGGTTTCTGGGTTCCACCCTGCCTGGTTCCACCCCACAGGGCAGGGGACAGCTCTGTTTTGGGACATGGCAGGTGCCACTTCCCACGGGAATGCTGTGGCACTGGCCCAGTGTCACCCACTCTGTCCCCTGCAGTGCCCTCCCTGCCCAGTGGTGGGGAGGAGCAGGGAGAGGATGGAGGGAATGCAGGGACACGGGGGGAGTGTGGGGACATGGGGGGAGTGTGGGGACATGGAGAAGATGGAGGGAATGCAGGGACACGGGGGGAGTGTGGGGACATGGAGAGGATGGAGGGAATGCAGGGACACCCGGAGGATTAGGAAGGATGGAGGGAGTGTGAGGACACACAGGAGATCAGGAGATGGATGGAGGGAGCACAGGGGAGATGAGAAAGGATGGAGGGAACACGAGGAGCATGAGGGAGAGGAATGGAGGGGGCACAGGGAGGGTCAGGAGAGGCCTCCCAGCTGAGCCTTGTGGGGGTGGGACCCTGTGTGACAGGGACAGCACGGACTGGGTGTCCTGGGGGCTGCAGAAGAAATGGCACCAATGCCAAGGACAGGGCAAACACAATTTTCTTTGGAGCCCCCTGGATTCAGGGAAGGCACTGTCAGGGAGCTGTGGAGCACCTCTCAGCACGAGCTGGTTCCTTGGCAGCCCCAGGATCCTCCAGCACTGGGGCTCCTCTCCCAGAGCAGCTCCCAGGGCCAGCAGGGAACTGGGATGGACTGGGAGGGTTCTGCCAGGGAGGTGGGTGTGGGATGGAGGGAATTCAGGACACAGGAAGAGGTGCTGAAGGCCAAGATCCATCGAGGGGAATGTGGTGGGTCCTGGTGGACACCAAACACACCAAGCCCCAAAATTCCAGCTGATGGTCCAGGGTTAACTGGAGGCTTGTGTCCAGGGAAGGGAACAGAGCTGGGAAGGGTCTGGAGCCCCAGGAGCAGCTGAGGGAGCTGGGAAGGGGCTCAGCCTGGAGCAAAGGAGGCTCAGGGGGCCCTTGTGGCTCTGCACAGCTCCTGCCAGGAGGGGACAGCCGGGGGGGTCGGGCTGTGCTCCAGGGAACAGGGACAGGAGCAGAGGGAACGGCCTCAGGCTGGGCCAGGGCAGCCTCAGGGGGGACATCAGCAGGAATTTCCCCATGGAAAGGGGGCTCAGCACTGCCAGGGGCTGCCCAGGGCCCTCCCTCCACCTCCCTGGGGTGGAGTCCCCATCCCTGGCAGTGCCCAAGGCCAGGCTGGACAGGGCTGGGAGCAGCCTGGGACAGTGGGAGGTGTCCCTGCCATGGCAGGGGTGGCACTGGATGGGCTTTGAGGTCCTTCCCACCCAAACCATCCCAGGATTCCATGATTTTTTTAAACATACTCAGGAAAGGCATCCACCATCCATCACCTGTGGACCCACCCAATATTCCCCCTTCCACCCCACGTGTTAGGAAAGAGCTCTTCCACAACATTTGTGCTTTCATCTCCTTCCAATCAAGCTCCCACCCTCCCTGCCAGACCCTGCTCAACAGCCACACCAGAGGCACTCTAGGAAAAAGTCCTTTATTTTCCTTCTGCTTTAGAAACCCTTTGTACAGCTTAAGAAAAGAGGCTGCCTTTAAAAACCAATGGAATCCCCAGGACAGGGATGCTCCATCTGCAGCACTGGGCACAGCCAGCTGGAGCCCACAGGGCTCTGAAGGACTGGAGCTGGTGTTTAGGGCTGCTGGGAGTGGGATAACACTGCTCCTAAACCTCATTCCCAAAGCCATGAGGTTCAAAGACATTTGGAGAGGTATCAGAAGCTGCAGCTGGTATCCACAGGGGTGCTATTACACCATTCCCAAGGTTTGGCTTCTTGGGAATGGGGTTTTTACAGGAAATGGCACCAGTGTGTAAAATATCTGAACCTGAACAAAGTCCCTAAAATGATGCTCCCAGCAGGGATCAGCTCTTGGATCCAGGTATGGCTGTGGCCCTGATCCAACCCTGTGGGGCTGAAATCCCCTGGCATTTTTCCTTGGGGATGTGGAATGTTTTGGTGCCAGGCTCTCCTTACAGAGGAGCCCAAGGACCCCTCTGGCCCCAGATCCCACTCCAAACATTCCCCACTGAGGAGATCCCAGCACTGCCCCCCCCACTGCTGCTGAACCAGTTCTGATTTATCTGGAGAGAAGAACATTATCAATATTTTCATCCAGGAAGCCCTAAAAACAGGAGGGAAGGGTTAAATCCAGGCTGGACCCTTCCCAAACATCAGGATAATCCAGGTGGGTGGATCCAAGGTGGTGCCAGCCTGAAATGGAGTCCTGGGAAGGCCAGGGTGAGGGAACCCCCGCTCTCAGCACCCCGAGGTGTCCCGTGCCTTGTTCTTCCTCTGGAATCTCACATCCAGGGGGTCGAATCCCCGTTCCTTGGCCCCAAAGAGGGCCCAGGGAGGAGTCCTGGCCGTGTACTCGGCCGCTGTGAAGGTCCTGGTGCCGCCGCTGCGCTCGCGCTCCCGGACCAGCTCCTGGAAACGGCCGTAGTCAATCCAGGTCCTCCACTCCCCATCCACCTGGAACTGCAGCACACAACAGTCAGGGAGCCAGGAGAGCCAGAGCACCAACCCCGGGCTGTGCTGGGATGAAATGGGACCCCCAGCTGGGGTTTTTCTAATTCTGCATCACAGGGAGGTGCAGTAAAGCCACCCAGAGGCTCCTGCAGGATTCAGCTTGAGTAGGGAAACAGGAGGGACTCAGGTGCAAAAACACCCAGAGCCAGCAGGGAACTGATTCTCCACCTCTGCTCCACCCTTGTGAGATCTCCCTGCAGAGCTGCTTCCAGCTCTGCAATTCTGAGCACTGAACAACCTCATCCTGCTGGAGCAGGCCCACAGCAGGCCCAGGAGCTGCTCCCAGCAGAGCCCTCTGCTCTGGAGCCAGGCTGGAGAGCTGGGGGGGGGCTCACCTGGAGAGGAGAAGGTTCCAGGGAGAGCTCAGAGCCCCTTGCAGGGCCTGAAGGGGCTCCAGGAGAGCTGGAGAGGGACTGGGGACAAGGGATGGAGGGACAGGACACAGGGAATGGCTCCCAGTGCCAGAGGGCAGGGATGGATGGGAGATTGGGAATTGGGAATTGTTCCCTGTGAGGGTGGGCAGGCCCTGGCACAGGGTGCCCAGAGCAGCTGGGGCTGCCCCTGGATCCCTGGCAGTGCCCAAGGCCAGGCTGGACAGGGCTGGGAGCAGCCTGGGACAGTGGGAGGTGTCCCTGCCATGGCAGGGGTGGCACTGGATGGGCTCTGAGGTCCCTCCAACCCATCCCAGGATATCTCCATGAGGGCTGCACTGTTGGATGCTTTGCTGGAGCCTTCAGAGTACCAGATCCTCCCCCACTTTCCAGGAGGGAGGCTCCCAAAACACCTCCCAAAGCCTTCCCAGCCTTCTGCCCTTGCCCTTGACAGTTCCATGGGAGAGCCCTTGGTGGGGGGAGCTCTGCAGGACAGGTGTGGATCTGGGGCCACACCCGGGTACCCCTGGAGGAGAGACCTTGCCAAGGTCACCCCAACGCCAGGATGGGACTGTGGCTCCAGGGCAATGGCCCAGGAGCAGCACCAGAGGCAGGAGCCAAGGGATTGGGATGGATTTGGGCAGGAGGGCTGTGGTTGGGAATGGGGGAGATGAGGAGGTTTAATGACACAAATCCTCTTTCCATGTGAAGAATGGCTCACTTTGACAAGCTGGAGCTGCATTTGTCTCCCAGACCTGCTCTGCCCATTTAGCCCCAGCCTTGACTGAAGCCTCAATTAGGATTTATCTCAGCTAAGAGCTTATTATGCATTTCATCCAAAAAAAGAGGGAAAACAGACCAGCTCCTTGGTTATTGTGGATTTTTTTCCTCCCAAACTTGATGGCTGTGCATTTCAAATGGCACTTGAGTTTGTGCCCAAGAGCTAAAAGCTTTTTTGGTTGGGAAAACTGCTGACACCCCTGAAATTCTGCACTCAGCCGTGGCTGCTGCTCCATCCCTGCCCATGGAATTACAGCATGTCCCTGTGGGGCTGGAGCCAGGAGGGGACACTGCACAATCACAGCACTGGGAGCCAGTCCTGGCATCAATCAAGGGCCCCAAGGCTCATTTCTCTTGTGCCAAGGTGGGGCCGTGTGTGAGGCCACCAGGAGAGCAATGGCAGAGGAGACATCGTGTCACCTGCACAGGAAAAACCCCGAGCCCAGAGAGGAGCTGAGCTCCCCCCAGGGCTGGGGAGGTGACAATGTCACACCTGACACCAAACTCTGCTCCCTCCAGCTCTGGTCCATGAACACTCAGCATATTCAAGGGCAAACCCCAAAGCAGAGGATCCAGCAAAGCCTTTCAGGCCCAAGGGGGACTGGCCTCCCGCTGCCAGAGGGTTGGATGGGACACTGGGAGGGAATTCTCTCTTGTGAGGGTGGGCAGGGGCTGGGATGGAATTCCCAGAGCAGCTGAGGCTGCCCCTGGATCCCTGGCAGTGCCCAAGGCCAGGCTGGACAGGGCTGGGAGCAGCCTGGGACAGTGGGAGGTGTCCCTGCCATGGCTGGGGTGGCACTGGGTGGGCTTTGAGGTCCCTTCCCACCCAACCCCCTCCAGGATTCTGTGACCCCATTCCCACCAAGCTGGGATCCATTCCAAAGCAGATCAATCAATAATCACCATTTTTAGTGCAGTGACAGCACAGCCATGAACCACAGCACCAGAGGGACTTGGGGAGAAATGGCTCCTGCTGAGGAATAAATCCCAAACCCAGAGTGGGGAAGAACAGCCCCAGCTGCCCAACTGAGATTTACAGCTTGGATTTAACAATGTTGTGATTGTTCCATGGGGAACAAAAGATTTAGGTCTCAAAGCAGTTTCACAGCATAAATTTAACAGGTGAGCCAACCTTAAACATCCCTGGGATCCCAGCCTAACATGGGCAGGTGTTTTAGGGAACTGTTCACTGCCTGTGGAGCCCGTCAGGGTGATGAATACATCCACACAAGGGAAATGGCTGAGAGCCCTGCCCTGGTTCTTCCCTAAGCTGGAATCACAGAGTGCCACAGCTCCTTCAGCTGGCCCTGGGCTGGGCTGCAAAGGGAAACTCTCCCTCCCTGAGGGCTCTGCCAGCACTGGGGTGACTCAGGAGCCTTCCCCTGGAGCTCCTGGGGCCCCTGAGCTCCGGTCCCCAGGGTCCCAACACCCTCTGCTCCCACAGACATGGCATGGATGTACAGCCAGGAAAGCCCTGAGGGAACCCTGCACATCCTCCAGGGCAAGGAGCACTGCTCCAGGCAGGCATTAATGATACAAGAGGCACAGGAATGAGGGGAAACGAAATCCCAGGCTGGGTCAGGCTGGAGGGGGCCCAGAGGGTCCCTGGTGGCACCTCCCTGCTCAGGCAGGGCCATCCCAGAGCACAGGGCACAGCATTGTGTGCACAGGGCTCTGCAGGATCCCCGCTGAGGGAGACTCCAGCCCCTCCCTGGGCAGCCTGCTCAGGGCTGGGCACTGCCCAGGGCACAAGTTGTGCCTCCTGGGCAGGGGCAGTGCTGGGCTCAGGCCCTGCCCGTGGCTCTGGTGCCACTGCTGGACCTGGAGCCGAGCCTGGGCCCTGCTCTGCCCCTCCCTGCACACAGGGACACCCAGGGCTGAGGGCCCCTCTCAGCTGGGGCTCCTCTGCAGCCTGAGCAGCCCCAGCTCCCTCAGCCTTTCCTGGGCACAGAGATGCTCCAGGCCCTGCTCATCCTCACAGCCTGAGCTGGCCCCGCTCCAGGAGCTCCTGTCCCTGCTGTGCTGAGGATCCAGAGCTGGACACAGCACCCAGAGCTGCCCCAGGGCTGGGATCCCTCCCTGACCGGGTGGGTCAGGACAATTAATTAATTAATTATCAATTCATTAACCCCAGGACACCACTGGCTCCCAGGGCTCTCTGCTGAGCCAGGGACAGCTCAGGGTCCCCCAGGCCCCTTCCTGGCAGGGCTGGAACAGGACAGCCCCAGGACAGGGCTGGGCTGGCCAGGGACAGGGCCTGTCCCTCACAGAGCCCTGGGCCAAACTGGGAGAGATCCACGGACCCAAACTGGGAGAGATCCATGGACCCAAACTGGGAAAGATCCATGGACATAAACTGGGAGAGATCCATGGATCAATATATCCAAACTGGGAGAGATCCATACAGCCAAACTGGGACAGATCAATAGATCCATATATCCAAACTGAGATATATCCAAACTGGGATATAGCCACGTATCCAAACTGGGATAGATCCATTTATCCCTATGTGCAAACTGGGATAGCTCCATATATCCAGACTGGGATGTATCCATCCATGCAAGCTGGGATGTATCCATATATCCAATCAGAAACTGGATTAAATGGAGAGCCAGGTTCCCTGGAAGCATCTGCAGAGCCTGAACCTCCCTTTGCTCCTGAACTGCCAGGAGTGGCCCTGACCAGGACAATTCCATCCCTCCTCTTTGGCAGTGGATTCACAACTGCTCTCACTGCAGCAGGAGCAGCTCCTGCTCCCAAAATCCATCAACATTCCTGAAGGAGAAGAGCCAGATTGCTTTTCTTATCAACATACTTGCAGAGGCAGTTTGGGGGGCTGGAACATGTGCACATTTTAAGGACAATCCAGGAGCACCATGCACTACATTCCCCCAGACATGAGCACTGCTGAGAAATAATCCCAGGTGTATCTGACAGGATAAAATATGGGAGAGAGGCTGGGAAGTGACACAGGGAATGCTGAGGAATGGAAGGCAGCTAAAACCAATTAGTTTGTCCTACCAAGGGTAATGTTGGATCTCCCTCAGAGCCAACCACGCTGGCACGAGGAGGCTCCTCCTGAGCCACTCACTCCAGCCCTGCACCAGAGACACCCAGAGGGTTCAGGGAAGGACTGAACAGCACAGGAGAGATGGAGCAGAGCAGGAGGAAAAGCAAGGAAAGGCTGTGGTGGCTCCTGCAGTGCTGGGAGCACAGGGCCCATCCTGCATGGAGAACTCCCCTCCTTGGAGCTGTGCTGCCCTCCAGGGCCCTGGGGAGCACTGGGGGAGTGGGAGAGACCCCAGAGCTCCTCTGTGCTGAGAATCCTACAAACAGTGGGGTTGGGAAACTCCTCCAGGATCACCGAGTCCACCCATCCCCAAAGCACTGCCAAGGCCACCAATGTCCCCAAGTGCCACCTCCACAGGGCTGTTAAACCCCTCCAGGGACAGGGACACTGACACTGCCCTGGGCAGCTGTGCCAGGGCTGGACAACCCTTTCAGTGAGAAATGTTCCTCAATATCCAACCTGAGGCTCCCCTGGCCCAGCCTGGGCCCGTTCCCTCTCGTCCTGTTGAGGATTCAAGGCTACAAAGTCCTCAAATCCAACAAATGGATTTTTCCTGGGGGATGCACAGGATTTAATGGTTAAATCCAGCAATTTTCACAGAGTTTTAAAGACCATGCACCAAAAATAACAATCAGCAGCCAGCAGGGGAACCAGCCCTACAAAAATCCACAAATTAACAAAAACCCCAACCCAGAACAAACAAAACCTGCCCCTTCAAAAAATAACCAAAGAAAATTCCAAAATAACCACAGAAAAAACCCCACAAAGCTTCCCACAAAGACAAACCCTCAAAATCATAATAAACAAAAAAACAAAAAAAAAACCCAAAACCAAACAAAAAAGAAAAACCAAAAAAAACCCCACCACGATTCCCCCCAAAAATCCAAACACCCTAAAACAGGGGAAAAAACCCCAAACCCAAATGAAATACCAGAAAAAAACTCCAAATCCCTCCCCCAAAAAATAAACCTGAAAAAATCAAAACCAACCAAAAAAACTGAAATCAAACCAAAGCCAACCAAACCCCAAACCAACCCAAGCTCACCAAAACCAACCAAAAACAAAACCCAAAGCAGACTAAGACTCTTCCCAAAGTAAATCAAATCCCAAAACAAAACAAACAAATGCAAAAGAAAAGCCCCACAAGAAATCCCAAACCAAACTCAAATGCACACAAAAAACAACCAACCAAAATCCAACCAAACACAAAGAAAACCCCAAAGCCACCAATGGAACACTTGGTGCCCACAGCCTGTGACCCACACCCCCCTCTGGGGACTGTCAGAGGGACAGACAGACAGACAGACAGCCATGAGCTGTGCCCAGGGCCCTCCCAGCTGCTGGAAATGCAGTCCCACAGATCCACCCTGCTCTGTGCCTGCCCACCTGAGCTCATCTTCCCAACCCCAAACACCAACATCCCTCATTCCCAACCCCAAACACCAACATCCTTCATTCCCAACCCCAAACACCAACATCCCTCATTCCCAACCCCAAACACCAACATCCCTCATTCCCAACCCCAAACACCAACATCCCTCATTCCCAGCCCCAAAACACCAACATCCCTCATTCCCAACCCCAAACACCAACATCCCTCATTCCCAGCCCCAAAACACCAACATCCCTCATTCCCAACCCCAAACACCAACATCCTTCATTCCCAACCCCAAAACACCAACATCCCTGCTAACCAACCCCAAACACCAACATCCCTCCTTCCCACCCCACAAACACCAACATCCTTCATTCCCACCCCCAAAACACCAACATCCCTCATTCCCAACCCCAAACACCAACATCCCTCCTTCCCAACACCAATATCCCTCCTTCCCACCCCACAAACACCAACATCCCTCATTCCCAACCCCAAAACACCAACATCCCTCCTTCCCACCCCACAAACACCAACATCCCTCATTCCCACCCCACAAACACCAACATCCCTCATTCCCAGCCCCAAACACCAACATCCCTCCTTCCCAACACCAATATCCCTCCTTCCCACCCCACAAACACCAACATCCCTCATTCCCAACCCCAAAACACCAACATCCCTGCTAACCAACCCCAAACACCAACATCCCTCCTTCCCTCTTTCCCTTGGCTCTCCAGCCTGGGACCACAGAGCACCCCTGGCCTGGAGGAGCTCTGGGGCTGGAAGGAGCTGGGGGGGCTGGAAGGAGCTGGGGGGGCTGGAAGGAGCTGGGGGGCTGGAAGGAGCTGGGGGGGCTGGAAGGAGCTGGGGGGGCTGGAAGGAGCTGGGGGGGCTGGAAGGAGCTGGGGGGCTGGAGCAGGAGCTGGGGGGCTGGAAGGAGCTGGGGTCTGGAAGGAGCTGGGGGGCTGGAGCAGGAGCTGGGGGGCTGGAAGGAGCTGGGGGGCTGGAAGGAGCTGGGGGGCTGGAAGGAGCTGGGGTCTGGAAGGAGCTGGGGGGCTGGAGCAGGAGCTGGGGGGCTGGAAGGAGCTGGGGGGCTGGAGCAGGAGCTGGGGGGCTGGAGCAGGAGCTGTCAGAGCAGAGGCAACAACAGACAGAACAAGAGGACACAGTCTCAAGCTGCACCAAGGGAGATACAGGCTAGAATTAAGGAGGGAGTTTTTCACAGAAAGAGTGGTCAAATACTGGAATCATCTACCCAGGGAGGTGGTGGAGTCATCATTCCCTGATGTGTTTACAAAAAGTCTGGATGTGGCACTCAGTGCCATGATCTAGTTGAGGTGTTAGAACATGGGTTGGACTCAATGATCTTAAAGGTCTCTTCCAACCTAGAAATTCTGGGATTCTGTGACCCTGTACCCAGGTGGGACCCAGGACTGAGATCCCCCTCCAGGTGTGGCTGCCAGCCCTGAGCCCTGTGCCCACCAGTGGCCACTTCCCTGGGCATGGAATCAAAAATGGAAAATGATCTGGGTGGCTCCATCCCGAGCCCATCCCTGGGATAAAGCAGCAGCTTTGCACCTTCCCACAGGTTGCCATCAAACACAGCACACTTCACCACCTGCCAGCACCAGCTCTCCAAGACAAACAAATAATTTCCAGATTTATGACCCCCTTTCTCACCTCATTAAGGCTCACAATTATTTAAGGCTCCCTTTGTTTGACAGGGGAAGTGACTGAACTGGAGTCACTCAGCAATACAAGGAGAAATATTGTGTGAAATTACACTGAACAGGGTCACAGTGCTTGGCAAAAACCTACAAACTCCTCCTTTTGAATTATAATCCCAGCCTCAGGCTTTAGGAGGGAATTGAGCTGGTTTTTAAGTCGCAGGTGAGGTAAGAGATGGTAATAATGGCCTTAAGAGGAAGGAGGGCAGGGATGGATGGGATATTGAGAATTGGGAATTGTTCCCTGTGAGGGTGGGCAGGTCCTGGCACAGGGTGCCCAGAGCAGCTGGGGCTGCCCCTTGGCAGTGCCCAAGGCCAGGCAGGGAAGGTGGAAGGCCTCAACTCCCTTCCACAGGGAAGGTGGAAGGTGTCCCTGCCATGGAGGGGTGGCACTGGATGGGGTTTAGGTCCCTTTCCACCCAAAGCATTCCCTGACTGACCCCACAAGTAGTGGGATGCCAGGCACACAGAGCTGAGCCTCTCCACATCCCAGTCCATGGGGCTGAAAGAAAACCAGCACAGGGACACAGCCCTGGGAACAGCCAAGCCCTAAATCCCTCAGCAGCTCTGCAGCCAGGACCTGGGAGCAGCCACCAGCATCACAATTCCCATCAGTTTTAGCTGGAACAAGGAGCAGCCCTGCAGTTCCACCCTCAGTGACTCCAGCTGTGCTCAGGAGCCAGCACAGGTGTCAGAGAACTCCTGCACATGGAGATGGAATTCACTGTTCTGGATCCCCAAAGAGTGGGACAACCTGAACTGCCCTGAGCTGAGCCCAGCAGAGCCACAGCCTGTGGAATCCTGTGCTGGTCCCCCTGACCCCGGGGTGCTGTTCCAAGGGAAGGTTCCTTATGGCAGATTTGGGGTTTTTAATCCCTGTCCAGCTGCCAAGGGAGCCAGGGCTGGGTAACCTCAGCACAACGGAGAGCTGCTCATCATCACTGCCACAGCCAGGGCAGCAGAGCCACCTGCCTGCTGCCAGGAGCCAAGGGAAAGGGAGAGAACCTTTGGGAATTCCACCATTCCCTGCTCACAGCTGCTCTAAGGAGGTTGCTGAGACACCTTGTCCTCACCTGGGGTCACCTTGTCCTCACCTGGGGTCATCCTGTCCTCACCTGGGGTCACCCTGTCCTCACCTGGGGTCACCCTGTCCTCACCTAGGCTCCACGCCATGCCCTGCTCTGCACCACATCCCCCAGGATGCTCCATCCCTCTGTGACCCTCTCCTCCAGGTCTGGTTTCCCCTGGTGCTGTCCTGGATCACAAGGACAGCTCCCACTCTCCCAAGGACAGAGGCAGGAAGGAACTGAACGTGATGGACTCTCTGTCCCTGATGCAGCCCTTGTCAGGGGATGTGCAGCTGGGACTGAAGTGCTTCCTCTTCCTCCCTAAATATAGCAGGGATGCTCAGTGTGGGATGCTCAGCATGGAACACTCCTGTGCCTGTCCCTGAGCTGTGCCCACACTGGGAGGGAAAGGCCAAGACCCTCCTGGCTGGGGATTTTGTGGCTGAAGGACAGGGATGGCACCTCTGGCCAGGCTGCTCCCTGTCCCCAACAGCTGCCCTGGAGGTGCTGTGGCACCCCAGCACTACAGCCACACAGAATTCTGGGCTGGTTTGGGAGGGAAGGACCTTAAATCCCATCCAGTGCCACCCCTGCCATGGCAGGGACACCTCCCACTGTCCCAGGCTGCTTCCAGCCCTGTCCAGCCTGGCCTTGGGCACTGCCAGGGATCCAGGGGCAGCCCCAGCTGCTCTGGGCACCCTGTGCCAGGGCCTGCCCACCCTCACAAGGGCGTTTGGGTATGGGAAATGAACTTATTGAAGGGATGTCCCCAGCAGCCTGTCCCTTTGTGGATGCCAAGGTGCCCCAGACCACATCCAGCAGGGAGGCAAGGGAGGGCTGGAGCCCAGAGCAGCACCTGCAGCCCCAGGGAGTGCCTGCACCCAGGGAGGGACCCTGTGCTTGTGCAGCCTTGGCTGTGGGCTGCAGGGAGGTGGGTGTTGGTCCCTTCTCTCAGGAACAAGTGACAAATTGTGCCAGGGGAGATTCAGGTTGGAGATCAGGGAAAAGTTCTTCCATGAAAGGGTGGTCAGGGCCTGGCACAGCTGCCCAGGGCAGGGGTGGAGTCTCCACACCTGAAGTGTTACAAAGGGGTGTGGATGTGGCACATGGGGACACGGTGGTGCTGCTGGGTGCCAGTTGGACTGAATAACTTTGGAGAGCTTTCCCAACCAATCCCAGGCCCATCAGATTAATGAGGGCAGAAAGGGCTGATGGCAGCAGGGTGCTGAGCCCACCCTGTGAGCTGAGAGCTCCAGCCAGAGCAGGCACTGGAACTGCAGGAGCCTTCCCTGAGCTGTGCATCCCCCCGTGGGCTGGGAACCCTCCTGTCCTGCCCCAGAGCTCTGGGACCCCAGTGCCCCAGCCTGCCTGAGGACAGCAGCACACACAGCACTGACTGAACTGGCCACAAACTGCTGCTGTAAAGCTCCAGGGAGCTGGAAAACACCCACCTGCTCCAGCAGGGGAAAGGGTTAATGAACAAAATGGGCTGGAAGTGCTTTGGGACAAGGACAGGGTGGAACAGACATGGAAAGCAAATCCAGCACCCCAGGGCACAGGGATTTAGTCCAGAAATTACCAAGATACTGAATTTCCTTCAGAGAAATCCTCCCTGCAAGGCAGCTGCAGCACCTTCCCCCTTCTCAGGAGCCCTTCTGGTCCTCCTGAGGGGGCACTGACTGTTCCAGCCAGGAACAGCAGCAGCCTCAGGCCTCTCTCTGGAAAAGGTCCCTAAAATTAACTGATCCGTTAGAAAGTTGCTGCTGTGTTGATATCTCAGCCCATCAGTCCAAAGTGATGCCATAAATCCCATTTTTGTGACCACGCTTTATGGGATTTACTCAAAAGCAAAGAGAATTACTCAAGAATTCAGCACTGTTGCTAGAGAATCAAAGAGGATGGAGCCCAAACACCAGGCAGCTCCCAAAGGGAGATGGGAACCAGGGCAAGGCTGGAGGAGGATGCAGGAAGGGCAGGGAAGAGGAGCTCCCAGCAGGACCCAAGGCCAGGCTGGATGGGGCTGGGAGCAGCCTGGAACAGTGGGAGGTGTCCCTGGGACAGTGGGAGGTGTCCCTGCCATGGCAGGGGTGGCACTGGAGGGGCTTTAGGGTCCCTCCCCACTC
This sequence comes from Setophaga petechia, assembly GCA_024362935.1. Taxonomy (NCBI): domain Eukaryota; kingdom Metazoa; phylum Chordata; class Aves; order Passeriformes; family Parulidae; genus Setophaga; species Setophaga petechia. The sequence continues at coordinate 1,537,932 of JANCRA010000028.1, read as the reverse complement.
CAGTCAGTCTGGGATGTGAGGAGCTGACACCCAGTGCCCCAAAGCCATGGAAATCCCAGTAACAGGGGGATGCTCAGGGCACAGGGGCTGTTCCCTGTTCTCTGGGGTGACCTTTAGGGCTCTGGGGAGGGTAAATGAATCCAACACTTTGCTGTGAGGATTCAGGTTTTAGGATTTGTGAGCTCCCCTGGGATCCAAAGCTCTCTGAGGGTCCAGTGGGACCCATCCTCCCCTGAGCACCTCCCAGAGGGCAGAACCCACTGCTGCCAGCAGGGACAAGGGGTGTGTGTGTGTGTGTGTGTGTGTGTGTGTGTGTGGGAAGGGACCTGGAGGCTGAACAGGAGAGTTTTAGGACCCTGAAGGCCTCCAGGAGCCCCAGTTCCCATCTCAGCAGCAGCCCGTGACCTCTAGAGAGAGAAAATAACACCAGACACAAACCCTGCAGTTTGCTTTCCTTAAAATCCCTTTTCTCCCTAAACCCTGCCCTCAAGAGAGAGACTTCACTCCTGAACTGTCACTCATCACAAGCAGGTGCCATTCAATGATGCCATCCATGCCAGGCAGCAGCTGCAGGATGGATTATTCCTGACATTCCCAGATCCTCCCTACAGGCTGGCATTCTATGGGAGCATTAAACTCATCAGGAGCATTGTTTGGACACCTCCAAACTCAGACTTAGGAAAACACAGTGAAATAAATCACATTTCTTAATGATTTTTATCACACTCTTCCTGCAAATCCTTAATTTTTTAAAGCCCCCTTTGATTTTGCAATTAGTCACTCCAGTTTGATCAATCCCAGAGCACAGGTTTTCCTGCAAATAAAAGGCACTGACAGATTATATTCTCCACTAGAGCCTGAAACTCAAAAATTAAACCCTAATGGAAATAAATTTATTTTTTATTAGCTATTTTAGCACTGAGGACAGATTGTTTCCCACAGACACCCTCTGCTAATGGCTGTGGAAGTAGAAGCAGCTGTTGAATTCCTCCTGGACAGGTACCAATTTATTCTCTTTGCTAATGGTGTTACTTAAATTCTGCCTCAAGAAGGTTTCTGCAATCTGTTTGTTTGCTTTCCTGGACCTTACAATGCAAAAGGAGATTTTGCTTTCTCAGGAGCAGTTGCCAGTGGCAACAGCCAGGAGTGAGACTGTAAATAAAGCCAATTTAAGGTGAGATCAAACACAACCACTGCCAGGTGTCCTGGTTTTCTCTGCTCCTTCCCAGCAGCTCCCTTTGCAGATTCCAAAGTAGGTTCAGACTGGATATTCAGGAGAAATCCCTCCCTGTGAGGGTGGGCAGGCCCTGGCACAGGGTGCCCAAAGCAGCTGGGGCTGCCCCTGGATCCCTGGCAGTGCCCAAGGCCAGGCTGGGCAGGGCTGGGAGCACCTGGGACAGTGGGAGGTGTCCCTGCCATGGCATGGGATGGGCTTTAAGTCCTTCCAACCCAAAGCATTCCAGGAATCTACAATTCCATCAGGTGCCCAGCTGGCACATTATTATCTTTTTCTGCCATCCTTCTATTAATCTTGTCTGAAGCTCAGAAAGCAAATATGTACTCATTATTTTTCATTTCCTGCATCCATTAATTTTTTTTTTCTGCATTTCGCTTTTATTTCATTTCCTTTCCTTTCCAGTAATTGACGGGGAGATGTGACAAACCTTTCCAGCAGGACCCATTGCAAGGGCTGATGGATTTAAACAGCAGCAGGGCTGATTTCCATTGGATATAAGAGATATATCCAATGGAATATATAAGAGATATATCCAATGGAATATTGTTTACAATGAGGGTGGTGAGGCCCTGGCAAAGGCTGCCCAGAGAAGCTGTCATGGCAATGCAGACCCTGAGGGGCTGGAGCGTGTCCAGGGAAGGGAAAGGAGCTGGGAAGGGTCTGGAGCCCCAGGAGCAGCTGAGGGAGCTGGGAAGGGGCTCAGCCTGGAGCAAAGGAGGCTCAGGGGGCCCTTGTGGCTCTGCACAGCTCCTGCCAGGAGGGCACAGCCAGGGGGGTCGGGCTGTGCTCCAGGGAACAGGGACAGGAGCAGAGGGAATGGCCTCAGGCTGGGCCAGGGCAGCCTCAGGGGGGATTTTGGGGAAATTCTTTCCTGGAATTTGTTGTCCAGCCCTGGCACAGCTGGCCAGGCCAGGGATGGAGTGCCCATCCCTGGAGGGGTTTAACAGCCCTGTGGAGGTGGCACCTGGGGACATGGGGCAGTGGTGGCCTGGGCAGTGCTGGGAGAGTGGTTGGGCTTTTCCAACCCGAATGGTTCTGTGGTTCTCTGATCCAAATGTGGTGATTCTGCCTCTGGAGAGATGGCTCAGAGCAACAGGAAAATAACCAAGAGTATCCCTTGGGCCTGAGTGGAATCCAGGGGTGTGAAGGGCTGAAATCCTGGGGACACCATGGATTCTCCTGGCCAGTGACTGGAGGGGCTGTGGCAGCAGCTCTGTGGCCACAAAGAGCAGCACAACTTTCCCAGGTATTGTGCTGGGAAAAGGCTGTGAGAAGATCAGAGAAAAGAATGATAAATGATTCTTATCTTCACTTGCTGTCCCTGTTGTTGTGAACATGTGGAATGTGGTATGGAGATCTGTTTACCACAGGGTGGTTTCTTAATTAGCCAGTGGTGATGGTGTTTTGATTGAAGGACCAATCAAGTCCAGCCGTATTGTAATTGTCTATAAAGCAATGGGTTTCTTAATAATCATACAGTAAATAGATTGATCAGCTTTCTGTGAACCATGGGATCAATGCTAATTCTTACCCAGCTGGGGGCCCCCCCGCAGTGACAACGGGAGGAGTCCCCAGGCCTGGAGGGGTTTAACACAGGTGTGCACGTGGCACCCGGGGACATGGGGCACTGCTGGGTTGGACACAAAGACCCCCGAGGGCTTTTCCAGCCTAAACCACCGTGGCTAACTGTGGAGAAGAAGGCAGTTGGCAGCAGAGCAGCAGCTGTGCCCTGCAGGCTCACCTTGCAGTGGGCCAGCAGCAGGCAGTTGGAGTGCTCGTGCTCGCAGGCGATGCCGTAGTCCGGGAGCAGCCGCGCCAGCTCCTGCACGAAGCTCAGCACCTCCCCGTGCCACGGCACGTTGGCCATGGTCAGGCTGCTGGCTGAGCTCTCCCCACAGTAGGTCACACCCTGGGGACACAGGAAACAGGACAGTCAGCTCAGCCCTCCCCAGCCATGGCAGTGCCAGCCACAGCAAACCCTGCTGTCAGCTCTGCCCCCTTGCACCCCATCCCATGGCAAGGTCACAGATTGGAGATGGCATCAAAACAGGTCCCACCTGCAGTGACACACCCCCAGAGCACCATGCCAGGTGTCCCCATTAGTGACACACCCCCAGAGCACTGTGCCAGGTGTCCCCATTAGTGACACACCCCCAGAGCACCGTGCCAGGTGTCCCCATTAGTGACACACCCCCAGAGCACCGTGCCAGGTGTCCCCCCAGTAATGACACACCCCCAGAGCACCGTGCCAGGTGTCCCTCCTGCAGTGACACAGTGACACACCCCCAGAGCACTGTGCCAGGTGTCCCTCCTGCAGTGACACAGTGACACACCCCCAGAGCACTGTGCCAGATGTCCCCATTAGTGACACATCCCCAGAGCACTGTGCCAGGTGTCCCCCCAGTAATGACACACCCCCAGAGCACCATGCCAGATGTCCCCATTAGTGACACATCCCCAGAGCACTGTGCCAGGCGTCCCCCCAGTAACGACACACCCCCGAAGCACCGTGGCCGGTGTCCCCCCAGTAGTGACCCAGAGCACCGTGCCAGGTGTCCCCAGCAGTGACACAGTGACACACCCCCGGAGCACTGTGCCAGGTGTCCCCAGCAGTGACACACAGGCTGGGATTGATCCTGCCGTGCTGCTTTAACAGGAAAAGGCAGGATGCTCCCAAGTGACCAAGGGACCTTGGAGAAGGTCACTGGAGCTGGAAATGTGACAAGTCTGGAAGAGTCTCACGGGCCAGCAAGGCCATGTCAGTGGGACACTCCCAGAGATCTGTCCATGTGCCACAGAGCTCTGGGCCTCCTCCTTCCCAGGCCAGGCTGTGAATTCTGCCCTGTGCCACCTGTACCCAAACCCAGCAGGATGTGCCCATCCCGGGCATTGGGAGCATCCCTGGCACAGCAGACACTGACTCAAAGCTCAGTCCCTCCACTGGAGCTTTGGGAAGCAGCTTCTGGGCCATGTTCTGGAGGCACCCCCAGAACTGGCCCCGAGAGGTGACATTGTCCAAGGACACCTGCCCTGCAGATCCCAGGGTGTCAGAGAAAGGGGCTCCTGCTCCAGCCCCCTGCCCAACCCCCCCAGCCAGGCACGGATGGGGATTCTGGAGCAGGACTCGTGTCCCTCTGTCCCCACAGAGCCAGGACACAGCACTGCTGCTCTGGGGGACTGCTCAGGGTGTACCTCCAGCTCCCCCCCACCCCACCCACCACCACTAAATCCAGAATTCCTGAGGCTGGAAAAGCCCTCCAGGGTCACCGAGTCCAGCCTGTGACCAGGCCCCACTGTGTCACCCAGCTCAGAGCACTGAGTGCCACATCCAGGCCTTCTTTATCCAGCCTCACCATTCAGGGACCAGCTGCTCCTAACTGGGAGATGTGATCACCTGAACCTCCTGAATTACTGATTTAGTCTCAGCCATGACCTCATATTAACTTGCTTTTCCTTTTTTCTCTCTCTTTTCATTTTTCTTCCCTTCTTTCTCTTTTTTTCTTTGTTTTTCTTTCACTTTTTCTTCCTTCCCTTCCCTTTCTTCCCCAGTTCATGACACAAACCCCTTGGACAGCACAGAACACCAAATGTTCCTTGCCCTGTAATTTGCCCCCTTGCAGCACAAGCAGCTCAGTAGGTGATGAGCACTCAGTGTCACCCACCTGTCACCAGGTGCAGACCCTGCTCAGCTTTAGGGTGTCCTTTAATGGCTGCTTGGAAATATTTCACAGCCAGGATCATGATCCCCATCAATTCCTCCCAATCAAATAATTCACTGCCAATTTCCCAGCAATTCATCTGCCATCCCTGAGAGATCACACACCAGATCCCAGAGCTGGTCACAACCCTGGTACCCAAAGGGCAAAGAGAACAAGGGGCTTTTCCTCCAGACACCACCCAGCCCCTCTGCCCCTTCTCTGGGTTGTTCCAACCCCTCTCTTTGCCTGTTCCAGCCCCTCTGCTCTTGGGCTGAGTTTTTTTATTCCAGTCACAAAATCCCATCAAGCACCAGCCCTTACAACACACTTCTATGGATGTTGTGTCTGGCCTGCTCAGTGCTTCTCCCCCTGGGAAGAACACTTTGACCTCTTTCAATGGAATTTGCATCCAAGTTCATGTGTGGCATGGCCATGGCACCTGCTCCAGCTCCCAATTCCTGACTCACCTGCAATTCCCTGCACATGGAATGTGCAGACACATCTGTGCCAACACTTTCTACCAGAGTACAGTGCACACACAGGGCTGCAGGAGCAACAGTCCAGTGCTAATTGGGAACTGTGCAAGTTTTGGAAGCAATTATTTTCTCACCCATAAATTTATGAGGGACTTCCCCCATTAATCTGCCCAGGCACCATAACTCAGAGGCAGCCTGGAGGAAGACTGACAGGCCACAAGCCAGGGAGTGCTCACAAGGGATGTACATTCAGGCTTTTTCAGCCCAGCTCTGTAAGTCTGAACCCAGAGTTTAAACATGTTTGTTCTCTATTAGTCAGTGTTATATCAGAGCAGCCAGCCACGCAAATCAGGGGTTTGGATCCCCAAAGTTCAGCTGGAGACACACAGCAATATTCTCCCAACACTCATTATCCAGATTATGATTTGAGTAGCATGAAAAATGTATGAGTTATAGAGGGGGAAAATTCTTCAGAAGCTCCACCGTGATTCATGCTCTCAGTAAACTACAAAGGTATCATTTACAAGCTAAGAAAGTACAGAGGCAAAAGGAATAAGTGAGTGCTTGGCTGGCTGATTAATTCCCAGCACAAATCAATGGGAATCAGCTTCCAGCACACCGAAGGAAAGCAGCTTTCAACTTCCCCAAGTTCTTCAAACTGGAGTTAATTAACAGCTGATAGCACTTAAAACCCATGCGGAGCTGATGAGGGCGGTCACGTTCTGCTCTGCAGTAATACATGAAGACAGTTATTAAGACATCAAGAATTAAAAAGGAAAGGATCCCATTGTTCACCCAGAGCTCTCTCCCCAACCTCCTTGCGGCAGGAACAGCAACGATTCTGCCTCTTAATTACCTGCTTAATGAGGGTGCTTTGAGCAGCCTAATCCACAGAGCTCTGGCCAAGTACCTTGAAATGCAGAAGCCTTTGAAAAGCATCCCTGGTTCTGCCAGGATGAATCCAGAGCAACTGTGCTGGGCATGCCATGGAGTTCACAGAATCATGGAATCATGGAATAGCTTGGGTTGGAAAGGACCTTAAATCCCATCTCATCCCACCCTGCCATGGCAGGGACACCTCCCACCATCCCAGGCTGCTCCCAGCCCTGCCCAGCCTGGCCTTGGGCACTGCCAGGGATCCAGGGGCAGCCCCAGCTGCTCTGGGCACCCTGTGCCAGGGCCTGCCCACCCTCACAGGGAACAATTCCTAATTCCCAATATCCCATCCATCCCTCTGGCAGTGGGAGCCATTCCCTGTGTCCTGTCCCTCCATCCCTTGTCCAAAGTCTCTCTCCAGCTCTCCCAGAGCTCCTTCAGGCCCTGCAAGGCCACACTGAGGTGACCCCAAAGCTTCTCCTGTCCAGGTGAGCATTCCCAGCTGTGCCAGCCTTTCCTCCCAGCAGAGCTGCTCCATCCCTCTGCTCATCCTGGAGCCTCCTCTGGGCTCCTCCAGCAGCTCCAGCTCCTGCCTGTGCTGGGCCAGGGCTGATTTTCAGCTGCAGTGGAGCTGAGTGAGCACAAGTGGACTGCCCAGAGCCTGTGCCAGGGTGGCTGCTGGAGCTGTGGGAAGCAAGGGAAGCACATTCCTGCCCCCAGGACCTGGCTCTGCCCCGGGATGCAGCCAGCCAGCAATGCCTTCAATCCCCAGGGCTCTGAAGGAAACAACTACAGCTGACAGTGCTTTGTTTCTCCACTCACACTCCAGACTTCCCAATTTAATTACTGAACAAAACAATTCTCTTCACTCCAGGCCCACAAATTATAAATTTAATTGAGGCTCGTGCAAATGAACAGAGAACAAAGTGTAGGCCAAGCTGCTGAGTGACAGAGACACTGTTTAAAATCTGGGCCAGCCGTGACCCCAGACAAATATAAAAAGCCTCAATGCCTTGCTGATTGCCATCTCTGCAATGAAAACACTCCTGAGCTGAGCAGTAGCACTCCCCAAATTATAGCCACAAGGCCTCACACACGTCTGCTTCTGCTGCAGTGGGTTCAGCCAGGATTCAACTCCTTGGCTGCTTTTAATCATCACTTTCAAGCTGATTTAACAAAGGCCAGAAGTCCTTTGTGCCACCTCAGCCTGTAGGGAGGACTGGAGATGGCTGGTTGTGCAGCACAGCCCCAGAATCTCCCAGCAGTTCTCCAGAACCCCCACACCCATGGCAGAGGGTGCTGCACTGCCTGGAAATGGGCAGGGATTCCCTGGAAGCAGAGGAACTCCTCCTGGGAAAGCTGAACTGAAACACAGGCCCCAGCCTCTCATCTCACATGAACCCTGAGAGGACTGAGAGAGGAACAGCCACTGCCCAACCACCCCTCTGCTCCAGGGTCACAACCATGGAATTATCCTGGGTGGAAAAGTCCTCCAGGACCACCAGCTCCAACCTGGGACCAATCAGCTGGAGCAAAGGAGGCTCAGGGGGCCCTTGTGGCTCTGCACAGCTCCTGCCAGGAGGGGACAGCCGGGGGGGTCGGGCTGTGCTCCAGGGAACAGGGACAGGAGCAGAGGGAACGGCCTCAGGCTGGGCCAGGGGAGCCTCAGGGGGGACTCAGCAGGAATTTCCCCATGGAAAGGGGGCTCAGCACTGCCAGGGGCTGCTCAGGGAGGTTTGCAGTCCCCATCCCTGGAGGGATTTAACACCTGGGGACATTGGCAGTGCTGGGAGTGGTGGGATTCAGTCCTGCAGGTCCATCCCAACCCAAACCATTCTGTGATTCTCTAACAGCAAGTGGCCAATGTTGTTCTTTTTTCAGGTGAGGAAATCATACACTGTTTGGGTTTATTCACAGCAGGCACCAGAAGGGGAGATTCAGCTTCACCTCCTCATCTAAATTCCAGCTGGGATGGCAGCAGGACCCTGAATGGGTTTTGGACAGGTGGGGGCAATCACTTCTTGCTGCATGCAATTGAAAAGGCACAGCTCATTTTCCTCATTATTTTAAGCAATTAAATAATCTTTACTGTTTAACTTGACAAGAGTGAGCAGATTAGGACAGACACCCCCCCAGCCCTTCCTTTCACACATTTACTTGGTCACTTCAATTGTGCAGCCAAGCCTCAGGCAGCAGAGCAGGAGCTGCAGTCCCAGACCAGCAGCCTGAGCTGGGCTGGATACTGAGATTATCCAACTACATGAACAAAATCAGCAGGGAAATCAGCAGGGAAAGAGCTTCTTCATGGCTGAAAACCTCCACAAAGGCTTAGGAAGATTCTGTGCCATGTCCTGGATCTCCGCTGTGCCCCAGGCCTGCCCTCAGACACCGTGCCATGGACAGCCCTGGGACAAAGGGCCAGCCTGGCAGCTTTGGGTTTCTTCCTTAAATTCTGAGGGACAGGGGGAAGCAGGAAGGCTCTGCTCAGGCTGGAGCTCACAGCACTGCTCTGAGCTGAGTGCCAAAGCTTCACCCTGCCCAGAGCAGCTGGGGCTGCCCCTGGATCCCTGGCAGTGCCCAAGGCCAGGCTGGACATGGAGGCCTGGAGCAGCCTGGGACAGTGGGAGGTGTCCCTGCCATGGCAGGGGTGGCACTGGATGGGCTTTAAGGTTCCTTTCAACCCAAACCATTCTATGATTCTAGAATTCAGCAAGGACAGACCCCTAAGATGAAGTCCAGTCACTGACCCAGCACTGCTGAGCTCACCCTAACCCCATGTCCCCAAGAGCCATGTCCAGTCATCTTTCACACCCCTCCAGGCATGGGGACTCCACCCCTGCCCTGGGCAGCTGTGCCAGGGCCTGGCCTCCCTTTCAGTGAATAAATTTCCCCAAAATCCACCCTGAGGCTCCCCTGGCCCAGCCTGAGGCCGTTCCCTCTGCTCCTGTCCCTGTTCCCTGGAGCACAGCCCGACCCCCCCGGCTGTCCCCTCCTGGCAGGAGCTGTGCAGAGCCACAAGGGCCCCCTGAGCCTCCTTTGCTCCAGGCTGAGCCCCTTCCCAGCTCCCTCAGCTGCTCCTGGGGCTCCAGGCCCTTCCCAGCTCTGTTCCCTTCCCTGGACACAAAAATGCTGCACATCAAACAAACCTCTGGCTTTCAGAGCCCTAAGAGGACAGTCTGGGAAGAAAAGGAGTTCTGGCACGTTCCAGACCTTAAATACAACCAGCAGCTCTGAACAAGTGTGACAATGACACACTGGCATTAGAACAGATTAAGGCAATAAATCAATTTGATGCATTTTAATGACTGAGTCTCCCTTTACTATTGGCTTAAGTGGGAGAATGGGGTCCCACAGAGTTACAGCACTGTGAGGCACTCATGGAAATGAGAACAAGGATTAAGACCTGCAAGAATCTAAATCTCTCTCCATCCACCCCGTGAGGCTCTCTGGAGCAACACTGGATTAGCTGCCTTCCTCTGAAATGGATGTCATTTATCCCAAGTCTTCAGGCAGACAATCCCCAGGCTCAGCCCCACTGTCGGGCAGAGCTTTGCAGAATCTCCCCATCTCTCTTGGTTGGTTGGCTTTGAGCACCACCTGGTCCTTGGCTTTTCCCCTGGCTCCCTGAGGGGCTGCAGAAAGGAATGCTGAGGCCTATCCACACCCCAAACCTGCTTCGTTCCCAAAGAAACACAAAAAAGGACTTTCAATCAAAACCACCACTGCATCTTTTGGGGAAAACTGCCATGTCCCAAATGCTGTGTGACCAGCACAGTGTGAGGCCAGACCCCCAGTGCCACCATCCCACTGCTGGGTTCTGGGAATGTCACCCAGCCCCTCCCTGTCCCAGCTCACAGGGGAACTCTGTTCAGAGCTCACAGAAAAGGGTTCAGAGATCCAAGAATACCCCAGTGATGAATATTCCTGTGCCAGCTCTCACAAAAAGGGCTCAGAGATCCAGGAATACCCCAGTGATGAATATCCCTGTGCCAGCTCCCACAAACAGGGTTCAGAGACCCAGATAAATCCCTGTCCCAGCTGGAAGGGCACCAGGGGCACACCTGTGACCACCCCCCATGTATTTCCTTGGCAGAGCAAGGCAGGATTTTTCCAGGGCAGAGCTCTGGGAAAGCAGGACTGTGGCACTGTGAGGCAGAGAGAAGAGCAGCCCGTGCCCTGCAGGGACAGATGTTTGCCCTGGAGAGCTCCTGGGGGAATCCCTGCTGGAACATCAACTGGCACAGCCTCATCTCACTAACTGACATGAATGCCCTGGGCAGAGCAGCCTCAGCAGCACCAGCCCACAGCCTCTGCTCCATCCCTGGCAGGATCCTGCACAGCCAGGGAGACACCCAGGGAGGTGGAAAACCGAGGGGCTTTCCCCAAACCAAACTCCAAACCCAAGCTGGGATGAAGCTCCCAACTTCAGCAGCACACCCAGAGAGAAAAACTCTCCATGCTGACAGAAGGTATCAAACCTTCCCAGCAAATCCAGGCTTTTTCTTCATAGTAAAAAAAGGTTGAAAAATTTTTTAAAAAAGGTTAAAAAAATGAAAGAAAGTTAAAAAAATTATAAGCGAGAAGGAAACAAGAAAAGCAAAAGGACTGTCCAGGAGTAACAGAATTGCACAAACACAGAGTTGCACAAACAGTTGTGCTGCTCTGCAGGAGCTGCTGGGTGAAAATGCTCAGAGCATGTGGGAAGGTGCCTTTTTAATAAGTTTGTAACTTTTTTTTACAGTCTCTCTTTACTGAATTGATTAAGGCCAGGATAAAGCCCCTCCTGCCCTGCTGTATCTCACATCTGCTGGCAGCCCTCAAATCCAAGCACAAACACATCACTGAACCTTTCACCCTTCCCTGGCAAAACTCGAGACCAGGATGGGAAGAATCCTATCCCAAACTACCAGCTGAACCTGGAATATTTTGTGTCAACTGATAGTTGATATAAAGAAGGAATATCTACTTATCTTTGTTTTCACAGAAATACAAAAGAAGGCCAGAGAGTGATGATTCTGCTGGGCAGAAACTGAGGCTGGCTAGTACAAAGTTTGGTTTGTGGCACAGGGAAACCTGCTGCAAAGGTACACACAGGATACTAGAAAAATCACCTGAATGTGAATTAATTATTATTCACTAATATTAAAAGCACGATAGGAGTTTCTTATGAATCACTTCAGAAGAATTTTACTTATTCAGAAAGTCTAGACTAAAGGCAGGGGGAAATGGGGACAAAACAATGGAAAATACTGCTGGAAAAATTAAAATGGTTCTGTGCAGCTCACCTTGACCTCAATGAAGTCTGGTTTCCCAAGGGATATCAGGTCAGCATAAGCTTTGAGCTCATCCACGTTCCAAGCCTTCACCAGGGTCAGCCTATAAACAGTGCGTTGTTGCTGGAATAAAGGAAAAATCCCATTAACATCTCACTCTGACCCAGGGACAAAGGAAAAATCCCACTGACATCCCACTCTGACCCAGGAATCAAGGAAAAAACCCATTAACGTCCCACTCTGACCCAGGAATCAAGGAAAAATCCCACTGACATCCCTGCTGACCCAGGAACAAAGGAAAAATCCCACTGACATCCCACTCTGACCCAGGAATCAAGGAAAAAACCCATTAACGTCCCACTCTGACCCAGGAATCAAGGAAAAATCCCACTGACATCCCTGCTGACCCAGGAACAAAGGAAAAATCCCATTAACATCCCACTCTGGCCCAGGAATCAAGGAAAAACCCCATTAACGTCCCACTCTGACCCAGGAATCAAGGAAAAATCCCACTGACATCCCTGCTGACCCAGGAACAAAGGAAAAATCCCACTGACATCCCATGCTGACCCAGGAACAAAGGAAAAATCCCATTAACATCCCACTCTGGCCCAGGAATGAAGGAAAAATCCCATTAACATCCCATACTGACCCAGGAACAAAGGAAAATCCCACTGACATTCCTTTCTGACCCAGGGAAGATGTTCCATCTTGCACACAGATTCAAACAGGAGACAGAAATTAAACCATCCTTTTATCCCAAGAACTCAGAGATTGAAGCAAACCTGTTCCTTCAGGAAACCTCCACAGCACCTGGGCTGAGCCAGCTGGTGCCACACAAACCCTCCCTCTGCAGACCTCAATGCCAGGCACTTTGTTTGTACAGGAGTTTAACTCACTGGCACAATAAGCAGGCAATGTCTCTCTCCTGGATTTGCTTCTCCAGGCACAAAACCTCCCCATGAGTTACAGGTGCTTCAGTGCCTCCAGCTGGGTCACCAGCACTGGGGACTCTCACAGAAACATGGAATGATTTATGCTGGAAAAGCCCTCAAAACATCAAGTCCAACCTTGACCCAGCACTGCCAAGGCCACCCCTGAGCCATGTCCCCAAGTGCCACATGCACAGGGCTGTTCAACCCCTCCACCACCTCCTACACAGCCTGGTTCTGTGCTTGCCCACCTTTCCATGAGAAACTTCCCCAACATCCCCCTGCTGCTCCCCTGGCCCAGCCTGAGGCCGTTCCCTCTGCTCCTGTCCCTGTTCCTAGAGCACAGCCCGACCCCCCCGGCTGTCCCCTCCTGGCAGGAGCTGTGCAGAACGTTCCCAGATCCAATTCCCTCCTGGGAAGGTGGCACAGAGCACTCCCAGAACTTCTCTGCTTGGAGTTATTCTGATTTGCCCTCCAAGGGCTGCTCTCCAAAGGAGTCACTGGTGACAAAAGGCCTCTCAACACAAGCACTTGACCATGGAACAAATCCACTCCTCACTCCTCACATCCGCTTATTTCCATCCTTCCCCTCCCCTTCATCTTCTACTGATTGTTTTATTTCACTTATTTTTGGAATTTATTTTTATTTATAGAGCAATTTTCTGACAAATCTGCAGTTTGGATGAACTCCTTTGCTGTCCCTGCACACTGTGGACTGGAAAATGTAAATGCTGATCCCAGCGTGGGCAGCAGGGCAGGGATGGGGATTGTGCCCCTGTGCCCAGGTGAGACCCCACCTGCAGAGCTGCCCCAGCCCTGGCCCAGCACAGGCAGGAGCTGGAGCTGCTGGAGGAGCCCAGGGGAGGCTCCAGGATGAGCAGAGGGATGGAGCAGCTCTGCTGGGAGGAAAGGCTGGCACAGCTGGGAATGCTCACCTGGACAGGAGAAGCTTTGGGGTCACCTCAGTGTGGCCTTGCAGGACCTGAAGGAGCTCTGGGAGAACTGGAGAGAGACTTTGGACAGGGGATGGAGGGACAGGACCAGGAGGAAGAAATTCCTCCCTGTGAGGGTAGGGAGGCCCTGGCACAGAGCCAGAGAAGGAACATTTTAGTCCTTTAGAGTCCAACTGCCATGTCAGTGAATTCTGCCCTCATATAAAAATCAATGTATCACTCACCTACCACCCATCTCAGTGTGTTCCATGGGGGAGAAGTAATTTCTACAATTTGCTATGCAAACCTTCCAGGTTATTTACTAAGAAATAACTAGAGGAGAAACTAATGAACACCAGGAACCTCTTCTTCCAAATATGTCAACAATCAAACCAGCTGACCTCTACCCGTGGCATTTAAGCAGATATTTAAAGAACAAGAAATTCTTGTGATTTGCATGGATTGGCAAAAGAAAGGTCAAGAGACAAGCAGGAAATCAACTGTTAATTACTGAAGAGAGAACAGTAGAGGAGCTAATACAGAAAAATAAACATGGTGCTTGCACATAACAGGGGAAGAAGAAAGTGGAGGGAAAAGATCTGAGGAGGAAAATCTGCCGTGCCCACACCCCATCAGTCCTGTGCAATGACTGGATACCAGTTAATGAGAACTGACTCCCCAGAGGGCAGCTCCCAGTGGGGAACAAGTGCAGCAGCTTCAAGGCACCAGTAAATACCAGTGTGTATTTAACAATGTCCTGTTTCACAGCAGCCCTTGTGAGAGCAGCACATCCTCCCATGCAGGGAAGTGGGACATCCTCCCATTTAAATCTGCTTTTACTACTCTCCAATCTACATCCCAGCTCATTCAGAAGTTTAAGGTCAAGGACTTCATAAAACTAAACGTGCTGTGAGTGAATTGAAAGGGCTCCTCCCCGCGGGGCACCAGTGACAAGGAACAACTGCAGCCCCTGGATGTGCAGCACTGCAACACCTGAACACCCCAGAACCTGCAGCAACTCACCATGGCTGGGCAGAGAGCATGGAAGGAAACTGAAATCTGCCAAAGGCAGAGAGCAAACAGGTGGAAAAATGAGAAATTCATCTGGAGAAGCCTCTTTCCAGAGGGCAACATCTCTGCAGTGTTGTTGAGCAGAGAAACGCTGGTAGAAGGCACAGATCAAAATGAGTAATATCCCAAAATGTTATCTGGGAGCAATCCTTGTAGACTGCCAGCAGTACAAACAGCCAGGCTGCTTTATTCATGGATTATTTGTATTTGTTGTACAATAGGGCCCCAGGAGATCCTCTCATAAGCACAGCAAAACAAGAAATAAAGAGCTTAAGCCGTGAGAATTTAACAATCTAAAGCATCAGGATATAAAAGCAGCCTGGGATGCTCCACACTCCGTGCTTCCAGGAAAAGCAGCTGTTACTGCACTCCAGTCGTGAGGAGAACACAGAGGGAGAGGAGTGAGCACAGCCCTGAGATGGTGCCACTGAGGGCTGTGGGTCAGGGGTGTCTGTGCACAGAGCAGCCTGGCTGGAGGGGCAGTGCCAGGGTCCCCAAAACTCTGTCCCCAAAACAGAGCAGCTCCTGAGGGCAAAGAGGGGCAGAAGGAGCCAGGGGAACCCCAGCCTCTTCCCCTTGGGCAATTCCTGCTAAAACCCTTCCAGGCCACCCCAGGAAGCACTGCAGCCCCTCAGTGTCAGGACAGGGCACCAGGGAGCCTGACCAGGCTGAGGGGAGCATCCTGAGGATAAAGAATCCTTCCACTGGCTGCATCTGAGATCCTGGTCTCAGCACACACTGACTGACACATTCTGGCCCCAAACCAGTACTGATGGGATCACAGACTGGTTTGGGATGGGGCCTTAAAGGGCATCAGCTCCAGCTGCTGTGGGCAGGACACCTCCACCAGAGCTCGGGGTGGAGCCAGTATCCAAACATCCTCAGAAAATGAGGGGATTCTGGCAGAGATGTGGCTTCACTCTGCACTGGATGCTTTTCTTGTCCCCCTTGTCCCTGGGAGCTGTCACAGCTGCCAGGGCCCCCTGGCTGGCTCGTGCCTCCCTGCCTGTCCCCTCCAGAGAGGCTGGCACTGCAGGGTTGTGGGGCAGCTTTGTGTGGGGACAGGAACAGCAGACTGGAAGCTGGGCCAGGGCAGGCTCAGGCTGGATTTCAGGAAAGGTTCTTCCCCCAGAGGGTGCTGGCACTGCCCAGGCTGCCCAGGGAATGGGCACAGCCCCGAGGCTGGCAGAGCTCCAGGAGCTCCAGGGATGCCCAGGGTGGGATTGTTGGGGTGTCTGGGCAGGGCCAGGGTTGGACTGGGTGATCCCTGTGGGTCCTTCCAGCTCAGGATATTCTGTGATCCCATGAAAGAGACAAAGCTTCTGTCCCAGGGTGTCTCATGCCCCAGTCCCACACCACCCCATGGTCAGAGCTCACAGTCAGGACTGGGATCACCCCGACATGGACACGGCTCCATCCCATGAGCTGAAGGCTCAGCTGAGCCCCCAGAGGAGTCCCCAGGCTGCTGCAGCCCTGCCCTCCTCCAGCAGCTCCCCTGGAACACAGCAGGCTCTGGAAGCTCCTGCTCCAGCCTGGAGAGCAGTGGGGCAGCTGCCATGGGCCAGCCAGGGCACAGGGGCACAGCTGAGGCTGGAGCCTGTCCCAAGGCAGGGACACTGTCCCTCCCAGGCCTGGCACATGTACCAATGGATCCCTCTGCTGCTGGCCCAGCCTCAAAGGCACAGCTCTGGCCCAGCCCCAGCCCAGGAGCCCTCAGCAGAGCACTCGGTGTCACCCTGACAAAGTGCTCCCTTCCCATTCCAATAACCACGAGAGATTGGGGCTGCTTCTTTTTTATTGCTTCTTTCTACTTCCCTCCTCCTCAACATTCATCTTTTCCTAGATCAAATGTAATTATTCTTCATGAAAAAGTCCAGGTGCAATCCCAGGAGGAAGAGGGAACACATCACCTGCAAAGAGCAGAATGCTGGAGAGACAAGGGCTTGGCTGGGGCAGGAGAATCAGCTCCCTTCTCCAGGAGGGCAGGAGTAGCAGCTCTCTCCTCCAGGAGAAGCAGCTCCCTTGTCTGGCCAGGACAGGGAACCTGCTCCTTCTCCAGGAGGGGCAGGGGAGCATCTCCAAGGCCCTCACCTTGGATCCTGTCCCTTGAACTCTTTTGTTCAGGCAGAGTATCAATGTCCCTCTGATTGGAAATAAAGAGAACTACACCCAGATTTTGGTTTCAGCTGCTGGCTTAGGCTCAGGTATCCTGAACACTCACATGCATTTCTCAGGTATTGATAAAATTATTTTATTGTCATTTTATCCACAGACTCCCCCACAGAAATCCCTATTTTTGCAGCTAATGAATCTCAACCTTCTCAACAGAAACACAGCACAGCTGGATGAAAAAAGCACTCTCGGGGGGAGGAAATGATGGTGCAAACTCTAAACAGAACCTGCCCTTTGTTTCACATAACTTCACAGCCCTTTCAGCACCGGATGAGGAGCAGGAACCACTTCAAAGGCAGCTCCTTCCATCAGGACTTTCTTCCTCTCATCAAGGAAAGGCTCCACTGCAGAAGCTCCCCTCTGAGCCATTCTCCGAGCCTGTGAGCCGGCAGGAGCCACAGTGGCCGCGGCAGGGCGGTGGGTGCAGCCCAGCCCCCCCAGCCCCCGGGCTGAGCCCGGCCCTGCCCGGGTTATGCAACAGCTCCCGAGCACTGAACGCAGAATCAAAGCCTTTTTCACACTTGGAAATTACTTGTCACACGGATGTGGATCGGGAAAAAAAGCCCCTGCAGCCAAAATCTCTTTCCCACAGCCGATAAGGAACTGCTTTATGCAGAAACCTCAGCAGGGAGGAAAGATCCAAAACACAGCCTGAGGAAATCTCAGATCCCAGCACCCCCAGATTCCACAGCTTTCCAAAGGCTTCCAGTTCACCCAACAGAGCCCCTCTGGAAGGACAGGAGGTCATTCCTGCCCCTCCCAAACCCAGCTCTGCTGAGCTCCCAGGAGCTCTGCAGGTCACAGAATCCTGCAATGATTTGGGCTGGGGGATGTTAAAGTGCATCTCACCCACCCCTGCCATGGCAGGGACACCTCCCACTGTCCCAGGGTACTCCCAATGTCCAGCCTGGCCTTGGGCACTGCCAGGGATCCAGGGGCAGCCCCAGCTGCTCTGGGCACCCTGTGCCAGGGCCTGCCCACCCTCACAGGGAACAATTCCCAATTCCCAATCTCCCATCCATCCCTGCCCTCTGGCAGTGGGAGCCATTCCCTGTGTCTGTCCCTCCATCCCTTGTCCCCAGTCCCTCTCCAGCTCTCCTGGAGCCCCTTTAGGCTCTGGAAGGGGCTCTGAGCTCTCCCTGGAGCCTTCTCCTCTCCAGGTGAGCACCCCCAGCTCTCCAGCCTGGCTGCAGAGATGTCCCAAACCCAGGAGCAGCTCCTGGGCCTCCTCTGGACTCTTTGTAGGACCCATCACATTCCAGAAGGGAGTATGAGGACCCATGACACCACCAGGAAGGCTCAGTGTCCCTGAAGGACAGAAATGGATCCATTCCTCTGGGAACCAGGAGCCTCCCTCCCCACAGGGGCTCCTCTCTGCCCTGGGCCATCACCATCACCAGATGGGTGTGACTGCTGGGAGTGGCTGTCACCCCCTGTGACAGTCACTGCAGGGCCAGGGAGGGCTCAGCTGAGCACACTGCACAGCTCAGGAGGGATTCTTCCCCTCACAGCTGAACTCAGCACAGAGCTCAGAAGTTTTCAGCTTCCCTTCTTAAGGCAGATGATCATTACAGCAAACCCCGAGCAGGCTCTGCTGCGTAGGAACCCACAAACCCACGGAGCATTGTTCCAGCAGCTGCCATCAACACCCAGGTGAGAGCAAGTGCAGCCTTTGTCTCCAGTGCTAAAAAGGTGCTCATTAGCATGGGCTAATTAACACACTAACTCTGCTCTGAAAGCCAGCAAAGCTCAGAGCAGGGGGTTCAGTGCTGAACCCAGGCTCCACCTGAGGCTCAGCTCCAGAGCCCTGGGCTTCACCCAGGACCTTCCCTTTGTCCCCACGTCATCCCCAGGACGGGGACAAAGCCACCCTCAGCCTCTTGTTGGACCCTGCACAACATTTCACTTCATACCAAGGACCTTCTTTGCCTCCTGTCTGGGTGTGGGGAAAAGCAAAACGAAATTACTGATACTCAGGTACTTGGGGATGTGAATTTTTGACAATTCTGGAGTTTCTGAAGGTTCAAAAGCTGGAGATGGATCACTGGGCCCTGTGTTCTCCTGCCTGCAGTGACCCAAAAGCCACTGTAAACTCTGAGCTTAACTGGAATTGAGACATTTCTGATTTTCAGAGTCAGCCTGGAGTTTTCAGTCACACTGCACTTCCAAAGGGAGGTTTTCTTGGGATTTGGATAAACCAAGTTTATTCCTGTGTAAAACCAGCAGAAAATAATTTGTTCTTACATGAATATAACAAAAATGTCAAATAGGGGTAGTTAAAGTAGGGCTCCAAAATGACCCAAGATTTGTGTTTCCTGGTATGTCTAAGCACAAAAATATCCCTTCAGGTGCTCAACTTTTCTCATCTGAGATTTAAACCCTTTCCTCAAAGCAGATGGAGTGTGTAGCACCTCTGCTGGGAGGTGGGAGGAGATGGTCTTTAAAGCCAACCCATTCCATGATTCCATCATCTGAGTGCTAATGCCAAAGAAACTGGGATGTTTCTACAAAATAACCCCAAACTTAAAAAACAAACATCAACCCCAAACCAAAACACAAACCTGGCACTAGTTTTCCATGCAAAAGCCATTCCTGCTCCTTGTGAGGGAATCAGGCAAAAAACTAATTAGGGAATCAGGAAAAGTATAATTACGAGGCAATGTCCACATGATGAGGACTGGTCCTGCATCTTGTCTTGAACCTGGAGCCCGAGGCAGTCCCTTTAAAGCAGTTTTTAATTCTTTCAGCTTTAATATAAATGTGTAAGAGCCAAAATTGTCTCTCTGAAGTATAATTATTGTGAGGAGCCAAGCCTGATCTGTATGTGAAATTCCTTGTTCTTCCAAGGCCTTGAAGATAAGATGAAAACTGTCCTGAATAATAATTAGGAAAACAGCAAAGCTGAACTTTTGGTCTGCATCAGGTTTTTTATCACCCAACACAACTGCCCTGGCATCCTCCCCAGCTCTGAAATCCTGCCTGGAAAGAACAAGGAAGTCCAGCAGTGAGATGAACTCATCAGCATTAATTCCCAAGCTGGAATTTGACACCAGAAAAGCCCCTCAGCCTCTGCACAGCCCTGCTGATGTGTGAAGCTCAGGAATGAGGGATCAGGACTGGAAACCAAGGAGAAAAACCACGAAATTTCACTCCCTCCACACTCACTCTTCCTGTACTTGCTTGTAATCTACTTTATTGCTTCACACTTCAGCAGAAATTCATCAGATTATTGAAAAATCTCTAGAAATAAAACAAAGTACAGCAACAGCTTTGTTTTGAGAGCTGAAAATGTTGTTCTTAAGTAAATCCAAACCATGACTGTTCTTCATCCATTTTCCATGGACTTGGTTTTAACACACTTGCCTTTGGAAATCAGCACCACCAACATTCCAGTGATTATTTTTTTCTTTTCCATATTTCTAGTGCAGTTTCAAGGAATCATGTAAAATTTATACCCAGGGAAAAAGAAGCCCAATGCAAAGGGACTTAAAATAGAACAGCACAAAAACAGATCCTATCAAATCAGCAGCAAAACCCAGTTCAAGCTTGCTGTTGAACAGGCTGAGCTGGTTCCTCTCCCAGGAAAGGGTGGATGTTTAACTCCACAGAGGCAGGAAAAGCCTCAGCAGGAGCCTGGGCTGCCACAGGGACAGCACTGCCAGGCTCCAGCCAGGGCAGGGAGTGGAACTGAAACCCCTCCCAGCAGCAGCAAAGCTCCTGCCCCAGTCCCTGGGACTTGCAGCAGCCTGGCAGGGAATGCTCTGTGAAAGCTCCCAGGACAGGCAGGAGCAGGACCTTGTCCATCCCTGGGCTGGAGCAGCAGCTGCTGCAGCAGCAGGGACCTGCCAGGCACATCCAGGGGACAGGGCCCTGTCCTGGCCCAGCTGCTGCTCTGACCCATGGCAGGAGCTCAGCCAGGCCTGACCTTGGCTCCAGCCCATCCCTCCCTGTTGGGGAAGATGAGACAGGAAAGCCTTATAAATATGATTGCCTGGCAAAAGATTTTGAGAATACAGAAACTATAAGTGAGATTGAAATGAAAGCAAGCTTTGAGATGCCTCAGTTACTGAACAACTGGAAAACAATGGTGTGGCCAGCTGAAGGTGGAACAACATTCCCTTTTGATGGAACAACACCCTCTGCTTGCAGACAGGCCCAAGGGTCAGAGCAGACCCTACAGCTTGGCAGAAGGGGTCCAAAGAGGAGTTTTAGGGTTTAAAATGTAACACAGTGTGGTAATGTAATGATTCTTATAGGCTGTATGGAAATGCTACAGGATTTGTATCTTTTACTAGATTGGTTAGTGAGAATGAGAATATTCAACACAGAAGATGATTTATTGTATTGGAACGGGAACTTTGCTCTCTTAGCTCTTGCCTCTTAGCCTGTTCATTCTCTTACCCTTTTGCTCTCTTATGCTTTTACTCTCTCACCCTTTCATCCTCTCTCCCCCTCTCTTCTCTCAGCCTGCTCTGAGCTGTGGCTGCAGCTCCCAGCAGGGCCCTGCCCCAGGCCCTTTGCAATGAACCCCAAGTTCCTGCCCTGGCTGCAGAGATCTCTGCTCTCTGTCCATCCCCACCATCCTGCCCCGATGCTCCTACACCTCCCTTCCCTCTGGAGAGCCCCAGCTCCTTCTCTCTGCCCACAGGGGTGGCTCCTCCTCGACTGCCCAGGACAGGCCCTGCTGCAAGGGTACAGGATGGGGGGCACAGAATGGGGTCAGGGGGGAAAATCCCTCCAAAATCCCTCGAGTTCAGCCCTTGCCCAGCACTGCCAAGGCCAGCACTGCCCATGTCCCCAAGTGCCACATCCTCAGGGCTGCTCAACACGTGCTCGTGTCTGGCCAGGTGTGGGAAAGAAGAGGCTTCAGAGGGGGAAGATCTGAAGGCAAAATCTGGGCCTTGGCCCAGCCTCCTCTCATCCCCCAAAACACCCCAGACACAGCTCCACAGGCACATCCTGATGCTCCATGACGTGTCTCAGCCTTGGCTCCTTGGCCAGGATGAGGAAGACCCTGGAGAGGCACCACAGCAAAGCTGTCACCTCATAGTGACAAACCTGTCACCTCAGGGCACAGTCAGACCCCAGCAGTGCAGGGAAGGCAGGAGAAAGACAATACCAAAGAATAAACTACAGGGGAGCTCCAAAGAAGAGTCTGGAGCCCCAGGAGCAGCTGAGGGAGCTGGGCAGGGGCTCAGCCTGGAGCAAAGGAGGCTCAGGGGCCCTTGTGGCTCTGCACAGCTCCTGCCAGGAGGGCACAGCCGGGGGGGTCGGGCTGTGCTCCAGGGAACAGGGACAGGAGCAGAGGGAACGGCCTCAGGCTGGGCCAGGGCAGCCTCAGGGGGGATTTTGGGGAAATTCCTTCCTGGAATTTGTTGTCCAGCCCTGGCACAGCTGCCAGGGCAGTGATGGGAGTGCCCATCCCTGGAGGGACTCAAACCATGAGTGGATGTGGGCGCAGGGTCAGTGGTGGCCTGGGCAGGGCTGGACTCTGACCCTGGGGTTTTCCAGCCTCAGTGATTGTGTGGCAGGAGGAAGGTGGCCTCTAACAGCAACACATCAGTGCCTTGACACACACAGGGGAACGTGGAGACAGAGCCTGAGAGTGGCATTTGCATGGGAGATGGGGCAGAAGAGCAGCTCAGAAAGAGCAGCTCAACCCCAGCCCCCCTCAGGCCAATGCTGGGGCTGGGGCAGGAACTGAACAATTCCAGAGCCAGTCTGGGCCCAGGGCTGGAGCCCAGGCTGCCCCAGGGCACTGCCAGCTGCTCAGGAGCTTCCAGCCAGCCCAGTTATTTATACACTCAGCCAAAGACTTGGATGCTTCCTCACAGATCTCTGTAGTTGGAAATCTCAGCCAGGAAAACAACTTCCCACTGAGATTCCCCTGGGGCCTGAAGGAATATTCTTCAAAATCGCTGTGTTTTGCTCAGCAATAGGGCATACAGGAAGGGAGAATAAACTGTATTTTAAATAACCCTGTAATACTGAAGGGTTGAGGGAGTAACTGCAGGATCAGCCTGGAGGAGGGAAAGTTTTGGGGTGATCCATTTGTGGCCTCCCACCACCTGAAGGATTCCACAGGAAGGATGGTGAGGGACTTGGGACAAGGGCCTGGAGTGCCAGGACAGGGGGAATGGCTTCTCAGTGCCAGAGGGCAGGGTGAGATGGGATATTGGTACAGGATTGTTCCTGTGAGGGTGGCACACACAGGAGCTCAGCCACAGCCTGGGAAGGGGTGATTGTATTTATGGGAATAGTGACACTCCTTATCCTGGGAAAAATCAAACCAGCAATGCAACTTCCAGCAATGAAAGCAGAGATTAAGCTGCCATAAAAACATAATTACCTCGTTAAAAAACACTCTTGCAGGCTGTGAAGCAAATGATTTATATTTTTCTTCTGGGTTTTGTCCAAATCATATATAAATAGATCTGAAAGCCCCACCAGGATTGCTGAAAATCCTGCCCAGTTCACTTCACAAAGAGCAGTGTAAACAAGGAGTCTGACATAAATTTCTCTTATTGATTAAGCAATCCTTGCAAACCCAGTGCTCTTGAAAAGCCTTAATTCAAGAGTTGGACTCTGAAAGAACAACAATTATGGGCTTTAAACATTTTAAGTGCCCATTCAGGTAAATAGGTGAGCTTGAGCTGGGGCTGAGGGAACTCCTGCAGGTGCTGGAGCAGAGCAGGGGAATGACAAAAATCCCAGCAAAACATTGACTCAAGTGTCTGGGGATCCACAGTGCAAGGCGTGCTTGTGAGAGTCTGTCTGAATTTTCCCTCATCTGCCTCATGATCATCATTTGGGGTCCACTGCAGAGAAGACCCCCCCTGTCTAGAATCTCTGACTTTGTAGGAGAAAGTCACACACGCCAAAGGCCCTGAGACCTGAGAGCACAGTGCTAAGTTACTGTTCACAGCTGTTGTTTGCTGTATGCTACACTGAGCCCAAAGAAGGGGGCACCGTGCCCTGTTTGCAACAACAGCCCTGGGAGCTGTCCCACCTCTCGGCCTGGCTGGAGCTCTCCTGAGTTTCAGAGGGTCTCCCATAGAACACCCTCACCTGTTTTGCAACCACCATGACAGGTAAGATGTAAGAAGCCTCTCCATCAAGGACTGAGCCATGGAACCCCCATGTGAAAAGGCCCCTCTGCTCCTTCCAAGGACTGGGACTGAACCCCCCAGCCCGGGGGATGTGTGGGGGACCAAAGCTGACCAAAGTGAGATGTTTGCCTGCAGGATGTGACCACAGGACCAACGAGACAATGGCTCTCGTTAACTGCTGAGAGCATGGACTACCTGTTACATCTATTCCTTATTGTATCTGTTCCTCCCCCACAATTTTCAATAGAATTATCATAATAAAAACCTCTTAATGAGAGGTTTTTATTAGTGAGAGTTAGTGAGAGATTTTGAGATCTCCCTGACGTACCAGGCGGATCCTCGACTGGACTGGACCAAAGGATTTTGTCTCTGTGTTTGGTAGCTATATCGCCCTCTTTCGCCCTCTCTTTTCTCTCTCTTAATCTTTTTCTCTCCCTTAATCCTTCTATCTCATTTTGCTGTGGTCAATCCATAAAGCTGCATTTGTTTTGATTATCACTGCAAACCCCCTGTGCCGTGTTGGTTTTTGCACCCTGAGATCAAATCCAGGAACCATCACGAACCTCGTTCGTAAGGACGGATGGTGACAGTGCTCCACCTGAGGAGCCTGCCCAGGGGATGCCTGAAATTCCAATACCTCTCATTACAGCACTCCTTTAGAGACCCAGTGTCCATGAAATGCCTTCAGATCCTGCTGCTTCCACGGCAAGCTGGATTCAGAGAGCCCAGAGGGAGATCAGAGTCCCCAGGATTGTTAAGCAAATTCCAGCCCTGAGCTAGAAGGACATAAAAGCAATGATGCAAACACACTCACACTTGTACAGCTCTGTAAACAGTTGTTTTGTATTACATGTATTTATTACGGATCATCAACTCTCCAGCTCCAGGGCTCATCACCCCCAAACGCTCCAGACCTGCTGGGTTTAGCACTAAGCACTTACAGACCATTTGCATTGCATCTTATTTGGTTCTTGCACCAAACAGATTTTGTCCCCCTTGTCCTGCCACTCTCTGCCTGTGTAAAAGTCCCTCTCCCTCCTTTTAAAAGCCTTCTTTAGGCTCTGGAAGAGGCTCTAAAGTGTCCCTGGAGCCTTATCTTTTCCAGGTGAGCATCCTCAGCTCTCCCAGCCGGGCTCCAGCCCCTGGACCATCTCCATGGCCTCCCCTGGACCCACAGTTCACATCTTCCCTGCTGAACTCTATGAATTGCATTATAACCAGAATTCTATGTATTTCTGGGAATTCAATGAAAGATGCCCCAGCAGCTTTGCAGCTTCAGAGGGGACTCTGAATCCTTGTGCTGCACTTTCTGCATTTCTACCATTGCAAAATCCAACAGCAGCTTTATCCATGGAGAACACACAGGACTTGGCTGCCAAGTGCACCACCTGCAAGTCAACAGCCTCCAGAGGGGTCACTGGAGCAGCCATGGAAACCACGGAGGTTTGGGAGGTGACAGCCAACACTAAGAGCCAGCAGCACCCAGCTGCCAGCCCCAGCTCCCCATGGCCTGGTGGGGGTGGGCAGGAGCAGAGCCAAGGCACCCACATCCCCATGGCACAAGGGGAGCAGCATCCCTTGGCACGAGCCTGTTTATTGCCCAAAGCCACCCTGAGCAAGGAAGGCTGGGGTCTCTGTGATCCCAAGGAGCTGAACTGGGAGAAGATCAGTGAGCAAGCACTGCAGGCATTGAGGGCACAGCCCTTCCCTGGGGCACTGAGGGCACAGCCCTGCCCTGGGGCACTGCAGGCACAGCCCTGCCCTGGGCACTGCAGGCACAGCCCTTTCCTGGGGCACTGCAGGCACAGCCCTGCCCTGAGCCCTGCTCCACGCTCCTGCTGCAGGATCCTGCCCTGAGGGTCCCAATGAACAAACCAGGTCCAGTCCCCTCGGAGCCAAGCACAGGGGTCTCACCCTGGGCCAGAAGAACGTCCCCGAGGCCACCCACAGGACACGTGGCACTGAACAGCCCTGGGCACCCCATCCATCTGTCCGTGTGTGCAAGTGTCCGTGAGTCCATGTGTCCAAGTGTCCATGTCTCTGTGTGTCTGTGTGTCCCTGTGTCAGTGTCTGTGTGTCCGCATGGCTGTGTGTCCCTGTATGTCCATGTGTTGGCATGTCCGTGTCTCTGTGTGTCCGTGTGTCCCCGTGTCCCTGTGTCCCCATGTGTCAGTGTGTCTGCATGTTGATGTACCTCTGTGTGTCCCCGTGTCCCCGTGTCCCTGTGTGTCCATGTGTCTCCATGTTGATGTACCTCTGCGTGTCCCTGTGTGTCCATGTGTCTCCATGTTGATGTACCTCTGTGTGTCCCTGTCCCTGTGTGTCCATGTGTCTCCATGTTGATGTACCTCTGCGTGTCCCTGTGTCCCCATGTCCCCGTGTCCCTGTGTGTATGTGTCTCCATGTTGATGTACCTCTGTGTGTCCCTGTCCCTGTGTGTCCATGTGTTGGTGTGTCTGCATGTTGATGTATCTCTGTGTGTCCATGTGTCTCCATGTTGATGTATCTCTGTGTCCCTGTCCCCATGTCCCTGTGTGTCCATGTGTCAGTGCAAGCCTGGCTCCAGCCCTGACCCCAGGCAGCCCTGCCCACAGCCCACCACACCCTTCAGGAATGGATTTCTCCACTCCAAAGCAACATCCTCCTGATTCTGCCCTTCCCAAACCCAGGAGGGTGTTCCCACCACCACCACATTCTCAGAAAATCCCTTTCCTTGCGTGCAGTGCTTCTGTCTCAGCTATTCATTCCCTGAGCTATTCACTCCAGCTGAGCAAACACATCACTCCAGCAGATGTTTTGTCAACTTGACTTTCCTGAAATGCCAAACGCAAGGATCCAGAGGAATGGATTCAATGAACCCAATAAATGCCTCTCACCTGTGAGAGCTGCTGGGGATCGCCCAGTGAGGAGAGAAATCCAGAGTTAATGCATTTAGCAACTGGAGCATGGTGCACTGGCCCAACCTGAGCCATTCAGCCCTGTCAGCTCAGCTTCACGGGCTCAAAAAAACCTTGGCTGGAAGCAAAGAGCAGCCCCAAGTTCCCCTTGCTGCCACAAGCAGAATTTTAGGTTTGTTCTTTCCTTCTGGAGAGTTCCCATAAAAGCACACACAGGCTGAGCCTCCTCAGGGGGCCTGTCCATGAAAACTGCTCTAGTTCACAACCAGAGGACAAAAACGTGACCAAACATCCCCAAGGCCACAGAGGCTGCTGGGGGGCTGAGAGCTCCTAGAGCCAAGTCCAGAGCAGGGAACAGCCCTGGGCTGGTGGTTGGGCAATAAATAACCTGGAAGGGGAACAGAGAGACTGGTTTGAACCAAGCTCCCTAAAAGCCAAGGCTGGCATCTCTCAGGCAGCTTCTAGAAGAGCTCCAGACAAAGGAGAGATGCTCTTTAACACAGGGTAAGAACTGCAAGTGCTCCTGACATTTCTGCAGCAGAAAAGCTGGGCAAGCTGGAGAATGTCTGCTGCCTGAGGAGGGAAGGGATGACAGCTGGAAGGGGAGGAGGAGGAGGAGGGCCCTGCTCCTGCCACTTCCCAAGGCCATGGGAGGGGGCAGGGGTGCCCTGTCCCCACCCCGAGGTGGCACTGGGCACCCTCTGCCAGGCAGGAATGAGAGCAGGGGCTTCACCTGGGATGATGGATGGGGAGAACATGGATTCCACCCCCTGCCTGTGCCTCTCTGGGTGGCCACAGAACTCTCCCTTCCCCAGCCTTACTCTCTGCCTCCCCAGCAGGCACAGGACAGCAGCTGCTGGAATAACACATCCCTTTGCCTGGAGCTGTGGTATGAACATTTCCCCCCTTCCTCGCCTGCAAGCAAAGCAGGAGGGACTGGCACAGCCAGAGCAATGAGATTTCACTCCCTCAGCAGCCAAGCATGTTGCTGAAGCCTGGTTTGGATTGCTGTGAGGACACTGAAAGGACAGGATGGATTTCAGAGGCAATAACTCCATATTATTATCATACCTGTGTCACACTCCTCAGGCTGCATTGCCCAAGGCTTTCACCACAAGTCTCATTAGCAATCCCATTAAAACAAGAACACAGCTGGTGGGAGCATTTACTGTGCAGAAGATTCAAATTCTTTTAAATTTATAGTGGCAAAATTGATTACTGATTCTAACATCTGTTGCAGATTTTACATTTAAATTCTCCTTAAAAAGTCCCCCTGCTCAGAAACATCAGACATGGCTCCCCTCCCCCAGGAGCCACATAAATTATCTCCCTGCAAATCAAATCTGTCTTTTCATAAAAACAATTGTCCCTGTCATTTATTACATAATAATCAGCACCAAAAGCTGCTGAGGATATAACTCGATGTATTCATGCTGTTTGCAATCACACAAAGACAAGGGTAACCTGGAATACAGGATAATGTTGGGAAAACCAAAAAGAGTCAAGTAAATAGCAACAGATGCAAGACTGGGAATGTTTAAATATCAAATTGGTCTCTTCTTCACCCAGGAATGTAACAAGAGCTACCTGTGAACAGTGTGAAAATGCAGACCTGGAGACAGCAATGGGAGCTGGTTTTGTATCTCGTGCCTTCCCCTGGATAAACCTTTCCCAGCACCTGCCAGCAAGGAACATCCAGCACCAAACCCAGGCACTGGCAGTGTGTGATATCCTAGCACAGGCAGAGGGAACCATTTCCCTTCTTGATCTTTTTTAATAAAGGAAAAAACCCAGGTGTCTGCTCCACCTCTCCCAGCGAGCCCTGACCCTGGTTCTCCAGGAAATCCTGATTCCCTTGAAGCAAAAAGAAGAGTGAGGGCAAGGTGAGATCCAGATCTGCAGCAGGGCTGTGTGTGATGTCCAAAGGCACAGCCTGAGCTCCTGGCAGTGCCAGTCAGCTGCCTCCTCTGCTTTGTGACCCTCCTGGAAGGACAGCAAGGACAAGGTTCTGCTCCATCATCAGTTCCTGCAGTGCCACACCATCCCATTAACCTGCAGGGCTCATTCCTGCTCTGTGCATGGCTCTAGGCTGCTTGAGAGGATATTGGCACCTGGCCCCTGCAGGGCCCAGCAGCTCAGCCCTGCCTGGCTCTGGCAGCACAGCCAGTCCTGCCAGGCCAGCCCCTGCACGGGCCAGGATTCACCATGAGGAGCTCAGGGGGCACAGACAGAGGAGGTGACACCACATCAGGGCTGGAAGATGCTCCTCAGAGCACAAGTGACAGCAGGACCTTCAGCCAGAGGTCAGCAGGCCCATGGACACCCATGGAGCAGCAGCCACTTATTCAAGAGCTGTTTTGCTTACCCCAGGTCAGGAGGAGCATTCCCAGCAGGTCAGAGAGGGATCCTGCCCCCCCTGCCCAGCCCTGGGGCAGCTCTGGAGGGATCCTGCCCCCTGCCCAGCCCTGGGGCAGCTCTGGGTGCTGTGTCCAGCTCTGGATCCTCAGCACAGCAGGGACAGGAGCTCCTGGAGCGGGGCCAGCTCAGGCTGTGAGGATGAGCAGGGCCTGGAGCATCTCTGTGCCCAGGAAAGGCTGAGGGAGCTGGGCCAGCTCAGGCTGCAGAGGAGCCCCAGCTGAGAGGGGCCCTCAGCCCTGGGTGTCCCTGTGTGCAGGGAGGGGCAGAGCAGGGCCCAGGCTGGGCTCCAGGCCCAGCAGTGGCACCAGAGCCACGGGCAGGGCCTGAGCCCAGCACTGCCCCTGCCCAGGAGGCACAACTTGTGCCCTGGGCAGTGCCCAGCCCTGAGCAGGCTGCCCAGGGAGGGGCTGGAGTCTCCCTCAGCGGGGATCCTGCAGAGCCCTGTGCACACAATGCTGTGCCCTGTGCTCTGGGATGGCCCTGCCTGAGCAGGGAGGTGCCACCAGGGACCCTCTGGGCCCCTCCAGCCTGGCCCAGCCTGGGGTTCTGTGAAGGCAAAAAGCCCCCTCAGAGCTGCTGCCAAGGGATGTGAACCATGAACAGGACACATGCTGCTCTGTCCATCCCCATCTTCCACCCAGCTGTTTTCCCAGTGTTTGGGCAGAAATCCATAAGAACTTTGTCACACTGGGTCACTGCATCCCCATTCCAGTTCTCAGCAGGAGATTTCCATTTGTCCCAGCCAATGCCCCTATTGCTTGGGAAAACACTTGGTGATTTATGGACAACCAGGACAAATTATTAAAGTTCCTCAGCCTGTAGAACTTGGTCCAGTCACCCTGAGGGAAACAGAGCCCAAATCAAGCACCAGAAGAACCCAAATCTGGCTGGGGGGGGGGTGATGAGACCTCACAGACCATGGGTTGTTTTCTTGCTGAGCACATCTGGTTAAAGGCATTTGTGGAAAAAAGCATCAACTTGATACTAAAACCTCTAGGGATAGACAATCTCCCCCTTTCTTCCTGAGCTGGACCCTCATCACTGGTTTGCAACCCATTCCTCACTGGATATGGATCAGGAAGCAGCAATGGCTGGAAGAAACATCTTTTAGCAGAGATTTCTCATCCTGATGATGAGACAAGGATTCACATCCTCAGTGCCTGCTCCAAGCACTTGTCTGTCAAGCCAAGTCATCTCTCAATTACTCTCACAAACTCAAGGCTGGCAGAGGGTGAGGCTCCAAAACTCAGATGTGGTGTTTGGGAAGGGCACAATCTAAATGACACATGCTCTTATCTTTCCTTTCCCTCTCCATTTAATTTCAGGGGTAGTGGAATCAGGACAAGAAACAAAGGAGCCTTTGGGAGTCCACCTGCTGTTTAACATAAACTCCTCTCTCAAAAAGTGCTTCTCAGCACAGAAAATGTAACATGAAGATCATTTCAATGAGAGCAGCTCTAGAAAGGATCAAACTTGCTCCAAGCAGCAGTGGACAAAGCGGGGGGTTCATGTTGTTTGCTGCAGAGAGAAATAGCACAAAAGCTTTTTATCTTTTCTTCCTGGGCTTCCTTTGAAAATGGATGTAGCAACTAATCCCCAACATGTTGGATGAGGCTTGTCAGATCATCCTGGGAACAATTTGTTATTAAATTCACCCTTTTACTGAGGCTCAAGAACTTTGTGCAGCAGTTCAGTTAAAAGCATGAAATCCATTATCAGCATAACTGGGCCAAGGCCAGGCTGGATGGGGCCTGGAGCAGCGTGGGCTGGTGGAAGGGGTTAAAATGAGGTGAGTTTAAGGTCCCTTCCAAGCCTAACCACTCCAGGATTCTGTAACCACCTCACTGGGGCAAGAGTCATTTGAAGCCCATCTTTGCCTAGGCCCTCCCATATTAACAAGCCCTGGGCTTTGGCTGGAGGAAAGAGAACAGCCATGACAAACATCCTCTCTCCTTTCTCACATAAAACCATGTCCTTCCCTCTTCCCTTCCCTTCCATTTCTCAGACTGGATTACCAAAGCTGAGGATTATTTTGCCACCACCCACCCCTGCAGCCCCAGGCAGGGAGCAGAACCAGCACCTCCCAAACCCCACAAGGGTGATCACAGCAGGTACAACTCATGTTACTATAAACTCCCTTGCCCACTTTTATTTTTCAGTGTGCCCATGACCCCAGCAGTGACTCAGATGAGCTGCAGCTCCTCTCCACCTGGGAAGGACTGAATCAGCCTGGAAGGGTTGTCAGGCACTGGGAAAAACTGGGATTTGTATTTGTTTCCAGATAAATTAACATCACCTCCCCAGCACGGTGCAGCAGTTTTCCACAGCCAGCCTGGAGAAGGGCCTGCATGTCCCAGGAACCCACAGGTGCTTTGGCTGCCAGCACCTCCCACAGTCACAGTCCCACAGAACAGCCCCTGCAGGGCAGCTGGGAGGGGACACAGAGCTGCTGCTGCCCAGGAGCTCCTTCTGGGTACCAGAATCCTGAGTTTGACCAGTGCAGGGCTCGTCCCCTGTGCTGGCACTGCTGGGGCACCTCCAACCCAGAGCCTGCCCTGGGCTCCTCAGGACAGTGCAGACCCTGAGGGGCTGCAGGGGGTCCAGGGGAGGGTCTGGAGCCCCAGGAGCAGCTGAGGGAGCTGGGAAGGGGCTCAGCCTGCAGAAGAGGAGGCTCAGGGGGGCCCTTGTGGCTCTGCTCCCAGGGAACAGGGGACAAAGAGAAATGGCCTCAAGCTGTGCCAGGGGAGATTTAGACTGGATATTAGGGAAAATTTCCCCATGGAAAGGGGACTCAGGCACTGGAAGGGGCTGCCCAGGCAGGGTTGGAGTCCCCACCCCTGGAGGTGTCCAGGGAAGGGCTGGGCATGGCACACAGTGCTCTGGGCACAGCTTGGACTGGATGGGCTGGGAGGGCTTTTCCAACCTCACTGGTTCGGGGATTAAGTGAAAACCAACAAACAGCAGCTTCCCCAAGAGTTCCTGCTGCCCCCACATGTGATGCTGCCTCACATGCTGGCAGAGCAGGGTTACAACTGGAACAACCATTAATTGGCTCTTATGTTATCAGTGTTTCAAGGACCCTTCAAAGTGCAGTTGCTTGCAGGAGAAAAAGCACCTGCTAGTGGAGCTGCTTTCTCCTCTCCTCTTCACCTTGACCAGGGTATTTTTAGCTGTATGGACAGACTTGCCAATACTTTCACCTTCAATTGTTTGCAAGGAAGCTTCTCCCAGTAATGAACACTCAGGGTCAAGAGAGGCACAGGAAAGAAATGATGGGCAAAAGCAACTTCCCAAAAGGTTTTTTCAGTATTTTGTACCTTCAGTATTTTAGCTTCACTTCTTCCCACAGATTTCCCTGCTCACAGAGAATTTGTTTGCACTTGATTTCAATGCCCTCAGTGTTTGGCCTGAGGTTTTACACAGGAGAGCTGCACCTCCACACACAAAGCACCTGACCATGCTGCCCATGTGCCTTTGCAGCAGAAAGTGCCACTCAATTCCTGAGTCTCACACTTCCACTAATCTAAGTTCCTTTGGCAGAGAATGCTCCACCACCACCATCTGAGAAGGCAGGAAAGCTCATTATTCCTACAAAACCTCATTATTCCAAAGCAGCAGTCTCTCCTGGCTGCTCATCCCAGCAGGTAAAGTGTCAGTGCTGCCAGATCAGTAAACACAGCCCTGGCTCCCACCAGAGCCCAGGAGCAGGAACAAGAGAGGCAGACATGGCACTGTTCTTATCCCCCCATGTGCTGCTGGGCCCAGGGGTGCTTCACTAATGACTGCAAAGCTCACCTGGCACACAGAGCCTGAGCTGACACCACCCCAGGGCCCAGGCACTGCTCAGCTGAGTCCAACACACACAGGGCAAAGCCCCCCTGCTGCTGTGCTCAGACCCCTGGGCTGGGTCAGCCTTCCAGGAAAAAGAGATTCCTGTGGGGCAGCAGGGTGACAGAGCCACCAAACTCCAGCACACACATTTTAATTTCAAGGGAGCCTCTGAGAACCAGAGCAAAGGAACACAGGGGATTTACAACTCTTCCCTGAATTTCCAGCTTTCCTTCAGCAGCCTGTTTTTAGAGTAACCCCTTTGTTAGGAAATCCATTATTTGATAATCTCTTCATCCCTCACAGCACCTTTTAGTCACAGCATTTACTGCCCCATTCGACACACACATTCTGCTCTGGAAAACCACTCAAACCTGCTGCACTTCACACACCTGAACACCCCAGCCATGGAAATATACTCCCAACACACCCAGAACCCACTCCATGGTCCATCTTAGAGCCTCTCAAGTCTTATACTTCTGCAGAAAGTAGAAGCAGGTAAGGTGAAAAGGAAGAAAAAGAGGTGGTGAGTCAGCAGAGTATAGAAGGAAGGAAAAAGCCATTTAAAAATCCATCCTTAAGTGGGTACCTTTTCAGCTAAGGCCTTCAGGCTGTCCAGAAACCTCTGCCAGAAGTCCTTGAAGAGGGGTCTGTCAATCCTCTTCAGGCTCTCCTTGGTACTGGCATCCACACTAACGTAGAGCTGGGTCACAGGCTCCAGCCTCCTGCAAAGGGAAAGGGGAATTGCTGCTTTCACAAACCTGCAGCTTGAGTTTGTGCTCTCCTACAAAAGCAGGAACAAGAACTGGGCAGTGTTTCCAGGGAAGGTTCCTCTCTGCCAAGTGACCACCATCAGCAGCAAGGTGTTCTAACCCCAACAAACAGCCCCGAGGCTGGGAACTCTCACACAGCCTTGCCTGACAATGTCTGTCATTTCCTCCCTGCACCAGCACAGATTTCACTCCAGTGGGGCTGTAACACACTGGGAAAGGCTTCCCAGAGGAAGGGGCTCAGGTGAGGCACAGAGAGGCTCTGCAACCCACAAAGCTGTGCCCTTTCTCCATGATCTATCTGGCCCATGGGAAAACAATCCATTCAACAGAAATGGACATCAGCAGGAATTTCCCCATGGAAAGGGGGCTCAGCACTGCCAGGGGCTGCCCAGGGAGGTTTGGAGTGCCCATCCCTGGAGGTGCCCAAGGAAGGGCTGGAGGTGGCACTCAGTGCTCTGGGCAGGGATTGGGTACAGCTGGAACTCGATGATCCTGGAGGGATTTTCCAACCTCAGGGATTCTGTGACTCTAAATTCAGCCCTAATTCAGCCAGTTCCTACTGCTGGACATGCTGAACTAGCCTGACCTGCAGCAGGATCATCAGTGACATTTCTGAAGGGAAAGCAAAGCTGTTTAGAAAATAAACCCCTACACAAACCACAGCCATGTTCTCCTTCCACAGGAATCCTGGAGCAGAGCCCTTCTGGCCACAAGTGCTGGGAGCCAGCACTGGGAACTCCTGCAGGGACCTTGCTGTGGGAAGAGCCTTGGGGGAGGCTGATCCCTTCCATAAATGCCCAGGGAATAAGGGAGGAGCAGCAACATGCCAGCCCATCAGCAAAAGGATCAAAGGCATTAAGAAGAGCCCAGAAAGGAGCTCCCTCAGAACCCCAGGTCACTGAGGCTGGAAAAGCCCCTCAATGTCACCAAGCCCAGCCTGTGCCTGATGCCCACCTTGTCACCAGCCCAAGGCACTGAGTGCCACCTCCAGGGATGGGGACACAGCTCAGGATGCAGACAGAGCCTTTCCCCTGACAGAAGTGACAAAGGCAGTGAGTGTAACACCCACCCAGGGCTGCAGCATCAACACCCACAGTGTACACAGAGCTCCCAGCATTTGGGGAGTGCTTTGTGTGAAGTCTGCAATGAGCAAGCAGCAGTCCCAGCTTCATTTGGTTCTCTAGAGAAGATGAGGAGAAATCAGAAGCCATTGTTCAGGTGCCAAACAATATCACCTAAAAATACAGTCACTCAAAGGTGACAGGGACAAGAACTGGCCAGAGTGAGATTGACCAGAGCTCTTTGTGTCCAGAAAAATCCACTCAATCAACCATTGGAACACATTCTCTGTGTATGTACTTAGACAGCAAAACAAAATAATCCAGAACAAACTGAACATTTCGGGTTAAAATCTCAGTTTTTCTAAACAAGTTTGTCTGGACTGGCAACCCAAAGCCACGGAGTCCAAAATGACCAAATGTTCTGGGCCTAAACGAAGTGCTCAGTTTCCAGGAATACTGAGCCAAACTCTTTCTTCATTCAGTGCTGTCTTTGCTTAATTAAAAGGGGCCCTAGTGAAGATGGAGCAGGTGCTGTACAAAGAGGGGCTGAGAAAAATCAACTCTTCTCAAACCTAGGGACAGGCAGGAGCCAGACTCACAGTCAGCATGGGGGAAATGAAGGAATTAGAAGTGATCCAAGGGAGGGATTTCAGCCCCACACAGGAATGGCCCACAGGGCTCTGCATGGCCAAGCCCAGGTGAGCTGGGCACATTGTGCCAAGGGGGAACAAGGACAGAGGGGCAGCCACAGGTGCAGTGAGAACAAGGACACAGACTGGTGCTCCTGGGACAGCTCCAGTGCAGAACAACAGCAAATCCAGCTGTGTGGCACCAGGATGGATTTGCTAACTCAGACACCTGAGGTGAAATCCAGGAGACCAAATCCATGGCATTTACACAGGGATGTGGGCAGGAATCCTGAGCTGAAATCTTCAGCTGAGCTGTGCCATCAAATAAATCCACTTCAGGCCTCCAGCCCTGAGGTGGCTGCACCAGACAGGCAGGACAGAGCCCACAAGGACCAGGAACAGCAACATCAAAAATGAGCATTTGCTGGTGAGCATTAATAATCAGCTCTTGATTATTGGCATTATTATTGATCATAAAGGCAAACCCACACACGAGGGGTTCACAGCCGTGGGTCAGAGACAGGAGCCAGGTACAGGAACTGACCTGGTGTAAAATCTCCCTCAGTTTATTGTGAGCCTGTGGCAGGTGGAGCTGCAGCCCGAGGAGAGGAGGAGGAAGAGAGGAAGGCACAGGGGGCACCCACTGGAGCCCCTGTCCTGAATCCAGCAACAGCCCAGGCCACACTGCCTTCTCCCAGAAGGGGTTGGGAGAGAGCTTAAAACTCATCCTGTCATGGCAGGGACACCTCCCACTGTCCCAGGCTGCTCCCAGCCCTGTCCAGCCTGGCCTTGGGCACTGCCAGGGATCCAGGGGCAGCCCCAGCTGCTCTGGGCACCCTGTGCCAGGGCCTGCTCACCCTCACAGGGAACAATTCCTGATTCCCAATCTCCCATCCATCCCTGCCCTCTGGCAGTGGGAGCCATTCCCTGTGTCCTGTCCCTCCATCCCTTGTCCCCAGTCCCTCTCCAGCTCTCTTGCACCAGAGGTCACCCTGCCTACTGCAGGATGAACTTTCTGACTAGAGCTCCTCTGCTGACAGCACAGAATGAGCTGGATGCCAACTTCAGTTCCCATATTAGGCAAATCATCTGTTCTGATGAGCCAAAGATCAGTTGCAATTTTTAAGACAGCAAGACTAGCATTTTATCCCCTTCTTTTTTGTTTCTTTTTAAAAAGATTCAGCAGATCCGAAAAGTGCAGCTTCAAAATAGTGTGCTCTCTTTTTAAACTGCTATATTTAGGAAAGAGCAATTTCTATCTACCAGGCACATAATACATGACTTAAAGTAACTTGATTACACAATTATTCAATCATTTGGAATGCCTTTGTAGTGTATAATTACTGACTCCCAAAGTGCCTGCACTCCCCCCTCAGTGCCAGATTCAGACCACGAGGAGTGCAAGGGAAGCTGTCCCAGGAGCACAGAGGAGGAGCTGGTGTGAGCTGGGTGACACCCCAAGGCCACCCTGCCCACAGCTCCCACAGCTCCAGGCTGGATTTGCTGCTGTTCCCAACTGCTGGGGGTCTGAGCAGCCCCAGCCTCCCTGGAGCTGCATTTCCCCACATGCTGCACTTCCTTTCTACACTTTGGTAACAGCAGCCTGGATGCTCCAAAGCATCAGAAAAAGGGATTCTTTTCCTTTGGAAAGACTCTGAAAGAGTTCATTGAAGTGTTTGGAAGATTTCATTCAAGTCCCCCTGAGGGAGGTAAAGCTGATCCCACTTTGCTGATGGACATGTGCTTGTCACCCCTCCTGATCCTGCTGGGGATGCTGGGCTGGACAGAGCTGTGGGCTGAGCCTTTACAGCTGCTGCTCTGGGGTCAGAACAAAGATCAGCCCCAAAAAGCAATCTGTGAGCTCAGTGCCCTGCTCTGGCTGGCAGAACAGAAATTATTCCTGTCCCAGGCACAAACCACAGCTCACTCACTGCTTCCCTCCTGCCTCACCTTCACAGGTGCCACATTCCAGCCTCTCCACTTCCAGCAGCAATCGGTTTGTTCAGGAGGTACAGAAAAAATCAAACTGGAAGGGAGGAAGGGCTGAGAAGGAGCACGAGGACACTGAGGTTAAAATCAGATGCTGAGGGGGATTTTCATTGCCAGTGCTTGTGCAGAGCTGTCTCTGAGGGCACAGAATGGGATGAGGACACAGGTCAGCACTCCAGTGTTTGAGCAGGAATTTCCTGCAGCTCTTACCTGATCTCCTCGGGGAACTGGGCATTGGTGACCAGGAAGGTGGAGATGCCCTGCTGGTGCAGGAGCCTCACCAGGTGGTTGATGTGGGGGTACATGATGGGCTCCCCCACCAGGGACAGGGCACAGTGCTTCACTGCCAGAGCTTCCTCCAGCCGAGCTGCCTTCACTCCTGACACACCTGCAGAGGGGACAACACTGAAATGAGCAGTGCCTGGGGCCCTGAGCAACTTGCTCTGGGGGAAGGTGGCCCTGCCCACAGCAGGGGCTGGAACAAGATGATTTTTAAGGTCCCTTCCAACCCAAACCCTTCTGTGGTTCTGTAACAAATCCCCCTCCCAAACATCTGCATCCAAAACACACCCTGGCACAGGAGGGCAGAGAAGGGCACCTGGAGCCCTCCCAAAGTACAGGGGACACCAGGCCAGAGCCAGGGAGCAGCTCTGCAGTAGCCAGAGCCTGGGCTGGGAGTGCCCTGGGCACTGCTGAGAGCAATGTGCTGGTGACACCTGAGCCAAGATCAAACACTTGAGCCAAACTCAAACTGCTGAGGCCCCAGGATGCTGCTGAGTGCTGAGACACAAACACACAGGGCAGCTCAAAGCCACTGCAGCAGGTGTGTTAAGAAAGCAGCCCAGGCCATGGCTGTGCTGCTGCTGGTCCCTGTGGGCCTCCAGGAAGGGCAGCTGAACACAGCTCCCCCAGCACAGCAAGGGACTGAACCCTGCCTGCAAACACAGAATGTGCATCCACAGAGGATGTGATCAAAAGAAAACCCAGTACATGGCACGGTCCTGAACAGCCAGAGACCTTTCAGAAGGAAAACATGAGGAGCTCAAATGTAGCATCCATGTGAAAACACCACCTGAGTCCCACTCCTGATGCCCACGGGAGGGAGGGGGAGCTGGATGTTCCTCCAGCCCACCCACACCTGACCAGGTGCTCAGGACCCCGGATGAAATCAGCTGCCTCCAAACAAGCTTTTGTTCCCAATCTGTCACTTCACATTTCCCTGATGTGCCTTGATGTACTCAAATCCTATCTGAGGCTTTAGATTGGGGGCTGCTCTGTTTTAAAGATAAAAAACAAAGCCTGGAGTGTGAATCCAGGTCCTCAGCTCCCTTCTCGTTGCCTTGATGCTGCAGAACAGAAAATTACAGCTCTGCTGCAAAGCCCAGATAAAAGAGGTGTTTGTGGATATTGCTCCAGCCTCACGTAGCAAAGCTGGTTTGGAATCAGAGCAGGGCTCAGTGCATTTTCAAGCAGCCAGGCTCAGTCCTGAGGAAGTGACAGGACTAATGGTTATTCCATAGAAACCTGACAGCACTAAATGAGAGTTTTATTGGAGAAGAAAGCAGCGTCTCCAGCACACGCTGGGATTAAAGGACTATGTTTCATATTCCTAAAACTACTGTAAGTCAGTTTTGGAATTAATTCATTTCTCTCTCTCAGCATTTTTCATCTGGACTCTCATAATTAGCCTGCCAGCTTTATAAGCAGAAGAACAAAATCCCAACATCCCCTAAAGTTTGAGTGGAACTTTCCCCAAACAGTTTACACCAAACCTGGTACATCCACCCAGAGCAGGGGGTGGGTTTGTACACAACCATTTGAGCACACAAACCACCAGCCAGGCAGGGATAAACTGCCAGGATTGGTGTATTCCAGGAGGGCAGGGACTCTCCTGCATCCCTACGGCTCTGCTCCTGCCATCAGCCCCCAGCAGAGCACATCTCCCTGGAAAATCTGATTCCAGCTGCTCCACCAACTTGGGAAAAGACAGCACCCCCTGGCACAGCACCCTGGGGAGGCTGGGCTGACTCTGGTACCCCTGCAAGGACCTGAGCAGCACCACAAGAGCCTGGGGGCCAGGGAGGTGAGAGACCTGCTCTACCCATGCTGATCCATGGGTACTCTGAGGATTTCCTGGGACAGCTCATGCATTTCTCTCTGGCTTTTTCCCTTTATTATCAGACTCCCACTTTCCCATTCCTGAGTTATGTTTCCATCCTGTGTGTGCCCTTTGCAAGGGCACAGAGATTTACAAGTCACTCCCCAGAAAAATGTATCCATCAAATAAACTTTGCAGCCTCACTCCCTATCACTGAGGTGTCTCTCCATCATTTAATCCAAGAGAGAATTATGGGGCTTTAATGGCTGTGCTCTCCAAAACCAGCACAAACTGTGGCAATACTAAAGCAGAAGTGATTTATCAACACCCACAGGCATCCAGAGTATGAGGGCTGTCCTGTAGGGTATCCTAAAGGATAAAAGGACACAAGAATTCTGGTCCTTCAAAGGAAATCTCATTTTAACTGCAATGGTTATATGAATAAAGCACCAGATGAGCTCACCAGTCTCTCTGGCCAATGGAATGGGTGTGTGGATGGATCTGCCTGTAAAGCCTCCAAAACTGGAAAGAGCAGCACCAATTAATTCAAAAGGCTCAGGGAGATACCTGAGGCACATTCCCAGATACTCCAGCCCTGAGGACTCCCTAGCTAAGATTCTGATTCCCCAGAAGCCCAAACAGCCCAAAGTCTATACCAGGGGCCAGGGTCCAACACCTCAGCCCTGCTGGGACACCTCTGGAGTCCCTGTGGGTGCCCAAGCAGAGCTGCAGGATCAGATACATTAATGCTGGGAAATGGAGATGGAATCCAACCATTCCCCCAGCACTGCAAGACCACCATAACCCCTGTCCCCAAGTGCCACATTTCACCCAGCTTATAAACCCCTCCAGGGATGGGCACTCCACCTCCCTGGCAGCTGTGCCAGGGCTGGACACAAATTCCAGGAAGGAATTTCCCTAAAATCCCCCCTGAGGCTGCCCTGGCCCAGCCTGAGGCCGTTCCCTCTGCTCCTGTCCTTGTTCCCTGGAGCACAGCCCGACCCCCCTGGCTGTGCCCTCCTGGCAGGAGCTGTGCAGAGCCACAAGGGCCCCCTGAGCCTCCTTTGCTCCAGGCTGAGCCCCTTCCCAGCTCCCTCAGCTGCTCCTGGGGCTCCAGGCCCTTCCCAGCTCCCTCAGCCTCTCCTGGGGCTCCAGGCCCTTCCCTGGACACATGCCACCCCTTGCTGTCTTTCTTGGAGGTGCCCAGGACTGGAGGTGCCCCAGCAGTGCCAGCACAGGGGACAGAGCCACAGCCCCTCCTCCCCTCCCCACGGCAGCCTGGCCCCCCTCACTGCTCCAGCAGCTGCCTCCTGTGTTTTTGCTGGGGTTTTTCTCAAACACCACCCCCAATAAAGGTGTCTGTGCAGAGCTGCTGGGCTGGCTGCAGGAGCCAGGCCCGTTCCTCCAGCCTGGCCCAGCACATGGGGACTCTGATCCTGCCACAGCTGAACCTCTGCCTGTCCCCAGCTCAGTTCACTCACTCTGCTCCTCCTCAATTTGGCTCTTGCTGCTTCCACCCTGACAACACTTCCCCACACACCTAAGGGAAGAATGATGTAAAATTCACCACATGGAACAGGAGCTCCTGGGCTTCACTTTCTGATTTTTCTTCTCCTTAATAAACCTTTGACTCACAGCAGCTAGGACAGGAATTCTGCCATCTAGCACTAGAAAAATAAACCAGATTTCTTTTCCCACTTAAGAGCACAGCTCTAGTCCAGAGCTTTTCTGTTTTCTCCTTTCACAGTTCCAGGTCAAGGGTAACTGTGCTCAGATGCACAGGTACATTTTGAATAATATTTATGAATTTGTTTAACAGAAAATAGGCTCCAAAAGGAGAGAACTGGGATGTCCTGACAGGCCCCCTGACACTTCAGTAGTATTTCAGATGCTGAAAAGTCTCTTCATAATCATCCCCTCTCCTCAACCCACTTTGGGAAGACAGCAGGGGCAGGGAATGAGAAGGTTATTCCTCAATGCAGGGTGATAATGGCTCTTTCTGGAAACCTGAAAGCCTCCAGGGCTGGAGGGCCCCCACCTCTCCAGGCCCCACCCTGGCTGAACAAGCTCATTTTGATGTGTAACTTCACCCTCCCAAACTGAAACCAAGCCTGCTGTCCCTTGTTCTGGGGACAGGGACAACAGACAGGTGGGACTCCAGCATGGACAGATCTGATCTCCCCCAGAACCTCCCAGTGCTCAGAGGCACAGAATCACTGAGGCTGGGAACACCTCCAGCATCAGAGTCCAAACATTTCCCAGCACTGCCAAGGCCACCACTAAACTGTGTCCCCAGGTGCCACATCCACATGAATTTTGAACATTTCTAGGGATGGAGACTCCATCCCTGCCCTGCACAGCCTGTGCCAGGGCCTGGTCTCCCATTCAGTGAAGGAATTTCCCCAGAATCCCCCCTGAGGCTGCCCTGGCCCAGCCTGAGGCCATTCCCTCTGCTCCTGTCCCTGTTCCCTGGAGCACAGCCCGACCCCCCCGGCTGTCCCCTCCTGGCAGGAGCTGTGCAGAGCCACAAGGGCCCCCTGAGCCTCCTTTGCTCCAGGCTGAGCCCCTGCCCAGCTCCCTCAGCTGCTCCTGGGGCTCCAGACCCTTCCCAGCTCCCTCAGCCTCTCCTGGGGCTCCAGGCCCTTCCATGCATCCATTAGCTCAACCATGGTGTTTCTCCAGGTGCCCCTGGGGTAAAGCCCTGTCCTGAGAGTGCCTCCCACCCACCCAGATTTCCCTGCAGAGCTGCTGAGGCTGTTTCAGTGCCACCATCCCCTGCCCCAGGGCATGTTTGACACAGTGCCAAGGAAACCCCAGGCTCAGGAGTGAGGCTTCACTGAGCTGCTGCTCCAGAGCAGCCACGTGAGGAGAATGAAGCCCATGGGGCCCTAACCTGAGCTATTTTTCCACCCATTATCCAGCTGCAGAGATGGAGGCAGAGCAGCTCTGCTCTGCTGACAGAAGGGCTTTGTGCCTGTCACATCCTGGATCCATTGGAATCTCTTTGAGCACAGTCAACATAAACAATCAGGTTCCCAAAATGACAGCCAAGGCCAGGGCCCATCCTGCAGGTTTTATGGCTGTTCCACTCCATTTGTGCAGCTCAAGGCAGCTGGGGAGAGCAGAACCCTGGAGCTGCCCTGCCAAGCTGGCCAGCCCTGCCAGCACACAGCTGACCTTGGCACAGCAACCAGATCATCACATTTGGGAAACAAAACCCCCAGCCCTCTCTACAGTTACAGACACAGAATATCCAACGTCCAGGGAATTTCTGTGGGAAGCAAGCTGCAGTGCTTCCCAGAGCTGCTGTGGAACTGCAGCTTCAGTCTCAACCACAGGTACTGAATAAATCCTGAAAATCAAAATCCCCTGCTTGCTGCTGTTTCATTATTCATGAGAAAACACAACCCAGGAGTTGCAGGTAAGACAAAGCTGGGTGTCAGGGCTGGCAGTGTATCTCCTGACAGGTAAGAGGCTGATTGCTTTTGCTTCCTACCTGCCCTGAGTCCTCCAGAGGAGCCAGGATCCCCCATCATCCAGGCTGGCTCTAAGCACTGTGGAAGGCTCTGTGCACACCAAGGGAAAGGATTTGACAACTACCGGGATGCACCAGAGGCAACTCCACTCTACTCTCTCCAGGCAGCAGCACATACCCAGTGGCTGAGCCTCATTTCAGAGGACATTAAATGAGCCACAGCAGCTTCTTCTCCCCCATCCTCCTGACACCCTGAACCTCAGACCTCCTTCCCAGAGGAGCAGAACGTTCTCACCTGTGACAGTGTTCAGGGGTCTGAGGATGAGGGAAGAGACAAGGATCTGACTCCATGTTTCAGAAGGCTTGGTTTATTATTTTATGATATATATTATATTAAAACTATACTAAAAGAATAGAAGAAAGGATTTCATCAGAAGGCTGGCTAAGAATAGAAAAGGAATGGAGTGATAACAAAAGCTTGTGTCTCAGACAGAGAGTCTGAGCCAGCTGACTGTGATTGGCCATTAATTAGAAACAACCACATGAGACCAATCCCAGATGCACCTGTTGCATTCCACAGCAGCAGATAACCATTGGTTACATTTTGTTCCTGAGGCTTCTCAGGAGAAAAAATCCTAAAGAAAGGATTTTTCATAAAATGTGTCTGTGACAGTCACCTGTGTGAAGATGTCACTGCTGGTTATCCCCTGAGAGCCCAGGGGTGGGACAGAGGAGGAGTTACCTTTGAACTGCCTGATCATGTTCTGGTGCTTCTCCAGGGCCTCCTGCAGGATCTGCTCGGGCTGGTCCATCCTCCAGCGCCACTCGGTGCCCACGGGGTTCGTGTGGTGTCTGAGGGAAGAGGGGACAGTCACCCACTGCCACCTGGAACCCACCTGGAGAACTCACCTGCCACCTGGGGACTTGGGCATCAACATTGAAAGCAACAAAAGATGCTCAGCAACTCCTGCTGCTGCCCCAGCCTCTGGGTGTCACCTCTGAACACCTCCCTTACACCCCTCTCCTTCCAGGCTCTGGTCTCCCAGAGGGAGGAATGGGCCTTGTGGATAATATCATACTTTATACAGGTATTTTGAAGCACAGGTGAAAGGTTTCTAAGCCAAAATAATGCCTGCAAAAACCTCTGTAAAGAAAGGGAAACTGGTTCTGCCCACAGCTGCAGCAAGCTCTGGAAAAGGGAGGTCCCAGGCCATGTTTAGTTCATTTCACAGGCACCACCCTGAGGACAGGATTTGTTTCT
The DNA here is from genome assembly GCA_024362935.1 of Setophaga petechia. NCBI lineage: Eukaryota > Metazoa > Chordata > Aves > Passeriformes > Parulidae > Setophaga > Setophaga petechia. Next base: position 1,493,727 of record JANCRA010000028.1, on the reverse strand, counting down.
ACCCCGATCTTTGTGTGGTGCTCTGGTACCCAGACAGATGAGGGCAGGCTCCTCCAAACCCCCTGAAGAGAGCAGGAAGCCTGCCCTGTACCAGGGATGCACTCCTGGGGGATCTGGGCCATCTCCCAGATTTTAATCCCCCTGATCCAAGCAGATTGCAGGGGACAAATCCCAGATCTTCCATCTGAGGAACTGCTGGGTCACACTGGGGTGGGAAGCCAACCTTGCCTGGAAAGGACCACTGCCCCCATATTTTGTTTTCTTGGAAAACAGCAAAAGCCAACCCAGGAAAATCGACCCAATCACCTGGAAGACCCATGGAGTTCCTCCTCATTTCTTTCTTTATTAGCATGAGAGGTTCATCCAGCCCTTAAATATCATCTTAAGGAAGTCAATGAAATTCTGTGTTTTCACCTTCTTGTTCTCCATCATTTCCTGCTTCATCCCAAAATATGCTCCAAAAGCCCCCTCAGTTTCTCCCCTGGCAGCCCACAGGGGAATTGTGCCTTCACAATTTGCTGCTGGATTAACTCAGCTCTGGACAGGAAAACAAGGCCCACCAAAATACACTCCTGACACTGTGTTGCAGCCAGGTGACCTCTGCTTCCTGCACCCCCTCCACCATCCCTGGATGCTGGATTAGTTCTTGTTCTGACCCAGAGATGGGGCAGCTGAGAGGTGTTTTAAAAACTTTTATTCCATTTTCAGTCTCATGTGAAGGGTGAGACAATACAGATGTTATAATTCACACCCTCACAATCAGAAGCCAACTATTTCCTAATCACAATACACTTTTAGTGTTTCTTGGCTATCAGCTCTTGCCACACCATGCTGTAAATGCCTTAAAGGCAATCATCTAAAATTACCCCTTGTGGGTCCCACTACAATACATCTTTCATAGCTCTATTTCTCCATTTCTCCAAAGTATCCAGTCTCATTTGCAAGGCCATCTTTTGAAACTTGTTTCTAGTTCCATTTCTCTCTCAGCAATGTCTGTCCTGTTCCATGGCATTTCTAAGTCAGCATTTCTTATCTCAACATTTACATACACAGCACACTGTGTGAGCCTTCTATCAAGCTTTGAGAATTCTCTACAAATCCATTTCCCATATTTCCCCCTCGAATGGAACAAACTTCTTTGATGGCCTTTTTCACCATTTGTTGTGTACAGTAAAGTACATAAGGCATTATTACTAACAATTAATGCAAATAAACTGTCCAGCCCTGGGGACACCTGGGAGGTTCCAGCTGCATTCAGCTCCAGGGCACCAGGACAGGACTCCCAGCCTTTAACTGAGGGAGAAGGAGCAGGGCAGCACCTTCTCAGCATGAGGAGGCTGCTCCAGCCCTCACTGGGGACAAGCAAAAGGCTCCCAATGACCTCTGCACAACGGGAAAGGGATTCCAACCAAGAGAGAGCATTTTTGGGTTGGACATCAGGAAAAACATTCCTCCCTGTGAGGGTGGGCAGGCCCTGGCACAGCTGGGGCTGCCCCTGGATCCCTGGCAGTGCCCAAGGCCAGGTTGGACAGGGCTGGGAGCAGCCTGGGACAGTGGGAGGTGTCCCTGCCATGGCAGGGGTGCACTGGGTGGAATTTAAGGTTCCTTCCAACCCAAACCAGTATGGGATTCTGGGACTCCCCAAGTGAGAAACACCTGCAGCTGCACTGTCTGATAGTGCTATAACACAAACCCAGGCTCAATAAAATCAGGCTTTTGGCCCAAACATTTCTTCATCCACTTCAAGAGCAAAGAGTCAAACACTGTTCTCAAACTTCACCACCTCAAGGATCCTTTAAGTCAAAACAGCTTTTTGAATTTCCCCTTTATTTCCCCATCTGGCAACATGGAAAGTTTTCTGAATGTCAGCTATAAAAGGCATTTATTAAACTCTTCTATGTTTAACTGCAAAACTTGTACCTTGTATATTTAATAGGTCCAGCTGGCAGGAAATCAATAGGCTGTGGGTGCACCCTGGACAACTATTAGTGTCCAACAAGCCCTGCATTTTTAACACATCCTACTGTTTAATAAACACACCAGGTCAGGTCTACAGAGCTGCTTATTTGGCAAAAAGGAGGTTCCCTGCCAAGAGGAGGATAAAGCAGTAATGCCTTGGGCTCAGGAGGTTGTTCCCAGTCCCAGCACAGACAGAAAGCAGAGCCCCCTTCCCACTGCCCCCAGGCTCTGGGAGCTCCCACCTCTGGCTACACCAGCACTGAGCAGGAATTTGTGTCAGGGACTCCTTCCCTCCTTCCCAAAGTAGCACAAGTAAAATGAAATCTCACCCAAGCTCACACACAGCAGAAAATGTTGATTTTAGCAGAGATTCCAGGTGTGAAACAGGTTTGGTTTGCTCCTTCAGAGACACCTCAGTGCCACAGCTCCACAACTGCAGGGAACCATCAGGGAGCTCCTGCTGGCTGCCCTGGCATCCCCCCAGGCACTCAGCCTGCTCCCATCCAGCTTCCCTGCAGCCCCAGCTCACCTCTGATCCACCAGGAGCCTGGCACAGCATTCCCAGTGTCCCTGGCATGTTCTGGGACCCCTGTGAAGGTGCAGCTTCCCCAGGGCTGTGATCTGCCTCCCCAGGTGCTTGGTTTATTTTAATAAATCAGCTTTTGCTTTATGCATTCTGCAAATGGGCATTAAGAAGCTCTGAGGGCAGATGCAGCTCAGGTATAAAATATCATTTACTGCAGGCATTGCCTGGGCCAGAGTGATACCTGGTGGGAACAGGAAGGTGAGGCAGTGCTGGTGGCAGTGACATGAGAGGACAGAGCACACCACTCCCAGGGAGGGTAGGAACAAAACAAAAATAAGAGGAGTTCAAGAAGCAGTCTCAGTTAACCCTGAGAGCCAGCAGGGAGATCTCAGAGGAGAAGAGCTTAAGGGAAAAAGAACTTCAGGAGAACTGGCAGTTTTGGAAGCCCTATCAAGGCAGAAGTGCAAACTGCAGCAATAAAAAGCAAAGACAAAGCAACAAGATCAATCTGCTCTTCTGCAGCCTCATGAGTCTCCACCTGCAAACAAAAGAAGGAGCACAAAAACACAGGGGCATCAGCAGAAAGGGGAAGGCAAAACCTCAGCCATGGCCAGGAAAGGACACACCAAAGAGATCCCAAGGACTTTCCCTGGAGTGATGGGAGGAGAAGAGGGAGACCACCAAAAAAGCTTGGCCAATGCACAAGTCAACCATGTTTAATGTTCCTGCTGTACAAAATGAAACCTGGCTGTTCCTTTTCTTCTGCACCTCCTGAGAGCAACAGGAGGAGCCCAGCCTGGGCTGGGCAGAGACCAGGACAAAGATACAGAAGCTGAATTTAATGTTGTCCCTAGGATGGGTAAAGTCACCCTGGAGGAGGCTGGATAAACTGGCTGACAGGACCAGAGGGTGCCAGGGGTGGCTCAGACTGGATATTAAAGGAAATTTCTCCATGGAAAGGGTTGTCACAGGGCAGTGGTGGAGAGGTTTAAAAGTCCCATGGATGTGGCACTTGAGGACAGAGTCTGGTGCCTTGGCAGTGCTGGGGGAACAAGTGGACTCAAGGATCTCAGAGGGTTTTTCCAATCAAAAGAATTCTGTGATTCTCTTCCAACTAAACCTTAAAGATGGAAGATGCCCCATGCTGAAAAGCTCCACCCCAGCTCTGAGATGCTCCTCTTTCAACGAGCAGGGTCTCCTGAAAGGCAGGTGATGCTCAGTGTCCTGTGCTGTGCCCACCCACCCCACCCCATCCCTGAACCCTGCTCAGCACAGCTTCCCAGATCATTCCAAAACTCACCTGGATGGCAAAATGTGCAAATTCACTTTCAAAGCCCCCAGTCACTGCCCTTCATCACTGACTGCTGAGCCTGGCACCATGCCCTGCAGGGACACCCAAGGCCCAGGGTGCACATTTCACAGCCCATAATCTGCTCATATTCACTACTGAGGCCATAAGTTTGGGAGTTGATTGTAACACGTCCCAGGACCTTCAAGAAGTCCAAGTCCAGGAGATCACAGAGTGCTATAAAATGAAAATCAGAGATTTCAAGCCACACATGAACATTTCCTCCTAGAAATGCCTGAGATGACAGAGCTGGCAGAGCAGCACATGAAGACATCAAGGCATGAACTGGACATATTGGTGTGCTGTCCTCCACCCCATTCATTTGGTCATTTCAGGAGCTCCTGGCAGATAGACAGGCCCAAATTCAACAAACCAGAGAAGAATCCAATGCGAGGGATGAACCTTGGCCACAACAGATCCCTTCTGGAAACAAAACCATAACCAAACTGAAACCTGGGAGAAAAGAGCAGCCGCTGGGCAGAACCAGGACTGGGGGCTGGACATGCACAGAGACTCTCTGAGCTTTCAGGCTCAGCTTCCAGGTGTTCCAAACCTGCAGTGTCCACTCCTTTGATATCAATACTTCCCATTTCCCTGAGCACTTTACCCTCTGGAATCAAGTTAGTTACTGAGGAGAAGCTTTGGTTTTCATCTGTTTTCATTTTCTTCTTAATTTTTTAAAGACCTTAAGTACTTCTCCTATGAGAGATTATTAATTTTTAATCTCTGTACTTTGCAGGGCTTACTGTGATGCCTGGATTTTGGCCACCCACTGATTTAGTGTCTGAACACAACTTCAGTTGCTGTCTAGAAGCAAAACCTGAAACCTCCAAGCACAGGTATAAGCATTAAAGTTACAGCAGAAGAAATACGAGCCAATTTCTTCACAGGATATTTCACTCTGTCTGGTTTGCCTCCTCCTCAGATGCAAAAGTAATAAACCCTATTAATTTAAATCTTATTTAGCTGTTCCATCTCTCCACAATAATTGATTGGGCTCTGGACACTGAGCCAAGAAGCCCCATCAAATCAGGTCTGCCTGGTGCCTGTGCTGCAGGGAGGTGTCACACAGCTCCGAACCCACACTTGCTCTAATTGATTAAAAGATTTGGTCACTTGCACATTTCCATTTAGGCAATTAAGCTAAAGAGACACAGCCTCAGTGAGAGCAGCTGGGAACAGGGATGGAGAGGGACAGACTCCCTTGGAGGACAGGATTATGGCTGGGGATGTTGCAGTAATTCAGGGGTAGGGTGTCCCCCTCAGTGCTTTTGATGGAACAGCCTTGAGGGACACCAAACAATCCACCTTGAAGAGCCCTGGAATGTCCTGAGCTGGAAGGGACCACAGGGATCATCCAGTCCAACCCTGGCCCTGCACAGACACCCCAACAATCCCACCTGGGCATCCCTGCAGCTCCTGGAGCTCTGCCAGCCTCGGGGCTGTGCCCATTCCCTGGGCAGCCTGGGCAGTGCCAGCACCCTCTGGGGGAAGAACCTTTCCTGAAATCCAGCCTGAGCCTGCCCTGGCCCAGCTTCCAGTCTGCTGTTCCTGTCCCCACACAAAGCTGCCCCACAACCCTGCAGTGCCAGCCTCTCTGGAGGGGACAGGCAGGGAGGCACGAGCCAGCCAGGGGGCCCTGGCAGCTGTGACAGCTCCCAGGGACAAGGGGGACAAGAAAAGCATCCAGTGCAGAGTGAAGCCACATCTCTGCCAGAATCCCCTCATTTTCTGAGGATGTTTGGATACTGGCTCCACCCCGAGCTCTGGTGGAGGTGTCCTGCCCACAGCAGCTGGAGCTGATGCCCTTTAAGGCCCCATCCCAAACCAGTCTGTGATCCATCCCATCAGTACTGGTTTGGGGCCAGAATGTGTCAGTCAGGAGCAGCCAGCTCCAGTGATATCCAGCTCCCAGGGAGAGCAGCTGCACTGCAGCATTCCTGCCAAAGTGAGGAAGAGAAAATAAACAGGTTCCTTGGCCTTTCCTTCAGCCATCCATTCCATTCAGAGCTCGGGGGTTATGCAGCTGCAAACATTGGCAGAATCTACAAATGTCAAAATCCTGAAAGAAGAGATCAAGAAGAAAGAAGCCCAGCATGCTTATCTGCAAGGCAGCATGCAGAGCTGCACGAGGAGCCCAGCACAAAACCTGCATGAGGAACATTCTGCCAGAAGCAGATCAAAACTGGGATTTCACACGTCTGCACAGATGGCACCTGCTGCTCAGGAGCTGCCTTGTTTATCCTGCCCAGCCATCAGGGCCTGCAGTTCCACCTCAGTGTCACACACTGAACAACCTGCAAGTGTGGGGGATCAAACAAGAAGCACAGACAGGCCTGACTGCAGGGTTTGGGGGCTGGGGTGGCACAGGATCAGCAGGGATTGGGTGTGGCAAGGAGGGAGGGAAGATCCCTCCCAGAGCCACGTAAAGGCTGCAGCAGCCCAGGCACAGGAGCTGGAAAAGTCACCAAAAAGAAACCTTCCTTCAGCAGCAGCTCTAGTTTAAACTCTGGTTTAATGTCCTGGGATGAGCCTCAAACTGACACTTAAATCTTCCAACTTAAACCTTCCAGTTTCCAGGGGAGGCTGAAGACAGCCAGCTGCATTCCATATGGGAGAGTCCAACACCTGCCACCACCTCACCCAGAGCAGGGAAATAAATGAATCAATGCTGAAAGCTCTGAGCTCAGTGCCCTGGGAAGCTGTTTCCTTGCACTCAGGTTGTAGCCAGCAGGAAAATCAGCACTGTAGCACTCGTTGTCATCAGGCTGCAGCTGCCAGATCCCTCTGAAGTGACAGGTGACAGTGACAGCATGATGAGTTAGAGACACAGGGAACAGTGCCACTTTCTCTGTGTCTCTACACTAATGGACTGATTTATCAATTATTGATAAATGTGTACTATCTCATTTATCAGTTCCTGCACTCTCCAGTTCACACCTGCTGGATTTCCCTGATTCAGCCTATTCCACATCCAGGCTGCTGCCAAAAAATCCTGACTGAGGGCATTTGGAAGAGAAACTGGGAAATGCTCTGTGGAGCAATTTTGGGAACAAAGGCCCTCATCCAGTTTGCTGTTTAGGATGCACCTTGGGATGTGTGTGGGGACAGAGGGACAAGCACAGGCAGGGCAATGTGCCTCCCAGCACAGCCCCACTGCAGGACTCCATGCACACCATGTGGAAAACAGACACAAGCAGAAGGTTTTCCTTCCCAGGCACTGCCCTGCTCTGAAGCAAAGCAGAAGCTGCACATCAAAGGTGCCACTTGCTGCCTCCTCCCCAGCCAGGAAAGCCCATCCAGAGCACCCAGACACCCTTTGGAACGGACTCCCAAATGCAAACTGCACAGGATGCCCAGAGTCCAGTGCTCACCTTTAACATGGGAGACAGCCTTCAAGCTGTCCCCAAGTCCTTTAAATGCCCTCATGAAATATCTGCATTATTAAAACTCGAGGACTATGAAAGACAGAAAGGGGCACTCAGAGAGAGGAATTTGGCTGGTTTTGCATGGAAATATTATCACAAATCCCAGAATGGTCTGGGTGGGAAGGGAACTTCAGGCCCATATCATTCCAGCCCCTGCCATGGCAGGGACACCCTCCACTGGCTCAGGCTGCTCAGGGAATACTCACTGGGATGCTGGACCACCATCCCCCACGCTGGGGATAGAATGGGTGTTATTGGCAGCCTGGGGTAAAATTTAAGTCCCAGAGGAAGTACAGCTCCCATGGCATGATTTAGCTGGGTGGAAAACAAAAGAGCTCAAAGCAAAACCTCCCTGTCCTCCCACTGCAGGCACTCTCACGTCACTGCTGGCATTTCTGCTGAACCTCAGCCTCTCTTCCCAATCCCACCCTGCACTCCCCCAGCCTGGCACACACCTCCCTTGGAAGCCCAGGCAGGAGGGAGTGAGTAGTGCTCGAGAAGCTCAGATCCAGCACAGCTCCTTTCCTTCAGGAATTCACCACAAAATCACTTCTCTGAGGGAAGGGGAGACTTTCCTGACCAATTGAAGTCATTGAGTTGAAGACAGGTTGTCCTGCCTGGAGCAAAGGAGGCTCAGGGGGGCCCTTGTGGCTCTGCACAGCTCCTGCCAGGAGGGGACAGCCGGGGGGGTCGGGCTGTGCTCCAGGGAACAGGGACAGGAGCAGAGGGAACGGCCTCAGGCTGGGCCAGGGGAGCCTCAGGGGGGACATCAGCAGGAATTTCCCCACGGAAGGGGGCTCAGCACTGCCAGGGGCTGCCCAGGGAGGTTTGGAGTGCCCATCCCTGGAGGTGTCCAAGGAGGGGCTCGATGTGGCACTCAGAGCTCTGGGTTGGGACAAGGTGGGGATCAGGCACAGTTTGAACTGGGTGATCCTGGATGGCTCTTCCTACTCCAGTGTTCCTAGGATTTATCAGCTGCTGTTTTAGGAAGGCAACAGTTACTGAGTGATCACTTTTCTCTTGTTTAGAGCGGTGGAATTGGTGGGGGTGCAGGTACTTTACACATGGAAAATGGTCCAATTTCCAAAGACACTGCCATAGCTAAGCACCTCAGGGGGGTCACACAGCACACCCAGCCCACACCCCCCAGAGCCCAGGGGTGCCTTACCTCCAGCAGAAGACACACTTGTTGGCACAGGCCAGGCTGGGGGTGGCCTCCATGCAGCGGTGGCTCTCGATGCCATAGAAGGTGTGCTTGTAGCAGCCCCCACGGCCCCGCAGCATGGACTGAGGGCAGGGAACACACAGGGACTGTCAGAAACTCAGATGGGGACAGACTGGGGACAGGGAACACACAGGGACTGTTAGAAACCCAGCTGGGGACAGACTAGGGACAGGGAACACACAGGGACTGCTAGAAACCCAGCTGGGGGCAAACTGGGGAACACACACACCCACAAGGAGAGCTAAAAACCCAGATGGGGGCAAACTGAGGGCAGGGGAACACACACACCCCCCCCCCCCACACACAAACACACACCAACAAAGTGAAAATTCCCCGTCTGGAGCCAAACTGAGGGCAGGGAAATACACACACTCCACAGGAGAGCTAAAAACCCACATGGAACCAAACTGAGGGCACACACACACAAACACAAACACACCAGGAGAGCTAAAATTCCCCATCTGGAGCCAAATGGAGGGAAGGGGAACACACACACAAACACACACCAGGAGAGTTAATAATTCATCTGGAACCAAACTGAGGGCACACACACACACACACACACAAACACACACCAGGAGAGTTAAAATTCCCCATCTGGAGCCAAACTGTGGAGGGCAGCTGTGGATCTGCTCCCTTTCAGCCACCTGTGACTGAAGTTCCAAGTCCAGCAATGCCCTCAGCAGGGCTGAGGGACACCGGTGCCACCTGCCCCAAGAAATTCCCAGCTCCCTAGAAAATGTGACTCTTTCCATGCACCCCTGCAGCCTGACTGCATTTAGGAGGTCAAACTACTGGAGTGTTAGAGGAGAAAGAACTTTAAGCTCCTCAGTCCCTTCTCTGGCAGATCTCAGCACAACAATGTGCTCTCCTGCAGCTTTTCAGTCTCAGCCCACAAAGAGCAGGTGAAGCCTCTTGAGCTGCAGGAAGTGTTCCTGGAAAAGCTCACTCAGGAGCAACAAGGATCCATTTCAAGGCTGTCCTACTGAACACTCCATTCTTTTCATTTATCTGGCAGAGTATTTCTTGCAGCAGTAAATTAAATAAATGCCCTGACCTTATAAGCCCTCATTCACAGCCAGCAGTGGCTCCAGCAGGATGCTGCACTTCCCTTCCCAGCACAGCCACAGCAGCTTTCCCAACAGGATTCAACTCCTATTTATCATGCAGGCTGCTTCCAGAAAAGGCTGTCTTTCATTAGCTCAGTTAAATAATAATAAATGAGAAAGAAACTTTACTCCTCTCAAGAGAAAATCTGAAATACAACACAGCAGCTTTCAACCTGCCTTCGTCTTCCTGGAGAGTCCTGGTGATCCAACAGAAAGGAGCAGCAGGGAAAAATCTACAGCTAATCCCTGACTGGCTGTACAGGTGGAAGATTAAATGACATGGAAAATGCTGCTGATTCTACCCATTCTTCAAATGAGAGAGACTTCAGGAGAGTCACAAATTCACCAGAGCAAGTTATATTTGGCTTTTCCTAAGGCAAACAGACTCTTCCTAAAACATACAGGGTTTCTGTTTTTTCTGGAATTTGACAGAACCCAATCTTTTCCATCTGAGATACCTCTATGAAACTCCACTTAATACTGATCCTGCCAGCCCTGCTCCTGCTTTCCTCACATATAAATCCCCACAAAGGCTCCTGAAGGCTCTCACACACTGATGTGAACCTGAGTCAGAGCCACTGCCTGGAACCAATCTCAGCTCAATTTATTAGAAGACTTTACATTCAATTCCTGCTTAAGCTAAAAATAGTGTGGGCCCATCTAAGCACACAGAGCTGCTATTTATTTTGTGAAATGGCTTTACAGTGCTGCATTAAAGTCTGGGTCTTTCATAAAAATAGGTTCTCTGGCCTTCTCAGACACAACATGGAAGTTTTCCTTTAAACTTTTCGTGATCATGTCTGCCACTAACAACGACAGAAGAGGGAAATGGGTGTAAGAGTGACCAGCAGAGCAGCAGTGGGATCAGTGCATCCCACACACTCCTGACAGCCCAGGGTGGGCTCTCTATGCTGCTCAGGAGAACAAGGCTCTTGATGAAACAGTTCATTGACAGCAGACACTGCAATGAAACCTCTCTGCAGCCACCCTGGGATGGCATCCTAAGGGCTCTTTCAAAAATAAACAAAGTTAATCATGCAGCAAAAGAGAGCTCTGACAGCCAGGACTGATCACTGCCACAGCACAGGAATTACAGATGTGCTGCATCCTAACGAGGTGCTGATTCCAGAGGTTCCCATCCAGGGTTGCTCAAGGGTGCAGGATGATGCAGCATGGTGGGTGAAGGGTCTGGAGCCCCAGGAGCAGCTGAGGGAGCTGGGAAGGGGCTCAGCCTGGAGCAAAGGAGGCTCAGGGGGCCCTTGTGGCTCTGCACAGCTCCTGCCAGGAGGGGACAGCCGGGGGGGTCGGGCTGTGCTCCAGGGAACAGGGACAGGAGCAGAGGGAACGGCCTCAGGCTGGGCCAGGGGAGCCTCAGGGGGGATCTGGGGGAAATTCCTTCCTGGAATTTGTTGTCCAGCCCTGGCACAGCTGCCCAGGGCAGGGATGGAGTCCCCATCCCTGGAGGGGTTTAACAGCCCTGTGGAGGTGGCACTTGGGGACATGGGGCAGTGCTGACCTGGGCAGTGCTGGGGGAGTGGTTGGTCTCGATGGTCTCACAGGGCTTTTCCGCCCTCAGTGGTTCTCTGATCAATATTGCTCCCCAAATAAACAACACCAGAGACTTGTGAGCTCCAGAGGGACCTGCCAAGGACAGATGAAACCATACCCACCCTGAAGGGCCTGCAGTTCATTCTCCATGGCTCTGCTGGGAATGTTTTTAATCTGGAAACTGCTTGAAAAGCAATTGAGTTCCAGCTCCTCCAAGAGCCACGTGCAGGGCTGGGAGGAGGCTGTCTCACACAGGTGCACTCATACCCACAGGTGCTGTTCACAGCCACATCCACACACACCCCACAGAGCAGGGAAACCATCAGCAACAGTAAAATCATTAACACCTCCCAGTGGAAACCTGATCTGATAAATGCTGAGAGCCAGGGGAGCCCTGTCCCAACCCAGCCCCAGCACAGGGGGCTCAAGCAGCCTCATGTGCCTGCTCAGGTGGGGCAGTGGCTGTGCTATCCCTGTTCCACAACCTCACACCAGGGATACAACCTTCCCACTCTTCCCTCACGTGGATTTCAGTGGGCAGAAGATGTTTAGCAGACAGCAGAACAACAGGAAAAACCAGAAAAGGATGTTCCCAGCTCTGTGCCACAACTCTATTCTCACTCTTTGCAGAGGAATTTTAATAGCTGGAAATGCAAGGTTATAGTTTGAAAGATGGAATTTGGGTTTGTGCAAATAATAGCACATTTTAAAATGTAGTTTCATCAGGAAATTGAAATACCTGAGCAAGTCTCTAGCTTTGTTTTTACTTATGAAATGAGAAAAGGAAACAGAACATACCTTTGTCCATCGGCAGAGCTTCACCCCAGAATGGCTCCCAATGAGTTTATAACCTGAAAACAAAGCACAAATCATCAAACAACTGAGTTTAGCCTGCAGAAATTGACACACAAAATATACCAAATGCTATCCACAGTGATTGACACTGTGGACTCAATGCTGCTCTGTCCCACTGGCCCCAAGGTGACACCACCAGCAATGGCAGTGCCACCCAGGGACCTCAGCCCACTGCAAACGGTTTCTTTTAGTGGGACAGGAATTGACATTGCTGAGGCTGGTTTGACTCAGGGTGCCCAGGGGACTCCTGCATGCACAGGATGGCAGAGCCTGGCTAACCCAGGGACAGCTCACAGACCCAAGGGCAGGACAGGAACCAGGAGCATCTCCCTGCCCCAGGCCATGAGCCCAGAGCAGCCCCCTAGGCAGCAGGCAGGATCCCTGTCCCAGCCTGCAGGACAGGAGCTGGGAGGGCACAGGAGGGGAACACAACCAGGGCTCAGCCTGAACCTCACCTGAGCCTCACCAGCCCCACGGGGAGGGAGCTGCTCCTCCACACCCAGAGGAAAGCTGAGCTCAGATCAGCTCAGTCCCCAGCCAAGATCAACACAATTCTACTTCAATGAGTCCTGGAGGATTAATTGCACAACGTTTGTTAAGCACTAAGTGCTATTATTACCCAAACTGCTCAAGTGGGGTTATATTCCTCTTTGAGGAAAGTGCTTAGAGGCCAATATGTCTGAGGGATTAAAAGTCCCTTCAAAATCAGCATAAAACTAAGAGGGATTTGAGACACCTCGCTGTGTCCCTCACAGTGGCATTCACATGTCACTGGCCTGGCTGTCCCCAAACTCAGCACCTCCCAGCTGCCTACTGCACCTTCCTGCTGCTCTTATTAACACTTTAGGCAAGGAAAAACACCACATTTTAGCTGTCAAGTCTTCTTCCTGCCAACCAGCACAAACTCAACAGGGTAAAAGCCTTCAGCTCAGCAAACTGGCCTTCAGCTCCTGCACAGCAGCAGCACGAGTGCCGTGCCCTGCCCTGCCTGAGCTGCCCTGGCACAGCAAGGTCCCAAAGCAAGGTGAGAGCAACTGCATCCCAAAGTCCCTGACACCTGCAAGGACATCGAGCCAGCCAGGAACCTCAGGAGCAGCAGATGCCACAGCAGCTGCAGCAGGCAGAAATGAAACTGTGTGCACACAGACAGGGCTAACAGGGAACCAAACAATGCTCTGCTCCTGCCACTCAAACCCAGCAGGACCTGCCCAGGCTCCTCTGCCCACTCCACTGGTGGTGTTTGATCCATCTCCTCACACTGGACACAGGCAGAGTGACCTCTGCTGCAAGAAGGCTGGAGAGGGACTGGGGACAAGGGATGGAGGGACAGGACACAGGGAATGGCTCCCACTGCCAGAGGGCAGGGCTGGATGGGCAGGAATTGTTCCCTGGCAGGGTGGGCAGGCCCTGGCACAGCTGGGGCTGCCCCTGGATCCCTGGCAGTGCCCAAGGCCAGGCTGGACACTGGGGCTTGGAGCAGCCTGGGACAGTGGAAGGTGTCCCTGCCCTGTCCCCCTTAAGGTCCCTTCCAGCCCAAACCACTCTGGGATTCTGTGCAGCCCTTCTAAGCCAGTCCCCAAAGCCACGTGCAGTCCTGGGGACACCTGCACCTCAGACTGGCTCACCCCCAGAGGATGCTGGTGCAGGGCCCAGGGCACAGCCACACAGACAGAGCTGCCCGTGGCTGGGACCCAACACCTCCCTGCCCTGGCTCTGTCCTGCCTCTTTCTGCAGCTTTTCTCTGCAAGCAGCTTGTCCAGCAAGGTCTAATCTCAGCTGAGACCTCCCTAGTAAAATGTGTGTCCTTATAGGATTTGTGGATGAGAGCTGAAAAGGTGCTGCCCTCCTCCCCCCTCTAACACAGCTGTCCAAGGCACACTCTGCTGCTGGCACCCAGCACAGTCTAAGCCTTATTTTTCCCATTTCTCCAAATCCAGCACCACCAGTCATATAAGATTATTCTCTCACAGATCACTTGTCAGTAACAGCAACATGGCTGCTTTCAAATGGGTTTTGCAGAAAAATTACATTGGAAATAGGACATGCCCACCCAGATCTGCTACTGAGCTGTTTGAGGGAAGAGAGGAAGGAGCTGAACAAGGTGCCAAACTCCAGCATTTTATCTTAGGTTCCTTAAATCAACTTCCACCATGTGGAGCACCCACAGCTTCCTTTAAAGGCCAAGAAAATTGCACATATGCAACATCAAAACAGTCTTACAAACACCAGCCAGCTTTGGGGATGACAGGGGGGTTACTCATCTCTGTCACTGCCAGCAGACCCAGCTGTGGTGACAGGAGGGAGCAGCAGAGATGTGTGGGGCACTGGGAGAAGGTGTGGTCACCAAGCACTAGGTGCTGGCCATGCCAAGCTTCTGACACTTGGGAATGAGAGAAAATACCACAGACCAAGGCTGGACACTTGTTCCACCCCTGCTGCCAGTGAGCAGAGACTCTACAGGACTGCAGAGCCTTTCTTCAGCATGGCTGCACTGCTGGGAAGGAGGCAGCAGAGTCTGGGCCAAAAGAAAGGACAAAAGGTAAAGCAAGAAACTGGGAGTGTCCCAGAATCACAGAACTGTTCTGGCTGGGAAACCCCCCTGAGACCATCAACCCAGCTGTGTCCCCCACTGCCCCATGTCCCCAAGTGCCACCTCCACAGAGCTGTTAAACCCCTCCAGGGATGGGCACTCCACCCCTGCCCTGGGCAGCTGTGCCAGGGCTGGACAACTCTTTCAGTGAGAAATTTTCACAATATCCAACCTGATCCTCCCCTGGCCCAGCCTGAGGCCATTCCCTCTGCTCCTGTCCCTGTTCCCTGGAGCACAGCCCGACCCCCCCGGCTGTCCCCTCCTGGCAGGAGCTGTGCAGAGCCACAAGGGCCCCCTGAGCCTCCTTTGCTCCAGGCTGAGCCCCTGCCCAGCTCCCTCAGCTGCTCCTGGGGCTCCAGACCCTTCCCAGCTCCATTCCCTGCCATGGCCACACTCCAGCCCCTCAATGTCCTCCCTGCAGTGAGGGCCCAATTCTGACCCCAGGCCAGGGCTGTGACCTCAGCAGTGCCAGCACATCCTCATGTGCAAAGCTTCAAATCAAACATGTGACAGCACATCCTTACTGCAAAGCTTCAAATTAAACACGTGAAAAACTGTGATCAAAGCCAGCCTGAGCATCTCCAGCCCTGTTCCCACACTGCAGCTCCTGCTGAGCCTTCTGGAAGCTCAGGCCAGCTCCACTCTTCCATCAGCTTTGCCACAACGTCCCTGTGGCTCTGCCAAGGCCATCAGTGCTTGAATCCAATCCTGCTGATGGCCCCAAGTCTGGAGCTGTGGGTGCCAGGAGTCCCTGTGATCCCATTCCCCCCTTGCTCCAAGGGCTGTGACTCGTCACCAATAACTGTAAGTGCACATTTGGATACAGCACCTTCCAAACAATCCAGTGTTTGAGGGACCTGCTGTTCCCCACCCCTGTGTACCTGCAGACACTACAGCTGAACAAACCCATCCATTTATTATTTCTACAGTTTAATATGCAAAGGATCCCTTCAATTATGAGCAGGCTCACAGCACTCAGCTCAGCTCCCAACTAAAGGACAGGAACATCTCATCTGAAGGCTGGCTGTGAGGTGATCCTGCTCTAGATGATAAATTTTAGATGATCTAGAAGCTTGCCAAACTTCACTGAAATTAAGTGTCACTTTTATAGAGGTGAATTAAGCTTTTAAACAACCTTTGGGGTGAAATGAGTGTTATCAGGCAGTAACACCAGGCTGAGGAACATGTGGTGATTGCTCACCCTGACAGGCCAACTGGAGTTTAATAGAGCATAGAGGGATGTGGAACTGCAGAGATGGCCAAAGTCACAGCTCCTGATTGCTCCAGAGGCTGGGGCAGGACTGTGCTCACACTGCAGCAATTCCACTCCATCCTGGAAATAAGAGTTTAAAAGTCTTTTCTCTGAAACTCAAAGAACTCAGGGAGAGAACCAGCTGAGCTCTCAGCACTGAGCCAGGACACTGCTGTCTGTATTCCTAGGGCACGTTCCAGTATCCAGGGGCTCTGGATGTGCTCTGCCAGTTTACCAGTGCCAGACACACATCCAGTCTTCCCAAGCTCCCGGACACAAATGAATTATGTCCACAACTGAGCAATTCTGTTCTTTTTGAGAGCAGAGCAGGCCAGCTGAATTTCTACAAGCACAAGTGTCTCTATCAGGAGCTGTGTCACACCCCCTGCACTCTCCGAACACCCCTGAGAGCTCTGCTGAGTGGCCTTCAGGGACTGCAGACCATCCTCAGGTGGCAAAATGTCCAGAACAAAACCCACAGACACTGAATCCTTGAGGTAAGAAAAAACCTCCAAGGCCATCCAGTCCAAGCTGTGCCCCATCCCCACCTTGTCCCAGCCCAGAGCTCTGAGTGCCACCTCCAGCCCCCCTCCTTGGGCACCTCCAGGAATGGGCACTCCAAACCTTCCTGGGCAGCCCCTGGCAGTGCTGAGCCCCCTTTCCATGGGGAAATTCCTGCTGATGTCCCCCCTGAGGCTCCCCTGGCCCAGCCTGAGGCCGTTCCCTCTGCTCCTGTCCCTGTTCCTGGAGCACAGCCCGACCCCCCCGGCTGTCCCCTCCTGGCAGGAGCTGTGCAGAGCCACAAGGGCCCCCTGAGCCTCCTTTGCTCCAGGCTGAGCCCCTGCCCAGCTCCCTCAGCCTCTCCTGGGGCTCCAGGCCCTCCCCTGAGGGTCTGCATTGTCCTGAGGAGCCCAGGGCTGCCCCCAGCACTGGAGGTGCCCCAGCAGTGCCAGCACAGGGGACCAGTCCTGCCTGGCTGACACCTCCCAGCTCAGATCTCTGCATCACCAAAAGTTTACTTTGACCCAAATCCCAAAGCAAAAGTTTCAATACTGAAAGAAAGAAGGAGATCCATGGTTGAAAAAGCTCCAAAAAGCACAAGGGAAGGACGGAGCCATCCTTCCCCAGGAGGGCAGGCTCTGAGAGCTGGGGATGCCACTCCAGGGCCCCACTGTGCCCCCAAGCCCTGCTGGCTGTCCCAGGGCTGCCCTGAGAGCAGCAGAGTCCAGCTGCCACCTCTGCGAGGGGCTAGCCAGCACTCTCCTGCAATAAAACCACTGCTCTGAGGCAGGGAGTATCTGCTTGAGCTGCAGCTCAGGGCAGTCTCATGCTAGCAGAAGTATTACAGGGAAAAAATTCCCAATTCCCTGCAGTTCTGAAGGACTGCAGTTTAGCAGGGCCAGAGCTGAAGGTCAGTGACAGCAGGATCCATCCCCACCACTTGTAAGGATCATTTTCCACACTGAAACACAACTTCTGTGAGTGAGTCACCACCCAGACAAAGAATACTTGACAATTTAATAATAATAATAATAATAATAATAATAATAATAATAATAATAATAATAATAATAATAATCACCCCTGGTGAGGCACCTGTTCAACATGACATCAGCATTTTATACAAATCTAGGAAGAAGGGGATGCTGGGAAGTGGAATTTTTCAGATTGCCCAAGCATGACAAGAGACAACCCCAGTTCATCCCTAGAACTGCTCAACCTTGAAGAAATTCCTACCAGGTCTATCAAGACCTA
Source organism: Setophaga petechia (assembly GCA_024362935.1). Taxonomy (NCBI): domain Eukaryota; kingdom Metazoa; phylum Chordata; class Aves; order Passeriformes; family Parulidae; genus Setophaga; species Setophaga petechia. The sequence continues at coordinate 1,476,132 of JANCRA010000028.1, read as the reverse complement.
TTTTAGATTGACTCTTGGTTTGAAAAAAAGGCTCTTAAGAAATACAAAAGGCTTGTGAATTGAGAAGGATTGCTCCCATGAGCTGAAGGCAGGAGTGGGACAGAGGCAGGGACTGCAGGACTGTCCCTTGTTAGCCAAACCCTGTCCCTCCCAAGGAGGCACTCAGGTCCCTGGCACTGTACACAGCACAGACATCTTGGACACTTTTAAGACACAGTAAAAGCCTCCTGGGGGCAGTGAAAGGGATTCAGCTGCTGCACAGACAACCCAGAGCCAACCTAGAGCCAGGGGAATAAGACTGGCAAAGTGAGAGTGCCAGGAGCTACCACAAGTTCCAGCCTCCCCAGATGATCATAAGATGCAGGATTCTCAAAACCTGGTGTTTCCTTTCGACTCAGATGTCTCTTTTAATCCAAGAGCACCTTTCCCTCTGAAGCACAGGAATATTAAACCAATGGTGCCTTTGGCAGAGCCTCAGAGAGCACTGATAGCCTCACCTGGCCAACACCAGAGAAAATGCAACATACCCTTCTTTATCTGAACCCTTTGTGTCCAAAAGCACCACCAAGGCAGAGCATTCCCAAAAAGGGATCATGGGCTGGTTTGGGTTGGAAGGGACCACAAAGATGAATCAGTCCAGCTGGTGATTCAGCCACCCCCATGGGAATGGCTCCCACTGCCAGAGGGCAGGGGTGGATGGGAGATTGGGAATTGGGAATTGTTCCCTGTGAGGGTGGGCAGGCCCTGGCACAGGGTGCCCAGAGCAGCTGGGGCTGCCCCTGGATCCCTGGCAGTGCCCAAGGCCAGGCTGGACAGGGCTGGGAGCAGCCTGGGACAGTGGGAGGTGTCCCTGCCATGGCAGGGTGGGATGGGATGAGCTTTGAGGTCCTGTCCAACCAAAACCAGTCTGGGACTCTGCAGTTCTTCATTCACAGAAAAACACAGGAAATCTGCAAGCACTTGGCATTTTTAAGAGCTGTACCTCAGGGTCAGCTTTGGCTGAAGTCTGGAATGGGAGGCTCCACCTGCACAAGTCTCCTCCTGAAGCACCCAGAACAGACAGAACTGCTGCCTGCTAGGAGCTGCATCTCTTTTCTGTTCTGTTTTCCTGAGACACTTTTCAGTCATTCAGGGCACATTCCCTTCTCCACATTTCCATTTGTCTGAACTGTCCCCTTGTGTGGGCCGAGTGTCACCTTACAAAGAAAGCACAGCAAATTTTATCCTTGCCTGAACATATCCTGTACTTTGTTCCAGCTTAGACTTAATTTCAAAGCCCAATACTCTCCAAAGCCCTGCCAAAACCTAAAACAAACTAAAAAAAGGATGCACTTCAAAATCTGTGTTTATTTTTATTTTCCTCTTTGTTATACATGGGGTTATTCTACCAGCTCTGGTAACACATGAGAGAAGAATCAGCCCCCTAAATATGATTTATCCATCTCCTCTGCTCCTGCTCAGGTGCTACAGCTGTGCCAGCACATCAGCATTGCAGTCAGCTCTCCCCCAGCTCCTGGCAGCTCTCTCACAGTGGTGGCTTAAGCATCCTCTGCTGCCTGGACTCCTTCCTTTCACCTGTGTGTTTGCCCATTATTTACTGACATTACCTAAAGAATTGATCTTTGTGCCTGGGTCTGGTCACTGTATTTATTCTGCTCACCACAAGTAATTTCTTAGCTAGCAAAATAATTTTTAATCTGCCCACAGCCAGTATTTGATTTCTGTGGCACATTCTGGGGACTGCACCAGTGTCACCAATGCCAGAGCCAGCTGTGGGCTGCTAGTGCCACCTGGAGTTAAACAGCTCCTCCCAAAGCCTGCCAGATCCCAAACCCTGGAGCACAGAGCCTGCAAAGCACCCAGCCAAGCAGCACCAGCTCTGCGCCATGGCTCGAGATGCCATTTCCACACACTGACCATTCCAAAGGGTCAGCACAGAGTGCCAGGCTGAGCTGGGCACCAGAGCTGCAGGAACTGGGAGCCTTGGGCTGAGAAGGGCCAGCAAAAGCCACCAAAGCTTTTAAAAACCTCAACTCCAGGTTGAGAGCACTTGAAAAGCCCAGCCTTCAGTATTTTTCTGAAGTCAGCCTCTTGCCTTCCCTTTCCTGCTAAAAGCCACAGGCCAAAGCACAGCTTTAGCTGCAGCACAAAGTCAGAGCACGACAGTTTAAGTGGCTGCTGAAGTCCAGACTATTTCAGATAAGAGCTGTCTCTTAATGCAGCACTTCTCTTTGGAGACAAGTAAAATAGAGGTGTCCTGGGCACCCTGGGGCTAAATTGTATCCTTCCTTAACCAGTAAAGACAGAACCAACTGGACTGCAGCAAAACTGTCCTTGTGGGACAGAATAATTTATCCAATGTCAGCAGGGTCAGCCTTTGGGATCATTAACCCATCCCCAGTGTGCTGCCAGGCAGGGAGAGCAGGGATTGTTTGGTCCTGTTACAGCAGGAGAGAGCAAAGTAAAGAGCGTGGCAGAAACACAGTGTGAGCAGCTTCAGAAATCTGGAATCTTGGAATGGTCTGACCTGAAGGGACCTAAATCCCATCCAGTGCCACCCCTGCCATGGCAGGGACACCTCCCACTGTCCCAGGCTGCTCCCAGCCTTGTCCAGCCTGGCCTTGGGCACTGCCAGGGATCCAGGGGCAGCCCCAGCTGCTCTGGGCACCCTGTGCCGGGGCCTGCCCACCCTCACAGGGAACAATTCCCAATCTCCCATCCACCCCTGCCCTCTGGCAGTGGGAGCCACTCCCCACTGGAGCCTCCTCAGGCAGCACTCAGCTCTCAGGGCTCTGGGCTCGCTGCTCCTGTTCCACTCCTGCCCCGTTGAGGGAAGTGCGTCAGAGCCAACCTGGGGCTGCTGAACAACCCCTGTGACATGACAGGGCTGATGGAGGTGGCTGGCACTGAGACACATCATGTCTGAGCTTCAAATAGCTCAGGCAGGCAGTGAACAATCCCTCTCCCAGCTGCCAGCATCCAGCAGGATGTGGCTGGCTTCACTCAGACCATCAGCGTCAATAAAACATTTGGCAAATCAGGAGCAGCTGTGACTAAGGATGGCACCAACCCCAGCAGAGCACAGAGTCATGGTCAGCCCCTGAGTCATGAACAGCCTGACTGGAAGGGACCACAGGGATCATCCAGTCCAGCCCTGGCCCTGCACAGACACCCCAACAATCCCACCCTGGCATCCCTGGAGCTCCTGGAGCTCTGGCAGCCTCGGGGCTGTGCCCATCCCCTGGGCAGTGCCCAGCACCCTCTGGGGGAAGAACCTTTCCTGAAATCCAGCCTGAGCTTGCCCTGACACACAGAAGGGTGTTTTGACTTTCTGTTTGTTTTACAGGAAAAGAAAACCCCACTGTATTTTTCTACTTTCATCTTTCCTATTGAAACAGCAGCTCCAGACTCCCTCTAAAGCTCACCAAGGATTTCAATGAGAAATCAGGAGCACTGCAAAGGCTCACGAGTCATTCACCCTGTACCAAATCCTCCTGGTGCCCAGGCCAAGCAAAAGCAACTTTCAGCCCAAAAGAGATTGTGTCAAAAAGTTACAAGTGACCCCAAAAAGAAAATGTGAAACTGGGTTGTACTCACCAAGCACCACATGAAATGTGAACATGGAAAGCTCGTTTCCATTTTCAGTTTCTTTTTTTTCTTTCTGGCTCCCCAGACACACAGAATGGCTGAAGCACTACCAGGAGCTCTGCAAACCCAACCAACAACCACTGCCAGCCTCTCCCCCAGGGCACTGGCACTGTCCAAAGCCTCAGAGCTGTGCTGCTGCTTCAGGCAGAGCTGGGCACTGATGGAAAGGGAACTGGAATTGTGTGGCCTCTGCCTGGGACTTTCAAAAGCAGCTCTTGCTGAATATCAAGGTATCTTGCTGTTATCAAGGTATTTTGCAAGCAGGCAGCTCCAAGGGCTCTGCAACCCAATGGAGAAGCTAAATTTAGCCAATATTTAATGCCAGGGCTAAAATAAAAACCTTTGCTTAAGCACTGTTCCCTTTACCTCGAGGAAGGTAAATTGCTTTGATGGTGAATCCACAGTGAGCACTACCATGGTCTGAGGAGATGCTGCTCCAAGGAAAACCTCTGTTATGCAACTGCAGTATCAAAGAACAGCTCTCCCTGACCCACTAATACTCATTCTCTTTCTCTTGGGCTAATTATGCCCTCAGGGATACTCTTGAAAAGACTCTGAGCCTACACCCAAAGAAACCAGATGTTGCAAAATAATAGAGATAATCTTTTGACTACACTGTACTTGTTATTTTAGGGGGAATGATGCTGAGGGAAGAAGGGAATTGTTTTATTTTTGTAGCCACAAAAGCCTTCCTGGTGTGTTATTTACAGGAAAAAATGTTATATGACATAAAAAAATCCAATGCAGCTTCTCTTTTTCACAGCTGAGTGACCACTGAAGAATTTGGTGAGCAGCAGAGGAGGGAGAGCTGGGAGAGGCAGCTGGGCTGTGAGGACACAACAGTTTGTGGAGTCTTTGAAAGTGCAGATTTATGTAAGCAGATCCTACCAGTGGCTCCAATACTGGCACTACCATGAGCACTGCAGGAAGGAAAATGTGAATCCACTTATCTGAATAATGAATTCCTGTCCCTGGAGTGTCACAAGGAAATCAGAGCTCTCTGGGGAGCTTTCTTTGAGTCAAAAGAATTATGGTAGTAAGGTGACCTTCTCTCCAGCACTGCTTTATTTTCCAAATGGCCACTTTGTACAAAAGCACAGTTCCATTCACACCCAAACCCAAACGAGCAGGGAAGGTGAGACTGAGCCAAGGGGAAATGCTCCAACCACCACACAGAGCACAGGGCCAGCACAAAGCACTGCCCCCATCCCCTGCTTTCTTTAGCAGTAACTGAATAAATGAATAAATAAAAACAAAAGGCTGCCACCTTAAACACAAAACAAAGTCAAATATAAATTAAATGCAGTCAAATACATGGCAAACAAAACCAAAGTAACTGCCACCACACCACAGCCTTCAGAAGTGAGGCTGAAAATATGGACTGGTCCAAGGGCTGCACTGGCCCCAGCCAGCAGCAGCTCCCTGGGGCCAGGAGGAGAAGGCAAAGTCCCTGCCATCCTCCCTGAGCCCTTGGGTCACTCCTCACAGCACACCATTAAAGAAGGGCTCTTTGCTGTGCCAAGGCTGATGCCAACCCAGTGACCAAGGCTGGCAGCCACAGGCTGGGCAGAGCAGAGCAGGCACTGCAAGGCTCAGCCCTGAGAGCAGCAGGGTTGGGCTGCACACCCGGACTGGCCCAGGACACACCAGAGCCCAGTGCCACAGGGACATCCTCAGCAGCTCCCGGGGAGCAGCCCAGGCCAGCCCCATCCCTACAAGTGCTGAACAAATGTGAGGATGCGGCTCTCCAGGTCATGATTTAGGGCTGAACAGGGGGGTTGGTGGTTAAACTTGATGCTCTTAAAGACCTTTTGCAACCTTAACAGTGCCATGATAACACTGATTGAGCAGCAAGGAAAGCACACTCCACCCCAAGGGAGAGAAGCAGCCAGACTAAACTCCCCTTAGTCTCCATGTGAGCACAAGGAAGCTCCCATCAGTCTCCTCCTGCCTCTGCCACTCCCAGCTGAGGCTCCTGAACTGCAGGGTTCAGTCTGGCTCTCCTCATGCTGGTCCTTTGTTTTAAAAAAAGACATGAAATTCACTCCAACTGCTCTCATTGGAGAGCTGCTGGTCTTTTTCAACATCTAGTGGATGGTTAAAATTAGTTTGAACTACTTCCTTTTCTGGAAACAGTGTTTCAGCAACAAATCAGAGTTTGAAACTGAGGTAAAAGCAAGGGACTACGTTGCAAAACAGATGCAAAGCTGATCTTTAAATATTCCCTGACAAACCTACACTGTGGGAGCTGCCGGGTGTGGGACCGTGGGCACATCTTTTAAGCTGCCCCAGCAGGTTCATCCAACTCTGGGAGCTCCAGGCACTGCAGGAGGAGCTGCCCAGGAGCCAGCAGTGTCCTGGGTGCATCAGGAAGAGCATTCCCAGCAAGGCAGGGAGTGACCCTGCCCCTCTGCTCATCCAGGTGAGGCACCTCTGCAGGGCTGTGCCCACTTCTGGGCTCCACAGCTCAAGAAAGACCAGGAGCTACTGGAGAGGGTCCAGTGGAGGCCACAAGGATGATCTGGGGTCTGGAGCATCTCCCTGGTCAGGACAGACTGTGGGAGCTGGGTCTGGTCAGTCTGGAGAAAGGAAGGCTGAGAGGAATCCCATCAATCCATAAAATATCCCCAGGGGTATCAGAGGATTGTGCCAGGCTCTGGTCAGTGGTGCCAGTGACAGGATGAGGAGCAGCAGCCATGAACTAAACCACAACAAACTCCACGTCCACATGAGGAAGAACCTCTTCCCACAGAGTGGCAGAGCTCTGGAACAGCTGCCCAGGGCAGGCTGGAGTGTCCCTCTATGGCCACCCCCCAAAGCCCCTGGGACACATTCCTGTGCCACCTGCTCTGGGGGACCCTGCCTTCCTTGGTGATCTCCAGAGGCCCTTCCAGCCCCAGCCACGCCGTGTGTCCTGTCCTGTCTGTGGGTCAGGCCTGCCACGAGGGCCCAGGGCAGTCCCTGACCCCCAGAGCCCCTCTGCCACTGCTCTGCCCACAGGCAGCTCCAGGTTCTGAGCTGTGCCCAGCTGCTCTGGCAGAGCCTCACCTTGTTTAGTGAGTGCCTTCCTCAGGGCTGGGGTGATCATCTCTCTTCTCTCAGCTCCAGCAGCTCCCTCCTGCAGCTCCTGCTCTCTCTGTTGGAAGAATTACAGGGAATTACAGCCAGGTAGAGCCAGGCCTCACCTCAGACACTGGGGCACAGCCACACACCTGCTGGACTGAAGCGAGCCGAGTGCCACACAGCAATTCCTGCTTCCCTCTAATCCTACACCCCATCCCTCTTCCCAGCAGTAACTTAGGATGGTAAACTGGAAAAGGAACACCCCCAGCACACCAGATTTGTCCCACTGACACAGCAATAAAATTCCTAAGGATATTTTAACAACCAGGCTGTGGAATCTCATCCAAGAGTGACTCCAGGTTTTAAGCCCCGATGTTTCATGAGCACACAACAACCTCCCAGTAACCAAAGCAGAGAGTGCCTGCAGTGCCACTGCTCAGGAGAGCTCAGGGAGCACTCCCAGCACTTCACACAGCACAGGAGCCCTGGAGCAGCAGCCACCTGCACCACCAAAATTCAGCCCCTGCTAAGGCCTGCAGGAAAAGGCTGCTCCCCTGCCCACAGCCCCTCCAGAGCAGCCCATGGAAGTCTGGCTCCCAGCTGCTTCCACACACAGCTGAGCCCTGGGCAGGAGCTCCAGATACTGGGATAAAGTCATGGGCAGGAGAGCAAACCCTGGCACGTAACAAGTGGTGACTCCCCTGCTGTGTGAGTGTCACTGCTCAGACTTTATGGGTATTTATTGTTTCATGTCTGCACAAAGAAGCATCAAAGCAGAAATAATTACTTGGATATTTCATGCAACTTGTAATCTGTCAGTCCTTTATGGCTTTTATTGAAGGAGTTATGGATAAACAACAAAAACCAGCAGAGGACATTTTGACAATACTGAGGCTATTTCACATCCAAGCCTCTTTTGTGCCAAAGCCATGGAAAAGTTAATGGAAATGCTTTCAGTTTGAGTCTCCTCACCAACTGTCAGCATCACTAAGGAAACCAGTGCTCCTGACTCGCCAAACTGCTCTTCATAAACAGGGAGAGGAGGCTGGCTGCTCCTGACATGAACAGACTGCTTCTGTACCTGAGCTACAGCTCAGAAAATAAAAGGTGCCTCCAAAGAAAAATACATTTGAATATTAAAACCCACACACAGAGAAGTTCAAGGACAAAACAGAGCTCCTAATAAACACTTGAGAAGGAAATAGGAAAGTAAAACATTCAGGGACAGAGATTATTACCTTCCCTACTCATTTTGGATATAACTGCCCACAGCCCTAGGGACATTGTTCAGAAATGTATTTTTCAACAACCAGTACAACAACATGGTCCTTTCTGAAGGAAAAATCTGCATTCACCTTCTACTTCCTTCCATTCAGCTTCCTGAGCCTTTAGGCAGGACTTCATTGGTCTCTGTAACACATCAAAACTCCCCTGGAAGACTACATCTAATAATTAATTGCCATTTATTGGGTTTTAAAGCTCATTTCTTGAGCCTTGATCTTAATTTATCAGTAAGACCCTTCAACAGTAAAATATTAATATTGCTGGGAAAGCTTCATGCATAAGGAAGGAAGGAGATAATAGATAAAAAACTTCATCTTCCAAGTGTTAAATAAAGAGCTTGTCCTGCCACAAGCCATCACTTAACCCAGGCCACAGGCAAGGCCCTACCTTAGACTGAGACCTGGGCTGCAGGAAGGAAGGGGAGTGGAACTCAGGGAGCTTTAGGGTCCCTTCCCACCCAAAGCACTCCCTGATGCTGTGGTTTGGGAGAATTACAAGCCCTCGAAGTCTGAGCAGGATTTAAACACAGACACCTCCTGTACTTTACCATGTCAGGAGAACCAAATCTCCACTATGGAGCACATCCTAATATTAAAAATGCAGTCATTGAATTAATTACAAACGAGAGACCCCATCCAAGAAAGCCTTCAAACACAAAGTCCTTCTGCATGGAAAACATTTGCATTTCTACCTCCCTGCCACTGCAGCACCTGAGAAAAGCACCTCAACAGAACAACATCCAATTCCTTCCTGGCAAGGCAGAAATACAGCTCAATTATCATTTTCCCCTCACAGAGAGGATCACAATTCTCCCTGCCCACACCCTGATGTGAGAGCCTGTAAACAAAACCATGCTTTGTTTTTCCCTGCCCTGCAATACCTGACCTGCTCACTTTGGCAGGGGATTGGCTGCATGTACTCCTGGTGGGAAATGGAATTCACTGCACAGGGATTTTCACTTATTTGCTTAATAAACATTTCAGATCTGTTATTGAGAATTGGAGAGGAGGGGAAAAAAGTTAACTTTGCACAGAGGAAACTTCTCCAGTAGTGGTGATTTAGTAGAAAGCCCTGCAGTAAATCCAAGCCAAATCACTGTCTTTCCATAACAAATCAAGCAGGCAGTGACAAGAGCCTGCTTTTCAGGCCCTTGAAATACTTCACTGCCAAAAACTGGAGGTGCAACTCACAAAGGAGCAGACCAGAGATGAGGGAAACCTCTGGATACACTCTGATTCCTTGGAAGGCTCAGCACAGCTCCACTGCAGGCTGGAGGGGTTTGGTTGTGAATAAAGGCAGCTGAACCTCAGCTATGATCCCCTGCTCTGCAGCTGAAGGGAAAAGGAACCCCTTCCCTTTCCCTCCCACTCAGGCAGCACAACAGGCAGAGGCAGCACAGCCCCAAGGCAAGGAAAGCACAACTTCCATGGACCAAGAGCCCCTGACAAAAGCGAGGGCTTCAGCATTCCCTGCCCCAGGACAAATCCTGGTGCCAGTGCTTCAAAGGGCTTCCTCCAAATCTGCTTTCCAAACTCAAAGGTGATCACCAGGATGTGCTATGGCCACTTGTCCCCCTCTCTGAAGTGCCCTCTCCAGCTCTGGCCCCTCAGTTTGGGAAAGACCTTGGATGCTCAGGCACATCCAGAGGGGACAATGAGGTTGGAGAGGGAACACAAACCCTGAGAGGAAGCCCTGAGGGAGCTGGGGGTGCTCAGCCTGGAGAAAAGGAGACTCAGGGCTGCCCCCATCACTCTGCAGCTCCTGAAAGGTGCCTGTGCTCAGCTGGGGCTGGGCTCTTTCTCCAGCAGCACTGACACAACCAGAGCATACAGCCTCCAGCTGCACCAAGGGAAATACAGGGGGGATAGCAGGAAAAAGTTTTTCACAGAAGGAGTGATAAAGTTCTGGAATGGCTGCCCGGGGAGGTGGTGCAGTCCCCATCCCTGGGTGTGTTTAACAAAGCCTGGATGTGGCACTGGGTGCCAGGGGGGAGTTCAGGCGTTTAGGGCATGAGTTGGACTTGATGATGTTGAAGGTCTCTTCCAACCCAGTCATGCTGTGAATTCTGTGATTCTCCAGGATGCCCAGGTGCCCAACAGCTCCCTGGGTTTCCCACTTTATCCATCAAACATTCTTCAAACTGATTGTGCAGGGAGAGAAAAAAAAAAGACCCTGAAACTGCACACAGAGGCTGAGGGAGCTGGGGGTGCTCAGCCTGGGGAAGAAGAGCTTGTGTGGAGACCTCTCAGCACCTGCCAGGGTCTGGAGGGGACACAGGGAAGTCAGAGGGACCCTGCACCAGGAACTGGAGGGAGAGGACAAGGAATAACTGGTTCAATCTGACAGAGGGGAAATTACAGTTTGATATTAAGGAGAAATTCTTTCCTGGGAGGGTGGGCAGGCCCTGGCACAGGGTGCCCAGAGCAGCTGGGGCTGCCCCTGGATCCCTGGCAGTGCCCAAGGCCAGGTTGGACAGGGCTGGGAGCAGCCTGGGACAGTGGAAGGTGTCCCTGCCCATGGAACAAGATAAGTTTTAAGGTCCCTTCAAACCCAAACCATTTTATGATTCTCTAAATTAACTGAATTTAGCACTTTCAGCCTCGTGGCTCTATTTACTGATGTGCCATGGCAGGGGGAAAAAGCTCCCCCAAAAGCTTTTACTCTCAGAAAAAGATTTACACCCAATGATGACTCAACTTCTTTCCTGCTTCACCTCCCAGTGGCCACACAAAGGGAAGCCCTGGCCTTGCCACGATTTACAGCCTCGTCCATCTACAAGCTCCAGGATCTTCTCCCAAAAGAAAAGCACAAACATTAAGCAAACAGGAACATACCAGGGCTGGAGCCAGCACTAACAGAACAGCACTGAGGGAACCCTGGCCAGGCTGTCAGAAAAAGCTGCCTGGCAGCAAGAAGGGTTAGCAACACCTCCCCAGGATCTGGGGAATGAACTATAAAAGTTCATGAATTACATGAACCAGAGTTAAAGTTCACAGAGCAGAGCTCTGGAGGCAAAGCCCCAGGGGCAGCAGGACAGGCAGCAATGCTGGCAGCTCCTCTCCTTGCTCAGCCTCCTCTGGCAGGGCCACCCCTGACAGGAACCATGTGGGGACCTGGGGAGCTCAGGGACACCAGGCTGCCCACAGGCATGGCACTCCTCTCCTTACAAAACAACCCTCCTGGAAGGATGAAACACATGGGGAAACAGGGATGGACAGAGGGCCCACTCCACAGACAGCCCTGGAGACAAGCACAGGAGCAGAGGGTGCACTCTGGGGACTGTCCTCCTGCAGGAACACAGCTGTGGCTGTCACAATTCAGCTGTAACAGGCAGAGACAGAGCTGCAATTTGCTGTGCCCAGGGATGAACACCCTGTCAGTCCCACAGCACCCCAGCCCTCGCTGCTGTCAGTCACCAGCAGAGACAGCCTGGAGCTCCTGCAGCACAGAGACCTGAGAACTCAGAGTGAGCAAGCTGTGAACCAGCAAACAGCCCAACAGACAGAAAATCTTATTAAAAACACCTGCCAGAGTCTACATCATCACAGGCTACACACCCACCCCAGCACTGCCCAGTGAAGCACAAAGAGCTGACAGCAGCACAAGGAGTGAGAGGGGAATGGGGCAATGCAGCACCTGGCCATGACTGAAACATCAGCTGCCTGGGCCAGAAAGGAAAATTGGGGCAGGTGCTCTCAAAAAGTGGCCCTAAAGTCACAGAATCATGGAATGGATTAGGAGGGACCCTAAAGCTCACCCTGCTGCACTCCTGCCATGGCAGGGACACCTCCCACTGTCCCAGGCTGCTCCCAGCCCTGTCCAGCCTGGCCTTGGGCACTGCCAGGGATCCAGGGGCAGCCCCAGCTGCTCTGGGCACCCTGTGCCAGGGCCTGCCCACCCTCACAGGGAACAATTCCCAATCCCCAATCTCCCATCCATCCCTGCCCTCTGGCACTGGGAAGCCATCCCCTGTGTCCTGGCACTCCCTCCTCCTTGTAGGTTCCCTTTAAAAAGGGGAAAGTCCCTGAGAAGTTCTGACTGATACCAAAAAACAAACAAAAAACCCCCAAATTCAGAATCAGGACTTTTCCCTCCTGAAGTAGAAACCCTGTGAATTTTAAATGAGGAGGTGGAATCCCCACCTCCCTCCCTATGCTGCAGGATACAGAAGGTCCCTGGTGTTATCCAGAGGCAGCAGCTCCCACTAAGCAAAGGAAAACAGACCTGCAGCTCCATCCTCATGGAGGGAATTTTCCATTTCCCTTTGTCTGAAAAGTCAGTGCTGAGATTTCTGGACATTTCCAGCATTTAAATCCCAAACTCCTGCTGACAAGCAGTGACAGGAGCTTATGCTGCCATCCAAGTGCATCAGCCTGAAAGGGCCCTGAGCATCTTCCATGAAAGCAGAGGCAAAAATGATCCCACCAACATCATTTACTTGTAAATTCCACATCAGCCCAAGGACAAGAAACTTCCCAGGTCACAACTTTGCAATGTATCTGCAGGGAGGTTCAGAGTGCTGCTCTGAGCTCCAGCTGCACTGCTCTGCTGTAGGGCAGCTTTTACAAGGTGCTGCTGAAGCACAGCTCCAACTCACACACTGCTGAGGGACTCTGCCAGAGTTTGTTTGATTTGGGAGACTTCCTCGGACAAGCCAGGAAGAAGATTGATTTTCAAAGGCACCAAAGGAGTCAAAACTAACAATGTGCCTGTGTCCACCCAAAACGGACTGCTTACACTTGAAAACTGAGCCATATTTTCACATTTTATTTCTTTCTTCTGTGCTACAAAAATCCCAACTGAAGCCCAGTTAACACAGTTAAACAAGTGTCCCAAATGCCCAAATTCAAACCAGCAAGATTTTCCACTCAGTCTCTTCTGCTCTCTCACACAGCACAGGCAGCACACATCCTTCCATACTCCTGCCATCTGTTGCAGATTCTTTTGTCAAGTGACTCTGTAAAGACTTCTCCACTCCATTTCTTTCTTTTCCACGAGTTCAAGACTAAAAGAACATTTCATTTCACTGGCAATTTTTCAAGTGGTCAAAAAACCACAGAAACCTGGAATGATTTGGGTTGGACAGGACCTTAAAGCCACCCCTGCCATGGCAGGGACACCTCCCACTGTCCCAGGTGCTCCCAGCCCTGTCCAGCCTGGCCTTGGGCACTGCCAGGGATCCAGGGGCAGCCCCAGCTGCTCTGGCCACCCTGTGCCAGGGCCTGCCCACCCTCACAGGGAACAATTTCTAATCCCCAATATCCCATCCATCCCTGCCCTCTGGCACTGGGAGCCATTCCCTGTGTCCTGTCCCTCCATCCCTTGTCCCCAGTCCCTCTCCAGCTCTCCTGGAGCCCCTTCAGGCCCTGCAAGGGCTCTGAGCTCTCCCTGGAGCCTTCTCCTCTCGAGGTGAGCACCCCCAGCTCTCCCAGCCTGGCTCCAGAGCAGAGAGGCTCTGCTGCTTTGATTTGTAGAATTTCAGGAAATCTGCTCAAATCTCTCATTAGACAAGCAGAAAACTTTAAAAATGCACAGCAAAAAGAAAACCACCTGAGAAATGGAGCACAAAGTTGGTGAGAAATGGTGAGCAGTAAGGCTGGGCTGCTGCAGGGTCAGTCCTGACCATCTCCAGCAAAGGACATGGTCAGGAAAAGGCTGCAAATAAACACTGAGAGCTCTCAAATGCTTTTACCAAGGAAGCCACTGCCACACCACATGTTAGAGCCTGCAGACTGCACATCCAGACAAAGGTTACATTAAAGTTATTTTGGGGTTCTTTTTTCCCTTTTATACTCACAAGCCTTACTCAGAAAATGCCTCAAGATCTCTTGTAATTCTGTTTAGCAATTGTAATCCTTTCCATTAGCCAGGGTTTAGAGAAAAAAGACTTGAACCTAGCAAAGGAGAAGGGTGAAGTGTCCCTGTGGCAAACCCTGCTGTTAATGACAGAAGTAGTCCTCAAGAGGTTAAATTTAATTTCTTAAAGCTCATTTTAAAATGGAGACTCACACTGAATTCTGAGCCAGAGTATCACGGGTCAGGATCTGGCCCAGAGCAGCTGCTGCAGATAAGGGCACACTTTTCATAAAGGAATCCTCCACCCATTAAAAGCTGAAGCTTTTGGAGCTGTCCACATCAGTTTTAACTGAAAGTTACATACTCAATTTTTGTTCCATTTGGTTAACATATCACTGATTATTCCTTCCTCCTTTAAAAAGTTCCTAGCACAAAGTTGCACATGACCCTTGGTCTGTAAACCTTAGGCCTTAAATACCCCATTGCCCACTGCCCCACTCCAACCAAACCCAGCTCCCTCAGGAGTTCCCTCCCCCAGGGCCTGCAAGGTTTGGGCTTCCACAGCAGCCCCGGGCTCCAAGGGCTCCCAGGAAAGGCTGGAAGGGCTGGGATTGACACTGGCTAACCCAGGGTGACTTTTCAGGGACCAGTGCCAAAAGGGCCCAGCGACACAGAGGGCCACAAGCTGAACACTCTGGGGCAGGGTTTGGTTCCTGGAATCTCTCAGTGTGTTCCTATCAACCCATCTCTCTTTACACTGCAGACAGCCTGTCAGCATCATTACACTGCTTGTTGTAGAAAACATCAGCATTCGTCTCAAAATTGCATCAACAAATATGCTCATTTGATTGCTTCCAAACCCATCAAACAAGGAATCAGGACATTATTATTGCTATTACTCATGCCTGAAATTTAGAAATGTGAAGGTTAATAAAGTCATTCCATTCCCTGGGAATGAGTGTAGATGGATCTGTCCTTTCAGCTGATCTCCCAGCTGGGGAGATAATCCACACTAAGAACTGGTGTCCCTGTGATTAATGGCACCTTGCAGGCCACAAACACCCTCAGAGTTCACTTTCCCTGACAAATCCATATCAGCTCTGGAGGAAAGGCAAAGTGTGCCACAACTGCAAAACTCCAAAGTCCACCTCATTCTTAAATGCATTAAAAACCATCAGCACATATTATGAGAGTTGGTAAACTCACATGGAATTTGCTGTTGGATCAGCTACCAGTTAATATACTTGAATGTATTACCAATATCTATCCAACCCTGTGTCAGTTTGGGCTCAAACTCACTGTGCAGAAGGCACCATCACCATGAACTGTGAAACTTCACACTCAGCAGCTCTTCAAAAATCCCTCTCTTCTCTAGCTCAGTCTGTAATAGCTGTAATTCAACCTGGCAGAGTGGTTCTGGCATTCCCCTGCAACTCCTGAATCCATCTGCCTGGTCTAAGTGGCTGCAGCAATCCAGCACCTGCTTCAAGCCCCTTGACAGTACTTTACAAACCTGCAGAATATGGGGGGGAAGCTGGAAGACAAATCTCAGCCTTGATTTCCATCAAGGCAAACAACAAAAAAAAAGATGCAAAATTAAATGAAGATGACCAGCAGAGATGTGAGCAAGGATTTATTAGATCCCCCCACAGCCTCACTGTGGCATCCCAGAAAAGGCAGGACAATAAGGAATTCTGACTATCTGTGCCTGCCTTACCTGCTAGCGAGCCTCACAAGAGCCAATCCATGCAGAAGAGATGAAAGCTGGACCCAAAACCATTTCTAATTAACTACAAGGCACAAGGAAGAACCTGCTGCTCCACATCCCATAGGCAGAGGGGTGAACACCCAACAATGACACCACCCAGAGAGCTCCTGCTGGAAAGTGTCAGGCACATTCCAGACCCAAGGAACTCTGAGGAAGAACTGTCTGTGACATAACTCTTCAGATGCCAAATTTTTTCTCAAGACTTGCTCACCTGTGTGTGAGCAGCTCAGATCCCAAAGCCCAGAGCACTTGGCTGTGTGGGCAAGGAGTCCTGCAGGACAACAGGTTAGATCAGGGAAAACAACAATGTCACACCCATCTTATACAGTCCACCATGCCATGAGAGGGAAAATGGCCAAAGGCAGAACGACTCACCTGGTACAGGAAACCTCTCAGGGCAGACTCAGAGCTGAGAAAAGGGACAGGACTTCAACAGAGGTGCCCTCATGCACACTCAGAGTGAGCTCTCAGGCCCACACCAACACTTGCCCCCTCAGGATCTGATCCTCTGTAGGACAGCAGTGTTCAACTCTCACAGCAGAACAGCTCTGCCAGCTCCTCCAAGGAAAAGGCTCAAAGGATCAACACCTGCAGGTTCCAGCTCCAGGTAAGTGTCTGTGCTCAGGCAGCAGCTGCCCTCTGACCAGGGTGGCACTCGGGCCACAGCAACCTGACCTGCACAGAGTCACAGGTACTGCAGAGCACAAGCACATCCAACACTCTCCCTGCTCCAGCAAGAGCACCAGGAAGGCTGAAGATAAAACAGTTTGGGTCCTGCCTCAGCCAAGGCACAGGCAGCAGTGAACTTTCCCAGCCTGTGTACAAACCCACACCACACTGACCTCAGCACTGACTTCTTCCAGTGAACAGCAGAAAATGTTTTATTGCTGTGCTCCCATTTTATTTGTAAACTGGCCTATGATACGTGGTTTTCCTGGGTTACACTGCTCCTCGATCACGATGTTGCTACACTCTGTCAGTCAGGGAAAGCTCAGTGCCAGTTCTTCACACGAGCGCTGGTGTCACCACGGCCCCGGAGCTGCCGCAGCACCCCGCTCCCTTTTGGCCGCTGACCTCTAGTGGCGAGCGCAGGAGAGAGGAGACAGGAACAGCGTTAATGCTCTCCACGAGGAACTGCGGTCCTTTCTCCCTCCAAAGGGACGCCAGAAGGTTGCCCAGCCCTCCCTGACGAGCTGCAGCGCACAGGCGACCCCTCTCACAGCAGCCAGCCTTGCCCCATCGCTGGGGCTCCTCTCCTCACACAGCTGGCCACAAACAGCAGCGCTTGATTCACCTCCTCCCCCTCCCTGAGGGCACCAACAGAGATCCCCGGGCTCTCCTTGTAAGCTCCTGCTCTCCAAGCACACACCCTCCTGTGGGCCATGGCCTGCCTTCAGGGAGCCCAGCAGTGCCCCCTCAGCTCAGAGCACCGAGGACATTGCTGCATTTCCACAGAGTCACAGGGCAGTTTGCATTGGCAGGGACCCGAGACCATCTCATTCCACATCCCTTCCACAGGCAGGACACCTCCCACTGTCCCAGGCTGCTCCAGGCCCTGTCCAGCCTGGCCTTCCAGGGATCCAGGGGCAGCCACAGCTGCTCTGGGCACCCCGTGCCAGGGCCCCATTTTGGGAAAGAGCTGTGAAAACCCCACAGTGCAGACACACCCACGCTAAGGAAGGTGTCATTACAGAGTCAGTTTGGTGAGAAGGGCATGAACAGCAGCTCAAGGGTGCACAATGACAGCACCATGCAAAGGGCACTGAGAGCAAAGGGGGTCAGCAGATGGGTTCAGAGCACATCACAAGCCACCCCTCCCCACCTGACCAACAACTGCTCAGCCAGCAAAGACTGGGGACACAGCAAGGCCCTGCAGCTGCTCCCTGTCCCCTGTGCTTGGTGTGAGTGAGGTGAGTGTGACACATCCCAGCTCAGACTGAGCACAGGAAAGGGACATCAACAGAACTACTGTGAACAGACCCAGCAAGAGCCTGGGATGGAGCAGGAACTGGGGCTGAGTGACAGGCCCAGTGTCTGAAGCACAGACGTCACCCTAGGGCAGCAGTGAGCAAGGCAAGGTGCTCTGGCAGCTGGGTGTTCCTGCTGCACCTGCAGCTCTGCCCCTGTCCTCACACCTGCACAAGCCACAGGCAGTACAGGAACAGGACCTGTGTTCAGCCACTGCACAGGGAATCTCAGGGCAGAGATCTGCAGTCAGATCCAGCGTTAGCTCTGCAAGCAGATCTTCCCTCAGACTGGAAGTCACAGGTTATCACTGCAGCATTTGCTTGGTGAGCAAGCTACAGAGTCAGACTGTGACTACAGCCAACACTCCTCCAAAGATGTTCTTTCTGGGGCCAGGTTCTTCAATGGCTTGTATTTTACTCTCCCTCTACCCAAACCCCACAGATTCAAATCCAGCCAGTTATATTTTAATCAATCCAACTGCTCAGTGAACAAGACCTGACCATTCCATACCCCCTCTAACAGCAGTACCTTTGCTTTCTTCATGTGGCCCATGACACTGCCAAGATCTTCAACATCAATGACAGAATCTGTGCCTCCAGCTTCCTCCTCACTACTGGTTTCAAACAATTCCTCTGCCTGTGGGAGAGAGCAGAGGAAAAAATTAAGAATTTATCTCACTGTTAAATGTAAGACTAAGCTAACCAGTGAAATGAGCTCTCCTCATCAGTAAAGACCACTCAAAACAAACAACAGCCTACCAAAAACCCGTAGGATGGATATGGAACCCTGAACCCCTTTAAACCCAAGTGCCTTAGTGACAGTGAGATTTATTCCTTGTGCTCTGCAGCAGCCAGCACTCCCAAACCCAGCCAGAAGAACCACTTATTTTCCTATAAATTCAACCCAGCAATAACTTCCAACCCACAGTATATGGCTCGAGGGAGGATTAAAGTGCCACAGCAGCTCCGGGTCTTGCACTGAAGTGCAATAGAGAGGATTTCTTAGTCAAAATCTGCAATCAATAAACACTCCAGAAGAGAGAAATTATTACAGGCAGACACACACAAAGGACATACAGGACTTGCTCAGGTAACACTCCCCAGCTGCCTTTGGAAAACCCCTGGATACAGGCAGAGTAGCTGAGCTTCATGGGGTTGAAGTGGAAGCAGGTTAATGGGAACTGAAGGGTCCCCTTGGCCTTGGAACAAGGCAAAGGCTCTGCTGAGAACTCAGCCTGGTTCCCTGGAGCATGTGTCCCCAGCCAGGAGCAAGACTCCCTCATCACACAAATGCCATTGAGCCTGGCTCATCACTAATTCTTTGGTCCTTCTTTCAGATGGCTTGTTCTACTTGTTACTGCCATGGGATATCAGCTCTCCTCTCCCCCTGCTCCAGAGCAAGTAGCAGGCTCCCAGAGCAGCCCTCTGGACTCCAGGAAGAAGGGAAGAAGTCAAACAGTGCTCCCAATAAAATAAGGCCTCAAGGATTTTGGCTGTACCTCAGTATTGTCCTGATCTGATGTCCCATGTTCACGGTCCGAGCTTTCCTTGCTCTGCTTCCCTGAAGTTTTGCACTTCCCCTTCTTGCACTTCCCCCTGCAGGGTTTCTTTTCCCCTCTGCAGAGCGCCTGGAGCCGAGTGAGGAATTTGTCTTTCCAGGCCTCAAAGTCAGCCTCAATGCTGCCATGCTTGCTCTGGGCCACATTGCAGTCCCCCTCAGCCCGAGCCATGATCCTGCTGGCACTGAGCATCCACAGCCACCTGTCCATCTTCCTTGCAACCTAGGGCAGGAAGAAGGGTTGGAAAGGAAATTAAACCAGGGCCAAGTGCAGCAGACAACCAGAAAAGCAAGGATCAACCCTGGGAAGACCCAGAGAGCTGCACGGCACTGCAGGGCAGGGGCCTGGGGAGTCCCTCTCAGGGGCTGGCTCAGCACAGACACAGAGCAGCCTGAACAGTACCACACCCCCTCAGACTCCATTGGAAAATCCCTCTGCCACCCCTGAGGTGAAGGGAGGGGCTCTGGGAAGAGACTGCTCTGTGTGCTGCTTGTTGGTCAGAACGGTCACATGCGTGACACACAGCCCCAGCTCTGAACACAACCTGTGACAAGTGATGCCAATTTTCTGTGTGAGATGAGAACAACGACCAGGCAGAGATACTGCCACAGTTCACATCAGGGAATAAAGCTAGAGCCCACATCATAACAAGGAGCCACGTTTAGAAGGCAGCAAGAGCAAGAGTTTACAGTGCTGTGCCCTCAGGTGACTGCAGAAAGCTTTCAAAGTTGGGAAATCAACTCAGTAAGGATTTACCAAATGTGTTACCACACCTCCCAGTGCATGTGGGACTCATTTCTCATTTCCCATTTGAAATCAAATTGCTTCAAAGCTGAACTGCCCAGGTGGCCAAGAAGGCCAATGGCACTGGCTTGTACCAGCACTGGTGTGGCATCAGAATCAGGGCAGTGAATGTCCTCTCTGCTGGCACTGCTGAGACACCTCCAGTTCTGGGGCAGTTTTGGGTCCCTCACCCCAGGAAAGACAGCAAGGGTCTGGAGGTGTCCAGGGAAGGGAACAGAGCTGGGAAGGGCCTGGAGCCCCAGGAGCAGCTGAGGGAGCTGGGAAGGAGCTCAGCCTGGAGCAGAGGAGGCTCAGGGGGCCCTTGTGGCTCTGCACAAGCTCCTGCCAGGAGGGGACAGCCGGGGGGGTCGGGCTGTGCTCCAGGGAACAGGGACAGGAGCAGAGGGAACGGCCTCAGGCTGGGCCAGGGGAGGATCAGGAGGGACATCAGCAGGAATTTCCCCATGGAAAGGGGGCTCAGGCACTGCCAGGGGCTGCCCAGGAAGGCTTGGAGTGCCCATTCCTGGAGGTGCCCAGGGAAGGCCTGTATGTGGCACTCAGTGCTCTGGGCTGGGGACAAGGTGGGGATGAGGCACACGGTGGGTTCAGTGATCTTGGAGGTTTTTTCCAAGCTCAGTAGCTCTGAGATTCTGCCCATGCCCTAAACCCAGCACCCCACCCAGTCAGCACAACAGCAATTCCACTCAGAGCACCAGCCTCACTCAGGCTGGATGCACTGCCTGCAGCTGAGGCTCTGAGGAGCAGAAGCCAAGCAGGGGGCTCAAGGGACACTCACTGTGTTGTAGTGATCCACGTAGGCCGAGTTCCCCAGCCCGAACACGGCGTATCTCAGGCCCTGCAGGAAGCTCTTCCCAACACGGAAATCATTGGCTGCCTCTTCCAGCCACTTGCAGAACCAGACTGCACTCTCTGGGGGCTGCCCCTCAGTGTAGGTGGCCACCAGGAACACACAGATGTTCCTGCTGCTTGTCTGGTCACACAAACAGGACAAAAGGGGGAAAAAAGAAATCACTGCATTTTCCAGAACCTTCTTCTAAAGCAAAGAGTTACCACATCCAGGCAGCTGGGAGAAATCAAAAGGCAAGGCTGTCTCCTGCTAGGGCCGGATGGTGCAGGTGACAATCCCAAAGGTGCTGAACAATCTGCACAGCACCTTAAATTAGCAGAGAGAGGTCAAGCTGAACAGGGACAAAGTGACAGAGCAAACCTGGACATCCAGCCCCATCAGCAGCTTCCTGACTCAACTCCTTCATCAGGGAGGTGCCCCATGGATAAATATTTCAAACTCCTCAACCTCACACTTACAGGTGTGTTAGGGGCAGTATCAAATGCTGGCAATTCATACTGACACCTGAAGGAATTCACAGCATGCAGTTTCCACCAAAACTTTTTGTTAGGATTAATTAAAACTCTCAAGGAGCAACTATCAATAATCACAGAAGAAAAACCCATCAAGGATTACTACACATAAATATACTACACAAGGAGTTTCAATCTTAAAAGCCTCTAAAGGCTGCAGAGGCATCACCACCCTGCTGCTCTGGTTCTGAACCTTGCCCAGGTGTACAGAGCACCTGGGGCATCCACTCTCACCCAGCTTACCCCTGAGTTACAGAACTGGCTCATACAGAGTCACTGTCACAGCAAAATGTTCAAATGATGTTTTGAAATTCTCAAAATGCAGGTATTTTCTGCTGAGGGCTGATGGGCTACACTTGCATAGGTAGGGAAGCAATTAGACACAAAGCTCTGGGGACTTCCAGGACAACAGGAGAGAAATACAAGAGGGAAATAGCCTTGACAACCCCAGGAAAAATTAGTACTTGTTACTGGTGTTTATGCCATACCCACCTCCTCTACTAAACCATCTTCTGGATCATAGTCTTCCATGTTAATGATTTCCACAGGCAAATTAAGGGAAAAAACAGCTCCAGCCAGAGCTTTGGCAAATCTCTGAACAAAGAAACATTGGAAGTTATCAATTACTTCAAGCCCCACGAGCCCTGCTGTGCTCAGCCACGAGACTTCTCCCAGCACAGGAAGAATAATGACCCAGGAGGCCTGGACACTGGCACTGCAATTCCTCACATTAAAACAAAGATGGAGTACACTGGCTGAGAGTTCCAACATTATAATGTCACATTACACACACAAATTACATTTCTTCATGAGAAAGCACCAAACTCAGCACTTCTCTCTATAAAGCCTTGCTAGAAAATTACAATTATAGTGCAAGAGTGAACTTGTAGCTTTATAATCAATCTCTACTGCATGCCTTGCTTAAAGGGAGGAGGAAAATTGTTATTTTTATTAAATTTTTCACTCATCTTGCATGTTGGGTAATGACTGTAAGAAGCTAATGAATGTGCTGATGAACTCCCAGATCTGTACCCATGGCAGTGTTTTAAGGCAAGCAATGTTCTCAGATCCCAACAATATTTCAAAGCAATTTCACAGATGTGCAATAAAAGTACAGATACCTTTGCTGTGCCAGTCTGAGAGCCATAGAAGATCTTCACTCCAGCAACATGGATCCTCTGTGCCTGACGGGGGGCACATCCATTTCCCAGTTTGTCTGATGTTCCCTCAGGGGAAGAGGGACTCCCACGGGATTGATCACCCTTCTCCAAGGGCTGTCAAACCAAGAGCATTTAAAACTCAAATCCTGGGGCCACTCTCAGCAACAGTCAAAGCATTCTGGTTCCTCATACCCAGACAAACACACAAGGCCCTGTGTTCCTGACTAAGCCATGCTACAATACCCACTTGTCCAGGAGGTAGCAGGATCCAGCTGAACCTCCCAAGTCCTGCAGCAGATCTTTACCCACCTGCAGGAGAAGGTTTTCAACTCCTGAATAGCCTAATTCCCTGCCATCCCAAAACCAGCCCAACCCTGTCACAAACATCATGAAAACATGAAGGTGCAAACCCTGGGCACAAGCAGAGGGGTTTACCTGGAGTGACAGAGCAATCCAGGGGGATACATTCTCCCAGGAACAGTGTGAGGTGTGTCCTGCTGAGCTCTGCCCCAACATCAGAGCAACAAGAGCATTAGTGACCCACAGACACAAACAAGCCAGGCTGAGGATCATAACCAGATAACCAAACTGCATTTGGGATTTGCAACACCCTCAGCAGGTCCACAGCAGGTGCCTTTATCCAGTAACTACTCACTCCCTAGCAAGGTTTTTGGGGTCTCTCAGAGAGAAATGCTGACAGGCTCAGTTACCTTCCTTTTGGCTCTGGTGGTGGTGAACTGAATGACAATCCAAAGGCTGATCCCAAGAGCAACAGCAGAATAGATGTAAAATCTGTGCAGCCATATGGACGCCAGGCAAGTATGAAAGTAGCTCCACATATCCATTGAGACATCTAAATCTGGAATGTCACAGGTTCCTACAGAGCGAATATGGAACGAGCACACACAAAATAATCACGCAGTACCCACAGCCTCACATTATCAGCTATAGCCCAGGCTTTGGAGAAAACAGCTTCTGGCTAAAGACAAGGTACTAAAATTGAATCAAGAAGTCTTTACCTCCTCAGGCGTGTCAGATGAGCTCCAAGCTAGCATTCCATACTGTCACAGGGAAACACTGGGCTCTTCCTTTCTAGGGCAGCACTGTTACAAGGAAAAGCAGGAAATACTTGTGCTGCCCAAGTGCCTGAAAGGAAAAAGTCCTCATGAAACATCCAGTGGATCATACTGGCTTTAGTTTTACACAAACCCACCAAATGCAGTTCTCTGGAATGAGAAAGCTCCAGTCCAAGGGGAAAATCACCTGCACAGAACTTTCTGCTGAACACAACCCTTGCTTACGGACATTTGATGTCACACTGATTACAAACAGAGTTTCAAGGGCAGACTGAAACATGGATTCAATTGAAAACACTTTCACAGAATTCTATGATGCAAGTGAAGCTTGATTGGGAGCCACTGAGATGTTTCAGGTTGGTTCAGAACATTCAGGGCACAGTCAGGAACACACGTGCAGGGTGTGTGGGAATATCTATTTCATATGGAATATTCAGGCACTCCAAAAGGGCTGGTTTGTGATATTTATTGACTGAGGAACACAGCTAACACCTTTCTACTGTCATCTGCAGCTCAGATCTTGTTTTTGCAGATGTCAGTCAAGAGCACAGAATGCAAGTACTTCCAAGAGGCTGGAAACGTGTACTGGCTGGTACAAGCTACCAGAGCAAAGGCTTAAGGGGATGCCCTTCAGCCCTCCAGCAGCAACACCAAGACTCACAATAGAGAAGAGCCAAGAGCACTTGCACAGTGTTCCTGGTTTTACCCAAACCAGCTATAGCGATTCCCTTAACCTGTATACAACTTCCTCAAATGCAAAAGATGCTACGTATATTGAAGAGAATTTTAGCTCCAAAACAGGCTCACTATTATCCCCTACACAACTCCACACCCCCTAATGGTCATCACCCCACAAACACACACCCCACCCACGTGGTTATTCCTCCTCGCACGGTTAATGCCCCTCTCTCCCCCAAATACCCCACGGTTTTACCCCACCTTCCCCTGCCTCTCACGGTTATCATCCCACACCCTCAGAGTTATTAAACACCCCCCACCTCAGAGTTCCTACCCCCGCACACCACTTATGGTTAATAAATACCACCACGGTCATTGCCCTCATCTCCCTCCACAGCACCCGCTCACAGTTACAACCACTCAGAACAGCCCTGTGTGTAGCCCCCCTCACGGTTATCAGCCATTATCCCACAAACTCGGTTACCAGCCCATACACACACTATTATCCCACAAACTCGGTTATTAGCCCCTACACACACTATTATCCCACAAACTCGGTTATTAGCCCCTACACACACCATTATCCCACAAACTCGGTTACCAGCTCCTACACACACCATTATCCCACAAACTCGGTTATTAGCCCCTACACACACCATTATCCCACAAACTCGGTTATCAGCCCATACGCACACTATTATCCCACAAACTCGGTTACCAGCCCATACGCACACTATTATCCCACAAACTCGGTTATCAACCCATACACACACTATTATTCCAGAAACTCGGTTATCAACCCATACGCATAGTTATTACCCCACAAACACGGTTATTATATCCCCCCTCACGGTTACCACCTCCACGGACACGGTTATTGTGTTCCCCGCATCACGGCTCTCTCACGCACCCTCACTCAGCCATCACGCCGTCACTGACCCCGCTCCCCGCCCGGCTCCCCTCAGGCCGCCATGCGCCGCTCCCGCCCCTTCCGCCCGTGCCGCCATTCACTGCCGGGCCGGGCCGGGGGCGGAGCGGGCGGCCGCCGCCATGTCCATCTTCACCCCCACCAACCAGATCCGCCTCACCAATGTGGCCGTGGTGCGGGCACGGCGCGCTGGGAAGCGCTTCGAGATCGCCTGTTACCGCAACAAGGTCATGGGCTGGCGCAGCGGAGCGTGAGTGCCCAGGGAGCCGGCGGGAGGCGGCTCGGGCCCGGCGTGGGGCCCGGGGAAAGGCCCGTGTGTGTGGGGACCTGGGTGTGAGGGGATCGTACCGGGCACCCCGTGTGGGGACTTGGTAGTGGCGCGGGAGGGAAGCCGTGTGAGGACCGGGAAGGGCTCGGGGTGTGGGAGGGGGGCCGGCAGTGACCCGGGACCCGGCACCCGGCTGCGGGGCCGGGGATCGTGCGCGGCCCCGGGCCCCCGGACTGACCCCGGCAGGAGGCGCGGGGCCGGTAACGGGAGCGCCGTGCCCGTGCCCGGGTAGCGACACCTTTGTGCTGGAAAGTTCCAGCTGTGCTGAGTCAGCCCGGGGCAGCGCGAGCTCTTTTTCCTGGCTGAACGCAGCTGTGCTCCTGGCGTGGCTGCTTTGCTGGAGAGGGGCTTGGGCAAGGCATGGAGTGCCACGACGAGGGGCAGTGGTTCACTCTCACAGAGGACAGGGATGGATAGACGGGATATTGAGAAGGAATTGTTCCCTGTGAGGGTGGGCAGGCCCTGGCACAGGGTGCCCAGAGCAGCTGGGGCTGCCCCTGGATCCCTGGCAGTGCCCAAGGCCAGGCTGGGCAGGGCTTGGAGCAGCCTGGGATGGTGGAAGGTGTCCCTGTCATGGCAGGGGTGGCACTGGCATCAGTCTGAGATTATTCTGAGTTTTCTACATTTGTCTTAATCTCTAGGGAGAAAGATCTCGACGAGGTCCTGCAGACACACACAGTGTTTGTCAATGTCTCCAAAGGCCAGGTGGCAAAGAAGGAAGATCTGGTTAAAGCATTTGGAACAGATGACCAGACAGAAATCTGTAAGATGGTAGGTTTCACACACTTTGCTTTCTAAAAGATGTGAAAAGATTTAGTCATGCAGTTAGGTTGGTTTGTACTGAAGGGTGTTTCTAGAATGCTGCCATAGGTTAAAGGGTTGCATGTTAAGAAAGAATTAAAAGGACCTGTAGCTCTGTTTTATAGTTTTAAATTTGGCATATGCATGTGGCTGAAAAGAATTCTGTCTAACACACAACTTGCATGCACTGATGTGTCTGGACACAGCCAGAACTGAAGCATTCCTCACATAAGATAAGTTATTAAGAATGCAGAGAAAAGAAGGAGACAGTTGCTTACTTTGGAGGGCTCACTTAGGTGTAAGTAACAGATCTAATTTCTTAGTCCTTTTTGGTAGGATATGAACTATGGACTCGCTGTGGTTGATAAGATTTCGGTAAATCTCTTGAGTCAGCATTGCCTCTCCTGGGGTCACCAGGCCCAGTATTAACAGCTGGGCCAAGGAGAGGATTGTCCTACTCTGCTTTGGGGCAGTTTTGGATGCCACAATAAAAGAGGTCTGAAGCTGTCAGAGTCCAAAGAAAGCTACAAAGGTGAAGGGCCTGGAGGGGCCACACAAGGAGCAGCTGAGGGTACTTGTTCTGTTCAGCCTGAGGAGACTGAGGTCAGACCTCACTGAGGTCTGCTGCTCCTCCCAAGGGACAGCTCCCATCTCTGCTCTGTGTACGGGGACAGCACCCAGGGAGGGGCTGGAGCTGTGCCAGGGCAGGGTCAGGCTGGATTTTGGGAAAGGTTCTTACCCCAGAGGGTGCTGGCACTGCCCAGCCTCCCCGGGGAATGGGCACAGCCCCGAAGCAGCCAGAGCTCCAGGGATGCCCAGGGTGGGATTGTTGGGGTATCTGTGCAGGGCCAGGGCTGGACTGGGTGATCCTTGAGGGGTCCCTTCCAGCTTAAGATATTCTGTGAAATCTGTGTTTCTCTTGCTGCTGTTTAGTGTTTCTGGGGTCAGTTTTTTTGTCTGAAGCCTTTCCAATGCTGTCTGTTGTAATGATTCACGTTAATAATTTGGTTATTGCTTTCTGCACTTCAAATCTCACCCAACCTTTCAAGCAGCTGTCAAATTTAACAAAGTTACTCAAAGTTGTCAAATTTAACTTGTCACTCTTCAGATCCAGGATGTTCATTAACAGGTTTCTTGGGTAAAACAGATTTTGTCCAAAGGGGAGCTGCAGGTGTCGGACAAGGAGCGGCACACGCAGCTGGAGCAGATGTTCCGGGACATCGCCACCATCGTGGCTGACAAGTGCGTGAACCCCGAGACCAAGCGGCCCTACACAGTGATCCTCATCGAGAGGGCCATGAAGGACATCCACTACTCTGTCAAACCCAACAAGAGCACAAAGCAGCAGGTGAGTTTTCTGCAGTATCAGCTCCTGCTCCGAGGTGCTGCCATCCAGTGTAATTCCTTTGGTCTCAGCCGCTGAGGGATCAACAGAGCTCTGCGATCTGAGGCCTGCACAGGGAGTGCTCAGCCATCTGGCAGCTGAGGGCTGCAGAGAAGCAGCTCCCGAAACTCTGTGAATTTGTTTGCTAAGAATTCAGGGAGGGGAGAAAGAAAGGAAAAAAACCAACAGTGATACACTTAGAGCAGAAATAAAAGGTTTATGATTTAGGCTAATTGAGGTGGTATAGCAGATTTACATTTGAGCCATGTGGGTGTGTGGTATTTTGCAGTATAGCTATTTAATTTGATTTCAGACAGCTTTTAAGTGTTCAAAGTGATCACAAGTCAGCCTTTCCTTGTTTATCTGTCAGAAGAGCGTGATAGCAGCCTCCCTGCAGCAGAGCAGCAGTGACCAGCACTGAGAGATGGCTCTGAAGCTGGGGAATAGGTTTGAGATTTGGATCTGGGTGCTGGGTTTTAAGCAGGTGTGCAAGTGGTCTTTTTCTTGTCCAACAGGCCCTGGAAGTGATCAGGCAGCTGAAGGAGACCATGCAGATTGAACGTGCTCACATGAGGCTGAGATTTATCCTGCCGGCAAAGGAGGGCAAGAAACTGAAAGAGAAGCTCAAGCCACTGATTAAAGTTACTGAGAGTGAAGACTTCCAGGAACAGCTGGAAATGGTAAGCAAAAAGCAGTCCCTGGGGTTCAGGTTTGATTTGAACTACACATGTGTATTTTACTTGGAGATGAATTCATATATGGAAGCTGTTTAGATAAACTGAAGGCTCACCAGATATCCTGAATGAGAGCTGCAGTTGGGAATTTTTAATTTCACACAATCCTAGTGATGTGGGCATGGAAGCAGCCTTTGGCATCCAGAGGTTGCTACTCCAAGCTGAGGAGTGCACAGTGCAATTCCCCTTAGCAGTGATGATCCTGCAACGCTGATAAGTCTTTCTCCTATGTGAAATGTTATTGTTACTTATTTGATGGCTTCTGTCTGGATTTTAAGGATGGCTAATTTTTTTTTTAAAGTTGGTGGGTGATAAAGCAAAATTTGGTATTAAAATCTTCATACAAACAGATTGGAATCCAGCAATCCCAACTGGCAAAAGCCATGTCCAGCATGGGGAACTGGAACTCTGTGGAGAGTTTGCTGCCAGACAGAGTTTGTCAACTCTTCAGAGTCCTCCTCAGTAACTAACTAGGATTGTTTTAATGAAAGTGAATGTTAGGCCTCGGGTAGGGGCTGATGAAATCCAAACATTCTTGGCTAACTGATGAAATGTGGAACATTCCAGGTGTGCCTTATTGACCCAGGCTGCTTCAGGGAGATCGACGAGCTGATCCGCAGTGAGACAAAAGGGAAAGGATCCCTGGAATTGCTCAGTCTGAAGGATGTGGAGGAAGGAGATGAAAAGCTTGAATAACAAAATCTTCCTGCAGCAGATCCGCTTCAACACCCTCCCTGCAGTGACTGATGTAGCCACTCTTCTGTTAGGCCCTCATGGTTTTTTCCAATCTCTTGCTGCCAAATATTTTCTGACACTAATCCTTTGGGATTTTTCCATGCTGTGTGGGTTGGGTTTTTTTATCATTTTACACTTGCTTGGTTTACAGATGTCTTTGCCTGTAAGAAGATTTTGTGTCAGAGTTGCACTAATAAGAACTGAGTTAGGGTGTGGTAGATTACTCTGGCTTTGCTTTAGTTTCAGCATTGCTGTTGAAAAGTGTTTGAGTGATTTGGTGCCAATTGTTTGTACCTTCAGGTTGTCAGTGTTGAGTGGGAGATTGCACTGGTCACTGAGGAGTGGTTTTGTATGTGAGGAGAGGGACCTTAAGAAAAGAAAGTTGCATTTTCAATTCTAAACAGGTGCAGTGTGGATCATGTCTAAAATCAGTCTCTTGGCAGTGTGAAAAATGAGTTAGGCTTCCATAATTGGCTACTTGGTAATTAAAGTACTTCAAAGGACCATTCATAAAGAATTCCTTCACTGGCTATAGCAGCACTTGCTGACATAGAGATGATGTTCTCCAAATAACTTATTTGTAGAATATATTTAGCTACATTAATAAAAACAAATTATCATCTATTTATATATTATAGACACAGAAAGAAATAAAATACTTATTTTTGTTAATAGTAGAGGAGATATCCCTGGCTGTGGCAATGCTTTTGTAGGCTGAGGGAGTAGCCTGTGCTTGGGAGCTGCTGCTTTCACATGATAAAATGAATCTCAAACAGGCAGTGGTGGCCTCTGGCCATGGAGCCAGACAGGCTTTTGTTGGACAGTAATTCCCAGCAGGAATTGTTTGTGTGTGCCCCTTTGCTTTTTAGTGCAACAGAACAATCCTGGCAGCTGTCCTTTATCCTCTGTCCTTTTTTTTCGCTGCTCTCTAATCCATGCACAGAATTACCAGCCAGCTCCTGAGGCATGGGATATAGTTCTTGCTAATTCTGTTAAATCTTACTGCAGCTGTGTTAAACAAATTATTTAAAGTTGAACCGGGGTATTGCAAAGAAAAGGGGAAGAGAGGACAACAATGGGGGAAGGAGATACTAAAAATACAAACCACCAGGCAAAGCAGATATGGTTCAGTGACTTAAAGCTAAATCAGCAGGAATTTGAGGAACCTTTAATATGACATTCCTGTTTCCATGCAGATAGGAGGCAGCAGGTGAGGAGCTGTGGGCCAGCCAGGGAGATCTCTCCCAGGTGAGCGTGGTGCTCTTTGCTGGCTCTTGCCTTCCCCTCCTGTGACAGTTAAACAGAGCTTTGTGCTGCTGACCTTTCCTCTGCACCTTTAACTCATTGTGAATTTCCTGGAATTTCATCAGGGAGAGTGGAAATCAGCTGAAGGAGGGGAGGTTTGGCGTGTGAGGTGGCTGCAGGGCTGGAGCCTCAGTGCAAGGCTGCCCCTTGAGAGTGGATTTCTGCAGCAGCCAATTTGTGTGCACTCGTGCAAGGCCGGGATCAATTCCTTCAGCAGCATTTTGGGAGGATCTGCCTCTAGAGCCTGAGCTTTGCTGAGGGCAGGTGAAACAGATTCTTGAACCACTTTATCCATTTTAAAATGCTTTTGTTTGTTCCCAGGGGTTTAAATGCTGCCTAGGAAATGCAGGGGTGTAGTGACTGGATGTGCCATGCAGACAGGGCTCGGTGTGGAGAGCTCTGTGTGCACAGACAGCTCCCCTGGGTACCAGCCTGGGCTGCTGCCTTCATGTGCCCCTCTCTCCAGACACACTTTGGGAAGCACTGAAGATGATCATGTTGATATTTAGCTTGTCACTGGAAATTAGCACTAACATACAATTCATAAATATGCAAATAAGATGCTGAGCAAGAGCCTCAGAGGATATTGTGTCAGTAATAGCTGATTTCACAATTCTTTAATTTCTTGGTTTGCTGTGTTTAACACCTTGAGCACAACAGGATGACAGCAGGTTAAAGATCTGGAGTTCCAGAACCGAATCTAAGCTGATTCACGAGCTTGGTGCTAGGAAGGCAATTCCTTTATAAAGTCTTTTTCTGCAAATCCAGACATTAAGGATTTTCTCTGGTAGAGGGAGCTTGAGTTTATTAATGGACAAATAAAGATACATGCTGACATTTCTTATGATGTTTGTAGTTCAGCAAGAACATATGGTGAGCATCAGAATAAAGCTCAGGATTGGTAACTGGTTTGTCTTTGCCCATTCCAAGAAGACCATAACTCCCTGCACAACCATTTCCTGGCTAATTAACTGGAATTTTCAGATAGGTGGGCATTTAAATAAGGTGGCAGCTTCCAGGAGAGCACTGCTGGTGTGTTTGGGTACACAGGCACATGTGTTTGCCCTGGAATTGCCCTGTTCCTCGTGGGGCTCAGAATATCCCTGACAGCTGCCACTGCCACGACAATGGGAGACAAAGCTGGAATGCTTCTCTGCCCCCTTCCAAGAGGTCATTAATCGGTTGTTAATGAGCCTGTCCCCTGCAGCAGTGCTGGGGAGGGGGCTGGGCCATCCTGAGCAGGAGGCGTGTGGCCGGTGGCAGTTGCCAGCGCCGCGGTGACAGTTCCACGGTGGAACTCTGCGCTCACGACACTGCGGCACCTGCGGGGGCAGCAGGGCCTCGGCATCTGTCCTGAGGGATCTGGGAATGGTGGGCCAAGGGATGGAGCCCCCCGGTAGCGCACGGGGCCCCAAGGCCGACCTGAGCCAGCGCAGCCAGGAGATGCGTGTCCTCGTGGGCCTGCAAGGTGCTGCCTTGGGCTGCTCGGGGTCGGGGGTGTCACAGCGCCCTCGTCCCACGCGCTGCCATTGGCTGCCTGATGTCCCCCAGACCAAGGCGGGAAGATTTTCGCTCAGTCCTGCGAGGAAAAGCTCCGGCAGAACAGGGAGCTGCTCCCCAGCCTGCAGGCGGCCTTGCAGGAGGACTCCAAAATCCTGAAATTTGTCCTGAAGGTACCATCAGGTCCCTCCTGCTGCCCCCCTGCCTGGTGCTGGCCCTGCAGCCCCAGCTCCTCCAGGAGCTGGCAGCACAGGCCAGCAAAAGATGTGTCATTCCCAGGCTGACAGTGACCATCTTTGTCCCTCCCTGCCCACAGTACAACAAACTCCCCATTAAGGATGCCTTCGGAGAGGGCCAGGAGCTCGTTTCAGGCACTGAGAGCCTGGAGGTAACGGCCGGAACGGGAGCAGGGGGTGGGGCTCTGGGGACACTGAGAAGAGCAGTGCATGGCAGAGGGACATGCTGCCAGCGCCAGGACAACCCCACGGGGCTGCTGTGGAGACACGGGGTGTTCACGTCGGGTCCCATGGGACACATCCATGCAGCCCCTTTGTCCCAGCAGACCTCCCTGCTGTCAGACCCCCTGTGTCCCTGGCACTGCCCATGTTCTTACAGGGTGCGGTCGCATCCCTTGCAGAGTTGCTGTCCCTGCCCTTCACTGCCTGTCCCAAGGTTGTGCCCTGGTTACAAACCCGTGGAGATCGAGGCTGTGCCTACAGAGCTGCCTTTGCCCAGAGGCCTCGTGCAGCAACAGAGCTGTGCTGCTGCTCTCTGACAGCGTCCCCATCTGGGCCCTGGTCGATTTTATTGATCCCCAGCCCTGCTCCATTTATGCAGAGTCCCTAAGCCCAGCCCTGCCACCAGCAGTTGCCCACCTCTGCCTTACCCCAGCCAGCCCCCAGAGCAAAGCTCTCCCAGACCCCATCCTGTCAAACCAGTGACAATATCCTGGAGCAGCATCTCAGTGGCCCCAGCTCTACCTTGGGGGAAGTTTTCTGGGCAGCATCCAGCCTGGAAAATGGTCTCATGCCCATCCAGGTGGTCATAAAGAAGATCGAGGCCAAAATCCATGACCAGGTGAAGGTGTGTGACATGCTGGTGCACCAGCTGAAGCAGTGGAGCCAAGCCAGGGACGAGCGCCAGAGGCACCTGCAGGATCTGCAGGATGCTGAGACTGACCCTAAGTGGCAAGAGCCAGAGCTGCAGGTACCTGGGAGCCCTTCCTGGTGTGCCAACACCCATGGGGCCTTTGATCCAGCCCCCACCCCCAGCTGGGCACAGGGCTTGGCACACACAGTCACTCTGTGCCTTCCCCCGGTGTCTGCTCCAGACCATTCGCCAGCTGGGCAATGACATCGAGAAAATGCTCATGAAAATTCACAGTGGAGAGATTGTGACCAACCTGTACCTGAGGCTGCAGGAGGTCCTGAGGAGGGTGAGCTCCTCCTCACTGTGCCAGTGTTTCACCCGCTCTCCCTGCAAAGGCACGGGGTGCCCAAAGGGCTGTGTCCCAGGGGACACCCTGCTGGTGCCCTCCGTGCCCTGTCACGGCATGGGCGACCCTGGTGGGTGACGTGCTGTGGCTCCCTGCGTGCCAGGAGCTGGTGTACCTGCCTCGATACCTGGACCTCCTGTCTGGGATGACTGTGATGTACCACGAGGAGCTCACAGGCCGGACTACCCTCCAAGCCAGCAATGTCATCAAGGTGAGATAACTGGGGCCCTTTGCCACCTTCCAGTGCCCACAGACAGCACCACATACCTGAGAGCCTTCCTTCAGCAAGGGGCAAAAGAGGTGGAGCTGAGCTTGCCCACAGCACCCAGAGGCCTCCATAGGTCCTCCCAGGTGTCCCTCTTGTCCCCTGGGGCTGGGGTCAGCCTGTCCAAAGCAGCAGCCATGGCAAAGGCAGTGTGTCCCACAACCCAGCCTGCCTTGTCAAGCTTCCTTCACAGCCAGTTTGCACGGACTGGGGTCACTTTTGACACTGGGCATTCCAGGAGCTCATCCAGTAGCTCAAATCACAGATTCATGGAATGGTTTGAGTTAGCAGGGGCCTTAAAGCCCATCTTTTTCCAGCCCCCTGCCATGGGCAGGGACACCTTCCCCTCTCCTGGGTTGCTCCAGCCCTGTCCAATCTGACCTTGGGCACTTCTAGGGATCCAGGGGCAGCCCCAGCTTCTCTGGGCACCCTGTACCAGGGCCTGCCCACCCTCCCAGGGAACAATTTCTTCCCCCATCTCAATCTAAACCAATACTTGAACCTAATAACCAATCTGTAGAAAGCTCCAACTATCTTTGGCAGCAAC
This sequence comes from Setophaga petechia, assembly GCA_024362935.1. Lineage (NCBI taxonomy): Eukaryota > Metazoa > Chordata > Aves > Passeriformes > Parulidae > Setophaga > Setophaga petechia. The sequence goes on along the minus strand of JANCRA010000028.1, from coordinate 1,441,948 downwards.
TCTTCCCTTCTCTGTTATGCTCTAGAAACTCATGGCCGAGGCAGGACCCCGGGTCCGTGTGGAGAAGCAGCTCAGGGACCAGTCCCTGGCTGAGCAGAGGAAGCACATCGAGAGCCTCCGGCGCCAGGAGGAGAGCGAGAGGCAGCAGAGGCAGGTGAGCTGGGGTGTGGGGAGGTGAGCTGGGGCGTAGAGAGGTGAGCTGGGGGTGTGGGGAGGTGAGCTGGGGTGTGGGGAGGTGAGCTGGGGCGTAGAGAGGTGAGCTGGGGGTGTGGGGAGGTGAGCTGGGGGTGTGGGGAGGTGAGCTGGGGTGTGGGGAGGTGAGCTGGGAGCGTGGGGTGGGTGTGCTGAGGGTGTGGGGCAGGCAGGGCTGGGGGCAGGGGCAGCCTGCAGTGCTGAGCCCCCAGGGGTGACAGTGACTGTCCTTGCAGCAAGCTGTGTCCATGCTCTCTGCAGAGCAGGACCAAAGCTCCTCGGAAACGCTGATGGGTGAGTGCCTGGCAGGGGGCTGGGTGGGGGGATGTGGGCACAGCCACGGACATCCTGCCCTGCTCCTTCCCTGGACATCCTGCCCCTGCTCCATCCCTGGACATCCTGCCCCTTCCTGCCACCCCAGGTGCTGATGTGGAGGCCGCCATGGCCAAGATGCAGCGCGAGGCCTTTGTGACTGACAAGATGGAGAAGGCAAAGACTGCCCTGCAGTGCTCCTGCCTCTGGGTAATGGAAACCCATAACCCGTCTGAGGCCCTGCTTCCAGCAGGAGAACCCTGGGCTGAGTCCTTGTGTCTCCCCTGGCCAGGACATCCCCAGCAGCATCGAGGCACAGAGGAAATCCCTGGGGAACCTGCAGCAGCACATCGATGAGTGCAACGAGAAGAAGAACGTGCTGAAGAAGACCCTGCAGAACCTGGAGTCCAAGCAGGCTAAACTGAAGTTTAACCAGCCCGTCAGCACCACCAGGTGCTGCTGGCCTCGCACAGTTGTGTCAGCCAGGCCACCACCTTAGTGGGGGACATGTCCCAACAGGCACCCTGACCTCCACCCCGCTGCAGCCACACACTCCTCCCGTACTGGGAGTGTTTCTGAGCTCCCAGCTCTGCTGCTGGCAGAGCAGAGCACCCAAAGCTCCCACTGGGGTCCAGGAGCTACCTTTCTCCTTGCTGGGCATGGGAAGTGCTGCCAGCAGCCATGAGCTGGCCTGCAGTTAGGGGTGGGGCAACCTGAACAGCTTTTGGAGCAGCTTTGGGGTGTCCCTGCACCCCTCTGCAGCTGTGTGATGTGAGTGTGGCCGGCTCCAGCACGCAGGAGGAGGAGCTGAGGGAGAACCTGAAGCAGGAAGAGGCCCGGCTGGAGCAGATGAGAGCCCACATGCTGAACAACCAGAAGCGCCTGATCGAGTTTGAGAACATCGTTGACAACATGTTCCTCCGCCTGCAGGGCATCTCCATCCCTGGCAAGGTACCACGGGGCTCCAGGGGAGCCGGGCCATGCAGGCAGGGCAGCACAGGGACACCTGGCACGGCCACTGCTGCCACCCCTGCTCGCTGTCCCCACCGAGGTGGTTGTGTCTCCCCCAGGAGGACTCAGGTGCGGTGCTGGGGATGGAGGAGAAGCTGCAGCACTGTGAGCAGAAGCTGCAGTTCCTGAAGGAGCAGGCGGCAGCCCGGCCCGAGGACAGCACTGATGAGCAGAGCGAGGTACGGGGGCCCTCGGTGGCCCTGGGGACACACTCAGGGCCCTCACAGACGGAGGCCACCCAAGCCATCCTTCCTCAGCAAGGCCACAGGGAAGAGCCATGGGGCAGCTCAGCCCCACATGGCATTGGGCACCTGTGGTGCTTGGGTTGTAACACCCACCTGCCCTCCAGCACTTAACCCAGGCTGTCTTTCAAAGACTTTTGCCAAGGTCAGGAACCTTCTGGAGGAAAGAACTGCAGGTGAAAAACAGAACCTGAGGATTTCCTTTGAGGATGAGGACACTACAGAAGATGGTAGGAGCATGCAGTGGGGACATGTCCTACAGTGACTGTTCCAGCCCTGCCCCCTGGGAGGGGGGGGGGGAGTCCTTGTCTGTCTCCCACTGGCCCAGCAGACACCAAGCCACAAATTGCCTCCAGATCTTGAGGCTCACCTTGACTGTTTCCAAGGCTTCAGATGTTTTTAGGCAGGGGTGGGGGAGAATGAAGGCAGGTGGTGGCATGATGAGCACCAAGCTACTGCAGGAACAAGGAGAGATGTGAGGCAAGAGGGAACACCCTCATCTCCAAAATCACCTGGTTGTGAAGAATAATCAGTGCTTGGTTCTGTCTGTGGATGCTCCTGGAAGAGGCAAAGAGCTTTTGGCAGCTCACCACCTTTCTTTAGCAAAGCAGGAGCTGTGCACACCACACTGCAGCTCCAGACCTTTATGGGAAGCCCCAGCAGCATTGGAGATGGGCCACAGTGGTGGCATCACCAGGTCCCACAGGTCACCCTGGGATGCTGGGGTGGAAAGGTCTACAAGGACTCTGCTGGATCCCACAAGCCCACCAAAACGTGCCAGCTTTCCCAGGGACATGGCCACAGCAGAGGTGGCCTCCAGACCCTCCCCAGCCCCTCCTCTCCACTGTCCCCTGCAGACACCTTGGGTTTTGAGGAGGAAGAACATGACTACATCCCCAGCCGGGAGGACGTCAAGAAGCAGGGGCAGCAGCTGATCCGCATGAACACCAGACGTCGCAAGAAGAAGTAGAGGTTTCTCCATGTGAGCTCTGAAGGCCTCAGGCCACCCCTTGTACCTTTATCCTAGCAGGGGCACCTTGGGCTGAGTTTTCTCAGTCTGCTTTTCCCAGCAGGTTTAATAAATCAGATCTTCATTCCTCCCAATTCCATGGCAAGGCTGGAACAGGTGGTCCTAGGTCACTTCTGTCACTCAGAACACGTTGGGGTCCATCCTGAGGGGTTCTGAGATGGGTTTGGAGGTGGGGATGGGCTGGGTTAGGGACAGGTTCAGCTCCTGGAGCAAAGCTGGGGCTGGCGTGGATTTCTCCCCCTTGGTGCTGTGGGACCGACACCTTCCTGGGACCTCTGATGCCTCAGGGGCTGGAGCCTGTCTGAGCCAGTGTTGGGGAAATGTGGGGAATGGCTGAGTCCTGTGGGGTCTCACGGTGGGAGTCCTCGTGTCCATGCAGGGAGTGGAGGGCCAGAGCCTCCCCAGGAAGGAGAGACCCAAAGCTGAGTTGAACACCCAGCCTGGAGCCTCTCCCCTCCCTGCTCCTGCACTCATGTCCTGCAACTCCTGCCCTGACCCTGGAGCAAGCCCCAGGTGTCACCAGGGCTGCAGGAGGGTCTGGGGGTCAGGAATGTCCCAGTGTGAGCCAGGACAGCAGAGGCTGCTGCTCCAGGGTGGGATCCCCAGTTCTGCTGAGGGGCACCCGCCGTGCCCCCTCTCCTCTCGTGCTGCAAATAGATGGTGCTGTTTGTCCAGGAACAGCAGAACCGAGGGGCTCTGCCTGTGCTCCTGGACAGAGAGCCAGGACAGGGGCACCTTGTCCCCTTCCACACGGAATGTCAGCGTCAGAGCAGCCTTTCACTGCCTATTCTGCTCTGTGCTTGGTGCTGGCATCATCAGTGACATCCCCAGCGAGGGGAGGAGCAGCTGCTGCTCCCCAGCCTCTCAGCACTGCTCCTGGTGGGTCTCGTGGAATGGGCATTATCTTCACAAAACACAGCACAACCTGAGGTTTTTCAGGGAAGCTCCAGAAATAACATCACGTGTCAGTAAAGGCATCTCATGGAGCTTCCCAGAATCCACAGCCACAGGTGGGCTCTTCTGCAAGTAAAGACCAGGCTGTGATTGCATATCCATCTGTTCATGTCGTATTCTCGTATGCCCACCACAGCCTCACCACCCTCACAGGAAAGAGTTTCTTCCCAATATCCCATCCATCCCTGCCCTCTGGCACTGGGAGCCATTCCCTGTGTCCTGTCCCTCCATCCCTTGTCCCCAGTCCCTCTCCAGCTCTCCTGGAGCCCCTTCAGGCCCTGCAAGGGGCTCTGAGCTCTCACTGGAGCCTTCTCTCCAGGTGAGCACCCCCAGCTCTCCAGCCTGAGAAATGTGCCAAGCTCTTGGTCTGGTAATTCCACACCGACCGTGGGGAACAGAGAAGTGGGAAAAGGTCTGGAAGAGCTGGAGCTGGCTGGAGGCTCCAGCCTGTGTCCCATTCAGGGGTGGTTTAGCTGCCTTTACAGGAGGGGCAGAGCAGTAGCAATGGGGTTTCACTTCTCTGAGCTCCTCCTGCCCTGAGCAGGGGATGCAAGGACTACCTGCTCCATCAGGAGCGTCCACTGGATGTGTTCAGACACCGCATCCCAACCCCTTGTCACAGCTGCCAGAGGAGGGAAGGGCTCTCACCCCCAGCCAGCAGCTCCTGGGCACACAGATGGAGCTGGGAGCAATCGGGGTGACTGCTCCTGGCTCCCTGGATCTGGGAGAGATGGGAATGGGAGCAATCGGGGTGACTGCTCCTGGCTCCCCTGGATATGGGAGAGATGGGAATGGGAGCAATCGGGGTGACTGCTCCTGGCTCCCCTGGATATGGGAGAGATGGGAATGGAAGCAATCAGAGTGACTGCTCCTGGCTCCCTGTGATCCAGGAGAGACAGAGCCCAATGTAATCGGAATGACTGCTCCTGACTCCCCTGGATCCAGGAGATGTGGCACCAGGAATGGATGTGACAAGTGGAGAAGAGGTACTAGAGAGGGGGGAAAGAGCCGGAGGCAGTGCCTTGGTTTCTGCATTTGAAAACGTGGGGCTGCAGGGGCTCTTCCATAGGGGAAAATATAATTTTCCTATAATTTGTTCCTTAATTATATAAGGAACAAATGAATAAGTAGGGAAGGTAGGGGGAAAAGGGAAATGGAAAGGAAGGGGAAAGGGAAACAACAGGACTGATGTCACCTGAGGTCTCATTATGTGTCAGGCATGGGTGGTACGGCCCAGGGAACGAGATGGGAGATTTCCTTCTCTGCCCTAAGAAACCTTTATTCCCTTCCTCTGAGCTTGGCTGGAGCTCCAGCACGGATGCTGCAACCAGTGCCAGGACTGGTGAGAAACCAAAAATAGGACATTGGGGAATTGCATGGAAGCATTTGCCATGTGGAAATATCAATCTCTGCCTTGGGAAGGCTGTGTTTGAGTGGGTTTGGGGCTTTTTATTTTTAAAGGTGTGATGAAAATCACATGGAATGGAGTGCAGGGAAGGGTGGGCACAGCTGGGGATGTCACCGGAGCAGTGCTGGGTTTTATCCTCTGGGAAAACAGGAACCAGATAAATCAGCCAGTGTGGGACCAAAAGCAGAGGCTCTGTTGGCTGTTCTGGGGAGGAAGAGGCAGCCAGGGGATCCTTCTTGGAGCTGCAATTGTGGGATGTGGGAGGTTTGTGTATCCCAGCCTTTGGGGTGAGAGCTGCTTCCAGCCAAGGAAGCATAAACATTTTCCATTCCCATGTTGATAAGAGGGTTCATGGGAGGGGATGGGGGGGTTTGGCCTGGTGAAGAGCAGGAATTGGCATCACAGCCACAGCGGGGCTCAGCACCCTGGGTCAAGCAAGGTGGGGCTGAGGCAGTGCTGGTGAAGGAGGGAAGGACCCCAAGGAGGTGGGGTCCCTGCTCTGACCCTCAGCAAGGGGAGAAGTGGCTGGCAGCAGAGCAAGGGCTGGGGCTGGCAGGTCCCATGCGACAGCTTTCCTCCACATCAGAGACCAGGGACCACCTCAGACCATTTTGGTGGCCTCCTCTGGGCCTGCTCTACCAGCTCCATGTCTGTGCTGGGATGAGCTGGCTCCAGAGAGGTCTTGGGAGAGCAGAGCAGAGGGGGAGCATCCCCTCCCTCCCCTGCTGCCCACCATGATGGGAGGAGCCCAGGACACACTTGGCTTCCTGGGCTGCCAGTGCCCATGAGCAGGCCATGTCCCGTTTGTCACCCACCAGAACCCTCAGTTCCCATCCATCCATCCATCCATCCATCCATCCATCCATCCATCCATCCATCCATCCCTCCCTCCCTCCCTAGTCCGTGTGGCCCTGGGGATGGCCCTGTCCCAGCTCCCTGACCCTGCACTCAGCTGGGCTGGATAAGCCCAAGGGCTCTGTGGGGAGGAGAGGGAGAGGATGCAGGGGCAGGGTTGGGATATTGGAGTGCAGGGTGGGATAACGGGATGCAGGTGGAGGATGCCCTCTGGGTGGCAGCTGGAGATGCACCCCATCCATCCCTGTGTTGCTCCGCCCACTCCTTCTGCTCCTCCACCCCAGCAGGTCCTAGGGGACCCAAACTGGGGTGACTGGGCACAGGTACTGGTGGTGTCTCCTGGCAGGGCTCCCCCACTGGTGGGGGGACACAAGGGTGCCCAGAGGCAGCACGTGGAGGGCAATTCCATCCCTGCTCAGGCTCTGCCCTCCCCACTCCCATCCCAGCCCCACACCAGCAGCACCCCAAGGCACATGAGAGGGGGAGACCCCTCCTTGTGCCCCCTAATCCCAGAGCTGGATCTCAAGGGGCTCTCCCACCACACCCCAAGCTGGGTGTTCCTGTGAGTGCAGCACCAACCCCCCCCAGTATCCATTATGAGCCTTTTGCAAGGGAACAGGAATTGGGAACAAGAGGCCACAGGGTGGGCCACCACCAGCCTCAGAACGTGGGATGGCCAGGGATGTGGGGTGCCCAGGGATGGGGGATGCCCAGGGATGGGGAATTCCCAGGGCCACGGGGTACCCCCATTCGGTGGAAGGCCACAAAGGGTTGCAGACAAGCCAGGTCAGCCGTATTTATTGAGAACGGTTGTGGAGGGATAAAAATATTTCCACTACTCTATAAGAATTTATAAACCTATACTCTCTGATCCGTTAATAAACGCCTCTAGGACCGTCATGCCAGGGGAGGGGCTTCTGTAAGAAAATAGCGAGATTAAAAAAAGGAAAGCGCTAAATGTTCCCTGCAGGGCCCTGCCCGGGGGGCCCTGCCCACGGGGGCCACGGGACCCTGACTGGCACGGGGACACGGGGGGCACAGGCCGGGTGCTGCCCTGGCACCCTGCAGCCCCAGCCCCGAGCCCCGGCCGGGCACAACCCCGCCAGCCACGCCCCGCCCGGGGACCCGGCTCGGGGACCCTGATGGGAACTGGACACATCCCCAGGGCAGCGAGCTCCACTGCTCCTGCTGTGCCACTGCTGCCGCTGCTGCCGCTGTTCCCACTGACCCCACTGATCCCAGTGTTCCCACTGCTCCCACTGATAGCGCTGCTGCCACTGCTGCCACTGCTGCCACTGATCCCACTGCTGCCACTGATCCCACTGCTCCCACTGCTCCACTGCTCCCACTGCTCCCACTGATCCCACTGCTCCACTGCTCCCACTGATCCCACTGCTGCCACTGCTGCCACTGATCCCACTGATCCCACTGCTCCACTGCTCCCACTGCTCCCACCGATCCCACTGCTCCACTGCTCCCACTGATCCCATTGATCCCACTGATCCCATTGCTCCCACTGATCCCACTGATCCCACTGCTCCCAGTCCTGCTGCATCCTCCCCATCCCCTGCGGGCTCTCCCAAACCTGGCAGGGGTTTGGATCCATCTCCCCAGAGGTGCTGGAGGGGCGGCCAGGGCTCAGCCTGGGGACACACAGTGGGGCTTTGCAGGAAGCAATACTGCTGGGGACATCCTTGGGGACACAGGGACACTACACAGAGCCCTGCAGCCTGGGGACATGGCTGGGGACATCCCAGGGGGACACAGAGATGCAACATAACTCTGTGGGAAAGCAACACAGATGGGGACAGTCTGGGGAGGAGGGGACAAGCTGCAGTGGTCTGTAGGGCAGCAACACCAACCGGGACATGGTGGAGGACAGGGGGACACCATGGGGGACATGGGGACACGCAGCAGCACTTCGCTGGGAAGCAGCACAGATGGGGATATCCTTGGAGAATACACAGGGCTGCCGTGCCAAGAAGCAGCAGGGACAGGGACATCCTGGGCACACAGGACACCACAGACAAGCAAGAGGCAGCAGGGGCTGAAATTCCAGCCAGGGCCGGTGCTGTTGCCATGGGGTGAGAGGTGCCAGGGGCACAGGACACTCATTATTGCTTTACAGGGCCAACATCACGGCAGGCTGGAGGTGCCCGGGCTCTGATTTGGGGTCCAAGGGATTTTCCCTGGGGATATTGATTCCTCAGTGCTCTTTGTGCCACAGCCCTGCTGTCACTCAGTGGGGACAGGGTCAGAACACAGGGCCGGACACAGTCCCCCTGCACTGGTGCTGGCATGGAGCAGGATGGTGGCTGTCCCTTGGCTGTCCCTCCATCCCCTCTGTCCCCTGTGGTCCCCAGGAGCTGCTGTCCCTCCACGCCAGCCAAGGCCAGGGGAACAGCCCTGTCCCCCTCAGCAGCTGGGGCCTTTGGGGGGGCTGGCACCAGTGCCCCCCTTTCCTCTTCCCTTAAGCCAGGGCCAAGCTGAGCATAAAGGCTGTGAGCAGGGAGCCCAGGGTGACACGGGGACAAGGGACACGCTGTGGGGACCAGGCTGGCCAGGGCCCTCCTCAGAGCCGTGGAGAAATGGGAAACCAAAGCTTGGGGGACCAAGCTGTCCCCAGTGATTGTAGGGGAGCAGGGCAGGGGACCCCGGGTTGGGTGCCCTGTCCCTCACTGTCCCCAGTGTCCCCTCGCTGTCCCGGGGTGTCCCCGCGGGCGCTGGGGGTTGGATAAGGCGATGCCGCAGCTTAAGGTGGTGGGTGGGTGTTGGTACCGAGTCTGGCAGCGGGGCCGGGCGGGAGGAGCGTGATGTAAACATTTCTGATGGGGCCAGGAGGAGGACGACGAGGAGGAAGAGGAGGAGGAGGGGCGGGCTAGTGCGAGTCCTTCATCTGCTTCTGGATCTTCTGGAGCATCTCCTGCATCCGCCGCAGCTGGAAGGGAGCAGGGCCGGGATCGTGGATGGTGCCGATCCCCCGGCACGCTGCTCCCATGCAAACGGGGCTCGGGCTGAGCATCTCAGAGAAACTGGGATCACCCAGCTAGGGAGGGGGTGGGGAAACCCTTGGGTGCACCTGCAGACCCTGCTCGCTGGGGATGCTGCAGGAAGGGTGGCTCCTGACGGCTGTGCCATCGCCGGGCAGGAGGCAGCGGGGACGGGGCTGTGGGGGCTCAGCCCCATGCTCACCTCCTCGTCCTTCTCCCGGATGAGCTTCTCCGTCTCCACGTCCGGCACCGGGGGGATCACGGGGATGGGGAAGTCTGTCCCACTCTCCCGGGTCAGCTTGCTGTGGGCAGAGAGAGGAGGTGGGGGTGCTGCCCCAGCTCCCCAGGGACAGTCATCCGCCCATGCCCCAACCCCTGCAGGACCCCAGCAGCCCCTGCACAGCCCCTGGGCCCCATGGCCACCCTCAGAGTGGTGGAGGGAGGTGTGAGTGGCCCCAGCAGCCCCCAAACCTCAGCACCCCCAACCTGCCATGCGCCAACCAAGGGCAGACCCAGGGACTTCCTCCTCACCCTCCCATTTTGGGGAGAATCCCACTGGGGTCAGGCTCTCCTGGGGCAGAATTTTCCCTGCTGCTTTAAAACATCAACACCTCCGCATGTCCCCTCTGTCCCCTGGCCTCAGGATGGGCTCTCAAGGCACTCCACTGCCCTGCCAGCCCCAGGGATGCCCCACACCCTTTTCCCGAGCCTCTGCCCCCATTCAAGCCCATTCCTGCCGTCGAGAGCCGCGGGCATCCCCCTGAGGCCGTGCGGGAGCCGGGCCAAGCCCAGCCTGGCTTCTCCCGTGGCACCGGGAGGGACCAGCCCTCCCACCCGAGCCTGGGGATGCCACGTGCCATCCCAGCGGCGACAACCGGGACGCCAACAGCGGCTGGCAGGGTCACGCGTGCTGCCACGTGCCATCGTCACAGCCACGGCCAGCGCGGCCCTGGGGCAAAGGGGTGATGGACACGGCTGGGACACGGCTGGGACAGGCCATCCCTGTCCCACCAGGACGGGCCATCCCTGCCCGCGGGGTCTCGCTGTGCCGGGGGCTGGGCCAGCACCAGGGCCGGGCTTTGGCCGCCTCGGGAGCCGCTTTGGAAGGCGCTGCCCCTGTCTCGGCTTTGGCCCTGGGGTACATGGGGAGCACATGGAGCTCCTGCCGGCCCTGGCAGCCACACGAAGCTGGAACCGGGCCCCAGCAGTGGGGTGAGCAGCAAAGGCTCTCAGCACCCTAAAATGGTGTCCCTGGGAGAGCAGCACGACGGGGACACCCGTCCCTGGGGCAGCCTTGGTGACACATCCCCCAAACCTGGGTGAGCAGGGGTGACACCACCAGCACACAGCGTCCTTTGGCACCCCAAGGGCAGCTTGTGTGGGACACCAGTGAGTGGCCACAGGGTCATATTGGGTGGCCTCGGGGCTCGCCCCGAGGTCAGCTGCCTGGGCCTTGTCAGGCACAGAAGGACCAAGACAGCGTTGGGTACCAACAAGCACGTTTATAGAGGGGCCAGGGGGTGGCAGGGCGAGCAGGGCGAGGCCCGGGGTGGCCCCGGCCGATCCCGGCTCAGTCGGCGGAGCAGTCCCCGCAGCACAGCCTCAGCACGGAGGGATGGCTCCTGCCCCGGGGCACACAGGGAGAGACACTTAGAGGTGCCGAGAGGTGCCTACAGCCACTGCCAGCCCCCCCACAGCACGGCTCGAGTCCCCTGGGACCCACAGAGCCTCCACTCGCTCCCACATTGCTCTGACCCCTGGCTGGAGGGTCCCAATGGGGACCCTGCTGGTGGGGGCTCCCTCAGCACCTCGGGGTGGCTAAAGCAGATGTGGGTGCTGTGAATTTGGCTGATTGGCGAGCAAAGCCCCAGCACCAGCTTGTGTTGGGCTCCTGCTCTGGTGCTGGAGACTAAAGGATGCAGGGGCCCCCTCCCTGTTGGAGCCAGACATCCCCCCACAGCCAGCCCCAGGGGGATGCAGGATCCCCCTCGGTGCCAGACGGGCCATCCCTGCCCCAGCAGGATGGGGGACACACACCTAGCCCAGAGGGCACACACGGTCCCCCTTGCTGCAAGAGCACACCCCTGGCCCCAGCCCCAGCCCTGGGGGCACATGGGGTCCCCCTCACTGCTGGAATATGCCCCTCAAACCAGCAGGGTCCCCCTTGCTACCAGAGCATCCCCACAGCCACCCCATGGTCACAGGGTGTCGGAGCATCCCAGCTAAGACAGATCTAGCCTCGGGGGTTGCAGGGTCCCTCACTGCCAGAGCATCCCCAAGGGCACAGGGGGGCCCTTCACCACACCAGTGCTCCCCAGCACAGCACAGCACAGCACCAGGGCTGCCCGGCATGGCCCCACACACAGCCCTGACCTGTCGGCACCACCACTCACAGTGGGTGGGGTCACCCCAAAGAAAAGAGGCCCCCGGCCCAGCCCGGCCCAGCCCCAGCTCAGTCCCAGCCCAGCCCCAGCCCAGCCCAGCCCAGCCCAGCCCAGCCCAGCCCCAGCTCAGTCCCAGCCCAGCCCGGCCCAGCCCCAGCTCAGCCCCAGCCCAGCCCAGCCCAGCCCAGCCCCAGCTCAGTCCCAGCCCAGCCCAGCCCAGCCCCAGCTCAGTCCCAGCCCAGCCCGGCCCAGCCCCAGCCCAGCCCAGCCCAGCCCGGCCCAGCCCGGCCCAGCCCAGCCCAGCCCCAGCTCAGCCCCAGCCCAGCCCCAGCTCAGCCCCAGCTCAGCCCCAGCTCAGCCCCAGCCCAGCCCCAGCCCAGCCCGGCCCGGCCCAGCCCGTCCCAGCCCAGCCCAGCCCAGCCCAGCCCAGCCCAGCCCGTACTTGCGGTTGCGCTCCTTGACCACCATGCGGGTCATGCTCTGGATGCACTGCGTGCGGTAGTTCTCGTAGTGCGTCTCCCGCGTCACGTCCTTCAGGTCCTGCATGTGCGTCCTCACCAGCATCGTGCGCAGCTTCACGAAGTCGCAGTGGGATGGGTTCTCCACTGCGGGGGATGCGGGGTCAGGGGCCACAGCCTGTCCCAGCCGTGTCCCTGTCCCCACAGGGGCGGCCCCGCGTTACCTTCCACGATGCCCCAGGGGTAGAGGCGCCCGCGGACGCGCCGGCCCTTGGCCTCCACCACTGTGTTGCTGCCGATGACGGCGAAGGGGATGCTCTCCTGCAAGGGCGGGGGGATCAGCAGGGCCCTGCCATGACTCCCACCTGCCAGGACCCGCATCCCTCCACGTGCCCTCCTTGGCTGTGTCCAACACCCATTTGCCAGGATATTCCAAAGGCCCGGCTGTGGAGAGCCCCAGTGGAACAGCAGAGGTCGTGGCATGGGTTTCCCCACCCAAGCCCCATCCCACCAAGCTGCAGGTGTCATCCTTGGGATCTTGGTGACGTGTCTGGGTAGTGAGATATGTGCCAGCCCCTCCATGCTGGAGAGCTTGCATGGCCCCAAAGAGTCCTGCAGGTACCCCAGGTGTCCTCCTGGCCCCGGGGCTCTGTGCCTCCAGTGATGGAGCTGCAGGAGTCAGACCCACCTTCAGTGCCTGGTCCTGCAGCTTGAACTCCTCATCCTCGTCCGAGTCACACTCAGGGAATTGGTAGATGCGGATGCCGTAGTGGTCAATCTCCTCCCGGATCTGGAGGTAAACAGCTCCCTGAGGGCAGGACTCCGGCCTCGGGAAGGGTGTGGGAGGCACCACACAGGGCCAATGGCCCCCAAAAGCCTGGTCCCACCAGACCAGATGTCATGGACACCCCCTGTTTTTCCAACCCCCAGCTGAGCCCTGGGCAGATGTGTCCTTGGTGGCCATGGAGACAACATGGCCCTCTAAAGTGCTGTGAGCCTGGAAAATGCTCCAGGGCAAATTCTAGGCAGGAGATGGATGGAGACCCCAGGGCACGTCCATGCCTGGGGACCTGCTGGGACAGCTCCCAGCTGGCCCACCTCCCCTCACCTTGTTCTTCATGCGCTCCACCTCGGCGGGGGTCAGCGTGTCAGCCTTGGCCAGCACGGGCACGATGTTCACGCGCTGGTGCAGAGCTCTCATGAACTCCACGTCCAGGGGCCGGAGCCTGCGGGGGGAGCTCGGTGAGCCCCGTCCCAGTGAGCCCCTGCCCCACCCCCCGCAGCGTGGCGGGGCTGCCCCTACCCATGGCCGAAGGGCGAGATGAAGTAGATGCAGCAGTGCACTCGGTTGTCCTGGATGTTTTTCCGGTTGAGGCCACTTTCGTCACGGAAATACTGCTCGAACTGCTGGTCGATGTAGTCGGCCACTGGCTTCCAGCTGCAGGGACAGCAAGGTGACACCGAGTACTCTGTGAGACCCCCCCTGCTCTCTGTGGACCCCCAGCTCAATACCTCCATGCCTCAGCACCTAAGCCCAGAGAACCATGGGCATCCCACCCACCACGGGGTGTCCCCCACCTGGGAAGACCCCCACCCCATGGCACGCATCATCCCACCCACCCTGGGGACAGTCCCCACCCGTGGCACTCACCATCCCACCCACCCTGGGGACAGTCCCCATGCTGTGGCACTCACCATCCCACCCACCCTGGGGACAGTCCCCACCCGTGGCACTCACCACTCGGTGTTGTTGACGGCGTCCCCGAAGCCCGGCGTGTCCACGATGGTCAGGCGCAGCTTGACCCCCTTCTCCTCGATGTCTACCACGTGCTTGGTGATCTCCACTGTCTGCGTGATGCGCTCTGTGGGGAGGGACGCACGTCACGAGGGAGGACACCAGGGAGGGTGGACATTACATGGGGACATGCTGCAACCCCCAAGCATCATCCCCCACCCTGGGGCTGGGTGACCTGGCTGGATCAGCTCTGACACACGCCATGCTCCAGCAAGGAGAGGATCCTCCATGCTGTGGTCCCCACATCCCCACAGATGGTGGGCACCCATCCCTTGATGGCTGTGCCACTGCCACTCCAGGAGCCCAGCTCAGGCAGCACAGGGCTCTGCTGGGGCTGGGCCGTGCTCAGGAGCATTTTAGGTGACCCCACAGCTCCAGACTGCACGTGCCCCTTCACCCCAGGACCCTCCATGTCCCTGCATCCCCAAGGATGCTGCTGCTGCATTGTGCGTTTTGGCTTTCACTCCAAGCAACAGAAACAAATCAAACAAACCCCTCCTGGGGATTTGGGCAACTTTGGGCCATTTTAATTCAAAAACTGGCTGCAGCTGAACTGGCACTGTGCTCCAGGCCCTGACTGTCCCTAGCCTCCCAGAAATGCTGCAGCTCCAGCCAATCCCCAACAAGCCAGGGCTTGTTTTCCCCGTGGAAATAAAGTCCCCGTGGGGGGTCCCCATCCTATGCAGGGGGGTTCTCACTGCCTCAGAGCTGTCCCCAGTGCCAGTGGCGACATAGCACATGTCATTCCAGGGGCAGGGAGAGGGGCTGCAGCCCCAGGAGCATCCCTGGGCTCTGCCACTGCCCAGGTCACCCAGGACACCCCTGCGGGCCGTGACTGTCCCCTGACCTTCGGCGTTGAGCAGCTTGCGGTCCCTGTACATGTCTGTCAGGAAGAGGCTGTTGACCAGGGTGGACTTGCCCAGCCCGGATTCCCCTGAGAAAGAAGGACGAAGATGAGGATCCCCCTCCCCAGTGCAGGGTGTTTGGGATGCAGAGTGGGGTCAGCACCCCAGGCTGGCTGGACCCCCGTACCTGCCACCATGAGGGTGAAGTCAAAGCCCTTCTTCACCGACTTGCGATGCACCTGATTGGGCAGCGTGGCAAAGCCCACGTACTCCTTGTCATCCTGCAGAGGGCAGAGGGGACGTGGGACAGGGACACCACCAGCACACCTCCTACCCTGGGAAGCCTCCCCTTCCCCCAGCCCACAAAGGGATTCCCAGGATTGGAATTCCAGGGGATGAGGCCATGCCCACCCAAAGCCTTTGTGTTCACAAGATGGGGACATCCTCCATCCCGCAGCCCCTCGCCCCAGGTGTGTGTCCCTCCCTCTGTCCCTCCCCAGGGACACATCTGCACCTCGGAGGAGTCGTAGGGGTCCAGCTGTCCCCAGGGGCTGCGCGGGCGGTTGGGGCTGGGGGGCGGGGGGGCGGCGATGTGCTGCTGGAAATCCGCGGGCCGGGAGCGGGAGAAAATCCTGGCGTCCCTCTCGTCACTGCCTTCGTCTGGGGGGACCCTGGCCCCGCTGCCCAGGGGGTGGCCGGGCTCCCGCCGGCTCTCCGGGGCCTCCACCTTCCTGGAGCTGTCAGCTGCTGGACAATCCCGCAGGAACTGGGTCAGCTCAGCCTCGTCCGAGTCCTCCTTCAGGAAACGTTTTATCTGGGGACCAAGGGAGGAGGTGAGTCGCGGTGGCAGCGCCAGCCCAACGCGGCATCACCCAGCTCAGCCTCAGAAGCCCCCAAACCGCAGCAGCCAGACACATGCAGCCTAAAGATGGCAGGGATGGGAGGCGAGACGGGACACGGCCACCCCAGGGGACAAGCCACCACCCTGGGGACAGCCACGGGTACAGCCATGGGGACGGCAGTGGGGACAGCCGTGGTCCCTTGCACCTCGGGCGCTTACGACTTGCGGCGCGGGGACGGCAGCCAGCTCCTGGCACTCCGGGGGGCAGGGGTGGGCACCTTCCCCCTGGGCACCCCGCCGCTCCTCGGGGTCTTCTGGGGCAGCCAGGAGCCCCGGGCGCCCCACGGCCTGCCAGGAGGACAGGGAGGGGGCCGGGAGGAGGCAGAGACACCAAGAAGAGATGAAGAGCGATTGGGAGGTGGCCTGAGCGGGGCTGCAGCCGGGGGGAGGCAGAGAGCGGGCAGGGGTCCCCTGGTGCCCACGGCACCGCCCGCTGCCCGTTCACGGGGTGTCAGCACAGGGACCCCCGTCCCCGCAGTCCCGGGAGAAAGGCAGGGCAGGGGACACGGAGACATGTCCAGGACCCCGACACCTCCTTGCACTGGCTGTTCCCGTGGAGCGGAGTGCGGGCAGCGGGCGGAGGCGGGGGAGGACAGGCACAGCTGCCCCCGAGCTGCTGCCCGTGGGCTGGCGGGGCTGGGATGAGGGACGGGAACGCCGGGATTGGGATGGCTCCACATCCTGTTTACAAGGCTGGCGGGAGGAGACGCGTTCCCAAGGGCATGTCCGGCAGCGGCTCCCGTGGGACCGAGCCCCGCTACCAGCAGGCACCAATGTTCCCAAGGTCCCAAGGCAACTGCCAGGCGACCCCAGCCCCAAACGAGAGGCACGCAGGGGCTCCCAGCTGAGGAGTGTCCCCCTATAGCGGGGCCTCGAGGCGAGGTCCCTCCATGGGGACACGTGTCCTCCTCCCCTGCGCCTTGTCCCCGCTCGCTGGCGGTGCCGGCGGCGAGGCGAGATGAGGGAATCAGCGGGCTGGAAACAAGGTCACGGCGCTGCCCGGCCCGAGCGCTCGCACGCCTGGCCCCGCTCCCGCCGACCCGTGGCCACAGCACGGGGACCACGGGGCCAGGCTGGGGGGACAGCAGGTGGCCCCATGGCGGGGCTGCGGGACACCCGTGCTCCCCTCTGCCCCAGCGGGTCCCGAGTGCTCGCTGGGTCTGTGTGACCGCAGCATCCTCTTCCTCCCCGCCCTTGACCTTGGGGGCCTTAGCGCCAGCCCCCAGCGCGGCCCGGCCGGGAACACTCGGGGATGGGAGGTGATGCCGCCACCAGCGGCGAGCGCTTCCAGCCCTGCTGCCGCTCCAGCCCTCGGGGCTCCAGCCCTTCGGGGCTCGCCCTCGTCTCCCACCCCCGGCGAAGCCGATGACTTCGGCAGTGCCGCGGCGCCGAGGTTCGAACCCCATCCTTGGGGGTCCTGCAGCAAGTGCGGCTCCCGGCAGGGCTGTCCCGGGGACGGAGGATCAGCTGTGGCACCTTCCCGCAGAGCCGGGGTAGTCCGTGCCCCCACCCCCTGTGCCCCCTCTCTCGCCCCGCCGGGGACGGGCGCTGCCCCCGTACCTCTTGCCCAGGCTGCAGCTCGGGGCCGGTGGCCATGGCACAGCCAGCGTCGCCCGTGGCCAGCAGAAGATGCCGAGTGGCCCCGGCTGCGCCGAGGGCTGGGGAGCAGCATTAGCATAACTCCACCCTGGGCAGGCTCCGCACCCAGGAGCCAGGCACGGCCCCTGCGAGGGGCACGGCAGGGGAGAGGGACCCGGGCAGAGCCAAACCCAGCTCCTGCCCGGCTGGAGAAGTTTCAAGGACCAGCCGTCATTGGCCAGGGGAGGTCCTGGGGGGGCTGCAGGAGCATCACCAGCACCACCAGCACCCCTGGGCTAAACGCACAGATTGTCTACAGCCCAGGAGGACATTCAGTCCTTGCAAACACCTCTGTCCCAGGACAAAAATCCGCTCCATCCTGGGACAAAACTCCCTCCATCCCGGGAAAAAATTCCTCTCCATCCCAGTGCACACCACATCCACTCCCACTGTCCCCTGGAGCGTTCCCCAGCAGGGCTCCACAGCCTCTTCGAGGTCAGAAACCCAGTTTTCCCGCACTTTTGCACCTGACACTTAAATCTTCCCCACGTGGCTTTAAGCTCTTGCTCGAGCTGGGCCTGGCTGGGAAGGACCCAGCCCCGGCCTGGGAGAAGCAGGGACGCTGCCCACCACAGGGATCTCAGGCAGAAGCTCTGGCATTCCTGCCTCAGCTTTCCCGGCTCATCCCTGGGAGGTGAAGGGTTAACAGTGCCCCAGGAGGAGCCGTGGGTGGCAGCCAGGTCTCCCCAGCTGTCACTTCGGGGTCACCAGGAATAGTGATTCACCTTGATGCGTGTCGAGATGCATCAGAGCAGCTCAGGCGCGATCCAGGGTCGCTCGGCCACTTTCCCAGCGTCCCAGCCCGCGCTCCCGGCAGAACAGGGATTTGCGGCAGCGAGAGCCCGGGGCTGTGTCGGTGCCCCCGTAAGCAGATTACACACGCGGCTGAGTGCAAGCCGGCCTCACACCCGAGCTGTCAGCGGCCCCGCAGCTGCAGGAGCAGCCCCGTCCCCGCCTGTCACTCTGCATCGCACCGACCCCGCGCGGTGACAGCCCGAGGGATGCGGCGCGGGGGGACACGGGGGCAGCGGGCAAAGCCTGACCTAGGAAAGCCACCGGCTGCCCCTGAGCATCGTTTCATGGGTACCACATTCCCACGGGAGGTGTTTTCCGGGGCAAAGGAAGGGAACATCCCGGCGAGATGCTGTCCCTACCGCCAGGATGACAGAGGCGTCCCCAAGCCCTCTAAAGGTGACACCCAGAATGCCACCCGCGGCACGGCCACTGTGTCACTGTAGCTGAGTATCCCAGGCACAAACGCTGTCCCAAAGGCACGAACACCGCGCAGGAGAAGCCCCCAGCGAAAGGCCAGCGCCACCAGGACCAGGCCAGCGCTGCCAGGGGAACAGGACTGGGGCTGTGCCTGCCCGGCCCCGCCTCTGGGTGCACGGGATGCTCCCCCTGCAGAGCCGGGGTACCCCCAGCTCTGCCATCCCACCCCTCAGCAGCATTCCAGATGGGAAACTGAGTCTCCCGGCAGCTCCAAGAGGAGCAGGGTACCGGGCACCCCAAGGATGGGGGCCAGGCTGTGGTGTGGGTCCCTGCTCGGGGCAGGGGGTCAGCAGCAGGCCGGTGAGCACAGGAGATGAGAGCCACAGCCCTTGGTGCAGCAGCCCCAGTCCCTCTCCCGCAGGGAATTCTCCACTTTGAAGGGCCTGTGAGCACCTGAGGAGGGACCCCAGGATGGGACCATGGCTCCCTGTGAGCCAGGACAAGACAGTGAAGCCTGTCCAGGCTGGAAACCTGGTGACATCTCAGCACGTGGGGCTGGGCAATCAGGGATCTGACCCGCTCAGAGCCAGGAGCAGAGACCGAGGCGGGGGACACCAGTGCTCATGCTGCTCCCCCAGGCCAGCTGGGAACTGCTCTGGGGACATAGGGATGTGGCACTGGTGGCAGAGCACCGGCTCTGCCTCTGTGGGTCCTTCTGGAGCACCTCCAGCCCCAGCTCACCCCACGTGCGGGGGCGAGGGACCCCAGCTGGCCCCAGTCCCCAGCTGTGACTGCTGTCCCCACCGCGATGTTTCCGAGGCTGATGTGTGCATCCCACAGCCACAGTCTGGAGCCTGTCGGGAAGGCGCTCCGTTGCGACACGCTCCGCCAGCCGCCCTCCTCTCTGCTTTCGCTGCATCCAGCTCCGGAGGAATGTGCCGGGCTGGTTCCCACGGCGCTGCCGGGGCAGCGCGGCCGCGGCGCTCCCCACCAAGGCCACTTGTCCCGGCGGCCACGAGCCGGTGCCACGCGAGCCACGGCCGCAGCCCTCGGTCCTCACCCCCACCCTGGACACGGCCCGAGGTCCCCACGGAGACGTGGCTCTGCCGGGCGGCTCCTGGGGACCTGCCACCGCCGCGGAGGAGTGAGGCAGAGCGGGAGATGCAGAACAAGCTCCCGCGGGCTGGGAATGCCAGCGGCGGCTCCGGACCCTGCCGGTGAGTACAGAGCCGGCTCCGTGCGTGTGACGGTCCCGGCCGAGGGCCCGACCGGGCTGGCAGTGCCACCAGCGCCCCAGCCCGGGGACCTGCCAAGAACTGGGAACAGATGTTCGACACGGAGCCGCACCAGAGCGGCTCCCGCTGCCCACGCACGGACAGCCGTGGGAGGAGCGCGGGACGGGGGACACGCAGGTGACGCTCCCGAGCGCTGCCCTCCCGGATGCCTCGATGAGGGCCCGTGGCCCCCTCGCCTTCCCCGGGGCTGCGCCCTCCGGGGCCGGGCAGGTGCTGCCCCACCGCCCGTGTCCCCCCCCCCGCGCTCCGCTGCGGCACCGGCGGCCCCGGTCCGCTCCGCCCCCGCGCACCGTCACCTTCACGGAGGGCAGCGGGCTGCGGGAGCGGGCCCGGGCTGCGGGAGCGGGCCCGTGCCACGGTACGGGGCGGTGCGGGGCAGCCCGGGTCGGGCCGGTCCCACGTCCGCGCCGGCCTTACCATGGCTGCGGCGCCGGGCGCCGTCCGGGAGCGGCGGCTGCCGATGGGCACGGCCGGGCCCCGCCGCGGATTAGCAGAAATAGCAGCGGCGGGGGCGGGGGCGGCCCCGGGGCGGGGCGGGCGGGGGGGCGGGCGGGGCGGTCGCTCGGCATCACCGGCAGCGGCACCGGGCACCGGGCACCGGCAGCGGCAACAGCAACAGCGCCTGGCACCGCGCACTGCACACCGGTACAGGCAGCGGCACGGGGACCGAGCGATGTGCGCCAGGCACCGGGCACCGCACACGGGGCACTGGCACCACGTACTGGGTACCAGCACCGGACACTAGGCATCAGCATCCAGCCTTGGCATTCGGCTCTGGCATCCATACCTGGCACCGGCGCCGGCCACTCGCTTTGGCACTGGGGCCGGGCACCGGACACCAGCTCTGGCAGCACTCACCGGGCACCAGGAGCTGCATAGTGCACGGGGTGGTGGCACAGGGCAGCAGCACCGAGCACAGGGACAGGGCACCAGTACCAGGGACAGGGCACAGCACCGGGTGCGGGGCACCAGGACTGGGTGCTGGGCATTGGCAGGGCCCGGTGCAGGCAGTGGGTAAAAGGCCTCAGCATCAGTTAGTGGTGCAGTGAGAGGGAACGCCCCCCGTGACAGTGAGTGACCTCCTGGCAGTGTCACCAGCACCAGGCGTTGCCCTGCAGGTACCAGGTACTATCGGGAGGCACTGGGCTCCACACCAGCCACTGGCTCTTGGGAGCATTGGGCACCAGTTGGGGGTGTTGGGTACTGGGAAAACACCCCAGCACCACACATCCCACAGCACCTGCTGGGTACCAGGGACTGGTGACTGCACTGGGCACGGATCACCAAATCCCAGTCTCCCAGTGCTCTCTGCAAAATCCCAGCCTGCCTCCCCCTCCTGAAGCCCTTCCCGGGGCTGCTGCTGGGCCATCCTGCCCCTGGCTGGTGGTCTGGCAAAGCGACCCAGACACCCGGCTGTGCCCCTCTCCCCATCCCCAACCCCATCCCACCTCAGGGACGGCAGCGCCTTCCCGGGATGCCCCCGGGCCCATGTGAGTGGCAGTGGCACGCGGCTGTGTGCTCGTGTCCCTGGGGGCAGGGAGGATGCTGGCACCGCGGGCGGGGTTGCCCGGGGCGCTTGTGTTCCGGCCGTGGAAGGGGCCGGGGGAGCCTTGGCCGCGGCGGCTGCTCCCCGTGGCGAGCAGCTGGCAGAGCTCAGCCCTCCCCACATTTCAGTCTCCCGGTCCTGCTGCTCCTCAGGACTGTCTTTGTCCCACTTTAAACCTACTCCAAGCCAGGGACCTGGGGAGGTCACATGCATTCCTAGCACATCCTTCTCAAATGCTTCTCCTCACTTGCTTCAGTTTCCCTGCCCAGGAAAAAAGCCAGTGGTGATTCCCCAGGAGGGGAAAACAGATCCAGCCCCAGTCAGGCTCTGACCAAAGCTGTGTAACTCCACAGGAACTATCTCACCTTGTCCCCAACCTTGTCACTGCCTGGAATCTATTTCCCTCGGACGTTATAGATCCAGGCTTTGTCCAGATGGCTCTACATTCCCTTTATTCCCATAAATAGCCATCACAGGCTCAACACAGCCTCAGAGAGCACCGGTGGCCGCCTCAACCCTGTATTTGGGGGGTCCAGGCAGGGATCCCGCTCTCCTGGCACCTCATCTTGGCCGGCTGGGGGTGCGGGCAGGGGGCAGGTAGGGGCAGGCAGGGGCAGGCAGGTGAGGATGGCTGTTTACATCTCTAATCCCCACAGCCAGCGCTTTCCTCCAGGATTACCGGGGATTAGGGGCTCGGGGGCTCCAGGAGCTCAGCCCGGGCTCTCCCTGCCCTTCAAGGAGCAGCGCTGAGCCCCACGGGGGCGGGAGGGCACTGCCGGGGTGAGCCGGGCGCTCTCAGGCCGGCACTGCCGGGAAGGAGCTCGGTGTTCCTGACCTGGCCACAGGCACAGCCCGGAGCAGCCACTCTCTTGCCACCGCCTCGCTTCGGTAGCCCAGTCCTATCGAGGCCGGGGAGCGGCAACCTGGGCTTTACACGGAGCATTAAAAGCTGAAGGGATCAGCTGCGGAGCGGGAGGGACACAGGGGCTGCACGTTCCTGTCCGGGAGATGACGCCAAGGGGAGCGATAGTGGCGCCCAGGGAGGGTGGCACAGCTGGAGAGGTCCCTAAGGTCCCCGAGGCACCCCGGGGTCCCTCGGGCCGGCAGCAGCAGCGATCCTCGGTCCTGGCCCGGCTGGGAAGTCTCCGCTCGCTACCGGGGCCGGGAGCTCTATAATTACCATGGGAGGCTGAGTTATTTTGGGAAGCGGCTTTGCTGCTGCCAAAGCTTTTATTCCTCCAAACCAAAACAAGATGGAAAGAGCCCAGCCCAGGATGCTGCATCCGGCGGGCGTGGAGAGCTTTAACCTCCTCGCTGCCTGCCCCGGGGCTGCCCCTGCCGGCTCCCCCTGCCCTGGCATCACCCGGCACCGGCTCCTCCTGCCCGCAGCGGCATCATCCGGCACCAAGACAGCGGCCGGGGCTTGCACAGCCCGGGGGGGGCTCTCAAAGGAGGGCCGGGGAGGAAGATGGGGGGTCACAGAGACCACAGGGTGTCAGCCAGGCATGGGATGGGGCTGGGGTCAGTCCCATCTTCGTCTGGTGGCAGGTCCAGAGGCCACATGTGTGGATGCTTCCCTGCAAATGAGGTGGGAACCTCTATTTTAGCTCTTTCTCTTACAATGGATCCTGTCTGGGGGCCTTCCCAACGTGGTGGCTGGGCCCAGGAATGCCATGTGCAGGGAGTGGAGCACCTCACTGCAGTGACACATCCCAAGGGACAAAGCCCCAAGGGTCCATCCCCAAAGCCACCAAGCACAGGCAGAAGTTCTGCTCTCCCCTCTCCAAAGCAGCCAGAATCCAAGCTGGGAATAAACTCATTTTTCACACTGTGGAAAGGATGAGCAATGTCAGGCACCCTACAGTGCTCCCCAAGATCTGCTCCAGCAAAGGATGAGGTGGGTTGGGGGGTCTGTGCTCAGAGTGGACCCTGAAAACCTGGGCTGTAGCTCCTGCCTTTTGGCTTCTTTCCCTTGGTCTGAGCCCAGAAGGGCTGCCCATGCCTGGGCTGCTCCCTGTGCTTGAGTCCAATATGGCAGCCAATTGCCCCCAAACCTACAGTCTGGGGTCCCCCAGACCTAAAACCCACATGCCAGAGTCTTCCAGCTCCCCAAACCCCTGCACAGGGGTTCCCTAAACACACATGTCAGGGTCCCACAGCTCCCCAAACCCACATACCAGGGTCTCCCCATCCTTGGGCTGTCTCTGCAGGGAGCTCCTGCTCAGAGTAGGAGGGCCTGGGGGTTCTAAGGGTCCACATTCCCCAATCCAGGCAGAGCCAGCCCCTTGGAGGGATTTGGTCATGGGATGTGCTCTAAGGAACGGTGTCACAGCAGTGGGGAAGGGGTCACAGACATCCAAACCCAGGAGCCCACGTGGTCCCACCCAAGCCCTGCCCACACACTGCCCCCTCTCCTCCTTGGACTGAACCTTCCCACAGCTCATCACGTGTCACCAGCTCCCAGATCCCTCCCAAAGGACTCATCAGTTGATGCTGCCCATCCCTGGTCCTGCCTGGGGACCTGTTGGCACTGGGCAATGCAGGAGCACCCATCAGTTACCTTCCCTCCGGAGCCCCAGTGCCAAGGGGCTGTGCTGGAGCTGGGGGAGGATGGCAGTGGGATTGAGGAGAAGCCATTTTTCCTACCAGAAGCAGCTGAGGCTTTCAGGTATACCCAGCTGTCCTCTCCCAGGTGCCCATGTCCCCACAGGACACAGGAATGGGCCCCAGTGCCCCCAGCTGGCAGAGAGGGGCAGGATGGCAGAACCGTGTTCCCAGGGCTGTGTTTATAAATGCCAGGTTTATGTAGATCTTACCAAAACTGCTGGCAAATGAGGTGGGAACTGTTTCCCGTGGGATTTTCTTGCCTGGATTTGGCCAGTCTCACCTGTCAGGGAGCAGAGGACACCAGAGGGGGGACAGGAGCTGCAGTGACAGCCCTTCTTCCCATCCCCACACCCCACAGCCCGCTCCAGCTACGGGGGAAATTGAGGCAGACAGACAGGTACTGACCCCCCACCATTGGCTCAGAGCTCCACCAGGGTTTTGGGCATCTGGATGTTCCCCATGGAGCCACCAGGTCCTGGTGACATGTGTGACCCAAGGAGGTGGCTCGTATCCCAGCCCAGGTTGCAGAGGGGAGGTGACACCAAATTATGGAGGGAAAGCTCAGGCTGCTCCAGAGCCACACAAAGTTCCTGAGCCAGGGGAGGGATCCTGTACCACCTTTGGGGACAGGGTCAGCTGTGACAGACACCCTGCAGAGCCAGGTGCCAGATGCAGGATGGGAGATCAGAGAGGTGGAGGACAGGAATGACCCCAGGATGTCTCTAGTCCAGCCTCTAGCTGAGGTGGAAAGGGCTCCAGAGGATCCCAGAGCCATTGCCTGCTCACCACTGGAAAATCCTCATGTGAGGGTGAGTCGTGCTGTGGCCAGGGATGGGGATGAGACCCCATGTCCCCAAGGAGCTGGACACCCCAGCTGGACCCCTGTGACCCTCCTCCAGCTCCACACATCCCTGTGCAGCTGGGTGCCTTGGTGGGATCCCAGGAATCCTTTTCCAGCTCTTGGTGGGATCCCAGCAGTCCTTTTCCAGCTCCACACATCCCTGTCTTGACTGGTGCCCAGCACCTCTTCTCCTTGCACATCTCAAGCCTCATGTGAGGACCCTCTGCCACTTACCCCTGTCACAAGATGTCCCCCAGGAGGGTCCCCGCAGCACCAGTGCCCACCTTGCCAGGATTCCTGGAGAACCTGCCCTTCCTCCTCTCCCCTGGAATCCCAAACTTCCCCACCAGGAGGGTGACCAGTCCACTGGAGCTCTCAGTTGTGTCCTTGCCAGAGCCATTGGTGCCTTTGGCCACCCCCTTGGTGGGGACACCTGGCTCCCACGTGCCACCATTCCAAACTGAGGTCAGGCGTGGGCAGGACCCTACCAGAGACATCCCTGGGGGACACAGAGCAGGACCTGGGAGGAGACAGTGGGTGCAGCAGCAGCTCTTGGTGGCCTGTGACATGGTCTGGGTGGCCTTGTCCCTCCTGGGAAGGGATGGCTGGAGGCAACAGCCAGGTGCTGGTGATGGCATGAGCCTCTCCCACAGGCACTGGGCCAGGCTGGACAGGGTCTGGATTTGGGCACAGGATGCTGCACACCCCTGGAGGAAACTTTCGGGTGACAGCGACAGCATGGGGTCACTGTGGCTGTGCCAGAGCCACCTCCCTGCCTGGTGAGGGGGTGTCCCAGCTGGTGGTTCGGTCCGGGATGAGTCGCAGGTCACAGAGGTGACTGAGTGGCCACTTGGTGTTGTGGCCAGCTGCTGGTTCTTGCCCCAAGGGCCACCAGCAAGTGTCCCAGTGGGTGCGGTGTCCCTGACACCACCAGGCATCCCTGCACCCAGCTGGATGAGGGGCTGCGGGGGTCCCATGGGTTTGGGGGTTCCTACTGCAGGGCTGGGGGTCTCCTGGGGTGCTGCTCTCCTGTGGCAGCAGGGGACTGGGGACAGTGGTGTTTCCTAGATATGATGGCCACAGTGGCTCCCTCACCCCAGCACTCCCAGGCAGTGACAGTGTCCTGCTCCCAGAGCAAAGAATCAGCACAGTGGGGTGTCACCAAGGGCAGCATGACAGCCTGTGGCAGCAGGCAGGGTGCTAGTCCCTGTCCCTCACTGGGGTACTGGGGAACAGGCAGTCAGGAGCCACTCCAGGAGGGGGGACAGTGCCACTGTCACTACATCCACCCCATGTCCCTTCAGAGCAATAAATCATGAGGTGTCCTGGTGGGGGTTTCCAGCCTGGATCCTGGGACCCTTTCAGGCTCCTTCCCCAGCTGCAGCATCACTGGGGACATCCTCGGCGACATCCCCCCAGTCCTATCCCTTCCCTGTCACTCCCCCCTCAGCTCTTTGGGTTCCAGGTCTTCTCCAGCTACTAAAGCTTGCCCGCCCCCAGGGATGGAGCTCCCCCACCTTGGGGACCTTAGTTGGTTCAGAGAGGTGTTGAGGACAGAGGGACAGCACGAGAGGGCCATGGGGTACCCCAGCATGAGCCACCTCACTATTCCCTGGGGCTGGTTTTACACCAAAGGCAAATCAGCTCCACAGCACCGACGGTCACACAGCTCTGTCACCTGCCTGTCACCATCCTGGCATGACAGTGGCCATGACCACCAGGCCAGGGAGGGGACACAGCACTTGGGGGCCCTGGTAACATAAGTAGGGGATGGCACCAGTCCCAGGGCTGGGGGTACCCACAATGGGGTGGGGACAGCACAAAGGAGGACAACAGTACTGCCCCCATGGGGGTGAGCGAGCTGGTGGGTGCCACCACGGCCAGTGTCACAGCCCTGCCCTGGGCACAGGGACTGTCCCCTCCTGCCTCAGTTTCTGCAGGAGCTCCCAGCCCCCCGGGGGAGGCGAGCGATTGCCAACAGGCCGGGCAGCGAGCGGGGAAGGATTTATTGACTCACGGCTCGGGGTACATCACAGTTTGAGCTCCCTTCCCGCCTCCGCAGAGGACGTCACCTTGGACTTCCCGGGCAAAAGTGCACGGAGAGGCTTCACAGTTTGATCCCTTCGGGAAAGCAGAACCGAGGCAGTGACAAATGGCAAACGCTACGTTGTATGAAAAAATAATACAAACTCTTCTCTTTAAATATCTTACAGAAAAATGAACCTGAATAAAGAGCATGAAAAGCACCGCGTGGCGCAATCCCCCGGGCCCTCCAGGGCAGGGGGACCGAGATGAGCCGCAGCCCCACGACCCCAGGATTGCATGGTCAGGGCTCAGCACGGGCAGCAGAGGCGCGGGGGCGGCAGGGACCGCTACGTGCCTGTCCCCACGCCACGGGGGTGTCCCCTCGCTCGGCCGGGGGTGCTGGCAGCCCCCCGAGCCCGGGGTGCCAGCGGGAGCAGCCTCAGGGGCCGGCCGAGGGCGTTGCTACGAGGGTGCCCTGGGGGGCCGTGGGGTCCGTCCTGTATCCAAGTGCAAGTTCATGGAAAGCCAAGGCACCGCCGCAGGGCCGCGGCTCTGTCCGGGGCAGCCCGGGGGCTCGGGCGGGGCAGCCCCGCTGTGCAAAGGGGAGGTGAGTCAGGGTGAGGGACACGGGGACGGTCCCCGCGGTGCGGCCAGCCGGGCTGGTCCTGGCGGTCAGAGCTACGGTGTGGGGGGTGCCCAGGGCCATGTGGCCCCGGGGAGAGCCAGCTCCCCGGGGTGGGCAGCGGGGCAGGGGCACGTCTAGGGGCCCGGGGATCCAGCCCCGGGGTGAGGCAGCCCCAGGAGCGGCTGGTGGCGAGCGCAGCTCCTTCTCCCGTGGCTGCAGAGGGGCGCGGGCGGGGGCTCTACCGCGGGGCTGCGGGCAGCGCCCCCTCCCTCCGGTGCGTCTCCCCGAAGGCTCGGTCCAGCTGCTCCAGCTGCGAGCTCAGCGGCAGGTGGATCTCCAGGTGCATGCGCAGCGTCTCCAGCCACTGCTCCAGCTTGGCGAAGGACGGCCTGAGCGACCAGGGGGACACGTGGCAGCTCCGCTGGCTCTGTCCCCACCTCGTCCCCTGCCCTGGGGACCCCTGGGGGTCCCCACCACCCACCGCTTCTCGGGGTCCAGGTCGCAGCAGCAGACGGCGATGGGGAAGAAGCTGGGGGGGCAGGCGGGGGGGCAGTAGCGCTCCAGGAAGCCCCGGACATTGAGGCCGAAGTCAGTGGTGCGGGGCAGGTAATCGGGGTCGGCGCTCACCCGGCCGATGATCTGGGGGCAGTGGCGGGAACGGGCGGGGTCAGCACCAAGGGGGGACCTCAACCCCAAACAGGGACCCTTAAGCCCCAAGGGGGAGATGTCCAAGCCCCAGGAGGGAGCCCAAACACAATGAAGAAACTCCAACCCCAAGAGAGAGACCCCATCAGGGAGACCTTTAACCGAAGGAGAGAGGCCCCAACTCCAAGGGAGGACTCCAAGTCTAATAGAGGGAACTCAAGCACAATGAGGACCTCAGCCCCAAAAGGGAGACCCCCAGCCCCAAGGGGGAAACCTTACCCTGGAGGGTAACAATGAGGACTCCAAAGCCTAGGGGGACCCCAAGTCCAAGGGAAAAGGCTCCAATCCTAAGGTGAAGATTCTAAGAGACTCTAAACATCCCAACCCCAAGGGGGATACCCCAGCCTTGGGGAAGTGACCCCAAAAACCATGAGGACCCCAGCGCCCATGGCAGACCCCAGCCCCAGGGGCACTTGCCTCACACAGGACGATGCCAAAGGAGAAGATGTCCACCTTCTCATCATAGCTCCTCCCTGCAGACACAGGGTCAGGCCATGTCACATGTCCTGTCCCAGCCCCACCAAGCGTCCCCTGCCTGGGGACAGAGCCCTGGCTGGCCCCATTCCCCTCACCATTGATCATCTCGGGGGCCATCCAGTAGGGGTTTCCCACCACCGTGTAGCGTTTCTTGCGGTCCGGTTTCTTCAGGTTCTTGAGATGTTCGGGCTGGTTCTTTTCATCCACCATCAGCCGCGCCAGCCCAAAGTCAGCCACCACCACACTCTTGTTCTGGGGGCACAGGGAGGGGTGAGGCCTGGGGAGCCAACAGGGACTGAGAGCCCCAGTCAGGCTGGAGGAGGGCAGCACCAAGGTGGGACTCACCTCCCGCACGAGGCAGTTGTGAGAGTTGAGGTCGCGGTGGATGATGTTCATGGAGTGGAGGTAGGCCTGTGGGAAGGGTGGGCTGAGAGCAGGGGCACCCCCATGCCATGGTCCCCCCGCTCACCAGTGCCCCTCCCACCCACCCATCCCATGGTGGCACCCACCATGCCAGCGGCGATGTCCTTGGCAAAGCTGACCCGCTGGCTCCAGGGGTAGTGGCTGTCCTGGAGGGCAGGAGGGGGAGTTTGCCAGGAAATAGAAAAGGAAGAGGGGTCCCCCAGCCACATTGGGGCTGTGGGGTGGTGGGGGACCAACCTATCTCCCCCAGTGCTCACCATGCTCTTGATGAGGCTCCTTAAGGTGCCCCCTTTGATGTACTCTGTGATGAAGTTGAGCCTCTTCTCCTTGTAGAGCACTCCGATGAACTTGAGCACGTTGGGGTGCTCCAGGCAGCGCATCACCTTCACCTGCAGGAGACCCCCCCAGCCCCATGTCCGTGACACCCCAAGGCTCCCACACCCCCTGACAGAGCCGCTGCTCGCAGGCTCAGTGGGCAGGGCTGCAACCAGGGGGCTCGGTCACCCCTGTCCAGGGGTTGTGCCCAGGTGGCGCCAGGATCAGACAGACCCATCCCTTGTGTCCTCACAGCCTGGGGGATTAAGGACAGGGGACCCTCACCTCTTTGAGGAAAGTCCTCTGGGTCTCCTCATCGAAGCGAATCAGCTCCTTCATGACCATCACCTCGCCTGTCTCCCGATGTGTCACCTGGCCGGGAGCGCAGGGACTCAGTCACCCCCCTCCATCCTGGGGAGCCGAGACCCCCACGCTTGTGCCCCCTGCCCACCTTGATGGCCTGGCCGAAGCAGCCCTTGCCCAGCACCTCCCCGTGGATGAGGTCCGAGGGGCGGAAGATGCGGTGGGCGCGGGACACGACACGCAGGGACTCGGAGCGCCCGATGTCCTTGCGCTGGGACGCGGGAGAGCCCACGGAGCCCGAGCCCGGGGACTTGTCCGTGCTGCAGCTCCTCCTGTGGGATGGATGGGCAGAGCTCAGTGTGCGGGGGGCACCCAGCAGGGGCGGGGGCAGGGGGTGGCCTTACGTGACAGCGCGCTGGCGCATGGCAGCGGGGTCCCCGCAGGGCATGGGGGCTGGAGAGCGCAGGGGGCTGCACAGGGCGGGCAGGGGGCTGCCTGCCAGCCCTGGCTCCTGGCCCAGGGGCTCATGGGGGTCGTGCTCGATGGTTAGCTGCAGCAGGCGGCTCGTCTCCTGGATCAGCAGGTCGATCTGCCGAGGGACATGGCGATGGGGTGGGGTTTGGGGACATGGTGGAAGTGGGGCTGGCTGGGGTGTGACAGGGGGACCGTACCTCATCCAGGGGGACATGGCTGATGGGGGTCCCATTGATCTCCAGGATGCGGTCACCAACATGGATGGAGTTCTTCATGTCAGGGCTGATGCAGTCCGGGTCTACCCTGTGAGGACAGTGAGGTCAGACCCCCGACACAGTCACCATCATGGGGGTGTACTAGGACACTCCCAGTGGATGTGTCAGATCCCACTGTCACCTCCCAGACAGGGACATGCTGGCACAGTCTCCACAAGCCACCCCAACCACACAGGGACATGCACGGTACCCAGAACCCACTCAGGCATATAAGGCAATGCCAGCATGGCCTCCACAAACCCCCCTGCAGTTGCGGACACGCCACCACGGTCCCTGCAGGCCACCCCTGGACAATGCGGACAACCCAGCACCACCCCTCTCCCACCCCAAAATGTGCCCCTAGGATAGATCCCAGGGGCAGAAGGGGCATGGGAAGCCCCAGCCCTGGAGGGGGGATGGTGGCAGAGGGGACAGGGACGCACTCTCGGACGCGCACGGTGCGCGGGTGCTCGGTGCCGCAGCCCTGGTCGATGGAGACGGAGAAGCCGCGCTTGCCGTCGGAGCAGGCGGGGATGGACACGAGGGTGACGGTGTGAGGGATGCGGGAGGCCGGGGAGTCCGGCAGGATCTGCTCGATCACCGGGGTCACCACCATCTGGTAGTAGCAGTGGCCGCTGTGGGGAGCAGACAGGAGGGTGGGTGGGGGTGCCGGGACACATCCCCCCGGCCTCCCCAGAGCAGACGTACCAGTAGAGCTTGGAGCGCTCCACCAGCGCGTACGTGTCCCCGTCCCCGATGAAGGCGCGGCAGTTGAGGCAGCTGAAGCACTCGGGGTGATACTTCTGCTCCCCGGCCACCTGTGAGCAATGCCATCAGCCCCGGGACCCCCTGCCCAGGCACCGAGGGCACGGCCGGGGCTCAGAGGGGCCTGGGAGTACCCACGGGTGCACTGGGGCTGCGGGTAGGGCAGGCTGAGCTGTGGGATGGTGGCGACAGAAATGCCACCAAGTTGGGGGTGGCTGCAGGAACATCTCCCACCACCCTGAGCTTCTCCTCTGCATTCCCCAGTCCTAGCAAGGCCCTCCAGGGTCCCCTAAAACATAAAGGACACCCCTGACACATCCAGTGGTGCTGGGGGTCTGCACTCCTTCCCCACCTCCCCTGCTCCCCAGGAGCTCAGCCATGGCACAAGGCTCTGTGTCCTACCCCTGGGGACCCCGTGGTGCTCACCATGACCAGCCCCTTGGTGATCTGCTCGGAGCAGCCGTGGCACAGCTCCCCAAAGCGTGCCCAGTAATCCTTCTTGCAGTACAGGCGCCCATCCTTCTCGTAGTACTGGTGGGACAGGGAGGCCCCACACTCGCAACACCTGCGGCAGGGACACGACACCCTTGTCACCTCATCCCCACTGTCACCCGGGGGCACAGCCAGTGCTTGCCCACTCCACAACTCTCTGGGCAAGCTGGTTCCCTCACTGCCTATGTAGCTGCAGGGCCACTGCATCAATGTGTCACCATCCCCAGGGTGACAGCAGGTGATTCCAGGGGTGTGATAGCGCAGCCTGGGACTGCAGGGACATGTGGGGACACTGGGACGGACAAGGGAGGGGACGTGGGGCAGGGAGAGGCATGAGGAGGGAAGCACCAGCTCTGCATGGATGTGCCAACCTGGACAAAGACACACAGAGGGATGTACCAGATTGGTGACAGACACGCCACCCTGGTGACAGACGTGCCAGCCTGGCACAGGCTTACAGAGGGATGAGACAGACTGGCCACAAGTGTGGCAGCCTGGTCACAGACAGAGGGACATCCCACCCTGGTGACAGATATACAGAAGGGCATGTCTCTCTATCCATGACTAGGGTGACATGCCAGTCTGGTCACAGACATACAGAGGGAAGTCCCACCCTGGTCATGGGTCTGTCACCCTGCTCACAGATGCGACAGCCCAGTCATGGGTGCACAGAGGAACATGTCACCCTAATCATGGAGAGAGGGATGTCCCACCCTGGTCACAGACACACACAGGGATGTGCCAGCCTGGTCACGGATACACAGAGGGATGTGCCAGACTTGCCACGGACATGACACCGTGGTGACAGACATGCCAGTCTGTGTGTGTCTCTGGCACAGACACACAGAGATGTCCCAGCCTGGCCAGGGACACACCAGCCTTGGGACAATGTGCAAGGGGCACAGGGATGGGGGAGCTGCAGGGGGGGTGCAGGGGGTGACAACAGCAGGGTGTGCCCGGGGCTGCAGAGGGGCCTGTCAGTTTTGGGATACAGCACCAGGGGTGCACATCAGACTGCGCAGGAGGGGGCAGGGGTACCAGAGAGGATTTGTGCAGGGTGTGGGAGTGGCTGGGGATGCAGAAGGGGAGCCACAGAGGATTTTCTATATGGGAGTGCTGAATGGGTGCAGGGGATGCTGTGGGAGGGGTGCAGGGTGCTGCAAGGCCGGAGATCCTCTTGGGGAGGGGGTTGAGAGGGTGCAGGGGAGCTGTAGGGGATTTCCTGCAGGGGTTTGCAGTGCCGGGGTGCTGCAGGGTGTGGGGGTTGCAGAGGGGGTGCAGGGGGAGCTGTAGGGGATTTCCTGCAGGGGTTTGCAGTGCCGGGGTGCTGTAGGGTGCAGGGTTGCTGCAGGACACTCTGCAGGGGATGCCGGGGGGTGCCCGGGGACTGTCGCAGTCCCTCCCCCGCCCACGGCCACGCAGGTGGAATACCAACAAGCGGTGACGTCACGGCGCGGAGTTTCCCCACCCCATGACGTCACCGCACGAGGACTCCCCCTCCGATGGCGCAGCACGAAACCTCCCCTGGGCTGGGGGGCGGGGAGGAGGAGGAGGAGGAGAAGGGAGAGGAGGAGGAGGGGGAGGAGGAGCAGCAGGGGGAGAAGGAGAGGGAAAAGGACGGGGAAACATAGGACAAGGAGAAGGGGAAGGGGGAGAAGGAGAAGAAGGGAAGAGGGAGAAGAGGAGGAAGGCTTTCAGCAAGCCTAGCGCTGCCGGAAGCCACTTATCCGGGGGGACCGGATCCAGCTGCGGCCCCGCAGTGGCTTTGCTCTGGCTGACGGCCCAGAGAGGGGGAGCCGAGCATGGGGGACACAGGCTGAGCCCCCCGTGGCTCCCTGCGGAGCCCGTCCTGACCCGCTCCCACTTCAATCCCACTCACTTGGCTCCAGCGCTCAGGACGCGGCTCTTCCTCAGCACCGCCGCCAGCATCCTCCTCCACCGACAGGGACACACCCCGGGGACAACCCTGGCACCCCCAGCCCCGCAGGGAACCCTCTCAGGTCCTGGGCAGCCCTGTGCCTCCCGACCCGGGCCCTTTCTCCTTCTTCTTCTCGGGGCTCCAACAGCTGGAGCTGCCGGGAGGGCTCGAGTGAAAGAGGAAACTGGGAGGGAGGGGGGCGGGTGACATCAGTCACACGCGCCCTGTCACCCGGCAGGAGGGGACAGCGAGGGACAGGCAGCAGAGCCCTCTGGCAGGCCTGGCCTCGGCCGGAGCACCCCCACGAGTGGCAGGAGCCACAGCCACGCGTGTCCCTGCCACGGCTGGAACGGGAGGGAGCACTGTCCTTGTCCCTGCAGAGCATCCCACTGTCCCTGATGCCATCCCAGTGTCCCTAAGGCCATCCATTCCAGTGCCCATGGCACCATCCATCCCGATGCCCCTGATGCCATGCTGGTGTCCCCAGCGTCCCCGCTGTCCCTGGCGGGTCCCACCTGAAGCAGTCGGCATGCCAGTCAGCCTTCAGTGCCTGCAGGTACTGCCCATCGTAGATGCTCTGCCCACAGCTCGCACACACCGGCAGGTCGGTCCCTGCAGGCGGGAACACGAGGGGACAGCGCTGTCACCCTGCCAGCCCGCCCCGGCCACCCGCAGCAGCAGCCGCCATGAAATCCCTCTGCCCGGGGGTGAATCCCAACCCCCACCCATTGATCCCCCAGCGGGTCAAGGTCGTGGCACCCGTGGCCCCAGGGCTGGCAACAGGGCAGGGTGGGATGGGGGCACATGGTGGGTGCAGGACGGGGCAGAGGGGTGGGATGGGGGCACAGAGTGTAAGGGAGGGTGAAGAGGGGCAGGATGGGTGCACCAAGGGATCCAGGGAGGATGGCGGGGTGTGGGATGGGTGGTGGGTGCATGGGGGGACAGCAGGATGAGTGCTGGGGGGTCCTGGGGGACACAGGGGGTGCAGGGTGGGGGATGAATGGGAGATACACAGAGGGGTGCAGAGTGGGTGATGGAGGATGCAGAAGGACACATGGATGGGTGCTGGGGATGAATGGGGGGACAGAGGGGGGTGCTGGATGGGTGCTGGGGGATGCAGGAGAGCACAGAGGGGTGCAGAAAGCATGCACAGCGCATGGGGGAACAAAGGGGGTGCAGGGTGGGGGATGAATGGGGGACACACAGAGGGGTGCAGGGTGCCTGCAGGGGGGTGCAAGTTCTTGGCGTGTGTGGGGAGGTATGAGAGGCCCGGTGAGCGCAAAGGGAAAGGAAGGCATAGCAGGGATCTGGGGGTGCAGGAGGGATGCAGGCTGGAGGGGATGAGGGGTACAGGAGGGGCACACAGAGTGTGCAGGGGGAGATGGGGAGGTGTTGGGGTGCAGGGGGGATGTGGACGTGCAGGAGGGGATGCAGGTTGGACAGGGGTGCAGCAGAAGATGTGGGGTGCTGGGAGGGTGCAGGCAGCGGTGCAGGCTGGCTGCACAGTTCTTGACAAGGAGGATGGGGGAGATTTGGGGGTGCAGGGGGGAATGCAGTTGTGTGGCAGTACAAGGAAGAATGGGGGGGATGGAGGCTGAACTGGGAGAACAGGGAAGATCTGGGGGTGCAGAGGGGATGCAGGGTGAACAGGGGCTGCACAGGGACATTTGGGGGGGTGGGGAGGATGCAGGCTGGATGGGGTGCAGGGGGATGCAGGCCAGGGGAGTGATGTAGGGTGGGGTGCAGTGGAGGATGCAGTGGGTGCTGTGAGCTGGATGAGTGAGAGGTGCAGGGGGTGATTTGCGGGTGCAAGAGGTGTGCGGGATGGCTGGGGAGTGTAGGGGACGTGGGGAGGGGCACGGGGGATGTAAGGTGCGGGACGGGCGTTCCAGAGGGGGATGCAGGGGTGGAGGGTGATGCAGAGGGGCTGTGGGGAGGTGCAGGCTGGATGGGGGGACAGGGAATGTCGGGGTGCAAGGGGGACGCAGACCAGAGAGGGATGCAGTGGGGGATGCAGGGGGGGATGCGGGCACACGGGGCCACTTGGGGATGCAGGGGTGATGCGGGCTGGGTGGGGAGTGCAGGGGCCTGTTGGGGGTGCAGGGGTGCGGGATGGAGACGCCGAGGAGGATGCAGGGGCGCGGGGACAGTGGGGAGGCCGGGGGCTGCGGGGAGGATGCGGGCAGGATGCGGGGGGCTGCGGGCCGGCGGGAAGGTCCGCAGGAGCCGGGCTGGGGGGTCCCGGGGCCCGAGCGGCGGCGGAAGCGCTGAGTCAGCCGGGGGGGCTCGGGGGGTCACGCACCTTCGTCCTCTCCCATAGGCTCGTCCCTCCAGGTGCAGCACAGCAGCATCAACCTCATGCAGGCGCGCAGCCGGCGCCGCGCCGCGCCGGGCCTGTGGCGGAGGCGGTGGCCGGGCCTGTGGCGGTCCCCGCGCGGGCGCAGCCCCGGTCGGGCCCCCCCGGCCCTGCCGCTGCTGCTGCGGCTCCGGGCGGCACCGCGGCTCCTGCACCGCGCCTGCGCGGCCCCGGTGGGGCGGGGCGGCGGGAGCACGGGGCGGGCCTGGGGCGGGGCCAGTGTGGGTGTGGCCCGGTGGGCGTGGTCGGCAGGGGCTGGCGATGAATGGTCGCGGCCGGCGCCGGGGGCGAGGCTCGGGCTGCACCATCGGGCCTGGGGGGATGCGCGGTTCACGGAGCGATGGCGCGGTCCTCTCGCCCTGCCCTGGCCATCACGGGTGTCCCCACACGCCTTGGTGTCCCCAGCTACGCCAGGCCAGCCCCATGTGCAGGGCGCGGGTGTCGCCACACCCACTACTGGCCGTCACGGGTGTCCCCTCGTGCCCCAGGCCGTCACTGTGGTCAGGACACAGGTGTTCCCATTTGCTATGGGATGTCTCCGTGGGGCATCACATGGGTGTCTCTCATTTCCCGCGCTGTCACCACGGGATAGAGCACGGACATCTCCCTGCATCCCCAGGCCACCACCATGGCAAGGGGCAGGGACCTCATCCTGGGTCCCGGGCTTGTAACTGTGGGATAGGTTATGGATGTCCCCTTCATTCCCTGCAGTGTTATCATGGGATGGCACATGGATGTCACCCCCTGGGCTGTCACCAAGGGCAGACACAGCCTCCTTGGTCCTCAAGCTGTCACCGGGGCACAAGAAAATTTCTCGCACCCCCAGGCTCCCACTGTGAGTCAGAGCAAAGACCTTTTCATGGGTTCCAAGGCTGGCATACTAGGACAGGGCAGAGATGTCCCCAACACCTCAGACCAGGGCACAGACCGCCCCTGGGACCCTGGGTTGTCACTGTGGGAAAAGGCAGAGGCGACCCCTAGGGCCAAAGCTGTCCCCCCGCCCCTCCCGTGTGTCCCAGCGCTGTTACCACGCAGTGGGACAAGCTACAGCCTTGCAGCGGGCACGTTTCCAGGCTTGTGCAGTGCCATGGGCTGGGGTGAGCCCCTGCATCATTGCCACCGCCACGGGGACTGGTCACGGACGTGGGACACAGGTTGGAGCCAGAATCCTTTAAAAACTTGTCCTTTATTAGTCTGTCAGAAGCAAGTCCCTCCGTATAAGGCGTCCCACCCAGTTATAGCAAAGTGAGCAACGTGAAGGGACTGAGCCCCTCCTGCCCGCAGCCCCCCCAAACCGGGGTGAGCGCGGGGACTGGGGTGGGGGCCAGGCTGACGGGGCCATACCTCCCGGCACAGCCCCCGCCGCCGCCATCCCCTTCCTTCCCTCCCTCCCTCCCTCCCTCCCTTCCTCCAATGTGGGGTGCTCCTCATCCTGTGCCCCCCCCCGGGGGTCAGCTCTGGGGCTGGGGAGGGGCGCGACAGCCCAGCCCCCTCAAATCCCGCAGAGAGCGATAGCACCAAGGGGGACTGCTGCTCCCCGCAGTTTATTCCGCGCTCCCTGCCGGGACCGAGGGGCGGGGGGGACCAGGCGCTGCCGGGGAACGCGGGGTCCCTCCGGGGAACGCGGGGCCAGGCACGGCCCCGGGATGGACGGGGGGGGTCCGGGGCTGGAGGAGAGGGTGTCTCAGCTTTGCTTCGGATTTACATTCTGGACCATGCAGTAGCACCAAAGTTCATGAGGTGATCGGTGATGGAGCGTTACTTCCGCTTCCTCCCGCAGTACTTCCCTGCCGCGCAGCCCGCGCCTGCCACAGGGATGCGGGTCAGCCCTCCCTGCAGCCCGGCAGCGATGGGACAGGCACGGGGGCACCCCGCGGGGATGGGACAGGCAGGGGGGGCACCCCGCAGGGATGGGACAGGCAGGGGGGGCACCCCGCAGGGATGAGACGGGCACGGGGGGCACCCTACAGGGATGGGACAGGCACGGGGGGCCACCCCGCAGGGATGGGACGGGCACGGGGGGCACCCTACAGGGATGGGACAGGCACGGGGGGCAGGGATGGGACAGGCTCAGGGGGCACCCTACAGGGATGGGACAGGCACGGGGCGCAGGGATGGGACCGGCACAGGGGGCATCCCGCAGGGATGGGACAGGCACGGGGGCACCCTACAGGGATGGGACAGGCACGGGGGCACCCTACAGGGATGGGACAGGCACGGGGGGCAGGGATGGGACCGGCACAGGGGGCACCTCGCAGGGATGGGTCAGGCACGGGGGACACCCCGCAGGGATGGGACGGGCACGGGGGACACGACTGGCCCCTGGAGCGGGGGACCACACTCACCTCTAAAGCCCAGGGCACCCAGAGCTCCTCCGTAGGGCTTGGGGGGCTTCCCTGCAGCGGGAAGGCAGAGCAGGGTGAGCGGGACCCCCGGGGGGATACGCGCACCCCCCCCCCAAAACAGCCCACGGGGCAATGGATACTCACCACCGAATCCCAGGCCGCCGACCCCACCTGAAAGGAGAGTGAAGCCCTCAGCGCCAGGGGACACCCCCATTTCTCTGCCCCATACCCCCCAGGGCAGCCCCCCGGCTGAGCCCAGCCCCCGGGGTCCCTCCCCGGCCCATGGCCGTGTCCCCGCTAGCACGGACATAAGCCCCGGGTGCGTGCTCGGGTGCCGAGCTGGCGGTGGTACCTGGAAATACCGGTGACACGCCGAAGCCGGGACCTCCAACGCCTGGGGAAAAAGCAACAGCCAGTGACAGCCAGTGACAGCAGTGCCACTCTAGCGTGGACTGCGGACAGCCTGGCTGGGATCCCTTGCTCACTCCAGGGACAGGAGCTGATGCAAAAGCTGCCGTCCCCACCCTGGCACCTCTCTGGCTTCCCAGTGCTCTCCCAGGCAGCCGTGTGCCCAGCAGGGAATGGCAGCAGCACGGGGACAGCAAGCGGGGACGAGTGTGGCAGGATAAGGGACACACTCCCAGGCCAGCCCCAAACTGCAGCACTCACCTGGCTGCAGCCCCCCAGCATCAAAACCTGCAGGTGAGTGAGCCCCAGTGAGGGTGGGGAGCGTGAGCACAGCCATGGGAATGTGGATGGGGACAGGCACTGGAGTCACTCCTCCAGTCCCTCTGGCTGTCCCTTACCTGGCTTGGGAGGTTTCCCAGCAGCTCCTGGATACAAGAGTCCTAAGTCAGAGGGGGCACCAGTGCAGCCCCTGCCCGGACTCACTGCCCCAGGGCCACACTCAGACCCTTCAGGAATGGCCCAGAGGGTCCTAGGAGGGACCTGCATCTCCACACGTTGGGGACAGGGTACAGTGCCATCCCCTGTTCCCATGGCATGGGCAAGGCTGGGGCTATGGCTCTCAGCCCTTGCTCAGCAATGGCAATCCCTTTGGATTACACCCTGGGAACAGGGCAGGTGACAAACAGAACAGGGGACAGTGACAGTGCAGGGTGGGATTGTACTGTGAGACTGGGAGGGGACAGAAGTGACCCATAGATTCCCTTTCCTTTTCATGGCTCTGCCAGCACTCTGCTGCTGCTGCTTTTGCTGCTCCCTGCAGCCCAGCCCTGGGGAGCCCCACGCTGGGCCCAGCATCACTCACCGAGGCCACCAACTCCGAGCCCACCGACTCCAAGGCCACCTACAAGGAGAACCCTGGGTGAGCACCAGCAGGGACAGACAGTGTCCCCAGTGTCTGACCCACTCATCAGCCACTCCCAAGTGTGCTCATCCTTTCTCGGGCAGCCCCACTCTCCCTGTGCCCAGAGGGAGCATCCCTCCAGCTCCATCCCTGGAGGGGAGCATCGCTCTGCCTGCACGTCCCCACTGCCTGGGCTCAGCTCCTGCCCCTGGGAGGCCACCAACCCCTGGGACTGCAACCCCAGGAAAACTTGCCAGAGAGACACCATTAACACCCGTCCCCCACAGCCTGGCACCCCCGGCTTGAAGCACCCCCAGCTGCTGCCCAACCCTCTGGGGTGGCCCTGGCACCCATGCTGGGGGTCTCCAGCACCCATCTCACAGCATCCAGAGGGGCTTCAGCCCCTGTGTGACACATGAAGGAGAAAACTGTCCTCAGTGAGTCCAGGGCAGGGGGTACAGGTGGCACTTTGCACCCATGGGTGACAGCACACCACTTCCCAAGCTTGGGCCATCGAGGCAAAGTGGGCACACAGGGGGCAGGAAGAGAGGTCAGCACCCCGATGGCCACCGGAGAAGGGTGCCCAGGGACAGTCTGCGGTGGCCCTGGGCCAGGGGGCAGGGGGCAGGGGTACGTACCGAATTTGGGAGGTTTAGCACCAGGCTGCACCCCTACTTGGGGGATGCCTGCAAAGTGAGTGAGGACACCACGGTTAGGACAGTGACCCCCACCATCTCATGTGCCACCACCCTCGATCCCACCCGCATCCCTCCCTGCCACCCCTTCATATGGCTCAGTGGCTTTTAGCATTCCTAGCCACCACTGTCCCCAGGCAGGGCGGGACAAAGCACGTACCTGCCCCGGGAAGGATGCCAGTTCCAGGCACTCCCACCCCTGGCACCAAGCCAGGCACGCCACCAACACCAGGTGTCACTCCAGGCACTCCACCCACGCCAGGCACCACCCCTGGCACCCCTCCAACCCCGGCACCTGTGGGAGAGGGGTGAGAGAGCCCATGCTCGTGTGGGATCATGTGCCAGGCCTGGGTGCCCGTGCCCAGCATCCCCTGCACCAATCAGTGCCACACCAGGGCTGGTAGGGAGCCTGAGGGGCTCCCCAGGCTGACTCACCAAATTTGGCTGCCTTGGCTGCTGCTTTGGCTGCTGCTGCTGGACCTCCAACACCTGGGCAGAGACAGCAAGGGGGGGTCAGATCCTGGGGAGGCCTCACAGCACACCTGAGCAGAGCCCCTCCCTCAGGCCTTGTCTGCAGCCCCCCAGGGACACTGCTGAGGTTCTCCTCAAGCCTGTCCTGCCCCTGGAACTGCCTCCACACCAGCCAGGTTGCTCTCACCCTTGCCTTCCTCCTCCTCACCTGGGACACCTCCAACACCAGGAACCAGGCCACCTACTCCAGGAACCAGGCCACCCACACCAGGAGCCAGGCCACCTGCTCCTGCAAGGAGAAAGAGAAGGACTGAGCTTCAGCTTGGGAGGAAATGTGGAAGGAGGAGCTGGATGAGAAAGTATGGCAGGCTGGGGGGAGTGGGTGGATGGATTATGAGATGGATATGTGGCTGGATGAGGACTCGTTGAAATGATGGTAGGATGGATGAATGGTTGGATGGATGGTGAGATGGATGAACGAATGGATGCTGAGATGGACACATGGATAGTGGGATGGCGAGGTGGACGGACAGATGGAAGGGTGGTGAGATGAATGTGTGTGTGAATGGGGAGTGTGGGATGGATGAATGGAGGGATGATGAGGTGCACTAATGGTTGAAGCGATGGTGAGATGGATATGTGGATAGGTGGATGGATATGTGGATGCATGTGGAGTAACTGAATAGATGAGTGGAGGAGGTACAGATGGACGGACAGAGAAGGGGACAGATGGACACCGAGGTGGTGGTCTTGTGGCTGGGTGGACAGAATGGGGTATGGATGGACAGAAGTATGAGAAGATGGTGAACTCGGATGCTGCACAGGGCTCAGCTCACTGGAGAGCAGCCCTGACACAGCCAGAACCCCATCCCACATTCAGCCCTTCAGGGAGCTCGTCCCTCACCCTGACCCCCAGGGACCCCAGGCACTGCTGGGCCTCAGCCCCGACAGGGGAGCAGCCTGGGTGGGGATGAGCAGAGAGATCCCAGCTTACCGTACTTGGCTGCTTTGGCGGCTGCTTTGGCAGCGGCTGCCGGACCTCCTGGAGACAGGGAGTGAGAGGGTCAGGAACGCATCCCACCAGCACTGCTGGGGACATCCGAGCATCCCTTGGGCACCATCTCACCTGGAACGCCAACCCCAGGCACCAGACCGGGCACGCCAACACCTGGCACACCCACTCCGGGCACGCCAACACCGGGAACGCCAACACCGGGAACGCCAACACCAGGAAGGCCAACACCGGGAACGCCAACACCAGGAACACGACCTGCTCCTGCAGAGAGGTTCAGGGATCTGTCCGAGAGGGCAGACTGCACAGCAGGAATCCCACTGACCTCCACAGCACCGGGGTGTCGCCACCTCTCCTGTGTGCCAACACACCTCCTCCCTCCCTGGGACAGCCGATGGTGATGGTGGTGACAGTGGTGACTCACCGATCGCCGCTGCTTTCGCTGCAGCCTTGGCTGCGGCCGCTGCTGCCGGGCCACCAACTGCGGGGGCACAAGGGACATAGTCAGGGACCTGCTGAGGCCAGCATCCCATCAGCAGCTGCTGACAGCCCATCTGCTCACCTCCAACACCAGGAACAGCACCAGGAACCCCGGGCACACCAGGAACGCCTGGAACACCAGGGACACCGGGAACTCCAGGAACTCCAGGAATGCCAGCGATGCCAGGAACGCCAGCTCCTGCGGGAGCAAGATGGGAGACGTCCGATCTGGCTGCAGCAACAGCTGAAAGGTTGAGCCTGTTCCAGCTCAGCCTCATTATCATGACTGGGAGAGCAGAGCATCCACAGCCACTTCCAGGAGAGACCCAAGCAGGGCAGGGATCAGTTCTGTGTCTTGCTAGACCCAGTGGGATGCATTCCGGGATCCTACCAGGTTTTACAGAGCAGTGACCCTGGGCCCCTCGCAGCACATACCGTACTTAGCTGCCTTTGCTGCTGCTGCTGCCGATGGCACCCCTGGGGACAAGGGAGACACGGACCCTCAGCCACCATGGCCCTGCAGAGCCGGGCCACGGGGACAGGGCTCCTGGAACAGTCACCTGCCACCCCGGGGACACCTCCGACACCGGGCACCGCCCCGGGGACACCTCCGACTCCGGGCACCAAGCCAGGGACACCTCCGACTCCGGGCACGAGGCCGGGGACGCCACCCACACCGACACCGGGAACGCCGGCGCCTGCGGGAATAGGAAGGGACACATCAGAGCTGGCTGCAGCAAAACCTCAGTGCTGGCACCTGCCATGGCTCAATGTCACCATGGTGCCCAGAGAGTGGAGCATCCATGGCCTCGTGCAGGACAGACCCCAGCGGGACAGGACAGGGCAGGGCAGGGATCAGCCCCGTGACTCTGCCAGTGATTGCCTGGAAGTCACCAGCACAGGGACCACAATGACCCTCATCCTCACAGGGCCAGGCTGCTCCTTGTCATAGGGACATCAAGCTTTGCAGCCAGACAGGCCATGGAGGAGAAGTGGCTGGGTCTCCCAGCAGGTGTCTGGGAAGGTACTGGTCCGACTGGGGAGCTGACAGCCTGGACCTGCTGGAACACATCAGTGCCACACGGACAAGCACCAGGTCACTTTTCAAAGGACTGTCAGAGGGCTTTGTCCTGATGGGACCCTGTTCAGCAGGGCCACCACAGCACAGAGCAACCTCTGCTGAGTTCCTGCCTGAATTCCTGAAAACCAGCCTTCCCTGGGCATGTTGATGCATTTTTTCTGCAAATTATAGAAGTGATGGGCATCAGTGGTTTAACCCTCAAAGGAGAGCTGCCATTGGACATGGCTCCTTGTGGAGATTTCCAGAGCTTCACGGTAACAATGAAAGAGAAGGTCCAGGGACCTGGCGATTTAAATTCTGGCTCTGTCTTTTGGAGAAGAACATGGACCCCCCAATGCAGTTTGAAACCCCAGAGCCACGTCTGCCTCTTCCATTGGCCCAAGCTCCAGACTACCCTGATGCTTGGTCATGACCCTTGGCCCCACTGTACCTCCTTGGGGCTGGTTATAGCTGATGGATCCCACCATCCCACCATATTTAGGAGGACAGTAACCCTGGGAAGGGTCACTCTACCAGGAATCCTTGCCCGAATGGCAGCAACACAGAGCCCTTGGGCAGCAGATCCTGCAACAGATCAGCTGCTAGAAATAGATTTGCTACAAAATCCAAGAATTCAGTTAAATCTAAGGCCATGAATTGGGGCTCATTGTGCATTTCCACAGAGCAGCCTGGAGAAACCCTGGAGAGGGAGAAGGTCCTGCCCTGCAGATGGAGCCAGGCCCAGGAAGAGCAGCCAGGA
Source organism: Setophaga petechia (assembly GCA_024362935.1). NCBI lineage: Eukaryota > Metazoa > Chordata > Aves > Passeriformes > Parulidae > Setophaga > Setophaga petechia. The sequence continues at coordinate 1,398,168 of JANCRA010000028.1, read as the reverse complement.
GCTGGGCTGAGCATTCCCCATTTCCCCTCAGGAGTGCTCCCAGGGGACAGCCCGAGCCTGGGCACCCCCGTGTGTCAGGGCAGGGTCCCGGGGGCTGGGGCCCCTCGCAGCACATACCGTACTTAGCTGCCTTTGCTGCTGCTGCTGCCGATGGCACTCCTGGGGACAAGGGAGACACGGACCCTCAGCCACCATGGCCCTGCAGAGCCGGGCCACGGGGACAGGGCTCCTGGAACAGTCACCTGCCACCCCGGGGACACCTCCGACACCGGGCACCGCCCCGGGGACACCTCCGACTCCGGGCACCAAGCCAGGGACACCTCCGACTCCGGGCACGAGGCCGGGGACGCCACCCACACCGACACCGGGAACGCCGGCGCCTGCGGGAATAGGAAGGGACACATCAGAGCTGGCTGCAGCAAGACCTCAGTGCTGGCACCTGCCATGGCTCAGTGTCACCATGGTGCCCAGAGTGTGGAGCATCCATGGCCTCGTGCAGGACAGACCCCAGCGGGGCAGGGCAGGGATCAGCCCTGTGACTCTGCCAGTGATTGCCTGGAAGTCACCAGCACAGGGACCACAATGACCCTCATCCTCACAGGACCAGGCTGCTCCTTGTCATAGGGACATCAAGCCTTGCAGCCAGACATGATACAGAGGTGCTTTGTCCTCATGGTACCCTCCTCAGCAGGGCCATCAAAGCACAGAGCAACCTCTGCTGAGTTCCTGCTTGAATTCCTGAATCCCATCCTTCCCTGGGCATACAGAGGGATCTTTTCTACAAATTATAGAAGAGAAATGGAAGAGAGGGGCATCAGTGATTAAACCCTGAAATGAGAGGTTGCCATTGACTATGGCTTCTCCTGGAGACTCCCAGGGCTCTGCAGTGAAAATGGAGGAGAAGATCCTGGGACCTGGCCAGGTACCAACTGCTGGCTCTGCCTTTTGGAGCAGCACCTGGAAGCCAGTCCTGCACGGAACTTCAGGGCCAGTTCTGCTTCCTCTCTTGGCCCAAGCTCAAGGTGACCCTGCTCTTTGGCCGTGTCCCTCATCTCCAGTGAGCTCCTTGGGGCTGGTTATACCTGATGGATCCCACCATCCCACCAATTCCACCACAGTTTGGAGGACAGTGACCCTGGGCAAGGACCACTCTGCCAGGAATCCCTGCCCTAATGGCAGAGGCACCAAACACTTGGGCAGCAGAACTTCTATCAGATCTGCTGCTGGAAAAGAGATTTTGCACAAAATCCAAGAATTCAGATGAGTTCAAAGCCATGATTAAGGCTCATCATTCACAGAGCAGCCTGGAGAAACCCTGGAGAGGGAGAAGGTCCTGCCCTGCAGATGGAGCCAGGCCCAGGAAGAGCAGCCAGGAACCGGGCTGAGCATTTCCCATTTCCCCTCCCTCAGGAGTGCTCCCAGGGGACAGCCCGAGCCTGGGCACCCCCGTGTGTCAGGGCAGGGCGGGCAGGGTCCCAGGGGCTGGGGCCCCTCGCAGCACATACCGTACTTAGCTGCCTTTGCTGCTGCTGCTGCCGATGGCACTCCTGGGGACAAGGGAGACACGGACCCTCAGCCACCATGGCCCTGCAGAGCCGGGCCACGGGGACAGGGCTCCTGGAACAGTCACCTGCCACCCCGGGGACACCTCCGACACCGGGCACCGCCCCGGGGACACCTCCGACTCCGGGCACCAAGCCAGGGACACCTCCGACTCCGGGCACGAGGCCGGGGACGCCACCCACACCGACACCGGGAACGCCGGCGCCTGCGGGAATAGGAAGAGACACATCAGAGCTGGCTGCAGCAAGACCTCAGTGCTGGCACCTGCCATGGCTCAGTGTCACCATGGTGCCCCAGGGAGTGGAGCATCCATGGCCTCGTGCAGGACAGACCCCAGCGGGGTAGGGCAGGGATCAGCCCCGTGACTCTGCCAGTGATTGCCTGGAAGTCACCAGCACAGGGACCACAATGACCCTCATCCTCACAGGGCCAGGCTGCTCCTTGTCATAGGGACATCAAGCCTTGCAGCCAGACAGATATGGAGGATCTTTGTCCTGATGGGACCCTCCTCAGCAGGGCCACCACAGCACAGAGCAACCTCTGCTGAGTTCCTGCCTGAATTCCTGAATCCCATCCTTCCCTGGGCAGGTTGAAGGATTTTTTTTCTACAAATTATAGAAGTGATGGCATCAGTGGTTTAACCCTCAAAGGAGAGCTGCCATTGGACATGGCTCCTTGTGGAGATTCCCAGAGCTTCACGGTAACAATGAAAGAGAAGGTCCAGGGACCTGGCGATTTAAATTCTGGCTCTGTCTCTGGAGAAGAACATGGACCCCCCAATGCAGTTTGAAACCCCAGAGCCACGTCTGCATCCTCCCTTGGCCCAAACTCCAGACTATCCTGATGCTTGGCCATGACTCTTGGCCCCACTGTACCTCCTTGGGGCTGGTTATAGCTGATGGATCCCACCATCCCACCATATTTAGGAGGACAGTAACCCTGGGAAGGGCCACTCTACCAGGAATCCTTGCCCGAATGGCAGCAGCACAGAGCCCTTGGGCAGCAGATCCTGCAACAGATCAGCTGCTAGAAATAGATTTGCTACAAAATCCAAGAATTCAGTTAAATCTAAGGCCAAGTAACTGGGGCTCATTGTGCACTTCCACAGAGCAGCCTGGAGAAACCCTGGAGAGGGAGAAGGTCCTGCCCTGCAGATGGAGCCAGGCCCAGGAAGAGCAGCCAGGAGCTGGGCTGAGCATTCCCCATTTCCCCTCAGGAGTGCTCCCAGGGGACAGCCCGAGCCTGGGCACCCCCGTGTGTCAGGGCAGGGCGGGCAGGGTCCCGGGGGCTGGGGCCCCTCGCAGCACATACCGTACTTAGCTGCCTTTGCTGCTGCTGCTGCCGATGGCACTCCTGGGGACAAGGGAGACACGGACCCTCAGCCACCATGGCCCTGCAGAGCCGGGCCACGGGGACAGGGCTCCTGGAACAGTCACCTGCCACCCCGGGGACACCTCCGACACCGGGCACCGCCCCGGGGACACCTCCGACTCCGGGCACCAAGCCAGGGACACCTCCGACTCCAGGCACGAGGCCGGGGACTCCACCCACACCGACACCGGGAACGCCGGCGCCTGCGGGAATAGGAAGGGACACATCAGAGCTGGCTGCAGCAAGACCTCAGTGCTGGCACCTGCCATGGCTCAGTGTCACCATGGTGCCCAGAGAGTGGAGCATCCATGGCCTCGTGCAGGACAGACCCCAGCGGGGCAGGGCAGGGATCAGCCCTGTGACTCTGCCAGTGATTGCCTGGAAGTCACCAGCACAGGGACCACAATGACCCTCATCCTCACAGGGCCAGGCTGCTCCTTGTCATAGGGACATCAAGCCTTGCAGCCAGACAAGATATGGAGGAGGTTTGTCCTGATGGGAACCTGCTCAGCAGGGCCATCAAAGCACAGAGCAACCTCTGCTGAGTTCCTGCCTGAATTCCTGAATCCTATCATTCTCAGGGCACATGGAAGGATTTTTTCTAAAAAATGAGGAAGAGAAATGGTAGAGAGGGGCATCAGTGATTAAATCCTGAAATGAGAGGTTGCCATTCACCATGGCTCCTCCTGGAGACTCCCAGGGCTCTGCAGTGAAGATGGAGGAGAGGGTCCGGGAACCTGGCCAGGTACCAACTGCTGGCTCTGCCTTTTGGAGCAGCACCTGGAAGCCAGTCCTGCATGGAACCTCTGGGCCAGTTCTCCATATGCACAAACTTCAGCTTGGGGTGGTTATGGCTGCTGGACACCTGAGTCTTGCTCGACCCAGTTGGATGCACTTGACGGATCCCAACATTCCACCAGAATTTGGAGGACAGTGACCCTAGGGAGGAGTTCCTCTACCAGGAATCCCTGCCCTAATGGCAGAGGCACTGAACACTTGGGCAGCAGAACTTCTGTCAGGTCTGCTGCGGGAAAAGAGATTTTGCACAAAATCCAAGAATTCAGATGGGTTCAAAGCCATGATTTAGGGCTCATCATTCACAGAGCTGCATGGAGAAACCCTGGAGAGGGAGAAGGTCCTGCCCTGCAGATGGAGCCAGGACCAGGAAGAGCAGCCAGGAGCTGGGCTGAGCATTCCCCATTTCCCCTCAGGAGTGCTCCCAGGGGACAGCCCGAGCCTAGGCACCCCCGTGTGTCAGGGCAGGGTCCCGGGGGCTGGGGGCCCTCGCAGCACATACCGTACTTAGCTGCCTTTGCTGCTGCTGCTGCCGACGGCACTCCTGGGGACAAGGGAGACACGGACCCTCAGCCACCATGGCCCTGCAGAGCCGGGCCACGGGGACAGGGCTCCTGGAACAGTCACCTGCCACCCCGGGGACACCTCCGACACCGGGCACCGCCCCGGGGACACCTCCGACTCCAGGCACGAGGCCGGGGACTCCACCCACACCGACACCGGGAACACCGGCGCCTGCGGGAATAGGAAGGGACACATCAGAGCTGGCTGCAGCAAGACCTCAGTGCTGGCACCTGCCATGGCTCAGTGTCACCATGGTGCCCCAGGGAGTGGAGCATCCATGGCCTCGTGCAGGACAGACCCCAGCGGGACAGGGCAGGGATCAGCCCCGTGGCTCTGCCAGTGATTGCCTGGAAGTCACCAGCACAGGGACCACAATGACCCTCATCCTCACAGGACCAGGCTGCTCCTTGTCATAGGGACATCAAGCCTTGCAGCCAGACATGATACAGAGGTGCTTTGTCCTCATGGTACCCTCCTCAGCAGGGCCATCAAAGCACAGAGCAACCTCTGCTGAGTTCCTGGCTGAATTCCTGAATCCCAGCCTTCCCTGGGCATGCAGAGGGATCTTTTCTACAAATTATAGAAGAGAAATGGAAGAGAGGGGCATCAGTGATTAAACCCTGAAATGAGAGGTTGCCATTCACCATGGCTCCTCCTGGAGACTCCCAGGGCTCTGCAGTGAAGATGGAGGAGAGGGTCCGGGAACCTGGCCAGGTACCAACTGCTGGCTCTGCCTTTTGGAGCAGCACCTGGAAGCCAGTCCTGCATGGAACCTCTGGCCCAGTTCTCCATATGCACAAACTTCAGCTTGGGGTGGTTATGGCTGCTGGACACCTGAGTCTTGCTCGACCCAGTTGGATGCACTTGACGGATCCCAACATTCCACCAGAATTTGGAGGACAGTGACCCTAGGGAGGAGTTCCTCTACCAGGAATCCCTGCCCTAACGGCAGAGGCACTGAACCACTGGGCAGCAGATCTTGCGTCAGGTGGAAAACAGATTTTGCATAAAATCCAAGAATTCAGTTAAATCTAAGGCCATGAATTGAGGCTTATTGTGCATTTCCACAGAGCAGCCTGGAGAAACCCTGGAGAGGGAGAAGGTCCTGCCCTGCAGATGGAGCCAGGCCCAGGAAGAGCAGCCAGGAGCTGGGCTGAGCATTCCCCATTTCCCCTCAGGAGTGCTCCCAGGGGACAGCCCGAGCCTGGGCACCCCCGTGTGTCAGGGCAGGGCGGGCAGGGTCCCGGGGGCTGGGGCCCCTCGCAGCACATACCGTACTTAGCTGCCTTTGCTGCTGCTGCTGCCGATGGCACTCCTGGGGACAAGGGAGACACGGACCCTCAGCCACCATGGCCCTGCAGAACCGGGCCACGGGGACAGGGCTCCTGGAACAGTCACCTGCCACCCCGGGGACACCTCCGACTCCAGGCACCAAGCCAGGGACACCTCCGACTCCGGGCACGAGGCCGGGGACGCCACCCACACCGACACCGGGAACGCCGGCGCCTGCGGGAATAGGAAGGGACACATCAGAGCTGGCTGCAGCAAGACCTCAGTGCTGGCACCTGCCATGGCTCAGTGTCACCATGGTGCCCCAGGGAGTGGAGCATCCATGGCCTCGCGCAGGACAGACCCCAGCGGGGCAGGACAGGGCAGGGCAGGGATCAGCCCCGTGACTCTGCCAGTGATTGCCTAGAAGTCACCAGCACAGGGACCACAATGACCCTCATCCTCACAGGACCAGGCTGCTCCTTGTCATAGGGACATCAAGCCTTACAGCCAAACATGATACAGAGGTGCTTTGTCCTCATGGTACCCTCCTCAGCAGGGCCATCAAAGCACAGAGCAACCTCTGCTGAGTTCCTGCCTGAATTCCTGAAAACCAGCCTTCCCTGGGCATGTTGATGCATTTTTTCTGCAAATTATAGAAGTGATGGGCATCAGTGGTTTAACTCTCAAAGGAGAGCTGCCATTGGACATGGCTCCTTGTGGAGATTTCCAGAGCTTCACGGTAACAATGAAAGAGAAGGTCCAGGGACCTGGCGATTTAAATTCTGGCTCTGTCTTTTGGAGAAGAACATGGACCCCCCAATGCAGTTTGAAACCCCAGAGCCACGTCTGCATCCTCCCTTGGCCCAAGCTCCAGACTACCCTGATGCTTGGTCATGACCCTTGGCCCCACTGTACCTCCTTGGGGCTGGTTATAGCTGATGGATCCCACCATCCCACCATATTTGGAGCACAGTAACCCTGGGAAGGGCCACTCTACCAGGAATCCTTGCCCAAATGGCAGCAACACAGAGCCCTTGGGCAGCAGATCCTGCAACAGATCAGCTGCTAGAAATAGATTTGCTACAAAATCCAAGAATTCAGTTAAATCTAAGGCCAAGTAACTGGGGCTCATTGTGCACTTCCACAGAGCAGCCTGGAGAAACCCTGGAGAGGGAGAAGGTCCTGCCCTGCAGATGGAGCCAGGCCCAGGAAGAGCAGCCAGGAGCTGGGCTGAGCATTCCCCATTTCCCCTCAGGAGTGCTCCCAGGGGACAGCCCGAGCCTGGGCACCCCCGTGTGTCAGGGCAGGGCGGGCAGGGTCCCGGGGGCTGGGGCCCCTCGCAGCACATACCGTACTTAGCTGCCTTTGCTGCTGCTGCTGCCGATGGCACTCCTGGGGACAAGGGAGACACGGACCCTCAGCCACCATGGCCCTGCAGAGCCGGGCCACGGGGACAGGGCTCCTGGAACAGTCACCTGCCACCCCGGGGACACCTCCGACACCGGGCACCGCCCCGGGGACACCTCCGACTCCGGGCACCAAGCCAGGGACACCTCCGACTCCGGGCACTGCCCCTGGACCTGGAGGGAAGCAGAGTAGTCAGACCCTCAACAAACACTCCACTCTGCCACGGTGGGGACATGGTCTCTCCCAGGGTCACAGGAGTCTCTTGGGCACCAGCTTTGTGGTGGGCTCCTCACTCATCCTAAAGCAGCTCCTCAGGGTACCTGGGATCTTCTTGGGAATTTGATTCCCAGGTCCTTGCACCCATCAGGGGCCTGGCTACCCAGGATTTTGGGGACTCCCAGGATCTCCCACTGCTATGGCTATACATCCCAGCTGCCTCAGAGCTGGTACCTTTTCCCTAAATGCTCCAATGTGTGATTTTATCCTCGCTTTTCTCCCGCAGAGCAGTCAAATAGGGAGCAGTGGAGATCTGCATCGTCAGGAGCATCCCTCACTAGGGAAGGACAGCTTGGCACAGACACTGAGTTCCGGCCACCCCGCTGGCACCTGGCAGAGCAAACCCACATCCCATGGAGAGACCGCGTGTCATGGGCATGCTCTGCCCCCTGCCAGGCTGCTGCATCCTGAGGGGCCCTCAGCCCTTCATCACTGCTGGAAAAGCTGCTGGAGCCGGGACGGGGCAGGGACAGCACCCCATAGAATGGGATAGGGGCTGCCAGGGCAGCTGTGGAGCCGCACAGCCCCTGGCATCGATGTGCGGCTCTTCCCTATCCCGAGATGTGTCCGAGGCAGCAGGAACTCACCAAAAGCTCCTGCCTTTGCCGCTGCCTTCGCCGCTGCTGCCGCCGCTGCTGGTCCTCCGACTGCCGGGATAGCGGGAGAGAGTCAGGGATGTGAGGTAAAGGAAGGAGACCCTCCCCGAGCCCCAGGGCAGAGTCCACTCATCGCCTCACCTCCAACTCCTGGGATGCCGCCGATGCCGACACCGGGTGCAACTCCTGGGATGCCGCCAACGCCGGGCAAGACCCCGGCTCCTGCCGTGGGGAGCAGCATGGTCAGCGGGGACACGGGGACACAGCCAGCATCCCCGGGGCCGGGAGAGAGGGAGCAGGGACAGGGAGCAGCTCCCTGCTGGGGAGATGGGTGGTGTTTGTGCCGCAGAGGGCGACTCACCAAGTTTTGCTGCTGCCTTCGCCGCTGCTGCCTGTGCTCCTACCCCTGCGGAGGGACACGGGCACTGAGCCACTGAGGTCCTGGGACCATTCCAACCTCGGCTCCCCCACCCCACATGGAACCTGGGGACCGGGCACTTCTACCAGCATCCAACCCCCTCCCCTGTGGGAGGTGCTGCTCCCGTGTGGGATGTCCCTGCAGGCCGCAGACAGCAGGGCAGGACCCAGCACCCGTCCAGGGCCAGCAAGGGGACAGGGTGCGAGCTCCTCTGCCATGCCCGTGCCACTCCCCACCCTGGGGCTGCGGGGTCCAGTGTACCTGTCCCGGTGGGGTATCCTGCCTTTCCTGCCAGGAGGCCGGCTCCTATCCCGCCGGGCCTGAGGCCTGCAATCACAACACAGCGGTAGAGCCAAGTCAGGCACCACCCAGGGGAAGGACAACCGGACAGACGGAGCAGCCCCCTTGGATCTCCTGCCCCCAGCACCACAGCATGCGAGGGGATGCCAAAGTCAGCTCCTCCCCACTTGAGATCCCAGTTCAAACATCCCTGCCTGAAGCTGGAGTGTCTCAGGACATATCCTATGAATTAACAGCTCCCAGTAATGCCAGGAGAGTTGAGTTCCCAGCCTGATCCACAGCCACCACGGGCAAGGCATGAGGTCCCCAGTGGACCACCTGGCCCTGGGAGCAGGATATCCCTCACACCACCCTGAGGGTCGGTGGCCATGAGGTCACGGTGGCAACCACAAGGTTGGTGGAGCCACGAGGAGTGAGGACACAAGCACTCACCATGGGGAAGCTTACCATTGGTGTAGGGCAGTCCATAGCCACCTGGGGACGAGAGGAGAGAAGAGGGGGTTAGCACCTGGCTGCTGCTGGCCCTGTCCCCTCTGCCCCATGGTGTGGCCCCGCTCTGCCGGGGCCCTGCAGCACCGGCCCAGGGGCTCCGTCCATTTGAGATAGTGAATCCTCCGGGATACAAACCCCCGTGCTGGAGCTGGGCCAGGAGATGCTGTTCTCCCTCACCTTGGAAGCAGTGATTGAAGGAGCCGCGCCTCTGAGCCCAGGCCGAAGGCTGTGGTGCCTGGAGCTGTTGTGCAGGAGCCTCCCATGACCCCGCTCCAGTGAGGGGTCCCGCGGGAGCCCCGTGGCAAGAGCTGTACCCAGCTGGCTGCACCCCGACCAGCTCCGGAGGAAAGGCTTTAATTGGAATCAGGGCTTGGGGCTGAAACGTGACCTTGTTAGGAGGTCGGTGTGAAGGGATGGGGAGGGATTATGAGCTGGGACACTGTGGCCAGGGAAATGTCTCCTTGCGAAAGAGCCGGATCCCGGCACTCGGAGTGGTGGGGATGCCCCTGACTCAGCAGAGACCGTGGGCTTGGCACGGGGACAGCAGTTCCCAACTCCCATCACTGCTGGCTGCAGCCTGAGGCCATGGGCTGCCACATTCCTGGGAGGGACACCTCGAGCTGCACAGGGTGAGGGGTGCCTCCACCAAGGGGGCCATGTGCAGGGATGTGGCTGCCTGCAGCCAGGATGGAATTACTCATGGCACAGCATCTCCTTGAGCACTGGACTCCATCCCCTCCCAGCAGTCAGCATGTGGGGACCAGATTTCCTTCCATTCTGCCAGGCAATCTCATGGTGTCCCACATCAGCACATTGGTGCTGGCAGGCAGAGGCTCACAGTGAGCTGTGCCACATGTGCCCCACCTTGAGGGCCACCCTTGCCCATCCAGGGGCTCCTTATCAGCACCTTGCTCACCCTAAAGCTGGGGAAGGGGTGACACACAAGGAGGTGACTCCAGGGGCCAGAAGTCCAAAACTTGGGTCTGCAAGGGTTTTGCTGGGTCCAAATCCAGCTCCCCACCACCCCCAGCTGGATGGGAAGGCAGTCCCTGCCCATGCTGTATCCATGGGAATGTCACCAGCGAGCTCAGGCCCCACACACACTGGGGCTCTGCATAAACTGATGTCACCCAAGCACAGCTGGATACTGGGGAGTGGTCCCCATCCCTACAGCATCAATGGGACCCTGACCTCAGCCACAGCTTCAGACTGAGCCTCCAGTGAGGTGAGTGACCCCAGGGCCACCTCCTGAGTGGGATAGCCCAGGAATAAGTCATCTAAAGAGATGATTTTCCACTGAAAATGTTTGTCCCATTGTCCCTCTTCCCTTCTCAACCTGGAACTACTGGAGCAGGGACAGTGCAGGGGACAGCCCATGTGTGGCAGCCCCAGATCCACCCACAGCATCAAGGCAAGAGCCTCCACAGCCAGCAGCACAGGCTGTCCTTGCACTGCCAGCCCTGAGCCCTCAGAGGTGACATACTGGCGTCCCCCAGCACTCCAGGAAGGTCTGGAGACACCCCCATGGTCCTGGTCCCTATCCTTGGGCTGGGACCTAGACGAGGTCCACGAGCAGCAGGGCCGAGGCTCCTTAAGGACCATAACTCTGCTCCAGTGAAGGAAACAGGAGTGGGCTAGGATCCCTGTTGCTGCTGCTTGTGGCCACAGGCCCTGCTGGGGGGAAGTCAGCAGAGTTGCTGGGGCTGGAGCTGGGCTGGGATGTGCTGGGCTGGGCTGGGCTCCTCTCACCAAGACTCTCCTGCCTCCAGCAACTTGTTTGGATGCACAGGGATGAGGGCCCTGCCTGGATAGGGCTGCCGTCCTCCTCAGGATGCACTGGGGAGCAGTCAGGTGGCAGCATGGTCCCTGGAGGGCACAGAGCCTGCCACTGTCCCTCCATGGGCACGGCTGCCCGGGGACAGGCAGAGCTGGCACCTGGCCCAGGGCTGGGAGAGGAAGGTGTCCAGACTGGCCTGGGCTGGGAAAGGGGTGCTGAGCTCCCCCAGACTGACCTGGGCTGGGGCTGAGCCCTGTCCAGGTGGGCACTGGGGACAGAGATCTGCCTGGAGCCCCCAGGCGGCCTCAGCTACAGCTCCTTGAGCCAGGACACCTGGCCCAGGTGAATGCCAAGCCCAACTCCAGGAGCCACAGAAGCGAGACTGTCCCTGCAAGGGCTCTGCCTTGTGCCAGCAGGAGCTGGCAGGGACATCCCAGGGTGGTGTGGCCCAGAGCATGTCCCCAGAATGTGACCCTTCCTACCTTACAGCAGCCAGAGGAGGCACAGAGGCACAGTACTGTCCACACGAGTGGGAGCAATGCTCAGGCATCACCCCAGGAGCTGCTCGGGGGGGCCACAGGCAGGACACAGCAGAGCCCCAGGCTCTGTCCTGCTGTCCCAGGGTCAGCACAGGCACTGCCAGCTCTGGGGCACCGCGGGCACAGTGCCTCAGCCCTGGGGGATGGCAGGTCCTTCTCCTGACTGCTGGGGATCCTTCACCCACAGTGCAGCCACTCTGTTGGCTGTGGAGCTTACCTGGGAGCTTAGGAGCTTTGATGGGATAACCCAGAGGGACACCGGGCTGCTGACCTCCAAAACCTCCCAGTCCTGCAAACCAACAGCAGACGCTCACCTGGAGCCCGCGCCACAGCTGCCGCCAGTCCCGGAGGGAAGGAGGTGCCCCAGGGCACCCTGGCACAGGAGAGGGGGTGGCTTGGGAAGCCCTGAGGCATCTTCTGGTTTGGGGAGACCATGACTGTGAGGAAAAGGCTTGGGAAGGAAGAGAAGGACAGGCAAGAGAGATGGGACACTCACCAGGAATTCCTCCAAAGGCTCCAACTCCTGAAAGAAAACACAAAGACAACTGTGTGAGCCCTGGGCTGCTCCTAGAGGCCCAAATTAACCTAAGTGGATTCATCCATAGGTCGGCTTCACCGCCAAGTGCCCTGTAGGGCTGTGATCCCAAAGGCTGGGCTGGGGTGCCGAGCTGGAGCTGGACCTACCTGGGGCTTTAGGCTTGACTCCAGCTCCAGTGGGGACTCCAGGCAGCACTCCCACACCAGGGAAGCGAACACCTGGAGCAGAGACCAGAGGGGTGAGGTGGGGCCTCACTGGGGATGTTACTGGTACCCAAGACCCCCACAGCCAGCTTCCAAATCCCTGTCACCAATGGCACCCTCATCCTTGGGGTCTTGCTGGCACTGCCCTGTGCCGGCTGCCTGCACCTCCAGCTGCCAGGAGGGGTTTGGTCCAGGTCTGGAGCTGCCTGTGGAACAGGCTGGGGGCCTGCAGGGGACACAGCACTCAAGAGGGGTCCCATTGGTGACAGCAAAGCCCCAGCCAGGCCTGGGCAGTGCTCTCTGCCCTGCTGATGCTCGGTGGCCTGGGGCCAGACAGGGCTCTCGAGCCCTCCAGGGCAGCAGACAGTCTTGTGGCCTTGGAATCATTTGGGTTGGATTTTTGGGTTTTGAGTTTCCTTTTGGTTTGGAGTTCTTTTTCCCCTTCTTACAAATGCCTTGCATTATAACTCGAGCATTTTCAGACATGGAAAAGACATTCCTGACCAGCAACACACTTCGGACAGTGTCGAAACATCTTGTTTTCACAAGTTTTCCTCCCCCAAATTACTTTGCACTGAGGAATTCTTCTCTCCCGCCACCTCCCCCTCCTTCCCTCGGCCAGCCCTGGTGGCTGTGCCAGCTCCTCTCCCAGCGCTGGTGCTGCCTGCTCCCGCCACGCTTGGCACGGGATGGAGCTGCTGGGTCCCCCCATGCCTTTGGCACGGTGGAAATGTCACTGTAGCCTCAGCCAAGGGGTTTGGAAGCTGTGGGGAGCAGTAGGATGCAGGCAGGCGGCAGGGCAGGATGCTCTCCCCACGGGGGTGCTGGCAGGGTGGGGACCCCCTTGGAATTGGGGTGCTGCTGGCAGGGCGGGGACCCCCTTGGAATTGGGGTGTTGCTGGCAGGGCGGGGACTCCCTCGGAATTGGGGTGCTGCTGGCAGGGCGGGGACCCCCTCGGAGCTGGGGTGCTGACGGTGGGGTGGACACCCCTAGCTCACCTGCGCCGGGGAGCACGCCGCCCGGAAAAGCTCCAGGAATCCCAGCACCTGCAGGCAAAAGAAATTCAGGGATGAGGGACCGGATAGAATCGCTCCCCGCCCCGGCCCCGACGCCGGGGCCGTCACCTACCTGGTATTTTAGGGGGTTTCCCTGCCGCGCCAAGGCCGGGCTGCACCGCGCCCGGTACCACGGCACCTGCGGGCAGCAGAGAGCCCTGAGCCCCGGCCCGGCTCCTGCCCACCCTGGGGACAGCTCTGCCCCAGGCTCGGCTCTGCTGGGAGCGAGGGGTATTTCCTACCTGTGGAGACCCCGAGGCCACCAGGACCACCAATTCCACCCACGCCTCCAATGCCAGCACCTGGGGGCATTGGGAAGAGGGGTGTACCTGCGGCTGGCTGAAACGGTGCCAGAGAGGGGACAAGCTCAGGATGGCCCTTGGGGGGTGAAGGAGACACCCTGAGGCAGTCCCAGGGCTGGGTCCCCTGTGGTGGGCACAGAGACCAGGCAGTTGTGTGGTCTGTGCTCTCGGTGGCTCAGGTTTGGCCAATTCCCCACTCCTGGGACCCTCTGAGTCATTGGGGAGCCCAGTGAGAGCATCAGCTCCTGCCCACAGCCCCGGCTCCAGGGAAATCTGTCCTGGCCCAGATGCCCATGGGACACCCCTGGGGGCTGCCCGAGCCTGCCTTGCCCAGACCCCCCCCAGCACTCACCAGCTTTGGCTGCAGCCTTGAGCGCCGCGGCCGAGGCGGCTCCTGGGAACGCCGCCCCGGGGAAGGCTCCGGGGAACAGACCCGCAGCACCTGTGGGGAGAACAGCCAGCATCAGCACCCCTAGACACCAGCTGCCCAGAGGGTGTCCTGCCCTCGCAGTGGGCACAGGGGCTGCTGCGCCGTGGGGGCTGTGTGGCAGTGCCAAGGCTGGCGTTAGGCTGGGCAAGGTGGCATTAGCAGGCATTGCCCTGTCCTGCATCCCCCAAATTCGCACTCCCATCCACATCCCACCTGGCACACACACCTGACACCCCTTCAGTGGGCACTGACACCCCTGGAGGCCCTGGCTGACCCCCTGCAGGCACTGTCCCTCTGCAGCTGGCCCTGCAGGGACCCCAGGTGCCTCCTCTCCTGTGGGGTCACTCCACTGTGGTTGATGCCATCATGCTGGGGGCCCTCTGGGCTGCTCAGTGCCTGTGGTCCCTCAGGTCTGGGAAGGCACCCAACCCAGATGGGACCCACCCAGCACGCTCGGGAGAGCTGTGGAGATGGAGACAAGGGATGTGCTGTCCCCAAGGTGGGTCTCTGGGGACATTACCCCGGGAATGGCCCGGAGAGTGGGGGGACAGTGCTCGGTCAGTGCTCACCTGGCTGCAGGCCAAGGGGGCCGAGTCCCCCAAGTCCTCCGACCCCTAGGAAGAGAAGCGGGGTGAGGTGGGGGGTGGCCAGGCCCGGAGGGACAGAGGAGTCCCTGTGGCACCGTGGGGATGGGAGAACAGCCCAGGGACGGGCACAGGGATGGGTGACAAATGTCCCCACCAGCACTCGGGTCCTCCATCCCATCCCTCTGCCTCACCCACCCCCCGTCCTGCCGGGCCACAAGGGGACAGAACCAAAATGTTTATGGCTGAGGAATGAGTCCCTGGGTCTCCGGCCAGCGCTGCCTTCCAACATCTGGGGCTCATCAGCCCTCACTCCCTCCAGGCGCAAATTCCGGAGCCGCTGGCTCCAGGCGCGGACACCGCTCGGCTGGGCCTCGGCTGGGCCTCGCAGCCGCCCCGCGTTTGGTTTTAATTACGCCGAAATAAAGGGCCTTGTTTTTCTTTCCACGAGCTGAAATCTGAGCAAACGGAGGCTGTCAGCCCCTGCCTCGGGCTGCAGCTCCCACTGCGCAGCCGGGCACACTTGGGGGCCGGGGCGTGGGGTGGCCCTGCCCTGGGCACAGCGGGGATCCCTGGGGTGGGCACGGAGGGGACCCCAGGCTCTGCCTGAAGCAGCATCAATCTCTCCGTGGGGATCAAGGCACCGGGCAGAGAGTGCCAGGACAAGGGGGAGTGGTTTGAACCAAAAGAAGAGAGATTTAGATTCAATGTTAGGAGGAAATGCTCCACTCTGGAGGGTGGGCAGGCCCTGGCACAGGGTGCCCAGAGCAGCTGTGGCTGCCCCTGGATCCCAGGCAGTGCCCAAGGCCAGGCTGGACAGGGCTTGGAGCAGCCTGGGACAGTGGGAGGTGTCCCTGCCATGGCAGGGGTGGCACTGGATGGGCTTTAAGGTCCCTTCCAACTCAGGCCATTCTATGATTCCATGATTTCCCTTGGCCCCAGATGCTGCATGTTCAGTCCCTGCTGCCCCAGGCTCAGTGCCCTCCAGCTGCACATCTTCCTGCCAGCATCTCCCCTCTCTCCTGGCGATGTCCCCTCTCCCCAGCATTCCTAAGCCAGAAGAAGCCCAGCATGGGCTGCAGGAGCCTCTGCAAAAGCTGCTTGGCCCCGATGGCAGGCAGGTGGAGGCACTGCCAGCTTCCCACCAGGACACTGGCTCCTGCTTTGCATCTCCTCCCACGGCTCTGGCACAGCTTTACAGGCAGCAAGCACCCCCAGAGGGTGGTTTGGGGGACTGGGGGCAGAGGGCAGTGCTGAAGCAGGGTGTGGGAGGAGGCTCCTGGAGGCTGTGGCAGGATTAGTGTGGCAGAGCAGGGCTGGGTGTGCCGTGGTCATGGGGAAGCAGTGTGATGGCAGCAGTGATTGGGAAATGTCCCAGCCACTGGCCTGGAGGTGGTGAGAGCCAGGGAAAGGCTTCTTACCTGGTTTGGGAGGTTTTCCTGCAGCCCCGAGTCCTAGGGGAGAGCGAGCGCAGGGAGGGGGGTCAGAGCCATCCTCCCTCCGAGCGTGTCGGGGCAGGGCACAGGGGGACAGGACAACCTCCTGCCCATCTCCTGGGCATCCTGCCCCTCTCCCCATCCCAGCCCAGCCTGTCAGGGGCTGCCAGCACTCACCTGCTCCCAAACCTCCAACTCCAGCACCTGCGAGCAAGGGCAGAGTGTGAGCACTGCCCCAGGAGCACCCAGCACCCAGCAGGGCCCCCGAGGGTCCCTGGGGAGGTGGGGGGGTCACAAGGCTGTCAGGGGTGGGCCATCACCCCTGCCACGTCCCAGGATTTTGGCTGAAGGTCTGGGGATAGGCTGTGACTTCTGAGCACCTCCTGGGCAGGGTGTAGGTGCCAGCCCTGGGTAAGCCTGGCACTGCCACCCAGTCGTGTCCCCACACCGTGGGGCTGATGCTGAGTCCATGGTGAGCAGCCAGACAAGATGTCCCCACGTCACCTGATCCTGGCGGGCAGCTCCCCAGCCTTCCGTGGTGTCTCAAAGGCATTCAAGGACCCCCCAGGCACCTGACCATCCTTGCACATGCCCCCTCCCAGTGGTGCCTGGGCCCCCTTACCTGGGAAAAAGCCTCCTCCTGGGACTCCTCCTCCCGGAATAGCACCAGGAACCCCTGCAAGAGAAGAAAGCCTTGTTAAAATGCCCCCAGAGGCCCAGGCAGGGAGGCAGGGGGCTCCTCTTCGTTCCCCAGCTGCTCCCTGCAAAGGAGTTGGGAGGTGGAGCGCACAGGCAGGTCCCTGTCTCTCCCTGCATCCCTGCTTGCCCGGGGTGACAGTGGTGGCAGGGCTCGGGAGTGCCCCAGCTGGGACCCGGGTGTCAGCAGGAGCTGGCCTGCATGGGAAGGAGGGACATGGGGCTGGTGCTGCCCAGCTCTGCGTCCCAGCTCCTGCCCCATCCCACAGCCAGGGCTGTCTCCATCCCCTGCAGCCTCAGGTGGCTCTGGGGGTGGCTTTGGGCACGGGCAGGGGCCTGGGGCTGTCCCAGTCCATCCTCGCAGTCTCTGATGGGCCCAGCCACACTTGAGCATCCTCTGGGGCTGCCCCAAGGATCCTTGGGTGTGTCCTGTCTGCCGAGATGCCGATGGGAAGAGCCAGCTCAGACCAGTGGCACTGGGGTGACAGACCGGGGGGACACTGCTGAGACCCATGGGACCCCCCTGTGTCCCTTTGCCTGTCTGTGTGACACTAAGGTCATCACCCATGTCCCAGCACTTCCCAGGGAATCTCAGCTCATGCTCAGAGGCCACCAGAGGGTTTTTTGGCTGTTTTGTACACTGGCAGTGCCACATGTCTGCTGCAGGCCACCAGGCTGCCCCCCTGGCTGGCCCCCAGCTCCACCAGGGCTGGGGGTGGGCTGGGGACACGAGGGGGCTGCAGTGCAGAGGGAAGGGTTGGGGACACGAGGGGGCTGCAGTGCAGAGGGAAGGGTTGGGGACGCGAGGGGGCTGCAGTGCAGAGGGCAGCTCCTCTTCAGACAGCAGGAGGGGGGCTGTGGTGGGTTTGCAGGACAGAGCAGGGCAGGGGGGCTGCCAGGAGGATGTGGGAGGGCTGCTGGGGGCACAGTCCCTGTGGGGAGCTGCAGCCAGCCCTGGTGCCTGCACTGCCACAGGGGATGGACTTCAGGGGGCACAGGCACTGGAGACCCTGTGGGGGCCTGGCTGGCACCTGAGCCCCTGCAGGGGCCTCCCCAGGCCCGGGAGGTGGATGCAGCCCTGGCAGCAACACCAGGGCCCGGGCAGTGCCCAGGGGCTGGGCAGGGCAGTGCCAGCACCCGGGGGGGGGACAGGCAGCTGGCAGGGCTGGCACACCACAGCACATTGTGCTGCACATATCCATGGCAGATGTGGGGCAAACCCTGGGGGCGCCCCCCACACTGTGCCCCACCCGTGGCAGGGATGAGGGTGTCCCCTGGGCCCTGCTCACGGGTCCTTTCCACCCTGGACATCTGGCAGAGATGCCCAACCCCCCTGGATCCACCAGGGTGTCAGGACAGCCCCGTGTGTGACAGGGGTGTCGGGCAGTGCTCAGGAGATGTCGGGACAGGACATCCCTGGGATGCAGCAAGCAGGGGAGGAGCCGTGCCAGGACCCATGGCACAGCCCCAGGCCTGTCCACCCCCCCCCCCCCCCCCCATTTCCCCTCCCGAGGTCCCGCCAGTGTCCCTGGACAGGAGGGGGGACACGCTCAGCCCCTGGCACGGCCCGGCCCGGCCCGGCTCCTTTTCCCGGCACAATCCCCGCCCACAGTGTCCCCCCCAGCCTGGAACAACACAACTCCCGCTCCTGCCTTGTTTCCCAACAAACTCCAGGCGTCCGCTCAGCGTCAGTTCTCCCTCCCAGCCCTGCTGCCGCTGGGAGCCAGAGCCGGGCACGGCCAGGGACTGTCCCCACCCGGGAGGGGCTGCTCAGCCCCCATCCCACTGCCCAGCCTCAGCCCCCTAAAACCAGGCAAGGTCCCTGATGCTGGGGTGACCCGGACTGACCTTCCCCACCCCTCTGTCACCCTGTGCCAGTGCTGGAGACTCCCAAGGAAGCTGGACAAGGATTTCTCACAGCATCCCTGGGGTGTGGGGACCACAGAAATGTCCAGGTGTCACCTGCCTACAGCCACAGCTGCCAAACTCATCCCTCTATCATCATCACCATCCTCCTGGGGCACTGGGGGTCCCGCCAGGAGGGTCCCAATGTGGTGATGCTGTTACAGCTCCCTTCCCAGGCACCATCCCAGAGAGAGGGCTCCGTGCTTGGACACATCTGGGAGGGCTGCAGAGGCTGTGCTGCTCTGTCTGCTGCTCCTGCCCACATCAGGAGATCAGCAAGGCCTGGCAGGAGATGGGATGGCCTGGAGGCAGTGGGATGGGTGGCTGGGTGGTGGTGCCATGTGGCTTTGGGGGGACAAACCTTTCCCTCAGGAGCTCTTCCTGACCGGCTCTGCTGCCAGGCACGGCCGGACCTGCACTGCCCTGGATGCTCCTTCACAAGCTGCTCCCCCAGAGTCCAGATTGGGGCTGTTCCCTGGTGCAGGCACTGCCAGGGGGTCTCTCCAGATCCCCCCAGCATCTCCAGTCCCTCCCCCTGGCAGCACCACTGAGCACAGGTGTTGGTGACAGCCCACACACTGGTGACACCATGACCACATTGGGCTCTGGCCATCACTCTCTGGCCATCTCTGTCCTTGCCCAGCCTCAGGGCCAGCAGCCCCCAGTCCGGTTTGGGGTCTGTGTGCTCCTATTTGTCGTCTCCACTCATTCCCTTGGCACAACAGGGAAGAGGAGACTGAGTCAACAGCTTCCCAGCGCTGAGGGAGCTCTGTGTTGCCTCTGCTCTGAGCCTGCCAGGACCCTGGGAAGGGGAATTTCCTGGGCTCCCATCCTGTCTCCAGGGCTGGGCTGGCTGTGAGCCTGCATCCCTCCTCAGGGACAGCTTCTCAATCCAGGGGCCAGAGAACTCATGCAGCCCCAGCTGTGTCAGGGTGTGAGCCATGGAGGTGCTCAGGATCTGGTGTGGAGTCTCCCTGTTTATGAGAATGGGACATTTCCCCCCCCAGCTCCATCCACAGGTGTGGATATCCAGGCTGTTCCACTGCCAGAGCTGCTTCCGATCCTGTTTGGATCGGCTGCACCATTTCTATCTGCACCAGTGCTTGCAGCTCCCTTCACAAGCCAGAAATGCAGAGGATTTCTTTGTTCCATAGGTCTTGAGACTGAGGCCAGGACAGAGAATCCAGCACAGCACATCCTCATACCTCACCCCTTTCTGCCCATGGGCACCCGGAGGAGCCTCAGTGCAAAACCACCGACATTTCCCCTCTTCCCTCATTCCGCTGTTTTCTTTTTCTTGGGAGAAAGTTATGGAAACATTCAGTCTCCAAGCGACTTTGATGCTGTGCTGCATCCCGGGCCGAGCTCGCTGGTAGCAGCTCGGGGGAGTGGGGAGGGCTGCTGCCGGGGCCTGGCTCCTCTCCAGCCCCCGTGAAGCTCCAGCTTTCATCTCCCAGCGCCGGCGGGCGAGCTGCACCCTGCCAGCTGGGAGGGGAGGGGACGGAGCAGCCCTGCAGGCCAGGCTCCGGCTGGAAAGGGGAGATGCCATCCCAGCCCCGCCCTGGGGACCCTGGGTGTCCTCAGAGGGTCCCCACAGCCCCAGGTTGGGTGCTACCACACCCAGTGCCTGCCCCTCTGCACCACCCGAGCTGCTCGCTGTGGGCCCAGGGCTTGCAGGGCTGGGACCTCCCCAGGGCCCCTCTTGTCCCGCCTTGGGGGTGTCAGTGCTGGGGAATCTCCTGTGCTCCACACAGAAAGCACTGAGGGATGCATGGAAGCACTGAGGGATGGATGCCCTGCTCCAGATGCTGGGACAGGCTGTGCTCGGCACCTTTAGGGAATCAGAGCACCTTCCCCCTGCAGTGACCTGTGTGCAGATCCCCACAGTGCCAGCACAGCTCGGCTCCCCAGGGGCAGATCCCCAGGGGCTGATCCTGACCTGCTGCTGGGGGTTTCCTGAGTGCTGCCAGCTCAGCCCCTTGGCACTTCCCTGAGGTGACAGCCTGGGTATGAATCCCTCAGCTCTGGGATGTCTCAGGGTTCCCTCTCCTGCCAGGCTCATTTGGAGCTGCACTGACAGCTGGTGCTGGAGGACAGAGCCCTGACCGTCCCCAGCACCCTGGGATCTCCCCTCATCAAGCCACCATGCCTCTGTGCCAGCTCTGTCCCCAAGGGCTGGCTTGCCAGGAGCACGGGTGAGGCACCAGGCTGCGGAGGCCCAGCTCAGTCCTCCATGGGAGAGCCTCCCATGTCCCACCAGCACTGGGACCATCTCCAGGGTCAGCTCACCTCTTCTGTGTGCTGCTTCCCAAAGCAGCAAACATCCCTGGGGACTGAGCCGGGGCCCAGAGTGGGGCCAACAGTCCCGAGCTGCTCAGGAACTGCTGCAGGGTCTCACCCGGGGTCCAAATTCCTCCAGAGATGGTCCCAGCTGGCCATGGCTTGAAGGGTCAGAACAAAGCCAGCCTGGACCAGCAAGCCACATCTCACTCACTGCCAGAGGTGGAGAGTGCCCGGGACTGATCACATCCCATCCAGCACCCTGAGCAGGATTAGGCACCAACAGCAGCTCGACTTCCCAGGCAGCTCCAGGTTCTGGGGTCCTGCTGCCGGCACAGCCAGGGCCACCCTGAGGCTGGGTTCTGTGAGCTGCAGGGCACGGGCAGATGGAGCTGCTGAGGGCTGTGCCCTTGGTGACAGGTGGCTGTGGCTGCCCTGGTGCCCACCCAGCTCTGGCACTGCCCACAGTATCCTGCCCCCTCTCCTCCTCCGCTCCTCGATCCTCTCTGTCCAACAAGCCCCACACGACAGCCCCGGAACCGACCCCGCGGCCGATGGTGGCTCTGCCCTTCACACGCTGTCCTTGGCACCGCCACCCGGCTCTCCGGAGGGGACTGTCCCCTCCCTGGTGGTGCTGTCGCCTTCTCAAAGCCCTCTGCCCAGTTTGGCCGCTTCAGCGGGAGCTCTGAATCTGTGCTCCCCGCCGGGGTGGGAGCTCAGCCTCCAGCCTGACGCCGAGGCAGGGGCTGATCACGGTGCACAGGCATCGGCTGCGCTGGCCGGGCTGTGTCACACGGCCGGGACACAGAGTCCTGCGCTGGCTGTCACCTCCCCGTCCCGGCCGCGTGTGCCACACCTGCGTGTGCCTAGACTGAGTTGTCACACAGCGCTGGGACCGCGCTGGGACAGGGACCCGGCGCTGGTGGCACAAGGGCGATGACGGCGCTGTGCGGGCCCCCTGGCACCCCCAACCCGCGGTCGGGGTGGGTCGAGGCGCTGTGCAGCTGCAGCAGCCCCGGGGCTGTCACGGCCACACACTGAGCAGCCGCTCGCACACAGCGACTGCGGGATGCTGCCACCCACCCATCGCCCCGAGCTCCCGCTGCCACCGAACCGCGGGGTGACAGTTGACACCTACCCCGGCCCCGCGCACTTCTGAGTCCCATGGGAGTTTGGTGGCCATCGCCGGTGTCCTGCCTGCGTGTTCCTGAGCCTTTCATGCCTCCAAGCCTCTCAAATTCCCTAGCCTCTCGTGCTCCCAAATCTCTGATGTCCCCAGGCCTCTGGTGTCCCCAAGCCTCTCACCAGGACACCCTCGCAGCCTCCCCCTGACAAGTGCTTGGTGCAGCAGTGCCGTTACCGACTGCCCTGTGTCACCACCCCCGGTGACATCCCGTCCCACCCGGGCATGGCACAAACCACCTGTCGGTTTGGGGAGCAAAGAACTCTGAGAGAGGTGGCACCGGGGCCTGCCCACCCACCCTCGGGGAGGCAGGCAAGGTGGGTGGCTGTCCCTGCTCGGGGCTGGGCAGCCGGGGCAGGCGAGGGCTTGCCCGGAGGGTGAGGGTGTCGCAGCCCCGGTGCCCGCGGAGGGTCCCCGCAGGACCGGAGCGAAGCTGCCCGGGCTACGGAAAGAACCTTCCGTTCCTTACCTCCTTGCTGAGTAGCCGGGAGGATGAAGAGGAGGAGGAGGACTCCGGGGAGGAGGGGTGCAGCTGCCTGCCTTGCCATCTCTTGAAGCAATGCCCCCGTGCTCCCGCGGGCTGTGTGTTTTATCCCAGAGCTGCTTAATTGTTGCATCCAAGGATGCGAGGGGAAGGGGAGGGGGGCGAGGAGGGAGGGGAAAAGGAGAGGGAGCGGGGGGAGAGGCACAGGACACTACGTCATGAGGAAAGGCCAAACACACACGAGCCTCTCCCGCCGATTGGGCTGGCTGCTCGGGGAGGGTTTTTTCCTTTCCCCCTTTTTTTTTTTTTTTTTTTTTTTTTTTTTTTTTTAATTTTTTTTTAATTCCTCGCTGCTCTCTCCAAGCCGGCGCGTCTCTGCCAAAAAAGCTGGAAAGGGAGGGAGCTGCCAAGGCAGGCGGTGGGGGACGACGGGGGGGGGCTGTGCCCACCGGCATGGGGACCACGGGGTTTAGGGTGATGGATGTGCGTCGCATCCTGACTGGCACCTGAGTGGTCTCGCATCCCGGGCGACACCGGGGCGTTTCGCATCCCTGTTGGCATCGGCCCGAAAGGGGACTGGGGGCAGGTGGGGACCGGCGGGGTGAAAGGACGGGGGGGTCCGGGGGTGCCGGCGGGAATTCGGGGACGCCGCTCCAGCTGCGGGGCGCGAGGGATGGGATCGGCCCGATGCCCGGTACCATGCCCGGTGCCAGTGCCCCGAGCACGGAGTCCGGATCTCGGGGCCGGTGCCAGGTGCCCGTGCCCGGATCCTGGCACCGGTGCCCAAATCCCGGGTCCCGGTACCAGTGTACAGATCCCGGTGGGCAGATCCTGGTCCAGCACCCGGGTCCCAGTGCCGGTGCCCCGATCCCGGCGCCGATCCCGGCGGTGCCGATCCCGGTCCGCCGTTAGGTGGCGGGCGCGGGGTGCGCGGCCGCCGGCAGGACGGAAAACCGGGCATTTTGCAGGAAAACGTGCAGCCGGGCCCGGGGGTCCCCTCCCGGCCAGGGGTGCCCTGGGGACACGCAGAGCCCGGCCCGGCCGGGGCTGGTGATGGACACGCGGCCCCCAGAGCAGGGATGGGGGGGGGTCTGGCAGCTGAGCCACTTCCAGCCCCAGCCCCTGCAGGGACTCCGGGCTCCTTCAGCTCCGAGCCCAAGCCCGGGCCCTGCGTGTCCCCACTGAACTCCTCATTCCCCTTCTCGGGTACTGTCTCTGCACAGGGCTTGGTGACCAGCTGGGGCAGCAGTGAGTTAAATAAATGGTGGGATCAGTCACAGCATCATGGAATGGTTTGAGTTGAAACGGACCTTCAAGAACATCCTGTTCCACACCTCTGTCACGGGCAGGAACACCTTCCACTATCCCAGGTTACTCCAAGCTCTGTCCAAACTGGCCTTGGACACTTCCGGGGTTCCAGGGGCAGCCACAGCTGTTCTGAGCACACTGTGCTAGGGCCTCAGCACTGTCACAGAGAAGAATTTCTTCCCAACATCTAATCTCTCACTCCCCTCTGTCAATATGAAGGCATTCCCTTTATCCTGTCCCTCCATCCTTTGTCCCCAATCCCTCTCCAGCTCTCCTGAATCCCTTTTAGTCCCTGGAATGGGCTCTGAAGTCTCCCTGGAGCCTTCTCCTCTCTGGGTGAACACCCCCAGCTCCCCCAGCCTAGCTCCAGAGCAGAGGGGCTCCAGCCCTTGGAGGATCTCTGTGGACTCCTCTGGAATTACTCCAGCAGCTCCACATCCTTCTTATGCTGGAGATGCCAGAGGTGGATAGAGCACTGCAGGTGGGCCAGAGTAGAAGGGGAGAATCTGTGTGGATGTGAATGAGAATCTGCTGTGTGGATGAAGCACAAGGAATGCAAAATCACCCTCTCCACTGCAGGTCCAGCACTGCCCCTTCCCCACATGCCAAGGGCTTGAGATGCTGCTTATCCCAGTACCTGACTCCTGGTGACCCCAATGTGCTGGGTGTGGGAGCACGTGCACGAAAATGCCCTGTCTGCACCCCCTTCCCGCAGGGCTCCCTGGCATCATTCCCTCCATTCCCCACGCTCCTTCCACTGCTGCGGAAATTGGCAGCCAATTATCAGCAAATCCACCCGGTTCCTCCCCGGCTGCCGAGGTGCGAAGGCCCGACCTGGCCGCCCGTTTCAAGAAGTGAGAGCTCAATCCATGCTCGGGACCGGCTCTCCGGAGCCTGCCTGTCTGGCTTATCTCAGCTCCCACTTTATTTTAGGGAAAGTGCTGATGGCTAGGGCCGCAGGAATTCCGGGAGGGGGAAATCACGGAGCGTTTTGCCCTCCACACCCGGCGCTGGGACGCGCCGAGGAGGGGGCGGGTGGGGGGGCTGTGCAGGAGCCCTCGGTGGGCTCCGCATGGAGGGGAATTTTCTATTCATCTGCACAGGGCAAAGCGCAAAGGGCTGGGGACACGGGGACGAGCATCGGCAGGGACCGCGCAGCCGGGCTGGCCCCGTCCGTCCGTTGTCCGTCAGTCCGTCCGTCCAGCTGGCGTTGCCAGGTGATGTAATGCTTGAGCGAAAACACGCGGTCGTTAAACACGAGCTCCTCGCTCCAGAAGAGCGACGCGGGAGCAGATGGATGCGGGGATCGGCAGCTTTGCGGCGGCTCCAGCAGCCTCAGGGCCCTGATGTGGCCCTCGGGACGCACCCCCCCGGGCAGAGCTGGCCGGGTGATGCATCCTCGATGCGAGCGTCTGCACAACGTGCAGAGAGCAGGGCTGGGAAAGCGGCCTCGTTGGGAACCAGAACTGGGGCAGTTGGCCGGCTCCGAGCAGCTCCCAGCCCTTGCCAGTGAAACGGCTCTGACTTTTGAATGCGTGTTTTGTACCTAGAAAGAATAGATGTGAGGCAAGATCTCCCCGCCCCTGGCACTCGTGCCGGGGAGCGGGATCCAAACCCTTTGTGATTTGGCCGGAGCGCTCCGTGAGCCGCCCGCGGGGACGGGCTGGGAGCGTTCCCCGAGCTTGCAAAGTGTCAGGAGAAGCTGCGGGGAGGGCACAGAGACGGGCACGGTGCGACGGGAAAGGGGCAAAGCAGAAAGCGCTGCCCACAGCGGGGAAGGGGGGTGTTGCTGCATGGTGCAATATCGGGGTGAGAAAACCCACGACGAGGGCTGCAGCAAGAGCACCTGCGGCTGCAGCCTGTACTGGCATGGGGGGCTCCGGGAAGGATGGATGCGTCCTGCAGCCGGTCGGTGGCAGGTGCAGGTTACACGCAGCTCCCCCAAACGCTGACATAGCTGCTGAGGGAAATGCCAAAGAGTCTTACGCTGCTGTGACACGCGCGGGGAGCTCTCCCGGGGGTAACACCGACGCGCAAAACACAGAAGTAAACACCTCTTTGCCATAGCTACAAGGAGCTCCACACCTGCCCGGCCCCCCGGAGCCCGGGTCCGCTCCTGGCGCTGTTGACGGCGTTGTCATAGGAAACGGCACTGCCGGGGTGTGCCGGGCCCCGCTGCCGGATGCGCTCAAAGGAAAGGTATGTGCGAGGGGCAGGTCACACCATCGAGTGGCCTCCTCACCGTCCCAGGGAAGCTGAGGCTGGTACGTGGCTTTGGAACAGCCAAACTCATCGTGAGGGCCTGAAGTTCTCCTTCCTCCTGTATCTCTGGTGAGCAAATACTCCGTGTTTGCGGTGTGTGCCAGGAAGGTAAAGGTAGTGAAGGGACAGAGGAGCTGCCTTGTCCCGTGCTGAGCATCCTTAGGTTTTCCTGCCTTGGTTCACCACTGTTAACTGCTGACCAACAGATCATCACCCTGGATATGCTGTAGGAAGGAAGCTCCAAACTAGAGGCAGTCTGAAAAGCACACCTCTGTCAGACATCCCAGAGAAAATCCTCTCAAGACATGGGGCAGGACCATTGTGAGGCATGGACAGGGCTTTGTGGTGCCTGGTAATCAGGACATCTGCTCAGGCTTATTTTCAGCAAGCAAAAACTTTTTGTTTTGCCAAGTCACCCACTCAGAAGTGTTGTCACCAGCCCACTGTTGTCCCCACGGCTCTCATGTTAAATCACTGGGGATCTCTGGGTGCTCTGAGTGCGGGTCCCCATGTCTCTCTCCCCTGTACACCTCACTGCATCCCCCAGCACCTTCCCTGGGGGTACATTCCACCCCATGCACAACCCATGCCACAGCCCCACAGGACACCCATGTGGGGCAGCCAGGGAGCCATCCTGTCCTCAGCGTGAGGCTGGAAGCCACCACAGACATATTCCAGTGTCATGGGCAGGGTCCTAGGATAGAAACATAGAAACATGGAATGGCCTGCGTGGAAGGGACCTTAAACATCACCTTGTTCCAATCTGCTTGCTCTCACTGTCTCAGGTTGCTCCAAGCTCTGTCCAGCCTGACCTTGGGCACTTGCAGGATTGATGTTCGCCGTTGTCCCCGTACACTTGGTGCTGGGGTGTTTGTCAATGCAGGAGGAGCATTTTCAGCAGGGGCTGTTTGGGGACTGGGGGTGTTCAGGCAGCCCCTCCCTTCCAGGTCCCATTGAAGGCTCTTGTGATCCCATCCCTACCTCGCCTATCCTTCACTTTCCATGAGCTCCTCTTTCCCTGGCAGTCCCTTCCCATGCTTGTCATGGCAAGAGGTTTTGACAGCACAAGGGTGCTGCTTGGAGGGAGCAGGGCTGGAGCAGCAGCCCAGGGCCATGGGCTGTTCCTTGACATGACCAACAGAAACAGCATCGCCCTTCCAGCACCAGAGAGCTGCTTGAGATCTCTTGGGAGTGTTTGTCATTGGAGTCTCTTCATGAGGAGAAGGGGAGACACTATCCTCAGACCCTGGCAGAAACCCCATCCCAGGCTTCTGTTTTCTGCTGAGCATGACCCACCAGGACCAGATCCATATCTCCTCCTTGGTAACCCATCCCGCTCCTGTCCCCCCAAGACGGTCTCCTTTTCCATCTTTCCACCAGTTTTGGTGCCTGGTTCTGCCCCCCTTTGGGCCCTCTCTCTCCTGTATCCATGCCCACCTCACTGCAGGCCACACTTGGCTGCAAGCCATGTTCCAGCTCTCCTTGCCTTGGTCCCAGCAATGTTTGTGGCAGTGCCTTCTCTGCAGGCGTTGCCTCTGCCCTTCCCTCGTGGATAACCAGCTCTGCACGTGCTGGGAAGAGCTGTGGATGTTGCCCGTGAGGTTGGAAGTGGTGCAGCTGTGGGACAGCGGATCCCCATCCTTGGGATCTCCATCCTTGGACGCGTTCAAAACGTGCCTGGACACGGCCCTGAGGAGCCTGACCCGGCTTTGGAGCGCTCACTTGCTCCAGGGCTGGGCTGGGGACCTCCAGGCATCCCTTCCAACCTAAATCCTTCCATGGTTTATATCGAATTCTCTCTGGTATTTCTGCAGTTCTGGGAAGCCTTCAGTGATGGATCGTTGAACAGCTCTGATCTGACGCTGGCCAAGGAGGGATTTAGTGGTCCTGGCTCCTTCCATCTCATTCATATTGTCCTTCTCAAGGACAGCTGAACATCTGCTGCCCATAGGTAACTCCAGGCCGCCGCTCCCCGCCTGGGTGTGAAAGCTCTGCCTGCCTCCATCCCCAGCTCTGACCTGCCCTCGGAGCTTGCAAGTGATTGTTTTCATCCTGCTCCCACTGTCTGGGGCTTTCCAAGGGTTGATTAAAAGGTACCATCACTGCAAAACGTGCTGTGCCTGAGTGGCTGTAGCTTTCAGCAAGGGGGACTCAGTGTTTGCCGGAACGGTCAGCGCCGGTTCCCTGCCAGATGTCAGCTCTGACCCCCAGAAGTTTCAGCAGCAGATTTGCTTAAAAATTGGAAGATTGCTTTGTATTCTCAAAAGAAAGGAAAAAAAGCAGGGTATGTTTATCATGGAGATATTGCTTTCCACTGCCTGTGTGCTCTGCCATGGCCAAAGTGTGTTCAAAGAGACTCTCAAACCTCCTTTGTGTGGGGAGCAGGGCTGGAAAATCTCAACCCAGAAGGGGAAAACTGAAGCAAATGGTGGGCAACCGAGCACAGAGATGTAACTGGTTACACTCAGCCAGAACATGAACTTTAGACACTGCCTGTGCTCCAGTTTGTGTCTGCAGCACAGAGAGGCCCTGAGGAAAAGGCGGTGGAGCTCTATTATCTCACAGCCAGATCCTTGTGGTGCTGAGGGGAAACACAGAGCAGGCAGGGCTGGGCTGCCTCCCTCCCCTCCCAGTGCACCCTGCAAATGCCACTCAATGGCTCCCAGAGCCCTGATAATTCCAACCATGACTCAGAGACCAAAAATCGAGAGCAAAGCTTCAAATTAAGAATTATTAAAAAGAAAAAAAAAGCACATACTGGGTACGGTTTTTTGTGTTCTGCTTTTTTAGCCATAAGGTTTATGCCTCTGGCTTTTCTGTGCATCCAGAAGGGCTCAGAGTCTGCCTTTCAACAATGTGAAATATGAGCCTCCCTCAGGCACAGGGCTCTGGGAGATGGGGATTAGAAAACCTGAGAGGAGAGAGATGCATTTGCTGATTGTAAAAGTGCTGTGGATCCACTGAGGATGTTCTTTCCCCAAAAGTCCCATATGGGAAACTGTAACTCCCCACACAGGCTGGAGGACAATGTCCTGTCCTGCTTTGAGCTGACCTGGAGGCTGGAAGGGACCAGCTCAGCCATGGGCTGACCTTGCGATGAGCCAAAACACTTGTCAAGGTGGGGGTCTGGCTAAGCAGCCACCTTGTCTGATTCCCAAAGAGGCACCACGTGTGTGATTAAAAGCCCTGCAATCCTGAGATCTGGAATGTGGTTGTCTCTTTGCTGGGAAATGACAGAAACTCTGCAAAAAGCTAAGAAGGTGCTTTGCCCAGGGCTGCAGCTGGGTACATCGGTGCAGGCTGGTGCCAGGTCCCTCTGCCGCCCTCTCAGGTCTGCCCCGGGACCTGCAGTTTTCCCATTATTTTCCCCCTTGGGAAAGCACCTGCTGCTGGGGAGGGTCCCTGACCACAGCTGGTCTAGCTCTATCCTGGCAACTGGAAATGTGAGTGTGGATTTAATGGCTGTAATGAAATAACACAGAGAGGAACCTGGAGAAATGGTTCAGGAGGTCGTGGGTCTGGGGCACTGCCAGGCCAGGGGGTCTCCACAGCAACCCGGGTGTGGGGACAGGAGGAGAGGGCAGAGGGAGCAGGGAGTAGGGTGGGAAGGTGGCTGGACCGAGGCAGGGAGAGCTGGAACATGATTTGGAGCCACATGGAGCACCAATGGGGTCATGGATACAGGAGAGATTTAGTAGCTAAGGAGGGGGACAGGTGTCAAAATTGGGGAAAGATGGAAAAGGAGAGATCAGAAAGGGATGGGGGGATATGGATTTCCAAGATGGGAGAGTGAGGAGGAGAGGTCGAACACCCTGTGGCATGGAAGGGACCAGTCCTCAGAGCTGGCAAAAGAGGGAACGAGAAGAGCTGGGACCTTGTGCCAGAGACAGCAGAGGGGTCGGGGGCTGAGCAAGGGCTGGCAACACCAAGCAGAGGTGATGGTGGCCTGAAACTCCCTGTATGAGCTGACATCAGGAATGACGGAGCAGAGGAGGTAGGGAGGTTCCTGCATTCATCCCAGCACCAGCCAGGATTCCCTCACAGCTCCTGGTGCTCCTCCAGAGCTGCATCCCTGCAGGACTCTGCCAGTGCATTCCTGGCCATCTCTGGGCCATTCTTCTTGAGTCAATGCTGTTCTTCAAGCTTCCTCTCTGGGCAGCAGCAGCAGCAGCAGCAGCAGCAGATCCTCCCTGGGACGGGCTCTGCCCAGCCTTGGCTCCTGTCCCCTCGCCATGGGACGCTGGCCAGCACCGTCCCGCTCTTCAGCCCGTGCTGGGAACATCCCCCCGACATCTCCCAGCTGTGCTACCCTTGAGGGACGGGGTGGGAAGGGGAGCCAGGTCACCACTAGCCCGCAGCTCCCCACATCTCCAGACCCCATGGACGCCTGGGACAGCCGGCTGGGGTACCAGTCTCTCTCCCAGGGGTGTGTAAGGGATGATCGAGAGCCTCTTGTTGCTACATCCTCCTGGAGCCTGAAGAGAGAATCGCTGCTGGAGGAAAGAAGCCCCTTGGTGTGGGTGATGGGCAGCCCTTTCGGGACCGTTTCACTGAACTCCTCCTCTCTCTCTACCAAGCCCCACTGCGGGTCTCAGCCTCCCAGGGGAAGCCGTGACTGTGTCCGTGTGCTGGGGTCTGGCCCCACTCCCGAGCAGCCCTGGGAGCCGCTGCCCGGGGCTGGCAGGTCCCGGCGTGCCGGTTCCCAGCGGCGTGTCTGGGCTGGGAGCAGCCGCAGAGCTCGGCCCCGGGCTCCGCGCTCTGGCAGCGGCCCCGGCACAGCGCAGCGCTGGCCCGGCCCCAGCGCACGCCGCTTCCTCCGCAGGGCCGGCCAGGAGGAGTCAGCTGAGGACAGGAGCGCGGCCGGCAGCGCGGGGAAGGGGCTGATGGAGGGCCGGGGTCGGTGCTGGGCAGTGCCGGGGAGAAGCCTCATGGAAGGGCAGTGGGAATTTGGTGTAGGACAGTCGGGGATAGGATGGTGGGGACGGACGGAGAGCAGAGATCTCTGCAGCCAGGGCAGGAACTTGGGGTTCATTGCAAAGGGCCTGGGGCAGGGCCCTGCTGGGAGCTGCCAGGCACAGCTCAGAGCAGGCTGAGAGAAGAGAGGGGGAGAGAGGATGAGAGGGTGAGAGAGTAAAAGGGTAAGAGAGTAAGAGAGTAAAAGGGGTAAGAGAAGTTCCCGTTACAATACAATAAATCTTCTTCTGTGTTAAATATTCTAATTCTCACTAACCAATCTAGTACAAGATACAAATCCTATAGCATTTACATACAGCCTATAAGAATCATTACATTACCACACTGTGTTACATTTTAAACCCTAAAACTCCTCTTTGGGCCCTTCTGCCAAGCTGTAGAGTCTGCTCTGACCCTTGGGCCTGTCTGCAAGCAGAGGGTGTTGTTCCATCAAAAGGGGATCACCTTCAGCTGGCCACACCATTGTTTTCCAGTTGTTCAGTAACTGAGGTATCTCAAAGCTTGCTTTCATTTCAATCTCGCTTATAGTTTCTATATTCTCAAAATCTTATGCCAGGCAATCATATTTATAAGGCTTTCCTGTCTCATCTTCCCCAACAATTTGGGAATTGCTGCCGTGGGTCCTGCTGCTGGATGCGCCGCTCGTTTCTTCCTCCAGGTTTTGGGGTGTTTCTGGTTCCGTTCTTTGCTAGTGTGTATCAGCAGCCCCTGGGATTTGGGGCTTTTTCCTAATGTCAGAACTCCTGCACTGGCAGACACAAACAACCCCTTCCCTTCAAACTGCCCCTCTTGCACAACCTTAGCTAAATTCTCTTCCCAGCTGCCGAGTTTCACCTGCTGTCTCAGGCGATGCTGTCTGCATCCCTCAGACCCTTATTGCTGCTGAGATAACAGAGACATCACTGTCCTCCTCTCTTTTATTCCCGGGAGCAGAGGCTGAACAGGGGCGATTCCTCCTGCCTCATGCTCCTGCCTGCCGGTGTTTGCTGCTCCCCATGACGTGAGTGCCCTTGCATTAGCCAGGTGCCAAAAACTGCCTTGGGGATGGTCAGGGATGGAAGCTTTGAAAACTTTCAGGTTCACCTCTGCACTGCCATCCAGATCCCATTGCCCACGGTGATGCTTTGGCTCAACTCTGCCAGTTAAGACATCATTTTTAACTAGCACATGGATAATATTTCAATTTATTAATTCAATTAATCTTTGACTGCAGATTGTTGCCTCAGGCCAGGTGAGCTGCTCGCTGAAGAGGCTGCAGACAAATAGAGCATTGATGAAATATTTCACCATTTCAAAGGAAAATTTGGGTGATTTTTTTGTTCCAGCATGGAACTGGATTGTATTTCAGGGGTGAACACATAAAGCAAACCCAGCCATTGCATTTCAGGCTGAAACAGGCTTTTTTCACTTTGAATCCAAATTATTAGGAAATTAGTTTTGGTTTTGGGGATAGAAAGACATACTGGGTTTAGGTAAAACTGACAAGCATCAGGCTTTAGGGCCATTGGAATTGCTTAGGAAAGGTGTTTCCCAGTCCCAGAGGTGCTCCAGTGTTGGATCTGGGGAGCTCCAGCCTGATCAGGTGAGAGAATGGGGAGTTGTGTGGTGACTGCAGGAAGGTCTCCACAGGTGCAGATGGATGGGACACTCACTGGATGCAGGGCCACTGCTGTCATGTCTTAATCCAGGAGGATGCAAAAAGCAGCCAAGCGTACAAAGAACAAGATGAGACTGAAGAAGAAGCAGTGACAATATGAGTTCCCCTGGGGGTGCTGCATGAGAGCATCCTCTGGATCAGCATCACTTTCACGAGACAGAGGTTTCCAGGTGGCATTTGTGAGGGTGAGTAGTCCCAGGGAAGGGCCGGGGAGCTCCTCCGAGCAGGGCTGCCGGGGCAGTGCCCGAGGCAGGAGCAGCTGCCCCCGGGCAGAGGCACGGGTGATCTGCTGACTGCCCTGCCATCCCTGCTGGAGCTGCTTTTCCTCACAACACTTCACAACTCAGCACTCTCCAGTTAATTAGAGAACCATCTGCCCCCTTCTCGCACATCATAAAAGCGTGTTTAAAGCTGGGCGATAAAAGAGAGCGTTAGTCTGGGTCACCGCA
This sequence comes from Setophaga petechia, assembly GCA_024362935.1. NCBI lineage: Eukaryota > Metazoa > Chordata > Aves > Passeriformes > Parulidae > Setophaga > Setophaga petechia. Next base: position 1,365,051 of record JANCRA010000028.1, on the reverse strand, counting down.
GGCTCCAGCCCCGCCTGCCACGCTCCCTGGCCTGCTCTCAGCCCAGGTGGGAACGATGTTTGAGTCCATCTGAACTTGCTCTGCTGCCAGCTTCCTTGAGAGACTCCCAAGTATTTCACGGCTCTCTCTCAGGCACGCTTTGTTCTCAAACAGTCTCCTACAGCCTGTCCCTGCTTAACTCTCCAGGCTCCCTCTCACTCCGGCCGCTGTTTCTGCCTCCCAAAGGAAACTTGGGACCTTGCCTGGTGCCAGCTCGTGGTAGTGGCCAGCAGGTCTGTCCCTGGCTTGGTCTTCAGATGGCTTCAGGATTTTCCAGGTGGCTGTGGACAGCACAGCCCCTGCTCCCTCCCTGAGCACTCAGGGTGCAGCGCTTTGGGCACATCCCTGGGGACATGGGTACATGTGAGCACACAGGGACAGCTGGTCCAGCTGCACTCGTGCCCGTCACTGTAAATATCCAGAGAGCTCCTCTTCCCTCACTTCTGCCTGGAGGACATGTTTCCCTCCCATCCTGGTGTGCAGAGCAGAACAATTCGCCAGATGTTTCATGTTAAAAACTCCCTTTTCCTCCTTTCTGCTTTCTTTAAAGAGTCTCAGACGGGGAGGTGAGGACCCTGTCTGCTCTGCTGAGGACCACCTAATCTGATCAGGTCCCTTCTGGCACGAGGCACATCCAGGCTGCCATCAACCCCGCATTTGAATATTGAGATGGAGTGCAGCCCTGGGCATGGAGCCACGGAGCAAATCGGGCGAGCAGAGAGGTGTGGAACTGCAGATCCAGAGCCTGCAGCATCCTGCAAACCCACTGGGCTGTTTCCAGGAGTTCAGGGTTGTGGAGGGTCACCGGTGTTGTGGGACTGTGCAGCCTGAGGAGGTCACTGGGAATGGGGACCTGCTGACCATCTGCACAAGGGTCTAAACTGAGGGGGAAATCCCTCCAGATGCTCCCCAAGGAAACGTGTGTGCCAGCCCAGCTGAACAGACCTTGGGGAGGGCCCACCACTGGCGACATGGCCTCTGTGTCCTCTGACCAAGCACAGAAGAATGAGGAGACAGGAACATCCTGCTGGTCAGTGCTCCGGCAACCTGGGACTGGAGAAGGGAGATGGCTCTGGGAAGATGAGTTCAGTGGCTGGAGAGACAGAAAGTCACTGAATCACAGACTGGCTGAGATTGGTCAGGTCATCTCCAGCCCCCTGCTCGAGCAGGGACACCTGGAGCCAGTCCCTCCTGGATTGTGTCCATGGCTCAGAACAGGTCCACGGCCCATTGTAACATGGATAGAGGGGAGGAGCTGTACCCTGGGACACTTCAGGAAGGCCAGGACACTCTCCTCTGATGGAGCCAATCCTTGTCCTGTGTGACACTCCCAGCTACTGTCTCTCCTGCACACCTGTGGCACTGTGACTTCCCTTTCCTGTAGCACCAGGATTGCCACCAACATCTGACAGAACGTCCCCAGTCCACTCCCCAGTCTGCTGGGGAGGTTCCAGACAGGGGGACGTCAGCCCTGCTCTCCTCCAGGGACAGGGTCAGGGAACAAGCAGAGCCCCAGCACGTTCCTGGTGTTCTTACAGCCCTTCTCACACAGGTTTCAGGATCTCCAGGGCCACTGGTGTCCCAAGCCCAGCACAGCTGAGGAGGCTTGGTGAGAACTGTACGTTCTGTCCCTGCCAGCCTGGCACAGTCCCTGGCTCTGGGGCAGCCCTGGCTGCTTCTGCCTGCCCAGATGCCTGGGACCTGGCTGTCCCAAAGGATGCTGAGTTGTGAGCAGCAGGCCCTGAGCTATTTTTGCTGTGCCCTGCACAGGCCTTGCCCTGCATTCCTCTTCCCTTGGGCTATATTTAGACAACTTTGCAGGACACGCTCCTACTCCAAACCCATTTTTCTGCATGACTGAATTCCCACAAGAGAGAGGAGCAGGTGGAAACCAAGGCAGGGCCACGGGCTCTGTGTGCCTGGGCCAGGTGGATGGCAAAAGAAATATTGGTGTTGGGCTTCCCTGGATTTAGCAGGGAAGCCCAACTCTCCCAGTGGATTGGGGTGCATAATCCATGACTCACATGGCATTGCTAGGGCTTGAGGCATCCTACCATGGATGGAGTATTCAGGAGGATGGTGTACAGGAGGGCAGGGAGACTCTGGCCACCCCATGTCCCTTGCTTTTGATCCACTCTTGGAAGATCTTGATGGAGAGCTCATGGACTCATCTCTCCCAAGCATGGAGGGCTCTGCTGAGCTCTTGTCTCCTCCTTGGACATCACTATGGCTTCACAGCCAGGTGTCCAGCTCTCTTTGCTCCTGAGACCTGGGAAAGTGGGGTCACCCGTCAGGGGGACAAGTGTTAAACACTGCCCTTCCTCCCTGGGCTCTGGCACTGCTCATCTCTGCGGTGCCTGAGTGGGGAGGTTATTAAGTGAGTATGAACATCCTTGAGTGTAATCCACACGCAAATGCTAAATTAAATTGAAACCAGAAGATGCCTTTAGCAGCATGGTTTATTGCCATTAACCCTTGGGTGACACCAACTGGACTTCCTCTGCAGTACCAGGAGGAAATGGCCCACCTGAAACTCCAGCCCTGGCCTGGAGTTTGCGCATGGACAGCTGTGGCCACATCTGGTGCCTGTAGTGCATGTGCAGCTGCCAAGCCCCGTATCCAAACCCAGGAGTGCACCAGGGGAAGGTCAGGCTGCTGGAGTCCACAGCTGGAGGTCAGCAGCATCCCAAAGGGGAGATGCCCCTCCCAGTCCAGGAGAGCACCCTGGGGTGGCCTCCTGGTGCACCCAGAAGGGCTTCTTGCTGCCCTGCACCCACTGGAGCCCTTCGGAGGCCTCTTTGGAAGAACTATGAGGAAAACACCTGCCCCAGACAGAAATCCCAGCACACCTTGCTACGAGCATTTTGGGGGAATCTGCAGGGGATGCCCAGAGTTTCTGCTCCTGTCTCCAACCTGCCTGTGCCAGGTGCTGCAGCTCAGAGGAGGCGCTTGGATGTGGGGCCACATTTGACCGTGGGGGTGCAGAGTTCCCACAGGAGCAGGGAGAAAATGGACAAGGCAAACTGCCAAGTGGCCACGGAGCAAGGGGAGAGGGCCAAGGAGAGGAGAGGAGATGGAGCTGCAGTGCAGCTGGGCTATGACAAGTGAGGGCAGAGCACTGGCCTGTGCCCAAGGAGGGAGCACAGGACAACCCTGCAGTGTTAAGGCAGGGCCACACCAGCCTGTGCTCATCCACCTGCTGCCTGTTCCCCTTCTGTGATCTCCTCCTCCCCTGCAGTCCCTGCCCTCTGCTCTCCCAGGTCCATCCCTCATGTTTCTCCAGCCACCCCTTCTCCATTCACCAGGTACCATCACCCTGGTCTTGCCACCAGAGCCAAGCTGGGACTACGCCATGGGGGTTTCCCCCTCCGGCTTTATGTAAACCCTTCTTTGCATCCCAAAAACCTGCCTGGGGGCGGGATTTCTCCAAGGCTCCAAACTTTCCCTGCCCCGCTGGTGCCAGCAGCTGCACGAGATGTTGGCAGGAGGCAGAGTGACCTCAGCGACGCGGAGCTTGTCCGAGCTCTCCCGTTCCAGGGAGCACAGGCAGCTGCCAGCGGGAGCCAAGGTGCAGGAGGGGAAGGCTTAGGACATGGTTGGCAGGGCCCTGGCCACCCCTGCTCCAAGAACCACAGAAATATGTAAATGAGAAACTCAGCCCCTTATTTATGAGACTTCACGATTCATTTTTCATTTGGGGAACGCGAACGAATGAAAATATGAAATATTTCTCTGATGACACAGTTTCCACCCAAGAAAGCACATTCCTTGGAGGCGATATGCCTGCGCACAGAGGCCGCATAGGACCGGGCCAGGGCCCTGGGGCAAGCTGGGGGGAGCCCGTGGTGGGACAGCAGTGAAAGTCTTGGTGAGCTGGAAATCCCTTCTGGGTGCTGGAAGGGCCAGAACTGAGGGCAAGGGACAGAGCTCAGCTGGTCCAAGGAAGGAGGAGGAGGTTGCACCTCATTTACAACCAGAGCAAGGACTCATCTCCCTTCTGCCCACTGAGAACAGATATTCTCCTCCCAATATCTACAAAATGCTCACTCTGGTGAGGTCTGGATTTCCCAAGTATGTCCAAGTGTTCCCATTTATTGCTTTAACAGCTAAAATTCATTACTCAGCTGGCTCCTTCAGGATGGCCTTTCCAAGGTTAGTGTTTCCATGTCCTTCATGAGCCCCAGAGGGAAAATCCACACAAGTAAAATCGATGGATTCAGCATCCACACGATGTTGTGGGCCAGACCTCGCTGCCTCCCAGCAGCATCAGTATCACAGACCAAGGACGCTCCACGGTACAATCCTGCCAATTCCCACATTTCATTCCTGGAAAATTTGGTCCAGCGCTTACGTTCTCCTGGTCCTGAGGCCCCAGAGATGTTCTCCACCAGCCTAAATCCTTCTGTACCTCTTCCAGCTGTCTGCCTCAGCAGGGCCCCACAAGTGGGATCCCCCAGCTCTACAAGGACCTCCTCCAGTCCCCTTCAGGGACAGGAGAGTCCCAGGGCTCCAAAGAGACCTGTCCCAGTGCTGGTGCTGGCTGAAGAGCCCTACCCCTGCTGGCCCTCCCCAGTCCACGCTGATTTGTTCCCATGGGAGCCATGCCAAACTGGAGCCAGTTCCTGTAGGATTGGGGTGGGTGGGCTGAGACCACCCCTGGGTTTGGTTTCCTGGGGACATCACCATGAGCCACCCTGTGAAGATTGAGTTGATGTCACAAGAAACGTGGTGCATTTTGGGTGGGCGCATCCCAAGATCACCTTTAATTTACACCGTTCTCCACTCAGATCAACCCCTCCCCTTTAGCGACCATCCACAGAGGGTCTGTCACTATTTGCACCTTCCCAAGGTCCAGCTCAGCTTGACTTCTGGCAGTTCTCACTTCCACTGGGCACTTCTAGCTCCTCAGACTTTTCCCTGAAGATTTACCTGGTCTTTTTATGTTCTGCTCATTCTCACTGTGATTTTAATGGGAAAAGCATTATTGTGAGAGGTGCCACCAAGTTTTGTACCTTTGCCTTGAAAATCCTGCCATCCCCAGCACCTTCAGCCTCTGGCTTCTTCAGCTCAGTTGACTTGAATCCCTAAAAATTTCCCAGTACAGGAAAGAGGAATCCTCCACCTGCGCTGTTGATCTGGCAGGGGTTATTCTTCAGTCTGTTTTAGATGAATCCTACATGGCCAACGTGCACATTCCACAACAGGCTTCTCCATCGTGTTCCCCAGCAGCAAAGTCCAAGTCTAAAATAGTAAATTCTGAAGCCATCTATCAGCTGCCACATCCCAGAATAGCCAGTAGCATTTGCTCTCCAATCTATATCTGGAAGTGAAAGGCTCCCTCAGTGACAGTAAGATTTATGAGTAGTTGTGATCAAGGGACATGTGCAGACTTGCTCACTACAGGGCCTAAAAAGGACTTGGGCACAATCAAAGGGAAAAGACCCCTGGGGCTGTGCTGGCTCCTGCTCCACAGCCCCTTGAGCCCAGCTCAGCCAGGACATCCCTCCACAGGGTCTCCCTGTCCCAGCTCTCCAGGGGATGGGGACAGACCTCATCCCACCCACTGCTTTTCCTCTATGATGTCTTCAGTGACTCCAGCAGCCTCCAAACGGACTTGGGCATCACCAGGAACTTCTGTCCTCAGCCTTCTTTGTCCAAGCTGCAGATCCCAGTCTGGAGGCAGCCACAGTGCTCTGGAGGTGCCCATGTCTCTCTACCTAATGTCTCTAGTCCTGCTGACACTTCTCCTCCCAAAGCAGAGCCTGCAGCCAAAGTCAGTCAAACCTTAGCACATCAACCCTCAAAGCCCTTTCCTCTGAGCAGGATTCTGGAATATCCCCACTGATAGATTGGTTTTCTACATGGCATTCCCTATCCCACAATAATTCCATGCCCTCACTCATCCCTTGTGTCTTCTCACATTACCAGGTGTCCTGGGAGGAGCTCCATGGGCTCCTGCTACAGCACACATCTCTCTTCATGCTTTGGACTCAGTCATGTTTCTTCATGATCTCTGTCCTCCCCTAGCCCCAGCCCTGCCCAGCCCCTTGTCCCCTGGAGTTAGGTCCTTGGTTGACCACACAGTGAGCAGGAACAGCCATTTTTACCCTCAAGAATTTGTCCCACACCCAGATCTACTCTTGATGGGACTTTGGGATGGCCATAAAAAGTGACCTGCTGGGGTGAGTCCTGTTCTGGCCAGGATGGGACAGAACTGGAGCACATGGTGCCTGAGGGGACAATGAGGGATTTATCAGTAAGGGACTCTCTAATTGCTGTTTTCAGCTGCCTAATGAGTTACAAGACAGGGCCAGAGTCTTCTCAGGGGTGTGAGAAGGATCCAGGGGCTGCCAACACAAGTTGTGATGAGAGAAAATCCAGCACAAGGTGAAGAAAAAGAAAGATTTGCACAGCAAGGGTGAAAATCCTCTTTGGAGATGTTCACAACTGGCCTGGACAAAGCCCAAAGCCACCTGGTCTCTCCTTGGAGCTGGCTCTGCTTGGAGGCAGTGATCTCTCCCCTCCTGCAGCTCCGTGCCATACTACGATGTCCTGCAACACATGGTCCTGGCTTTCGTTCCAATTAAAGGAATTTTTTTCCCCAAGTATAAACAGACTGCTCCTTTCAGGGAAATCTGCTGGCCTCTCTTCAGAGCCAGGGAGCCACATCGCCAGTTATAGCCCGGCCATTGATTTATTGGTGTGACCACGGCCAAGTTGGACAGCGCTGCCGTGCCGAGATCCAGCATCCTCGAAAGGCAGGAGAAACCTGGGCTATCAGCCTGTCCATCTCATCCTAATCCAGCGTAGGGCCTTCACAACCCTCAGCATAATCAGCTCACAGATGAAAGCCACTGAGAGAGTGCATCCATCATTGTTAGGCTGATTAGAGCTAATTCACAACATGTCTGTTTTCGGGAGATTGTGTCTCTTTCTCTGCCTCACTTCCTGTTTGCAAGCAGACTGCAGCAGTCTTTAATTAATTGTGGCTTCAAATTATGCCGACACTTCTCAGGGAATAAATAAATCTTCCCTGAGTGAACAGGGCGTTTTGCAGGGAAGGCACAAGTTGGACGGGAGTGAGGGATGTCTCCGTGGGCAGGGCTGTGCCTCTGTCCCAAAGCCTTGCCCTGTGCCAAGGCCCAGGGCTGACCTCCATCCTTTGGAGCTGAGCTCTCCTGTTCCTTGGCCGTTCCAAGGGCTGTTCCCTCTCCCGCTCGTGAATGGCCTTTACAAAGCATCTGCAGCCCAATCCCGACCTGCCCAAGGAATCCAAGTGAATTTTCCTTGGGAATTACTTTCACTACTTGCTCCACTGTTGCTGTCAGAGGGCCATGAGGAGTGATTGCCATAATGATGGTTGAAATCCAGTTTCCCTTCTAAGCCTTTTTTCATGTTATTTAGAGCTCAAATCAACTCTTTTGGTTGAAAGTTTCCACTCTTGGGTTCAAGCCAAAAGTGGATTTTTCGAGAAATTGGAACCGACTGGGTTCAGTCCTTTCTGAGTCACACACATGGAAAAATACACATTTCCCCCTCGTGCTCCACGGAGACACTTTGGGCATGTACGACTCAAAACCAGCTGGAACAAGACACTTCAGACTTGGCTTGTTTGAGAGTCCACACTGAAGTGTAAAAATCACGCCAGGTTTGGAGAAGCTCACATTGGCATTTTCACACTTCCCTCCCCAAAAGAACTGTTGAGTGGTGTGCAATGGGCAAGAAGACACTCTGTTCCCTTCCCCTGCTTTACATCTCTCTCTCCAATGGAATAATCCCAGGGGATTAGCATTTAAAGTAATGAATGTTTAAAGTTAGCGAGAGAAGAATTCCAGCAATGTTCAAATTCTTCCTAAGCCCCTTAAATGGAGCCGAGCTGAGGGGGCCTCAAACAGGGAGACATCAGTCAGCTCCTGAAGTCACACGGAGCAAGTGCAGGGAATGGCCTCTTCCTCAGTCCAGGGCAGGCACGAGGACTGTCACCCCAAGTGGCCCAGCAGCTGGGACAGGACTGTCACCCCAAGTGGCCCAGCAGCTGGGACGGTGCTGGTGTCACCTCCCCGAGGCGGTGAGGAGCAATTTGCTCCATGGCATTTCCAAGGGTTCCCTGGGATTCCCTGGGACTGAAGCATGGCAGAGGCAGGGACAAGAGCCAAGTCTCAGCCACCAAACCTTTAACCAAAACCCCCTCCTTTCTTCCCCAAATGAATTGTGTCAAGACCACATGAATCTTCCTGCCGGAATTTTCTGCCTTCCCCTCCTTGAGGCAGGGAATGGGCATGGAAGGAGGAGTCACCACAAGACACTCCAGGACAAACAATTCCCAGGACAAGTGAGCACACTTGGCCAGATGAGTGGTGTGTGTTTGCCACCAAGCCTGCCCCTTTTGTGCCCGAAATATCCGCTGGGGGAATCAGTTTTCACCCCAGCTCACAGCTGTGAGGCATCTAGAGGTGTATTGCTGTGCCTGAGGGGTTTCCCTAAGGAGATGGCCAAGGAAGACTCTAGGTTTGAGGATTTCCCAAAATGGCCTATTTTTGAAAGCAGGTTCTCAAACTCAGGATGTCCACGATGCCCAGAATGCCCAGTGCATCCAGGGTGATCAGGATGCCAAGGATGCACAGGGTTTCTAGGATGCCCAGGATGCCCGAGGTGTTCCAGAGGCTCAGGGTTCCCAGTATGCCCAGAGTGGTCAGAGAGCAGCAGGAGGGCTGTGGCCAGATGAGCCCCATGGGCTGTCCAATCCCCCATCCCTGTGGGGTGGGTGGTGTGGGGCGGGGAGGCGCCTGCCCAGGACAAGCCCTACAATCCCTGGGGAGCAGGGCTGCGATAAACTGGGTATTTCACAGCCTTCCCTGCCAAGGAAGGGTGGAAGTGGGAGGGAGAGGCCAGGAGGTGCAGAAGGGGCTGGGAGAGGAAACCAGCAGTATGAGTCATTGCAGCTGATGGGCAGGATACCCACAGGAAACGCCTTTTCCCCTGGATAAGGTGTAAGGGACAAGCTGGCACCAGCCCCTGGGCACTGGTTGTCCCCAGCTGGGTGCAGGGCACACGTACAAGCAGCCGAGCCAGACAGTAGCTGGTAGAGGCTTTACTCAGCTGTTTACTCAGCTCCTTATGTTCTGCCTCAAGGCTGGAGGGTTCCCTGCAGTGTCCTCTGTGTCCCCAGCAGCCCCATGGCCAGAGGACACCTTCAGTCCTGCTGCGCAGCTTGTACACAACGAGTCTGGGAAAGCCAGGGCTCTTCCTGTGTGTTCCTGGTTTGGGCAGCAAGAAGGATGATGGTGATGTCCCAACAGACCTGGAGAATCATGGAATGGTTTAGGTTGGAAAGAAACTTAAAGCTCATCTCATCCCACCCCTGCCATGGGCACCTTCCCTGTCCCAGGCTGCTGCAGGCCCCAATGTCCAGCCTGACCTTGGGCACTGCCAGGGATCCAGGGGCAGCCACAGCTGCTCTGGGCACCCTGTGCCAGGGCCTCACCATCCTCACAGGAAGAATTTTTTTCCTAATATGCAATTGGAATCCTGCTCTCTGTCAGTTTGAACCTATTCCCACCCTTGTCTTATCACTCCAGGACCTTATAAATAGTCTCTTTCCATCTTTTCTGTAAATTCCCTTCAGGAACTGAAAGACTTCAGTCAGATCACCCTGAATTGTTCTCTTCTCCAGGCTGAACAAACCCAGTTCTCTCATCCTGTCCTCACAGCACAGCTACTCCATCCCTCTGATCCACTTGTGCCTCTCCTGGACTCACTCCAACAGCTCTGTGTCCTTCCTTCTGTCCCTCCCAGCAGACAGGAAGGACAGTGTTCCCTGACTGCCTCAAAACACCTCCTATAAAATGATGGAGCTGGTGTTTTAGAGCACGTTGTGGAAATCCTGCCCAGTGGGTCCTTCCAGGCTTATCCCAAAACATGCCCTGGAGACCAGCACAAGGCAGTTCCAACGTGGAGGGAGGGCAGATCATGCTGCCCCTCTGCAGCCTCTCTGTCCTGGACAGGCACTTTCTTCAAGGCTAGGGCCACACAGAGCCCACAAGCTGTGGACAGCCTCTGGTTGAGTCCCTGGATGGTGACAAGGGTCCAGAGTGAGCAAATGTGACAGCCACAGAAACGTCCCAGACACCACACAGGACTGAGCTGGGGTTGACCTGGCCTCAGCAAGGCTGAACCTTCCCAATAAGCTCCCCTGAGCTGGAGAGTGTCTTTGGGCACTGCACAGGACATGCCTGGCACTGGGATGGAAATCCAGGCTTTGACATGAGCAGGGGTTCAAGGCAGGCAGTGGGGAAGGGTGGGAATGCCAGCACAGTGACCCTTGGAGTGTGGGATCACCACTTCTGGCCTGGCTGTGGGGCCTTTCCACAACCCCATCCCACACCCTGTCACCTCCAGACAAAAGCACCTCCTGCAGTTCTCTGGCCAGAACAGAAACCCTGTCCCAGCTCCTGGGTTAAGGGTGATGGGAAAAAATGGGGCACAGCAGAGGAGATTGGGGGAAACGAGCAGATGGCCCAGGCTGGAACTGGAGCAGAGCTGGTGCCCATATCAATGCCCAGGGATGCCCACAGGATCCAAGAGGAACAGCACAGGGTCCAGGAAGCTCGTGGCTGCTCTGCCATCCCACCCTGCCCCAGCCCTGGGCCCGGGCACTTCCACACTGGCAGAACTGCTCTGGCTGCTTTGCTCCAACTGCTTTTCCATGTGTTTAACCTGACTTTCCCCCTCTAAAGTCCATTTGATATTCTGTCTGTCACAAAAGAACAGTCTGTTCCTTCCCCTCTGGAGCTGTTTTACGTCTTTGAAAGGACCAGCACGGCTGCCCTTGCCAAGGCTCTGCGAGCCCCATCCCAATCTGCAGAGCACTGTGCACTGTCCATCCCATGGACAATGCCCTTTTCTCATGGACAATGCCCTTTTCCCTGTTTTCCTTGCTCTGCTGTGAGCAGGGGCAGCAGGGGCAGGGCCCTGGCACCCATCCCAGGGTGCAGCCTCACTGACACACGCCTGGGTCACTGCATCTGGGCCTGGCCTGGGTGCTCAGGGTCCCACACACCCCCCCAGGCAGAGCACAGACAGCGTTGGCTGGAGAACATCCCAGAGCAGGACATGAATGGGACATGATGGCTCCAGTTCCCAGAGCAGGACATGAATGGGACGGGATGGCTCCAGTTCCCAGAGCAGGACATGAATGGGACGGGATGGCTCCAGTTCCCAGAGCAGGACATGAATGGGACGGGATGACTCCAGTTCCCAGAGCAGGACATGAATGGGACGGGATGACTCCAGTTCCCAGAGCAGGACATGAATGGGACGGGATGACTCCAGTTCCCAGAGCAGGACATGAATGGGACGGGATGACTCCAGTTCCCCGGGCTGGGAGCACGCGTGCCTGAGCAGCCAAAATCTCCAGCCCTGCAGGCACAGAGCAGCATCCACCAGCACCTGCAGGGTGTGCAGAGATGCTGGGCACTGATGCTAAAGCAAACAGCCACCCAGGGGCAGCCCCTGAACACAACAGCTCTCCTGGAACTTGATGGCAAGAGCTGGGCTTCGTGCGGGGGCTCTGGGTGAAGGCCGGAGCCAGGCACGGCCAGGGATGTCCCCGTGCCACCACAGGGATGTCCCCGTGCCACCACAGGGATGTCCCCGTGTCACCACAGGGATGTCCCCGTGCCACCACAGGGATGTCTCTGTGCCACCACAGAGATGTCCCTGTGCCACCACAAGGATGTCCCTGTGCCACCACAGGGATGTCTCTGTGCCACCACAGGGATGACCCCGTGCCCCTGGCTGCAGCCCTGCTCGCTGGCCTCCTGCACAGTGCCAGGGGACAGGGCTGGGGTGAGGCAAAGCGGGGCCAGGCTGGGGCCGGCCGGGGGAAATGCAGGCACTGTCCTTACAGCTTTTGGTCTTTTTCCACCAAAGCGTTTTGGGGTGGGGGGTGTTTTATATCTCGATTTTTTTGGAAGGGGTTTGGTTTGATTTCCTCCTCCGCCAAGCACTAAGCAATCGTTCTTTCCCCCCTTGGCAGGAGCTGCCTGTCTCGTGGTGTTGACCTTGGCTGAGTTTTCTCTGCGGCTGGAGCAGACTCACACCATAAATTCCCTGTCTTCTAGGAATCCAGCATGGGAAAGAAAAGAAATGCGAAAGAGAAATGTGGATTAAAATATTTTGCATCTTAGTACATAACAAAGGGGGGCTGGCATTGAGCATCAGATTACTTCCTCGAGCTGAGAGGTGTTACATGGACACCCCAGGCAGGTTTGGGTGCTGGCAGTGCCAGCACCACATGGCACCGGTGTCTGCCACGGGTCTGTGAGGACAGGAGCTGCTCTGTCCCGAGAGAGAGCCATGGCAGGGCTGGCACTGTCCACAGGCACACACAGAGATGAGCATCGAGCACTGGTGCCTCTCCTGCACCCATCACACGCCCTGCTGGGGTTTGGGGCAGCAGGAGAAGCCGGTCCAGGTGCCTGGGGTGGGATGGGGGCCCAGAAGAGAGGCTGAAGTTGTGTAGGACAGGGGAGTGCTGCTGGGGCAGGGGCTGAGGTGAGAGGTTATGGTTAGGACTGTGCCGAGAGCATCCCAGTGCTGGGACTGTCCCCTGGCAGTCCCGTGGCCGGTATTCCTACAGCTCCCAGGGTGGTCCAAGCCACCTTGACCAGTGTTCCCAGAGCATCCTGGTCCCACCATGGATGGCTGAAACTATCCTGCCCAGCCCCAGTGCAGAGCCCTCGTCAGCAAAGCCCTGAGGTGAAGCAGCCCACACCAAACCCAAGTGAGATTGCTTTGAGTGATTGCTGTCCCAGGCAGGGGAGGCCAGCACAGCCCTAACTGGACACACAGAACCCAGCAGTGGCTCAGCCTGGCCATGAGCAGACACAGCCAGCCCAGCCCAGCCCAGCCCCACGGGTGCCAGGACAGCCCGGGCTGTGGCACTCCACAGGCCCCAGGATGTGGGAGAGAGGACAAGCCCTGAGCCTGGGGTGCCCAGGGTCCTGTTGGGTGTCCAGGAGCCCAGAGGAGCTGGGGGTGCTGGAGACACTTGGACAGTGGGTGGTGCAGCGCAGGGCACCCACCAGTGCTGCTGGCACTGCCAAAGCCCTCGTGCTGCACAGAGCCAGAGGGGTTTGAAGCCAGGTCATGATGCCTGAGCAGCCTGGGGCAAGGTGTCAGGGTGTCCCCAAGGGTGACTGTGTCCCCTACATGGAGGGTCAGGACTCCTGCACCCTGCCAGGGCTTACAGAGCCCAGTGGCAGCCTGGTGACTCAAAAACCCATCTGTGACCCCTTCCCACCCTGCTCTCCACTGGATATCAGCTGAGTACGTCAGGGAGAGGACAGGGACACCTGAAGGTCCCCCAGGAATGGAAGAACATGGCCACAGGTTACAGGCAGAGAGCTGACAGGAGATAAAATTCTTATCTACACATAGGGGAGAGAGGCTTTCAGGGTGTCTCAGGGTAAATGCTGGGCTGGGGACTCTGCAGAGCTGCAATGCAGCACAGGCAGGCCCATCCAGGGGAGGGGTCCCAGGGGGCTGAGCTGTGACGTGGGCAGAGGAGTGGTGCCGTGCCGTGGGGAGCTGCTTTACATCTCCTGTGCTCTGGGAATGCCAAAGCACCATGTATTTGATGCTGGAAAAGGGCCCCATTTCCCAGAACTGTAACCTGCTCTAAGCCCAAGCAGCTGGAAGGAGGCCCTGAGTCCCCCAAGCGTGAGTGATGCTTCTCATCTCTCCTCAAAGCCTTCAGAGCAGCCATCCCCACTGCCCAGCCTCGGCACAGCTCCTTCTGCCTCCCAGAGCTTCCCAGGACAGGGAAGGGGAGAGCCTGAACAAATTCTCTAAATGGGCTGGGAGGAAAAAGGAAATTGATAAGGAGTGTGAGGAAAAGGGTCACACAGAAAAATCTGCAGGTGACAAATCATAGAATCACTGAGTGGTTTGTCTGGGGGGAACTTAAATCCTATCTCAACCCACCCCTGCCATGGGCAGGGACACCTCCCACTGTCCCAGGCTGCTCCCAGCCCTGTCCAGCCTGGCCTTGGGCACTGCCAGGGATCCAGGGGCAGCCACAGCTGCTATGGGCACCCTATTACAGAATGTCCTGAGTTGGAAGGGACCACAAGGATCAAGTCCAGATCCTGGCCCTGCACAGGAGACTGGGTGGGAACACATCATGAGAGGGTACAACTAGGAATGGTGTGGGAAGCTCCTTCCTTGGGGCCTGCAGGTGCAAACACCTGTGCTAGGTGTGCATGTTGTGTCACAGATTCTGCACCCCTGTCAGGGGCTGCGCCCTGCTCTCTACTCCCACTGCCCATCCACAGGGGCCGGCAGCAGGAACAGAGCAGGATGTCACCCCCTGTGATGGGGAAATAGGGAAAAATGGGAAACCTGAGCAACACCAAAATGCTGAAAGGTAATGATGGCTCAGGAAAGTGAGTGGCAGTTCCATGAGCCTGACCCAAGACAGGCAGGGGAAGGGTTTGGGGCAGGATCTCTCTGCCAGTGCGTGTGGCTCTCTCCACACCTCTGCATCACTGATGTTTTGGGTACTGATGCCTTGGGGACAAACCAGTACCTGGGACTGTGGCATTCCTGCCAAAAACCTGCAGGGAGCCATGGATGCAGTGTAACAAGCTCACCCTGCCCCTTGTCCTGGGCAGGGAGTGGCTCTGGGGCATCCTGGCGTGGGAGGGAACAGCACCTGGGGTTACCCTCACCAAGGCTTTTATCCATGTGCCTGTGGCTGTGGTGGGAGGAGAGGAAAGGAGAATGTGGAATAGAGAAACCAGTCCTAGGAAAAGGGCTTGGAGGGGTAGGTGGGGTGGGAGGTGACTGGGTAGCACCAGGAACCCTCTGCATGCAGGCAGGGGCACTGAGGGACAGGGAGGAGAGGTTTGATCCCAGGCTGTGCAGGGAAGGACAATGGGATTGAAGAGGCTCTGGGCTCTGCAAAGCAGTGATGGGAGGAGGGAGGTGGAGGATTAAATGGCACCAAGGAGAGTGGGAATGATATGAACAGTGCCCTTGTGCATCAGCCTCACACAGCTGTGCAGAGACCCTGAGCCCCTCTGGAGCTTATGAGATCCTCGTGCAGCTTCACCTTCCCAGGCAGCACAGCTGGGATGCACACAGTGATTCCTTCCCTCCCAAAGGGTGACCCCCAGGGTGGTCTCTGTGGCTGTGGAGCAGGGCTGGGCAGCACAGGAGGGAGCAGAGAGGGTGTCCATGGCCTGGTGCTCCAGGCTGCAGCCATAGGTCGAATGCTGGCCTGGGAAGTGCTCCTGAGGGACCCATTCCCATTCCTGCTACCACAGGCACCCGCCCGGGTAAATCCTTCCCATAAATTTTTCAAGCTCCATCTTGAAACCAGTCAGGCTATTTGCAGTGCTGGCCACGTGCCAGGGTTTGTAGTTCACCAGAAATGTCGTGTTTGTTTGTTTTTTTAATCTGGGCCAGGACCAAGCTGGATGCACACCAGGGTTTTTGGAGTTTCTGGTGCACCCAGCCTCCCCAGCCCCACAGCTGCTCCGTGAATTGAAGCCTTCAGCTCCTTCCCAGCATGATGTGACCTCAGCTCTGACAGCCCCCAGGGCTCATCCAGGTGACTCTCCCAGGAGCCACCAAGGGCCCACCAGAGGGGTCCCCTTCCATGGTGACACGGAGGTGCTGTAGCCTCTGGAGATGGTTTGTGACAGGGCTGCTGGGCCGCAGTGTTCGGCTCAGTGCAGGTTTTGGCCCTTGCTGACCCCAGGAGAGGCTGTCCCAGGGTTGCCTCTAGCAAGGAGGGGATGCTAAAGGATCCTCTCTCTACAGCATAACCACGTTCACAGCCAGCTGACAGCCATCTGCTCCTCTGCCAGCATGCTACTCCAGCCTAAATAGCTCTGATCCCTCCTGCTGTTTACTCCCAGATGTATTTATAGACCAACTCTCTCCCAGCCTTCATTTTCCTAGACTAAACAAGCCCAGCATTTTCATGCTTCTCTCCTAAACCAGCTCTCCTTCCACACGCCTGTCCCTCCTCTGCCCACAGAGCCCCTCACAGTGCTGTGGGTGAGCAGGGCTGGGGCAAGGCCGGCTCTTGGCAGTGCTCCCTTGATGGCATGGGTACAAGCCAGTCCCCACTGTGACCTGCCAACAGGGATTGTCCTTTGCAAGGCCACGGTGGTGACTCCTGTGTTCCCACACTGCTCTTCCATTTCTACTTCACCTTTCATGGACACTTCTTGGGGGCTGTGCAGATACCTGACTTTGCCCTAATATTTCTCCCAGCCCAGCCCTTTTCCAGGTTATTTTGATCACTCTCTGTGCCTTTTATGTTGGCCTGTGTCAAAGGAAGAGTGGCAGCAGGATCAAGGCAGTGCCTGTCCCCTGTGCTGGCATTGCTGAGACCCCTCAAGTCCTGTGTCCAGTCTAGGGCCCCTCAGGACAAGACAGACCCTGAGGGGCTGGAGCATGTCCAGGGAAGGGAATGGAGCTGGGAAGGGGCTGGAGCCCCAGGAGCAGCTGAGGGAGGTGCCCAGGGAAGGGCTGGACATGGCACTCAGCACTCTGGGCTGGTGAAAAGGTGGGACACAGGCACAGGTTGCACTCAATGATCCTGGAGGGCTTTTTCAAGCCCAACGATTCCTTGTGTCTGTGATTCTCTGTGCCTGTTCTCTCTCTCATTTGGCGCTCCAGCAAATTCTATTAGCAAGGCCACAGCCTCTGGACCAGCTCCAGCACCTGCCTTCAAGCCCCAGCTCATCCTGCAGCACAATCTTTTACTGCCCTCCCTCCCATTCCTCCCCATCCAGCAGTCCAGCCTCTGTCCCTGTTTCCCCACCTTTCTGCTCTATTCCCATGCAGCTCTTTCCCATCCCCTTTGCCAAATGAAGGGCAGATGGACAAATCCTGCCAGCAGCCCCAGCAGATGCACCAAGCCCATCTGTGGTGCTGCAGGGGAGTGTGGGCACTCCAGGGACCACTGTTCCTGAGGTTCCAAGGGACACAGGCACCTCTGTGTCCATGGACTGACAGGGCAGGTCTTGCTCCCAGCCACCAGTGCAGACACAGGGCTCCAAACACTGGGGACTGATTCCTGATATCCATTGGCATGTGTCAGCTGGAAGGACACTGCTGCCTCTGGTCCCACCACCCCCAAGGTCCCTGTCTGGAGCTTGGCAGCCACCAAAGTTGGGCTGGTTTGGTGTGGTGGTGAGGAGACCAAGGGCAGCAGGAAATGTCCCTCAGACCATTTACCAGTTGGTTTAGCCCAAATCCTGCAGCCAGATCCTGGCAGGATGCATTTTTAAAGAAAAGTTGCTCCTGGTGTAGTCAAAGCCTGGGAAGCTCAGGTTGGGGTTGCTGAAGGCTCAGGATATTGCACACAATCCCAGAATGGCTGAGTTTGTAAGGAATCACTGGAGGTCACCAGTCCAACCCCCCTGCTCAGGCAGGGCCATCCCAGAGCACAGGGCACAGCATTGTGTGCACAGGGCTCTGCAGGATCCCCGCTGAGGGAGACTCCAGCCCCTCCCTGGGCAGCCTGCTCAGGGCTGGGCACTGCCCAGGGCACAAGTTGTGCCTCCTGGGCAGGGGCAGTGCTGGGCTCAGGCCCTGCCCGTGGCTCTGGTGCCACTGCTGGGCCTGGAGCCGAGCCTGGGCCCTGCTCTGCCCCTCCCTGCAGACCTGCACACAGATCTCTGCTCCTTCCCCCTCCTGACAGAGGGGTCCCATTGCAGAGGTTTTGTCACTCCTGGGGACAGGGACAGGCGTCCCCAAAGCCCCCCAAAGCAGGAGAAGCTCCGTGCCACCACTCCCCAGAGGGACACCGGAGGGTCTTTCTGCCGCTGGGGCTCGCCAAAAGCCAGTTTGTTTCTGAAGCCAAAAGGTTTCTGCCCAGCGTGAGGTGGTGGCTGCGTGAACCTCCCAGGGACAGCACAAACGAGGTCCCAGCCCGACCTGGGAGGCTGCAGCAGCCTGAGGCACAAATGTGGTTCGGGGGAGTTCACTGCGAGGAAGAGGGATAAGGGACACTCTCCCAACCAGTAACGGTGCTTTCTGGTCTCAGGAAGAGCCAGTTTCCTAAATCTGAGAACAATTACGACCAAGATTGTCTTGGAGGAAGAATTTAAACAGAACAGAATGGGAACCATGGCTGGGAACTATTCAGAAATACTTTCCAATGAGCCCGCGTGTTGGCTAGAGGCAGTGGAGCCTGGACGGCTGCAAGACCCACCAGACCTCCCTGGACTGGCAGCTCATCCCTGTCCCCCCGCCAGCGCTGCTCACACCGTGCCCATCTGCACTGCTGCTTTCTAGGAAAGCGCCTCAGGAGCAGCAGCCAGCAGGGCTTTGCCCCGGGGTTCGCTCCATTGTCTGCCTGACTCCCCTCCCAGCTCTGAAGGGAGAGAGTGGAGCTGTGCTCAGCCTTCCCTCTGTGCCCTCAGGCTTGGGCAAAGTCCTGCTCTTCATTAGGAGAAGTAGCCACAGCAGGGGATTTGTTTTCTCCTGTGTTTTGCCCTCCTTTTTCTCAGGCCCGGGGCTTGTCTGTGCTCCCGCTCTGGTCTCAGAGCCCTGCACCTCCTCGGAGTCCTGAGACACAGCTTGTATCTGGGACAGCAGGACCACGAACCAGGGCTGCCCAGCGTGTCCCACCTGGCCCGGGGCCTCCAGCAGAGCTGATCAGTCCCCAGGGACACTTGGCAGCCACCTGGCGTCACCTTTGTGTGCAGACAGCCCGGCCCCACCGCTGCAGGGCCCTCTTGGATACTCCGGGATGGACATCACCCCAGCAACGGGAACAGACTCCTTTCTGAGCTGAAGACACAGATGCAGCAAACACAGGTCTTGTGACAGATGGGAAAAGAGAAATGTTTAGCTGTCAGCACCTTATATTGGAAGGAAGACAAGGAGAGACACCAACCCTGTGGAGGATGGTGAGGAGTCAGCTCAGCCAGAGCCAGCTGGACCATGGGAGTGGCACCACAGAGAGGCCATGGTGGGCTCTGGAAAGAGGAAAGCTCTCTGCACTTCATTTCTACCCCCACTAAGCTGTGTCTGCGTTAACCCCTGCCTGGGAGAAGCAGGGGCAGCACAATGCCAGTGGGCATCCAGCTGTAGTTCCTGGGGACAGGGGCTGTGCCAGGCAGAGCTTAGACAGAAAACACTCATTTGCTTTGCCAAAAATGTTTATTTTGTTAGGAAAGAGACAGAATGTCTTAACTTCACTAATGCAATATAAGAGTTTTGCTCATAAAATTGAATTAATTTCTGTTAGGAAACCCTGCCTCTGCTGTTCTCCACGGCAGCAGCCACATCCTCACATCCAGCTCTTCCACCCATCACTGCTGCTGGATTTGGGTACAGCCAGATCCCCCAGTGGGGAGAGGGAGCTGGAGGAGCTCCAGGTGCAGTGGTGATGGCCAAACATTTCCCTCCCAGTGACGGTGCTGTGGCTCCAAGACGGGTGCAGGGAGCTCCAGGTCCTGTTCCAGGGAAGTGGGTGGTGGCTGCCAGCACTGCAGCATTGTCCCTTGTCCCTTATCTGGGTACAGGAGCAACTCTGAGGCAAGGGATGCTTCCTGACCATCCATCAGCACTTCCCAGTGCTGCTCCCAGGAGGCTTTGGGGGAACTCCAACAGCTCGAAGGTGGTGGGATCCAGGTAGGGCTACAGCAGAGGGGTTAGAGGCTCCAGAGCATCTGCTCTGTACCTTTCCATGGGGACAGCAGTGCTGGCACCTGCACCTGGGAGTCCTTCCCCAGGAGCTTGACCACGAGTGGTGCAGCTGCAGCATTTGGTGCCCATGTGTGCTCCTCTGAACCTCGTCCTCTGCAAACGTGGACCAGATACTCGTAGCGAGAGACACCAGAACAGATGTAAACAGGAAGGGAAGCTGCAAAGATCCGTCCCTCATTCAGCTGCTCCCCAACGAGTGATTTATTTTGGGTACCCAAGTGCAGGTCAGCATGGTGCTGACATAGGGTTAATCCCAGCCCATGCGGTGTCCCAGCAGATCGGGGCTCTGGGGCCACCGTCCAGCCCAGCCCAGGGAGGTCAGCAGGTCTGACCTGAGCCCCTCTGTGCCTCACTCTGGATGCAGGTCCTGCTTGGAAAGCAGAGCTCTGCTGCTCCGGGGGCTGCCAGGTGTGTGGAGCTGATCCCCCCGCTCCTGGCCAGCCCTGGAGTCTGAGCTCTCTGAAGTGAGAGGTTGTGCACTGCAGTCAGAAACATCTCCCCACCACCGTGGCGGTTTTCCTCATCTCCTCAAACACCTCCCTGTTACTTGCAGCTTCGAAGTTTCCAGACAGGGATATCCACCCAATTTTCTTTTCTTCCCTTCCACTTTTCAAGGCCATAAAAATCCGGTGTGTCTAGGATATGTATTCATTGCACTTTTCCAATTCCACCCGCAGCTTTTCCAAACCTCTTCACCTCTGGAAGAGCTACAGAAGCAGCAAAAGGAAAACTGAAACCCAGGAACGCACCACAGCAGGGCTGTGCCAAGTGTAAGGACTTTGAGAGGATCAGCAGGACAGAGGAAAAAGCCTCTTCAGAGTTGTTTGGAGAGAAACAGATCCTCTTCCCCACAAGGATCAACTGTGTGATGCTGACGTGCAGCCAGATCTAGCCCTTGGCCTCACAGCCCGAGGATGCTGATCCCCTGAGCCGTTCCTTGGGTCAGTGGCAGCTGTGGAACCCTCCCAGGGGTCTCAGCCCCTGGGGTTTAAAGGATGTAGGTGTGGCTGCTGTGTGTCCTACTGGTGTGGGCAGGAGCAGTGCTGCCCATGGAGAAGGATGGGATCCCCCCAGGCTGGCACTGGGGTGTTGAGGCGATGAAAGTGGAGAGAAAGGCAGGGAGAGCTCTGTGTGCCTGGAAGTGGACACTGAAAAAGAGAAGTGGGCAGAGAACACTGCCCTTGCTCCCTGGATCTGAGCTGACACTGAGCACCACCTCTGCATCCCCTGAACCCACACTCTTCAAGCCCAGGGATGTCCCTGGAGGATCTCACTCCCATGCTGAGCCACCCCCATGGTGCTCCTGCTCTCCTGGACTGCTGGGGCTGTGCTGCAGGACAGGGATAAACTCAGTGCTGCACACAGGGCAAGTGCACTGCACACAGACCTGTGACACCTGGAGGGGTGCAGGCTGCACCTAGAGACACATCTGGGCACATCTGTGGGTCAGAGAAGTCCTGTGGGACTGGGGAGAAGGGCCAGCAGTCCTGTGCAGTGCTCACAGGCTGAGCATGGTGAAGCCACAGGAACCTCATGGCATGTTCTGCACATGGCCCAGCCCCAGGTTCAACACGAGCCATCTGGACTTGCATCAGCACTGAGGGCTTTTCAAAGAGCGTCCCGTTCACAGCAACCAGCCTGCAGGCTGATGTTCTCCAGATGACACTATTGTTTTTGGAAAGCCTCCTAAACACTTGAAAAACACCTTCAGCCATACTCCAACGCAGCCGAGCAGGACTGAGATTAGAAATTGCATTTGACAGTGCTCAATCTGTCCAGTGGGATTAAAACCAGATCCAGTTCATGTCTCTGCAATTACACACCTCCCTTCCATAGGCAAAGGGCTTTCTCTTTCATCTGACATCAGGGTGTGCACTTTTTATTCCTGCTTAAGCCTCAGCTGAAGGCCTCTTGAGAGTATTTCAAAGCAATCTCAAACAATTCTGGACAGATGTTGCACAAACTGGTTTCAAAACAGTGGTGGTCCTGACCATGACAGCCCAGAGTTTAATACTGTTGGATTCTGGGATCCTACTGGGACAGCAGATTGAGGATTTTGACTTCTACTGCACCAGACCCATGAAGGCAGTGCTGATAAGGCCGTGTACTTGTGTCAATAGGAGAAAGCATCTCACAGGCAAAATGGGAGCCCTGGCTGGGAAATATAGAGCCTACAGAAAGGTGGAGGGCTTGGAGAGGTGAATGAGAGCTCTGGGGATCATCCATTTGGAATGGGGACACTGTAGCATCCTCTGAGGACATCATCAGCCATGAAACACTCGTGTCTCAGTAACACAGCCACTGAGGATGAGCACAGTTGTTCACAGTCCACACCCCAGGAAAACACACTGGAAACCATTTGTTTTTTCAACCTTATTTTTTCACTGGACATCCTGGCATCATGCTGATCTTTAAAATGGACTTTTTAAGAACTTGATCACCTGCAAGTGAGAACTGAGAAATTTCTCTCCAGACCCTGCAAAAATCCTAATGTTCTTTCCAGGAGGAGCTGCAGCTCCTCATCTTCCCTCTGGGTGCTGCAGTTGCTTCCCTTCCCAGCAGAGGTGTCCCTGGTGCTACAGACTCCAGGGACAGTCTGTGCATGAGATCTGAGCCTGTGGTTTGGGATCAGCTCTGGGCAGAGGATTCTCCTGGGACTCCTCACTGGCATCTTTGCCAGGATAAGTGTATGGAGGTGGAGACACAGAGCTGGAGGGGAATCATGGAATCAAGGAGTCATAGAATGGATTGGGTTGGAAGGGACCTCAAAGCTCATCCAGTGCCACCCCTGCCATGGACAGGGACATCTCCTGCTCTCCCAGGGTGCTCCAAGCCTGTCCAACCTGGCCTTGGACACTGCCAGGGATCCAGGGGCAGCCACAGCTGCTCTGGATGGAAGAGAGGGAAGAGACTGAGGCAGCACTGTGGGAATCCAGAGAGCACCAGGGTGGTGGGGGAAAGGGAGGAGCAGCCTGGAGAGAATGAAACTTTGGAGATGTGCAGCAACCTGGAGGCTGTTGAGTGATCAAAGGCAGCCCTGGGGGGTATTCGGGGCTCTAACTGGGTCCAGAAATTAATGAGGATCCCAAAATCAAAGCTGAGGGAGCAGGCTGGGGAATCCTCATTGAACACTCACAGAGCCAGTCTGGATCTGCCAGCCTGGAGATTGCACCTGGGGGAAAACACTGCCAAGGGAAAGAAAAAGAAAAAGAAAAAGAAAAAGAAAAAGAAAAAGAAAAAGAAAAAGAAAAAGAAAAAGAAAAAGAAAAAGAAAAAGAAAAAGAAAAAGAAAAAGAAAAAGAAAAAGAAAAAGAAAAAGAAAAAGAAAAAGAAAAAAAGGAAAAGGAAAAGGAAAAGGAAAAGGAAAAGGAAAAGGAAAAGGAAAAGGAAAAGGAAAAGGAAAAGGGAAGGAAAGGGAAAGGAAAGGGAAAGGAAAGGGAAAGGAAAGGGAAAGGAAAGGGAAAGGAAAGGGAAAGGAAAGGAAGAGAAGAGAAGAGAAGAGAAGAGAAGAGAAGAGAAGAGAAGAGAAGAGAAGAGAAGAGAAGAAGAAAAGAAAAGAAAGAAAAGAAGAAAAGAAAAGAAAAGAAAAGAAAAGAAAAGAAAAGAAAAGAAAAGAAAAGAAAAGAAAAGAAAAGAAAAGAAAAGAAAAGAAAAGAAAAGAAAAGAAAAGAAAAGAAAAGAAAAGAAAAGAAAAGAAAAGAAAAGAAAAGAAAAGAAAAGAAAAGAAAAGAAAAGAAAAAGAGACCCAAAGAATGACTCCTTGGAGGGAGGAAAATCTCTCAGTGCAGGATTCCCTGTGGGCATCCAAGCCATGGTACACATAGGGACTGGAAAATCCCCTTGGTGACAACTGATGCAGGCTTGGAAAAGCTGCTGAAAGGAGCTTTTGGAAAAAACTCCAAATATTGAGCACAGCCACTTCACAGCTGGATGTGGGGCGATCCTGCAGCATGGGACAGAGGGGCAGCATGGAAAAGATCCTGCTGGAGGCTGTTTTGGGAAACAGATGGCAGCGTGGGACCACAGTGACCTTCAGATGGGTACAGAGATCTGGGGGGAACCCACAGGGGGAACCCACCCCAGCTGCCCTCTCCACGCCTGGACCTGGCCCCAGTGCCCTCCTTGGGAGGAGAGGGACAGGGCTGGGGAAGCTTAGGAAATAATGGGTAACATGTAATTTTAGAAAATCACATTGTCCTTTCATAAGAGCAGCTAAAAATGTCCCTCTGGCACTGCAGCAGTTCCGACAGAGGAACCAGTTGGCAGCAGGGACACGGAGATAGCAAAGCCCTGCAGAGCTGCTCTGCACAATGCAGAAGGGAACTCTCCAGCCTGGCATTGAGTTTGGTGTAAAAATGGCTTGTTCTGCTCTGCCTGCCAGGGACAGGGTTTGCAGCAAGTGGCAGAGGTCAGATGTTCCCAGGTTTTCATCTGGATCCTCACCGGTTCTGCCAGAATAAGCTCAACCTTCTTGCATGTATGCTCCTAATGCCTTATCCAGGAGGTGCTTCTGGGGACTCCCTGGGGCTGGGCTGTGCATCCAAAATATTTCACAAAAAGATACTGCAAATATTTGGGATGCTGAAGGCAGTGGATTTCACAGAGATCATATTGTACTATGGGGAAAAATGCCAGAAGAACAGAACCAAAGTCCTGAAAAGCTCTGGGAGGGATTTAAAACAGGCAAATCCTCCAGATTAAAGAAATAAAGAGTTGAGGGAAGGTTGAGGCTCAGCCCCCTGGGAGCTGCCTGAGCTGCCCACCCAGACCTGCTGCCCTGGTGGAATCCCTTGGTCTCCCACCAACACATCAGTGCAAGCCAGCAATGCTCCTGAACCTGCTGGCTCATCCCAGACCAGATTCAGTTCATTCCCATTGGAAATGTACAGAAATGGATGGGGTCACTCCCTGGGATAACCCCCAGCAGGGGTTGCTTCCCTGCAGGGAAGTCAAGGCTCTGCTCAGCCACTGCCACCTCCTCCCCCTAGAGCCACACTGGGAGCCTCGGGATTTGGGCTACGTGGACAAGCTAGAGGGCACAGGCTGGGAAAGAAACCTGGGAAAGCCTCTGTGCTGGCTGATCCTCCCTTGTGAACAATCAGAGTCTCGAGGGAGAAGGCAGCTGCAGGAGGATGTGTTCCCTGGCACAGGCACAGCATCCCGTGGCAGCAGAGCCCCTGCACAGGTGGAACCCCAGCCTGGTAACACTGCCAGGCCTGGCAGGAGAGTGTTCATGGACAGGAGTCCCTCCAGGCATCCCAGGCTGGCTCTGCTTGGGATCAGGAAAAGGGACATGCACGCCCAGGCACCCCCTGCCCTGGAATCGCTGTGGCTGTGGAATGAAATGTCAAATATTGCAAGACCTCAAGTACTAGGAGCTGTTAAGCCAAACAAATGAGGACAGTAGTTCCAGAAATTAGAGACACAATCCAGTGCTGGCTTCAAGTCATTTGTATAATTAATGACACACTGGTTCTCAATTAGCATCGCTGCAATCCAGAAATAGCGTTATTAGAGACTGCAGCGCCCAGTCATGTAATGGCACATGAAGAGCTGCACTCTGAGCCATGACCCACCTACTGTGCTGGCCACAAAGAATGGCCCAAATTCCCTGGGAGGAGCTCCAGTTTCTGTGGAGAGCAGGCTAATGAGCCTCAGCCTAATGAGGTCATGGAAAACACTGTCAAATGCTTGAGTGGAGGCTTGACATACCTTCAGATACCTGAGCCTTCCCATCCGGATCCCATTCAGCACTGCTGAATTCCTGGAGAGCAGCCCTGAAACTACGGCCCTCACCTAGAGAGGCTGAGAAACCTGAGCTGGTTCCAAAATCTTCCCTTCTGAAATCTGGAGAGCCCCACAAACCCCACGGCGGGGGCCAGCAGAAGGCATATGCTGGTGGGAAACAGCTCTCCAGGGTTTGCAGACACCAGGAATGGGAAGTACCAGGCAGGATGCTGGGGGGTTCCCCCTCTGTCACCTGGGGGACAGGAGCTGGGCCCTCATGGGTTGGGGTAGCCCAGGACGTTGTGCCGGAAGTAGGAATCACAATCATGGAGTGGTTTGGGTTGGAAGGACCTTAAAGTCCATCCAGTTCCTGCCATGGACAGGGACACCTTCCACCAGACCAGGCTGATCCAGCTGAACACGTGCAGGGATGCACAAGCTCCTGCAGGGTGCTGGTTCGAGGGATACATCCCCCATTGGAAATTGTCCTGGGGTTGTGGTGGATCTCCATTCAATCCCTTCCAGCCTTTTTCCTTTGATGTTTGCAAATTGCTGTTAGATTAAAGGTTGCTCTAAGTTACAGAGTTAGTGAAGACAAATGCACTCCTCTGCTGGAATCCCCAGGGAACGTGCTGCCCTCCTTCCATCTCCTGGGACAGCCCACTCTCCCAACCCCGCAGGGAAGAGGGCAGGGAGCCCTCCCTGCCACGGGAGACGTCTCAGCGTCCCCACAGCACGGGCCGTGCAAAGGAGCAGAAATGAGTCCCCCCCAGCCGGGACCGTGGCAGTGGAGACCTGGAGGGGACACAGCTGAGCAGCACCAGGGCTTCAATGGCTTCCTGGCACAGCAGGTCACATTCCTGGCTCCACTGGGAATGCCGGCGGGCGGACTGCAGCCGTCGTGCCGGGATGAGGGCGCTGGGAATGGCACCGTGCGGCAGCAGCCGCCTCTCCTTGGCCTCGGCACTCGGAGCCGTCTGGGCCCGTCGGGGGGCGATGGAGGCCGGCACCCCCAGGGCTGGAGGGATCCCAGGGTCCGAGCCAGCCTGAGCCACGGGGAGCTGCCAGGAGCAGCCCTGGGGCAGGCACAGCCCGCACTGTCAGCCCGGGGCTCGGGGACAGCGCTGCCCTCCCCTTTTCCTGGGCGATGCCAGAGCGAGTGAGGGTGGGGCTGGAGCAGGGAGGCACATCCAGGGAACTCGTGCCCCCATCCCGAGGCACAGGAGCCGCGCAGGAGCGGAGGTGGATGGGGGGAACCAGGCGGGACCTGCCCCCCGGGGCTGGCGCCATCCAGCCGCAGCCGGAGCCCGAGATGGGCTGGGATCTGCCCGTGCCCCTGTCCCCGAGTGCTCCGGGGGTGCGCAGCTCTGCTCTGCCAGGCGTGTCACCGACGGCGTGTTAAGCCCTCATTATGTCTGCTTGTCTAAGTTTAATGGGTTGTGACGGAGCCCTTTGGAGATATCTAAATAATCTCCGCTAATGGATCCCATCTGTTGGTCCTCGAGCACCAGAGCCAGAGTTGACAGCCCAGTCCGGCTGCCTGGGCACCTGCCCAGCGGGCACTGGGCACCACTTGTCAAGGAGGAGATATGCCATGTGCTCCTCCCCGGGCTTCCTCTCCCTCCCAGCAGAGCCCAGACATTGGCACCGGCCGCGGGGCCGTGCTGGGAGGGGGATGTCTGTGAGGGGTGAGCAGGGCTGCTCTGAGCAGTGCAGGGAAGGCTGATGGTTTCTCCACTGCTCAGATCTCAGTTTCCCTTTTTTGCTCTGGCTCAGCTGTGGTGGGACCTCGTTGGGACTCCCCAGCATGAGCAGGAACTCAGGTGAGTGTCCATGCCCATGTCAAGGCTGGGAACACCTGGACAGTCCTGGCCAGGGTGTGCAGGGACAGGATCAACCTGAAGAGGTGGCACAGGGAGGTCAGTGGGGACCTGGGTAGGGACGCAGGTCCTGTGCAAGTCCTGAAAAGACGATCCCTCCTCGGTGGCAGAAGGGAGCAGGAGGTGACCTTCGGAGCACGAAGCTTTCAAGGAGGACATAACGGGGCAAACACAGTGACTGGAAGTGTCCAAGACCAGGTTGGACAGGGTTTGGAGCAACCTGGGGTAAGGAAGATGTCTCTGCCCATGGCAGGGGGTGGGACTGGATGGGTTTTATGGCTTCTTCCAACCCAACCTATTCCATGATTTCTGTCTGGCATTCGAGGGAAAGCCAGTTCCTCTGAAGCCATGCTCCAATGAGTTTTGGTAACAGATGGCAGAGCCTCCAGACAAAAATTGTTCCACTTCAGTGCTGCAAAATCCATATGGGAGGTATGAGGGGGCTGGAAAGAGGGGGAGGGGTGTGGAAAGGGGGGATGTGGCAGTGCTGGATAAGAAAGGCAGCACCTATGGCATCAGCAGAGCTCAGAGGGATGGTGTGTGAGCTCTGGCATGGGGATGTCTAAGGCCCTGACTCCACAGGGAAAAGTTGGAGCTGTGTGCCCCTCCCTGCTGTCATGACAGGGTTAACAGCAGACATTGCACAGAGCTGTGACAGGGGCTGATCCCAGGATTTTCCATTATCCAGCAGCCCTCTGTCACGCCGGAGCTATTTATGAGGATCTTCCCAAAGTGGTGCTTGCGTGCTCCGGCTGTAAATCACCAGAGATGATATCTGAGTATCAGCACCAGGCATGAGACCTCACCTCTGCCAAGTCCCAGCTGCAAGGAAGCCATTCCCTCCTCCCTGTACACATCCCTTGGCTGTGTGGATGTCCAGGGAACGGCTGTCCTTGAGCCTGCCAAGGTGGATGTGTCAGTGGAGCTGTTGTCCAGCTCTCCATGGGCAGTGTCCAGACACAGGCAATATCCCTCTCTTGAAGAGGACTTGGGAGCTCATGGACCTCTTGTGGAGGAGTTCTCCATGGTTTTGTGCACTTGCTGCACTTCCACAGGGACAATCCTGGTGACAGCCACTGTGAGCACCAAGTAGTGTCCTGCCCGTCCCCAGCCTTGCTGTGGCAGTGGCTTGGCCTCTCCTGGCCCACATGAGCAGGGCTGTGGTTCAGGACCAGGGTTCCATGGTGAGAGGCTCTCAGGGAGTGCAGGCACAGGGCTGAGGCAGCCATGGCATCTTCTGCTTGGCATGGGATGTGTCCATGGCCTCAGGGCAGATGGAGGTGTGCTGGGGTCAGGCTAGGGGGCATTGGGAAGAGGCTGGTGCTCCCACCAGAACAGGCTCAGCAGAGAGTGTCCTTCAGGTTGTGGGAGAGATGTGAGACCCCTGCCCCAGATCTGGCATTCTGAGGCAGAGGTGTTGTTCCAGGTGCATCTCCTGAAGCTCCAAGAAGCACTCTGGGTGCAGGGATGGCATGACTTCCAAAGCAGCTGACCATGGCCTGGCCCCACCTCAGCAAACACAGGGTCATCATCCTTCAACCTCACCCGAATCACATTGCCCCTTCCACAGGACAGTGCTGCCTCCTCTTCCTTCTCCTTTCCTCTCAGCCGTGGATGACTTCTCCAGGGGCACCATGGAGCCCATGTCCTGCTTCTTGGATACAGATCCTTGAGGACTCGCTTTGGTTTTATTTAATTTTTGCTTTTTCCACTGCTGGCCATGGGTCAGTGCCACGGGCACCCACAGCTTCCCCTCTGCGCACTGCAAGCACTCACAGAGGTGGGGACCTTGCCCCATGACAAGACCACTGTTCTGCAGAGCCACAGCTCCCCAGCCCATCCCTGGGAACACCAGCTGGGCTGTCCAAAATGCTGCTCCAGCCTCTGCCCTGCCTGGAACTCCAGGGATGGATTTCCACACTCTGCCTGCTTTGCTTGCCTGTGTCCAGGCTGGAAATCCCAACCATTGCAGCAGAGTGTGCAGGCTCCTTCCTGCCCAGCTCCACTTGGAGTCCAGCCCTCCCCTCTCCTAGGCCTTCATCCAGCAAAGCACTTAAGTGCTCACTCCTCCCTAAGCGAAACCAGTGGGGCCACTCACGCCTTTAATTCCAAGGCAGGGATCACCAGAACCACTGGCTTACAGATTTCCATGCCAGAGCCCATGTCCTGCTTCTTGGATACAGATCTCTGAGGACTCCCTTTGGTTTTATTTAATTTTTGCTTTTTCCAGACCCATGAAAACAAGGAAGGTTCAGGACTCAGCCATGGGGCACAGCACTGAGAAGCTCAGTCCAGCTTCCCTGGTCAGGCCCATGTATTCCATACCCTTTAGGAAAGGGAAGACTTCCTTGCTAGGCTCCTCGTTGCCTGGTTTCTGTGTTCTCCAGGTGGCTGCAGCTCTCCAAGGCTCACAGGGGGCCCTACCCCATCACATCTGAGGGTAAGAGCTGAGCTTGTCCCCAGAGCTTCTCCCTCCCTGCATCTGCTGCCATTTGGGCCTGGGTTGTTGTGTCCCAGGACATGTTTTTCACATATGTGTTCCTATTCCCCTCGAAGCCAGTGAAGGAAAAGTGCCAAGATATTGCAGTCACAGCATCACTGAAGCCCATAAATATCACGCTTGCCCTGCTCCCAATGTGGACAAGAAAGAAGCTGTGACTCGGTCCAGCCCCATTTATCCTTCAGACACCCAGACTGTGGAACATGCTCCTACTTTCCGCCAGATGTTCTGGTTCTGCTCCTTTTATTGTTTATTTCTTGAGCCTTTGAGCCGGTCCCTGGCCGCGTGTCATGCTCAGCCCAGCTCCTTGAAACCCTTGAGTCAAGGCTTTCAGATGTGCTCGTTTGGAAAGTGTTGGGAAAGCAAGGGAAAATTACTGCCCTTGAGATTGCATCCTTGACCAGAAAGCTTGGAGCGAGATCAGGCCTGATGCGTTTACACAAGGCTTGGAACACGTGTCCTGGTGCAGCAGCTCGCTCCTGGTGCTGCCAGGGAATGACTCTGCTTCCAAAGGGACATCCCTGCACCCTGGGCAGGGACCCCAGCACCATCCACGGGGACAACGTTTCCAGCTCCACCAAGGAGGAAGTGGATGTGGAAAGCTCTTTATTTCCAGATGGAAATGGAAATGTTCTGAATGAGAGGAGTTACCAGGATTTCAGCCCTAAGCAGTTTGGGGTGCTGCCCTTCTTCCCTGTGTTTTTCCTGCTCTCTCCATTCTGCCACTGTCTCACAGATGTCCCTGTGGCCAGTCTGGTGCTCAGACCCTTTCCCTGCACATGGTGAGCCGGTGAATTAGAGACATCTGCGCACCAGGAGCTGCTGCAGGGACCGTGCTGGGGACTTCTGGCTGCTGAGAAGTGCAAGGTTACCTCACTCTTAGCCCTAATCCCCTCGTGCCATTGTTCTGAAGGATCTGCAAGGGACAGAAGTTGTGGGGAGACTTGGTTGCCCCACTACTGTTGTTGGATTCCAGCAGCATGGACTCCCTGTCTTCCCGAAGCTGCAGCCCTGGTTTGGATGTGGGATGCATTAAGGGGTGTGGGTGTCTTTAGATGTGAAACCATCCACCCACGTTCCAGGGCAGCCAGTGTAGGAGCCCAGCTATGCTGGGCATGGACAGGAGCTGCCCAGGCTGCCAAACCTTTCCTCAGCACTGGCTCTCCTGTTGGCTGGGGGAAGGCTGCAGTCCCCATCTCCTGAGCTGCTGGGTTTCCCTGGGATCACAGCAGGACCACGCTGATGTCCATCAGAGGAGGAAGAGCATACCCCATGCTGACGGGCACTGTGCTGGGGTGGGCGGCAAGGCAAGCTGCCCAGTGAGAGAGCCAGCACTGGGCTGAGCAGGATCCTGGTGCCAGCCATGGTACCTTGCTACAGACCTGGAGATCTCCAGAGGCTGAGTTACAACTTGTGAAAATTCAGGCTCCCACAAGTGACGGAGACAAAGGGCTGGAGCTGCGTGGGAGGAGCGAGTCCATGGCTGCAACAACATCTGCACGTGGGCTTCCCAAACAAGCCTGACACACACACAGGGCTGTCACATCCAGCTGGGACTCCCCAGGAGCCACAAAATCAGGCTGGAACCACCTGAGCAGGTGATGCTGGTGGGGCTGATGGAGCCCTGGTCGGCACAGGGTCCTCAAACTCTCTGCAGGACAGCACAGTGCAGAGCCCAGCCTGCACACAGCGTCTGGCAGAGGCACCGGTGATTCATGTCCAGCCCATCCTCAGTCTGGAAACATTCTTGGCATGTGGCAGCTCCCAGCTGCCCCTCTGTTTAACCCTGGTTTAGCCCAGTCTGGCAGGAGAAGGGGCACACGTGGCCCCATTCAGCCCTTTGGTCTAGTCCAGAGCCCTGCTCAGACCCAGAGCCCTGCAATGCCCCCCAGAACCCTCACCACAGGCCCCAGATCTCTCCTCTGCAGCTGCCAGGCTGAGAAGGAGCAAGGCAGTTCTGGCACAAAAACCAGCAGGAAGGAGCTTTCCCAGCTCTTGTACATCCTGTGGGGTGGGGCACAGGGGGGTGCTGGTTTCCTCTGTGGTTGGGTATGGGACAAAGTCCTGGCAGGAGTGTTGGGGTGAGCAAAGGGGAATGTCCTGAGGGAAGGCAGCATCTCCTTTGCTCTGATTGCACTGGGAAAATGCTACAAAAAAGGCAGCCATGCCCGTGCCTGGGCTTCCCGCAGCTCCAACAAAACAAAGAGAGGCCAGCAGGAGCACAAGGGCTGGGTGTGCAGGTGTGCTGGATGCACTGGTCACCAGCACCCACAGCCTGACCCTCTCACCCCACACCAGTGCTGGCCAGAGGGGACAATGACCCTGGGGTGAAGGGCTGCAGCACCCAACCCTCTGGGGTGCCCTGCCCTGCCTGTGCCAGGCCCGTGAACTCAGCCCTGCGAGGCATTAGCTCATCTCCCCTCTTCTCACAGGGCTTGGCAGACATCTTCCTTCCTGCCTGTTTGGGATCCAAAGGGATGACCCCAAGGCCAGGCTGGTCTTGCTCCACACAGTCAGGGAAGACAAGCCCTACTTGGCACCCCACGCTCCCCGAGCCCACGGGTGTGTGGGAAGCCCCTTTGGAAGGTTCCATGCCACGGGTTCAGATGGCACCTGCCAGGAAGCAGCAGAGGCTGAGGCCCCACCATCCCTCCTGGCCACTGTCCTGGGATGGAGAGGCCAGTGCCTGGACAGTCACCTGTGCCCAGGGTGGAGTGGACAAGAGCAGGCAGCACAGGGACACAGCCTGAGCCTGAGCTCTGGCAAAGGACACAGCAGAGCACAGGCACAGGGGTGGAGTGGCCACTGTCCCCTCCACAGTGGCCAGGCCAGGGTGGCCAGAGCAGAAGGGAGCAGCCAGTGCAGGAGGAATGTGCTATTGCATGGGAGGGAGGAGATCACAGCAAAGGAATGTGCTGTGCCACGGCCAGGGCTGGGGGAGCGCGAGAGAAAGCAGCAGGCAGGAAAAATAAACTCCATTTCTCCCAGGGCTACAGTCCTCTGGTCACAACTTTTTTCACTTCTCCCTCTTAAATAAAAATGACGTCAGCCATTGTTCTGGCTGCACAAGGGCTGCCAAGAGCTCTGGCTGTTCCTTGGTGTCCTCCAAACTGTGCTCACCTCCCCAGGCCAGGACTGAGGACATGAGGCTATTGGTTGGGGTCACCCTGTCTGCTGGTCCCTGCAGGTCCAGGATGCACCAGCATCAACCAGGAACATCATCCCACTGCCCTTTCCTTCTCCTGATCCATGAGCTCTCCCCCATTGTGCAGGAGCTTTGCACCAGCACCTTCTCCATCAGCCTTCTTCAGACCCTCAGCAAGCCTGGAACCTCCGAAAGCTCCTGGGCTTGTAGCCCTGAGCACGAGCTGGGAACACTGCCTGGGGCAGGAGTGAGGGGGAAGCTTGGCAGGTCTGAGATAGTCCCCTCAAGGCTGTGCACAAAGTCCTGCCCTGGCACAGGCTGCTTTCTTCTCTCCCTACCCCTGCAAAGACACGGGGGCTCTGCAGGAGCCCTCACCAGAGCAGAGCTGGCCAGAGGGGCTGGCAGGGAGTCTCTGGGACAGATTCAGGATAAGAGTACCCACCCCTGGGTGTACTGCAGGTGGAAGGAGGATGTGTGTGTGTGTATGTGTGTGCGTGTGTGTGTGTGTGTGTGAAATGGGAGGGGGGGCTGCTCCAAAATCCTGATTCAGCCATACAGTCTCCTGGATTTCACAGGCTGTGCTCACTGGGGTCAGTTCCTGCTGCAAACACAGCCCCTCTCTGTGCCCTGGAGCAAGGGAGCAGTCCTATCACAGCTCCCTGACTGTCACACAGGGGCTGGCTGTCACACCCAGAGGACCAGCAACCCACTCAGAGCACCAGGTCAGCCTGGCCTGCTATGAGCTCTGTGGATGCAACCCAGAAAGCCAAAATCACAGGCAAAGAGCCCATGGGGGACTTGGCTCATCCTGCTCCTCCTTGTCTACCCCAGCTCACCTGCCAGCTCCAGGTGGATGTCAGGCAAGCAGCATCCAGCCCAGGAGATTGGGATAGCATCACAAGATCTCCCCTGGAGCAGCACATGGACCACTGTACTTGGGAGAAACCTGGACCAAGGCAGGAGGGACTGAGAGATGCTCCAGGAGCAGGACTTGGAACACATCCACAAGTGAAGACCCACCACTGCAGGAGAGCTGACTGCAGCCTGCAGCCACAGCAGCACATCTGGGTGGGCAGGATGCAGGAGGGGAATGATGCTGGTGGGAGAGCTGGACCCTCCTGCACAAAGCACACCAGGAGTGGGGGGTGTGAAGGGAAGCAATTAGGGGAGAACTCCAGGGAGCTCCGCAGGTGGAGCCCCTCAAGGTGAGAGACAGATGGAAAATGTGTCTGAAAGACTGATGTCCTGCACAGCTGGAACACTGTGCCACCCTCTGGGCAGGGCTGGGCAGAGACATCCATGGAGCACATGTCACTAGACAGGCCAGGCTGGTGCCATGAACAGGGGTCAGGACTGGGCTCCTCTGGCAGGTGAGACACAGGTTGGGCTGCATAAGCAGGGGCTGGCCAGCACACCAGCAGAGGTTGTCCTTGTCACCAGTGGGACCTGTCACCTGTGGGTGCTTCAGAGCTCACTCCATGGTAGGGGTAGGGGTCAGTGTCCCTTGATCACATCCAGTTCTTCCCTGTGCTCATGGGAATGTGAGACCAGAGTGGTCTCAAACACCCCTCCACCACTTAGTAGTTTCTACAAGTGCGGCCTCCTCTTGTCTGGACATTTCCTTAAAGAAAAGCTCTATGACACCAAGGAATTATGGGCTTGCTTTTCCATATCATTTATCCATGAGCTGTTAACATTCATTTCTTCCTGTGCCAAGCCCAGCCGTGTGCTCAGGCAGTTTTCACCCATGGACACTTCTCTCCCTCTAAAGACAGTACAGTTTTCCACGGTTGTCATGAGCTTCACTGTCCCCTCCGCCTGCTGCCATCCCACAGGGTCCCTGTCCTCCTGCATCACTCTCAGGGTGGAAACCATCATCTGCAGTGCAGGAGGAGCTGGATTTTGTCACTGCATGTCACAGTTTGTCTCCATTGCCTCTTTTCCATGACTCTCACCAGCAGCCTCTCCCACCACCATGAGCTCTGGGCATCCTTGGGCTGTTCCCACAGCCGTGGGAAAGAGGTCCTCCCTGTGCCTCTTGCTGCCCCATCACCACCCCAGCACAGGCAAGGGACTCTGTGAAAAGGGGGGACACCCCTAAAATGCCATCACTCAGCACATCCCTGACCCATTTCCAGACCATGCCCAGCCCTTCAGCCAGTCCTTCACCCGGCCACACACCGGTGTCATGTCCCTTCCACATTCCCTGGTCAGTCACCACTGCCCCTGTGGGACTATGGCAGGGAACAGGGGCATTGTACTGATCTGTCATGGTGACTGTCCTTGGCTTGCCTCCAGATCCAAGGAAAGAAACTGGGGACACCACTGGGTGTCCCCTCCACGGACAGCAGAACATGTTCCACACTTTTTCCTTGAGATTTAGTCCTTTCCAGTCCCAAGGACTGTCCCCTCTGGCCAGAGTAGCAGAACGTTTCCTTCTCTCTCTGTTCATTTGTGCATCCCCAGCAGCATCAGGATGTGTGGGATGGGTGCAAGGCAGCAGGAGCCCTGCTGTGCCCCCAGGCCAGGACTGTCACCCCCAGCCGTCTGCCTCCACTTGCATCACTGTGATAAACAACTCCCCACATGAAAACCGGCTGGGAAGCATGGAAAGCAAAAGGAGCTGTTTCCAATTCCAGGCCTATTAAAACTTGTCCTTCCTGGAATGAGAAAAAAAATATGGTCTTGATCCTGGAGATAAGGCCAGCAACAGTTAACACGTGAGATGTCTGTGAGAATTTGGGGCCATCCTGGTGTCTGAAGGGGAGTGAGGATGTCCCCAGCACAAGCTGTGCAGGTCAGCTGGGTGCTGTGCTGGATGCCCAGGGACACACCTGCTCCTGTCCAGGGTTGCAAGGGAATGGTGATGGGGTGAAAACCTTGTCCAAGAAGTGAGAAATTTGAACATGGGGAAAGAAGTCTGGAGAGATTGTTCTGTGCTACCCAGAG
This sequence comes from Setophaga petechia, assembly GCA_024362935.1. Classification (NCBI taxonomy): domain Eukaryota; kingdom Metazoa; phylum Chordata; class Aves; order Passeriformes; family Parulidae; genus Setophaga; species Setophaga petechia. The sequence goes on along the minus strand of JANCRA010000028.1, from coordinate 1,329,074 downwards.
GTGCAATGTTCTCCTCAGACTCTGCAAGAGCTCTCCCAGAGCCTCTTTCTGCACACTGAGCACACGCTGAGCAGAGCAAGCCTGGGTACCATAAACTTCCTTCTTCTTCCCAGGATGGAGTATCTCCTAAAACTCTGTCTGTGACCACAAGCTTTGAGGAAATTAACCATGGAATGGCAGCACCACTGTGGGCATCTGAGACCTGGGGCTCTGATGTTCCTCACGATGAGGAACCCGCCACGCTGTAGAGGGAGCACATCATCTGCTGCCCCACCTTCATCAAACACAGACACGTTTCTCCAGAGCTGGAGAGAAATTTTGGGTGCTCTCCAGTGGTGGCACATTCCCACCCTAAAGCAGAAAGAACACACTGCAGTGTTTCCTCATGTGTGGCTGTGCCAACCTGCTCAAGGCTGTGTTACAGGCTGAGAAAAGTGATTTTCCTTGATTTTCTTGGAATAACTGATTTTCGGAGTAACATCCAAAGTCTCCAGTCAGCTGTGGTCAGAGCAAGTCTAATTCTAAAGCTGAATCCATTGGCTCAAGACCTTGCCCATAAGCAACCTGAAGTGGGACCTGTGCCAGGGCTGCACACACTTTTTGTGTCCATCCTTACTTGTAACTCCTGTTTGTTGCCCTTTTTCCCCTTCTTCTTCACTCCTGGGGAAAGTCTGGCTCTGTCTCCTCTATAGCTTCCCCTTAGGCAGAGGAAAACACAATCAGATCCCCCTTTCCACATCTCTCCTCCAGGCAGAACAGCCTCACCTTTCTGTCTCTTCTCACACATCTTCCCTGCAGATATTGGCCATGCTTTGGCTACCACAGCACACCAGTTAGCTTTCCTCACTGGAAAAGCTCACTGCTGATTCACAGTCAGCTTCCCTTCCCTGTCTCCATGTTCTGTGCTGCAGAGCTCACGCACCTGTGCTGGTTGTTCTCCGGGCTCCCCTGGCACATGGATTGCTACATCCCAGACTCAGGACTTGCTATCTTTCTCTCTCTGTTGACCCTCATGACTTTCCCACTATCCCACCCATGGAGCTTTTCAAAGACAGTGGGGCCTCAAGGTCCCTTTGAGTTGCTCGATCTGAACCTGGACAACTGCTCCTTCCAGGGCTTTTTCCTGCACAAAAGCTGCAGGACTATTTCCGGGATCATTGCTGCTGCTGTTTTTGCAGACCAGTACAACACTTGCTTCACTCCAGACTTCTGGAAAGCAGTAGCTTCCATGTTAAATTGTCTGCTCCAGCAGACAGAGCAGCTGCTGCATTCCTGGTCTCCCCAAGCTGTCTCAGTTCCACCACGTGGATCTGGCAATTTCTTTTTTACGTCTCATTTTGTTCCAGCGCTTTTCCTTCTGCTACCTCAGGACTGAGACCCACATCTGCTTTGCAAACATCTGGGACAGCTTAAGGACGGATTTCTCCCTGCTCGTGAGATGGATCATGGAGGCACTGCTTCTCTGCTTCTGCACAAAGTCACCCCGGTTAAGCTGAACTGTCAAAAGGACACAGTTGGGTTTCCAGATGCTGCCCTAAAGCAAATCTGGGGGTGCTTACACATCCTTTTCTATCCCTAAAGCCACTGACAGGATCTTCCAATGGAATGAGGAAGGGGACAGAGATTATGATTCCATTTCAGTCCAAGCCAGTGTTCAACACTCCCTCTCCAGTTAAATCATTCCTCCTACCCCAGAGCCCTGGAGATCCTGGTTTCTCACCAGGGTAGCCAAACTAGAGGTGGTGGAAGGTGTCAGGAAATCTTCTGGATTGAAGTGATGCCACTGCTCCAAGGATCCAGCTCTGACTCAGAGTAGCTCCAGGATGCTCGTGGTCTTCCCTTGGAGGCCCTGAGGTCTCCCCTTGCTTATGGATGCCTTTCCCTGCTTCTCCAGAACCCAGGTTGGAGACTTCAGTCAAAATCAAGATGGTTCTGGAATTCCCCTGATATAATTTTTTCCCTGCTCATGGTTTCAAAACCTTTTCCCTGCTGACAGGTCTAAAGTGATTCCCATTCCTGCTGTCTTTCTTTGCTTAAATTTTGTGAGCCCTTTGTGACTTGTACGGATGTTGAAGCAGGCTCTACATACAGCAGGAGGACTTTAATTTAATTCCTTTTGTGCTTCAGGCATTTTTATCAGCTTCCTGATCCTCTTGAAAATTTCCCAGCTCACCACGATCCCTCTCATTTTTCCCATGGTTTCTCCACAGAACACTGACAGGACACTGGAGTGCCTGTTCCTGGCACTCAGGGCTCATTGTTATAGCACTTTGTCTGTAGTTTCCTGAATGTCATTCCTTGAACAACTGCCCTGAGTTCAGAATCAGCACTTGGACAGACTTCCCTGGGTTTCTGTAGGTGCTGGGTGAGGAATGACATCCCAGCCTCTGCCAGGCATTCAGGTATTTAACTCCTCTTCACACTGGGAAGCAGCGAGACCCAAACATCTTGAAGGCCCTCATTCCTTGGGGCACACCATGGGGTGAACATTGCTTCTTCATCCTTTCCTCCAGAGATGAAGTTTGAAGAGCCTGGGTCAAGGTCACCTCTCCACTGGCTTAGTATGAACTCCTAAAACTTGGATTATGATCTTCTTCAGCCTTGGAGCTGGATTTCAAGGATATTTCTGTATTCACCTCCAACAGTTCTGCCCCACCCCAATGATGCTGGCGCTAAGTCTTCCCAACATCTGACTCATCCACCTCACCAAGGCCTGGCCCTCCTCCTGCAGTGACCATCACCCATCACCTCTCTGCATCTGGGTACAATCTTGGAGTCAAAGAGTGTCTCCAAGGCTGCGAGCCCTTTTCCTTCATTTCTCCTCTCCCAAATACGTGATCAACCAAAACCAATGAGCATAGGCACAGCAGAAAAACACACAGGGAGCAGCTCCAGCACAACCTGCAGAGTGTGAGCTCCCCTGGAGCTGGGAGGTGGATGGTGGGAAGAGCTGAGCCCTCCTCTTGCTGCGTGGTCTGTGTACAGCACTCACCTCCCCTTCTCACAAAGACTTACTGCTGTTTTCCACAGCCTCGTTCAATACCTGTTTATTTAACTCTCATTTGGCATTGGCCAATCCCTTCTTGTCAAACACCCTTGGAAAATGCCCAGCTGTGATCCAATGCCTCTGGAGATCACCTTTGAGGATGTCAAGCACCACATGTAAAAGCTGTAGTCCCTCCTGGTTTTCTCACTCCTGAGGAGAGTTTGTCTGGCTGAGGAACAGGCTGGTCCCTCACTGAGAGCCAGGCATGGGCTAAGTACAACTCCTCCAAATCATGAAGCTGATTTTGAGCTATCTGACAGCTAGGAAGGATGAGGAAAATGTTTGAAAATAGGAAAACATATTTATTCTGATGCTTACATAACACAGAAAACAGTCGAACAGATTTTGCTCAAGCCATCCCCAAATAATTCTTCGTTTTTTTGGGCTGAGATCAAGCATGAACAAATTCAATCCAAAAGGATATTTTTTGAGCGATGTATAAACAACTGCAAACAGGGGTTTCGGCTGGAATGTGTGTCTCAGCCGTAGCTCAAGTGTTGCAAGAGCAGTTCGTGAGTGCTCCTCCGGGGAGTGCGGTTTGGCGGTGACGGGCGGGACTGAGCTCGGCAGTCTCGCATCCTCCCCTGTTGGAGAGGGCTCCTTTACTCTAAACTTAGAAGTATCTTATGGGATCTGTTCCACTCGTGATGGGGCCTCATTGGCAAGCAGCTCCAGTGTGTAATTGTCCCGTCTGGTAGAAATGTTCCCAATGTTTGACTCCGGCCTGGCCCCCGCTCTGTGCCAGTAGGTTGCTGCGATACCGTCTGCAGCCACCCCCGTCAGCTGCGCCCGGCCACATCCTCGCAGCTCTCCCTTTCCACTCATCGGCTTCACATCCCCCTTCATCTCTCCCCTCATCGGCCAGGATCCAGGTCCTGGCTTGCCCTGCTTCTCTGGTTCTTGGAGGTGATGCTGAAGCAGGCGGACAGGCTGTGTTATGGGGCGGGAATCTCCAGGGGATGGGCTGCCTGGTTCCTTGCAGTCAGCCTGGTGCCTCTTCTGTCTCCTGGGAGAGGCTATTGGCATCATGGACAGGACTGAGGTGGGATGGATGAGGTCCCAAGCTGTGGTCCCCTCTGAAATGTCCACCAGCTCATGGTTGGCCATAAACTAGCCCAGAGAGCCCCAGATGAGCAGGGAGGTCACACCATTGCCTCCCCAAGTCCTTCTTCATCTCACTGCACTCCAGGAGCTGAACCCCTTCCCCAGCCCCTCTGCCAGGTCAGTCCCTGTCTACAGCCCCATGAAGGCCCTGGACAGGGCCAGCTCCAGTGACCACCAGCACCTCCCACAGCTGGCCAGGTGTTGGGGTGTTATACACAACCACTGCCCTCTGCACGGGCTGAGCAGGTTCCTCTGTCCCTTCCCCAGAACAAGCACAGAGCAATCCTGGTCACAATATTTTGCCTGGCATGGATGTGCTCTAGACGAAGGTTCTTGTTATTCCTGTCGGCTCATCCTGACTTTGTAAGGGTGACTAATGCTTTTTCTGGCTGCGAGAGGGTTTAGGGGCATGTTAACAAAGTGACTGAAAGGAAACAGGCAGCTTCTCCCATACCCTATTGCTAGCAGCACCACCACTTGTCCTGTTTACTCAGGCAGGAGAGCTCGGGTTGTCATGCTCGTCCCTGGGACCCACAGAAATGATGCTCTAGGGGCCGCACAAGGACATGGCACCCCCCAGGCTGGCAGCCTGTTCCATGTGGGGCAGTCTGCCCTCAGCAACATGTCTGGGAAAACACTTTATTCCATGTCTGGGATCTCTGTGATACATCCAAGGGGACCAAACGTGTTCTCAGTCCAGTGCTGAGATGGTGCTGGAGCCACGGGCTGAGCACAAGGCACGTCCTATTCATGATTCCAAGGAGAAACCTGAGGCACAGCACTGGAAAACTGCAAAGCTCTTGGAGCTGCCTCCAAGCCCCATGGAGGCAGCAAACCCTGGCACAAGGTGGGAGGTGGGGAGGAGCAGGAGCCAAGAGGCAGCACAACCAAGGGACCCCATGCCGTGTCCTCCTCCTGGGCTCCTGTCCTGAGCCCTGCTCTACTGGCAGAGCAACAGGGACAAGGAGGAAAGGCTCATCCCAGCAGAGAGGGCCTGGTGGAAGAGGCATCCAGCTGTCAGCAGGTGTCCTGTCACAATCAGGCATCCCGTCACGGAGGAGAGATCAGATTTTGTTTCCTGTATCCTTCTGAGAGCTTCCAAACCCATTTCCACTGAGTACTTGGCCTGACAGAGTGACAGATAAACATGACATTTTTTCACTCAGAAGACTGCCCAGCACCACAGGGCAAGGTGAATTCATATGAAATCCAGGAACCTGGACAGCAGGGCGTCCTCTGCTCTGAGGTTGTGTGGAGAAGGAGGAGTTGGGGTCTGCCCACTTTCCAGCCAAGGCTTCTCCAGCAAGCAGAAGGTGATCTTCCTGCATGGAGGGAAAGACAAAATTTTGCCATGTTTACAAGAGTACATCTCCAGGCACATGCCATGGTCTGTTTCTAGGACCCCTCCTCCACAGCCCAAAGATTTCTGTTGGCTGGAGGGCCCTCAACCATTGCTGCAAGAGCTGAATCAGGAAAAGCCAGGAAAAACAGATGTTTCTACATCATCTGCCAGGACCCAAAGTCTGGCCAGGGGCCTGAGAGTGACAGAGGTACTGCTGTCCTCGGAGTACAGCCACGTGCCGGCTGCAATTGTCCAGGTGCTGCTGGTGAAATCTCCTCTATGGTGGCCATTCTTGCCCACTGGAGGCCACCACACAATCTGCTTTGGACTGTCCCCAACACGTCTGGGGTTGCTCTGCTGTCAGTGTGGCCTCTACTGGCTCTGGATCACTGCTTCCATTCCCAGTTCCTCTCCACAGAGGCCCGTGCTGAACAAAGCCCTTGGCTCTGTGACTCCCTTGGGCTGTCAAGAGGTGCTCTCCAGGACATCAGGCCTCCGAGGTCAGGATGTGTACTGCTGCCTGATTTCCAGGGGTTCTGTCCAGGAAAGCAGCAGCTCTGTGAATGTCACCATCATGAAAGCCTGGGAGTCACCATTAAACCCAACTCATGCTGGTCTATGCTCCTCTGACCCAAAGCCTGTGGAAAAGCAGGCTCAACTCTGCTTTTGGAGAGAACCCCATGCCCAGCCCTGCCAGCTTCTCCTGGCACATCACCTGGCCAGCATTCAGCCAGGCTGTTAGCACCTCTCTCCTCCCTGCAAAGCAGCCCTGTGCCTGGCTGGCTTCTGCTCTGCCTATCTTCCCCTCCAGCACCCCTCCCATGCCCCTCCCAGTGTCACCCACTGCAAGGACATGAGAGGCAGCTGCCACCAGACCCAGCACATTGCTCCTGTAAACTCCCAAATAATCCCCACCACACTCAGCGCCATCATGAAAGGCCTTCACACCCACAAAAACTGGTTGGAGTTATTCCCCTCCTCTCCCCCAGTTCCCTTTTGGCAGTTCCAGATTTATTCCTCCCATTACAGAAGTGTTTGGGATTCTTCCTATCTCTGAACACAAACTGCATTCGTATGCAGGAGATGTAATTTGATTACATCTGACCCAAGCTCTAATCCCTCTGTATAAAGTCTCTGTTGTGCTCAGTCTGTACTGTTTGCCTATGTTAGGATCTTTTCTGAGTTTCATTAGAGGAAAGACTTGCTTAAATAATTTGGGAAACAATTTGGAAATACTTATAAAAGCACTGAGTTCAGTGCTGTCAGTTGTGGATTTATATTGCTTTTGTTTGTGAATATCCAGATGGTATTCTCTGACTATTAAAATGCTTTTTATTATGTTCACAATGATTATGCACTTAGAAATTCCCACAGGAAGCTGAAAACCCACAATCTGTCAGTCTCCTGCTTGAAAAGCCTGTCAGATGAGGGGCTTAAACCACTGCAGCCCTCCAGGTGACAGGACTGCTGTCACCCAGCAGAACCACAGGATGCACCTTGCAGGGTCAGTGCCAGGGAGCACCCCCACAGTGACCAGCACCATCAGGCACTTCAGAGAAGAGCCACAAAGGTCGGGCACTCATATCCTTCACAAATCCATCCAGACACGTCCCTGGGGAGCCTCAGCCAGCCCTGCTGCAAGCTCCGAATGGGATCTGGCTTTTTGCAAAGCCTGGCCCCGGCTGTGGTGCTGAGTGCTGGGAAACCTGGCACTGAGCTCCTCGAAATCTGACTCTTGACACTTAATGACTTTCTCTCATCTGACGTGCTCTGTTATTTAACTAGGAAATAAAGTCGGGTGTTGACTGCCAGACTCTCTCCATCCTTCTCTTTCTGAAGTGCTCTGCACCACCATCCCTCCCACGTCCTGCTACTTTCACCATTGCTCATGTTTTTATCCAAGTGCAGCAGTCGGCTCCTCAGGCACTCTCTGTGCTCCTCCAGAGCCTCTCCCTGGTCTCACTGAGTTGTGTGTGGATGCTTTGTCCATGGCTTGCCAGGCTTGCTCCCTGGCAGCCTGCCTGCTGAGTCAAAGGGAGAACACCTCCATGCCACCTGCACCTGGCTGGGAAGGCCAGAAAATGTCACACTGTGCAAAAGCCCTATTTCCCCTCCTGAGCCAGGCAAAAGGAGCTGGTCGATATCGTGATTGCTCCTGCCAGGGCAGGGTTTGCTCCTCCTGACAGGTCACCCCTGCTTATGTACACCAGGAGCCAACTCCTGCTGTGTCCTCACACTGTCCCCATCCTGGCTCTGGAGAAGCAGGTGGTCCCTGTGCCACGTCACTAGCTGATACCTCAGGGTTGCCTTACCATGCCCCAAGCCCAGGGAGCTGGGAGGGTTTGGCCCAGCTGCCCTCTCTGTGCAGCTGCAGGAGAGCTGGGGTTTTTTTCCAGGGTTACTCCAGTGCATCTCCGCCTCCTCTCCCTCTGTCTCCCTTCACCTTCCCTCAGACTGGGCTCAGCATGGCTGAACTTTCACCAGTGTTGGAAAGCAGCTTCACCACCACAGGCATGGCGTTTCTGCCTCTCCAGAGTGCTATAAAGCCACTAGCTGGATACTCAATTCCCAGCCTGGACCTTTTTGTCCAAGACCCAGGTGTGGTGCCAAGATGCACCAGTGCAGCCTCCCTGCACTTCACCCAGCTCCAAGAATCCCTGGACCAGACAGCCTTCCCACAGGACCACCCTTCCTTCCTGGGGAAAGTGACCATCTCAGCCTCCACACAAGGCCTCAGATGCCTTGGTTTTTTCCACGGTTCTGCTGGGCTGGGAATTGGCTTCAGGTGTTTTTGCTCAGGTTTCACGCAGGAAGGGTGCTGGGGAGGGCTGGACTATCTGCTGGGCTCAGCTGCTCACCAGCACCCAAACCCTCACACTTCATCAGCTCCCTGGGGAGTGTGGCATGGTGGAGAGCACAGGGATGTGCCTCTCCCCTCACAAATGCCAGCTGGGGTCAGCTCATGGAGCGAGGAAGCACAGACCACTGTCCTAGAAATGCCAGTCACATGGGGAAGATGGCTTTCAGCCTCAGGTGAGTCTCTAGAAGGAGCAGGGCTCCAGGCTGGCTGCTCACACGCAGGTCAGCACAGGATCAGGAGCCTCCCGGGCGCCGCACACAGGCCCTGTCACACAGGCCCCGTCATACAAAACCGCGGCAGCAGTGGCCCCGGTGTGCCAGAGTGAGCACACACAGCGCCGAGTGCACCTCATTTACAAATCACCAGCAGACACACTCTAAACACAAACCACATGTTGGCCAGCGCACACCCGCTCTGCTCCGCTCTGCTCTGCGCAGGCCGCACCCCGGCCTGCACCCCCGGCCACGTGCAGCCCCACACGCTGTGAGAGCACACACCACACCCCACACGCTGTGAGAGCACACACCACACCGCACAGGCCGTGAGAGCACACACCACACCGCACAGGCCATGAGAGCACACACCACACCGTGTGCCAGGGAGCACCATGTGCCTTTGGAGCACCATGTGCCTGGGGAGCCTTGCTGTGTTCATGGGGACCCTCATGTGCCTGGGGAGCCTCCTGTACCCGAGGAGCACTGTGTGCCCAGGGAGAACCATGTTCCCCAGGAGCCTTGCTGTGTTCATGGGGAGCACCGTGTGCCCTGGGAGCCTTGTGTGCCCAGAGAGCCTCGTGTGCCCAGGAAGTAACCTGTGCCCAGGGAGCCTCACTGTGTTCCTGGTGAGCCCTGTGTTCCCAGTAAGCCTCAAGTTTCTGGGGAGCCTCGCTGTGTTCATGGGAAGCCTCGCTATGCTCCCGGTGAGCCCTATGTTCCCAGGGTTCCTGGTGAGCCTTGCCATGTTCCTGGTGAGCTTCACATTCCCCGTGAGCCTTGTGTTCCTGATGAACACAAGCCCCGTGTTCCCAATGAGCCTCATGTTCCCAGTGAACCTTGCCACCACACAGGACCACATGTCTCTCTAATCAGCCCAATGATGATGGTGGAACTGCCCCCCATGTGGGCAGTACCACCATCCCCCTTCCTGTCTGGGTACCCCCACACTGGCAATGCTGGGACATGCCCTTGGAGGGTCCTGGCTGCCTCCTGCTCCCTGGTGTGGTTGGTGTGGGCAGGATCACCCCTCCCTGAGGTGAGGGACACCTGTTCCAGCAGCCTCCAGGCACCCAGACAGCCTGTCCTGCTTTGCTGCCCATGTCAGGAGTGACAACAGGGCTGAGGGACATCTCTGAAGAAGCAGCAGGACTTTGAAGACCATTATTACTCTCAGCAGAGGAAGAAACCCCAAGTCCCTCTGATGTGGACGCAGAGGAGCTGTCACTGCAGTGGGAGGCTGGGAACAAACACCCCCCTCACCAGAGAAGACCCTGGCACCAAGTGCTGGGACTTGTCTTGCTGTGGACAGGGCATCTTGTCCTCTAGACATCCAGCACACCTCAAGGCTGGCTCTCACCTGCAGCTGAGCATTACCTCAGCTCTTGGGCCATGTGCACACACTGAGCTCAACCTCAGGGCTCCTCAGGCTTCACCCCACCACAGGAAGGTCTGTGGGGCTGTTTGACTCCTGAGACACCCACCCCATGCTCCTCTCATGTCCAGTTAGGGCTCCTCAGGCCGTCCAGCACGGGTAAGGGTTCTTCTGTCTCATCAGACCCCAGGGGAAGAGTCTGGACCTGGGCTGAGACAGCACAGTCACACCTACAGCATCCCACGCCAGGGCTGTGCCTTTGAAGTGTTTTTTCCTTCAGAAACACAGCCAGGAGGAAAAGTGAGAAAGCCGCCGCACGAGAGTTGGTCAGAAACATTTAGACAAGACATTTCTCCATTGGAATGTGCTGGCTCATGGGGATGTTTTGTGGAGACGGTTTGATTGCAGTTGAACACTGCCAAGAAACTGCCAGACCTGCTGCCTGGCAGTGCTCCGCCTCTGGAGCAGCTGCCTGGGGCACGGGCAGCCACCCAAGAGCCTGCGGAGTCTGCAAGCCCCAGGTCTTCACTCACGGCTCCAGGAGAAGCTCAGCTCCCATGGTTGGCCCGGGTTTTGGCTGCACGACAGAGCAGCAAGAGGAGTAGCGTGAAGTCAGCATTCCCAGGAATTCCCTGGACCTGGGTGTCAGGGCAGCCAGCTTCAGGCACCCCCACCCTCCCAAAAAAATCAGTGGACAGGACAAACTGTGTGTTGAGTTCATTCTATGTCCCAACAAAACTAAGGCTCCAAATGTCAGATTTTTGTGGGAAAAGAGACTTGATTTGTGCACCAGACCCCGAAAGGGTCTCCCTTGACCCTCTCGTTCTGTTGGTACCACGCTCCAGCAACTCCAGCAGCTCCAGGAGCTCCATCCCCCAGAGAAGTGGAAGGAACTGACAGGAGAAAGCTGTGCCCCTGTCCCTCTGCTAAAGGAATGACAGTCTTCCCCCAACAGCCTCTGGGTAAGAGGTGTGGAAAAGCTGCACTAAGCATCACTATGTGCAGAGATCCCTCCTTCTGACATGAAAGGAGAGGTCCATATGTGGTTGTGGCAGTGGAACAGGGACTGGATCCCCCCACAAAAGCGCTTCTCAGCACAGGAGAAAGCTTTCCCTGCCCTTGGTAGGAAAACAGAGACTGCAGTTTGTGGCCAAGATTTGGGGTGCTTGTTCCAAGATGAAGTGTTGACTCTGGAAGGGCCCCAACGTGGGGACAAGCACAAGAGGTGTAGGAGCTCTGGTTCTGGAGGCTTCCAAACCTCAGGTAGACAAAGTCACAGCCACCATGACTGAGTGCTGGCAACAGCCCTGCTGTGAATCAGACTGATCTGGAGCTCTCCAGGGGCCCCCTCGCACCTAATCTTGGGGAGTTGTGGAGAACCGCCCCAAGGGATGCCTTCAAAGCCGGACCTTGCCTGCCAGAGGCGCAGGTGCTCTGCACACAGGATGCCAATCATGTCTCACCCATCTGTTTCTCCACAGGTACAGTCCTGCCAGCTTAATGTCAGTCACAGGCAGCCCCAGACCAGGAAAAGGGACAGTGTTCCCTTCCAGAGGGATGGGACAGGGATGGATGTCTGAGAGCCAGGTGCGATGACGGTGTGGGACAGTGTCCAGTGAACACGAGGGCTCCGTGATGTCATTGCAGAGGCAGTACTTGTGTCAATTCACTGGGCTCTTGCGGGACAGGTAATTCAAGCTGGCCCCAGATTTTGATCAGAGACTAAACAATACAAAAGCCACATGGCACATGTGGAGAGGAATGGAGCTCTGGCTGGCTGACAGCTCTCAGAAGCAGCTGAGCCGAGGCCCATCATTTGTGAGAGAGTTCCTGCAGTCCCAGTCCTCCGCTGTTCAACATGAACACAATATGATTAATGTTAGAAATTATTAATGGCTGAAAAACATGATTAATATTGGCTGCAGATGGCACAGGCTGCAGTGGGAGAGAGCAGCCACTGTGCCCTGGGAGCAGCAGCACGTTTTTGGCCACGTGTGAACCCAGTTTGGCAGGAGCAGGGTATGGACCAGGGGGTCTGGCCCCATATTTACAGACTGAGAGTCAAGATTCCCCTTTCCACAGGCTGGGCTTCCATGCCAGGAGGCAGCTTGAGTGCCTGGTAGATAATCAGAGCCCCCAAAACAGCCACATAGAGGAGCTGAGGCAGAAGCAGGAAGGCTGTGAGTGCCCCCACAGGGGGCTGGGCTCAGCTCCCACCCATCACAGGGGACAATTGCATGGAAGGTCTGGGAAGAGCCATAGAACTGATTATAGAGGGAAGCAGAGAGAATCAGGAGCCGCAGAGCTATGGGGAACACCTTGTGATGTCCACAAATGTGTTTTGATGGTCAGTACATGAGAGTTCCGTGCCTTTGCAGAGGGGTGTTTGCAATTTTTAAGGGACTGACTGCACTGGACAGCCCCTCTTGAAGCCGAGGAAAAACTCAGTTCCTGGAAAGTGACAGGGAGGTAAGGTCACAGGTACAGCAGGGTGGGCAGGAACCTGTGCCCCAGCAGGAATCTGTGCCCCATCGGGAATATGTCAGCGCTGAAACCCTCCACGAGATAAAGGGGTTAAGAGGTCATGGAAAATCCTTTGGAGGACCAGCAGGACAAGGATTCAGAGAGCAACATCTGTCGTGTGAAATGCAGCTGCTTTCCTCCCAGCAGTGGTGAAAGGGCTGGAAATAAACAGCTCCTCCTTGGAGCCCTGGCAGATCCCCAGAGGTCCCATGCCAGGGCAGCTGGGCTGGCACTGAGCTCCAGGACGGCCCCTGCGGCTGTCCTTGGAGCACAGACCCCTGCGGAGCAGCGGCCATTCAGCACCCCATCCCGCGGGGCAGGGAGACACCCGAGTGCCGCCGTCGCCTCCCCGGAGAGCGACCGGGACCGAGCCGGGTCTCCCCGGGCAGCGGTGACCGCTCCCGGGAGGTGGCCGTGGGGATTAGCAGCGCATTCCAGCCCGGAGCGACGGCCGGGTCAGCCCGGCGTGGATCAGCGAGGCTTTGCCGGCTGCCCCTCGGGGATTATCGGGCTCAGGGACACGCTGGCAGAAATCAGGATTCCCCCGGCAGGAGCAGCGAGCCGGGCCAGGCCAGGCCGTGTCCCGGAGCGTCGGTCGGGGCAGGGTCCGGAGGGATGTGAAAGCTCCCTCGGGGACGTGCAGAGCCTTGGTGGCACTGTCCCCGCGGCTCCCCGGGGTGGCCGCGCTGCCAGCGGGAAGCAGACGTGCGTGTGCGGGGAGGAATGTTTAATGTTTGCTCGCGCAGGTCCAGCCCCGGCGCTATTTCTGGTCCCAAGAGGCCCCGAGGGAGGGCTGTTTATCAGGGATAGACTGTACCAGATGGGCTTGGCATCTCTAAAAAAAAACAAAGCTCATTTTGGGGGTTGGGGGCGGTGGGGGAGAGTTGTACAAGGCAACTGTGAGGAAGGCTGAAGGAGAAGGAGGTGACACGGGACCGTTTGGGCTGTAAGGGACAGGACAGGGGGTGCTGGAGGGCCAGCATAGCAGGACTCCCTGAAACACGTTTTTGAAGCCAGGTCATCAGCATCCCTGAAGAACAAGAGGCACAACAAGGAATACAGCGGATCAAGAGGCTTCAGGAGAGCCAGGCATCAGTGACACAGAGAGCTGGAATCAGGAAACAGGCCCAGTGTGATGCTGCAACAAAAAGGTTTTGCACTTAAAGAGGTCCATGGGTCTGTGCAGGAAGAGGGGACTTTGTCTGGTAGAAGCCTCTGAGGCAAAGACAGGCTGCAGGCGTCACCCTGAAGCCAGCAATGAGAAGTGGCTGTGTCAAAGGGTCAAGAGGATGCTGGGGTGACCAAGGCTAGGCTCCTGGATACTGGGGAATGGGATTTGCCACCTCTGTGCTGCTGCTTGTCCACTATGTGCCGTTGTCCTCTCGCTCTCCTGGGAAGCACAGGGTGGAGCTGTCCACAGGCCTCCATGAAATCCCTCAAGGTGTCCTGGAGGCTGCCCACTGTCTCATCTTCCATCCAGCTCTGCATTGCAGCGGCTGCTGATGTTGGGTGGGAGGATCTGGAGCACTCAAAGGAGGGGACAGAAGTTCTCAGGTCACTAGAGGACTCGATGGTTGGGGACTTATCACAAAGGAACAAGACTTTGGCCACTGCTGTGGGAGGTCTCAGGTGGGGAGTAGGTGCCTTTTAAGTGCCCTTGTGGAACTGGGGATGTCTCTGGCCCATGGGATGGGTTCCTGGAGGATTCACACTGGGCATCCCAAACATGTGGCATGGCTGAGATGAGCTGGACTGCTCCCAAGTAATGGGGAGGCTGAAACAGGAGAAACCTACTTTTATCCCACTGGGAAGGAAGGGTGCTGCTGCAAGGCCAGGAGGTCACAGGGCATGAGAAGGAGCTACAGGGCTCCAAACTGTGTGAATTATCAGCCATGGGATGTCCTGGCTGGCCGGTACCCGAGCCTGCGCCTGGGACGGGCTCCCAGGCAGGGAATGGGGCCAGAGAGGCACTGGGACAGTGATAAGGGAGGTTCTGAGCCACACATCTGCAATAGCAAAGCCTGGGCGAGAGCTGGGTCTCCTCTGGGAGCTGAGCTCGTGGCAGGGATCGTGGGAGCAAGCAGGGGATGTGCAGGGACAGCAGGACAGCCCATGGCAGGGCAAGAACTGGCACGGGGCAGCTCCTTTCAGGAAGGTTCACCCGTGCAGCTCTCCAAGACTTGTTCTCTGGCACCAGGAGCCAACTTCCAGGAACTCCTGGCTGCCTGCATGTCCAGCCTTTTAAGGATTTTGTCCTCCCCAGCTGAACTCCCTCTGCCCTTCCCGAGCACCCTGGATGGTGAGGGCACAGCCAGTAGTGCTCCAGCACAGCTCGGGCAGAGGCTGCCTGCCCTGCTGGCACTGCTGGCACTGCCGGCACTGCAGGCACAGGCTGGGTGAGCCTTCGGTACCTGGGCATCAGAGGAAGCAGAGGGGAAGAGTTTGGGTAGGGATCTCCTGCTTTTCAGGCTCCCAGTCCTGAGCACACAGAGCAGGAGTTGAGGTGCAGCAAGGTGACCCTGAGAACACCATGGAGCCTCAGGACTGCAGGGTTGGGGCTCAGAGCAGGAGGGCACCTGTGCATGTGTGTGACCACCTTCTCTGCATACTGGGTGGACATGGTCCCTCTGGTGCATGTCTGGGTGCTGCCATGCCCAGCCCTGGGCTGTATCTGTGACCTGAAGCAGGGCAGCACTCACACCTGCCCTAACCTTGTGCCTCTGGGTCTGTGTGTGCTGCGTGGCTGCCGATGCAGAGCAGGTGTGTATGAGCAGGGACATGCTGCTCCCCTCCCTAGTGGGGCTCTGCCATGGCCACAGGGAGCTGGTCACACTCCTGTGGGATGCTGGCCAGGATCACCTGCACTCTACAGTGTGCCCAGCTCCCTACCACACCTGAACCCACCAGCAACAGCTGGGTTTGATGCAGAGGGCACAGACCTGTTGTGCTGCCTGTGACCCTACCAGTCCCCATGTGTGGCCTCATCCCCTGCCAGCCCTCCCAGCAGTTGTCACTTCCAACAGAAATCTCAGGGTTTGCTGTGGGACATGGCTTCCTCCAATTGTTCCCAAGCCACAGGGCTGGGCACGGGGAAGCCTTGGCACTGGGGACACCACAGCCAGCACTGAGCGAGGTGGGGCAGAGAGATAAGGGGTCCAGACACAAAAAGCAGCAAAGCCAAGGCTACTGAGGCACACGGGAGCATTCAAGACATGCACCTTCCAAAGGGACACCTTGCCGTACAGGGAGGTCAGGGCCAGAGAAGATTCTCGCTGTGCCCTGGTGCTGTTGAAGACAAAGGGACAGTGGCTCCGTGCCCTGCTGGGCTGTAGGGCTGCACAGCAGGGTTAGGGTGGCACAAGATGGGGCTGCTGAGAAGCAGGGAGAAGCCATTCATGGAATCACAGAATCACTGAGGTAGGAATTGCCCTTTGGGATCATTAAATTCATCTATTCCCCAGCACTGCCCAGGCCACCACTACGCCAAATGCCCAAGTGCCACATACACAGGGCTGTTAAATCACTCCGGGGATGGTGACTGCACCACTGCCCTGGGCAGCTGTGCCAGGGCCTAACCACCCTTTCATGGAGAAATTTTCTCTAATACCCAACCTAAACCTCCCCTGGCACAACTTCAAGTTTTTTCCTCTTCTTGTTCCCTGGGAACAGAGCCCGACTCCCCCGGCTGTCCCCTCCTGGCAGGAGCTGTGCAGAGCCACAAGGGCCCCCCGAGGCTCCTTTTCTCCAGGATGAGCTCCGTTCCAGCTCCCTCAGATGCTCCTGGGGCTCCAGGCCCTTCCTCAGCCTCATTCCCTTACCTGGACACACTCCAGCCCTTTAATATGCTTTCTGTAGTGGGGGGCCCAAAACTGCCCCCAGGACTGGAGGTGCCTCAGCAGTGCCAGTACAGGGGACAGTCACTGCCCTGGGCCTGCTGGTCTCTGGTTGCCAGCTTGTGGAACACATCCCAGGGCTTGGCCACCTCTCCTGGCTCCTTGTAGAAATGACCTGGAGTAGTTTGAGAGACATTTGAGCACTGGATGGGAGGATCCTGTGCCATGAGGCCGCCTGGACCTCAGACCCTGGCAGGAGTCACCACCCCATCCCAGGGGGAGCGAGGACGCCAGGTGAAAGGCTGTAGGGCAGCCCCCAGCACCATTGGGGTTTGGAGAGGGGAGAAAGCACTGGATGGGCTGAGTCCCTCCAGCCATGGAGGACAGGAGCCATAGGCAAAACCCAGGTGCAGCCAGCAGAAACCACATCCCCCGTGTTCAGAGGTACAGCTCATGGGAAAGTGACCTGGGGGCTTCAGGTTTGTTTTCTCATCTCATTTTGTGCATTTTCTGAGGTTACATTGGATTTTGATCAGCAGTTGGGGAAAAAAAGTTACAAAAACCATTTCATTGAAAACTGCTTATTTTGCATGACTTGTTATAACTGAGCACCTGGGTCCTCAGCCCATGTGTGACTCGCTCCATGTGACAAGATTTCAGTAGAAGTCACTCTGGGTCTCCCACTGGGATTTTTTGTGACCTTGAGCAGGAGCCCAAGGTCAGCAGCAGCTCTCCAGCTTCCCAAAGGGCTCTCCAGCCCTGGCACAGCTTCCCAGGGTGGTGGTGGAGTCACTGTCCCTGGAGAGGATTAACAGCCCTGTGGATGTGGGGACACGGGTCAGTAGTGGCCTTGGTTCCAGGGCTGGGGATGGCTGGGCTCAATGATCTTAGAGGGCTTTTCCAAACGAAATGATTTTGTGATTCTGCTGCCCCACAAAACAAATTTGGCAGTGGCCAGGGATCCAGACTCTGTGAGAGATCCAAACCCTGTGGTGCCCCATCCCCAGAGAGCTGGGACCAGACACTTCCCACAGTGCCTTCCCCAAATATTTTCTGGCATTCCCATCTACTCATTCCCCACATTCCTATTCAGCATCAGGAATGTGTCCTTTAGCACCTGCTCTTGTCTCAGCTCAACCTCTCCATGCTGCCAGAAGCTTCTTAGGGGGTGGAGATGGCTCAGCAGAGCTTAGTCCTTCTGGCACAATTTGGCCATCCCATCCCATCTCATCCCATCCCATCCCATCCCATCCCATCCCATCCCATCCCATCCCATCCCATCCCATCCCATCCCATCCCATCCATCTTCCCTTCCTCTGAACACTGCCCATCCTGTTTCATCCACTGCTGGACAGTTTCTCATCCACAAACAACTCCTGATAGCTGGAGTGACTCCCGGGCAGGGAGAGCTTCCTGCAGAGCCAGCCATGGGCCACAGGAAGGTGGGAAGTCTGAAAAGATGTCTCCTCTTCCAGGCAGTTGTGTTTCCAAGGCTGCTGGGCCTGAAGGTCCCTTCAATGCAGGTAGTGGCCTCCTCACCCTGTGTCCCAACCCTGCTGCCCCAAAAGCCCCAGAAGCTTGTTGGGAGGGTTGAGGTCCTGATCCTGCTTGTGAGAGCTCTGCAGGAGCAGCCCCGGTGTCCCCAGGGTGGGATCAGCCCCCAGAACCTGCCAGCGCCTCCATCCCGGCCCCAGCTGGCAGAGGGCCCAGGCGGGCAGGGGGGGAAGGCTGCAGGAACTTGATAACGATGTGGTGGGTGGGGACAAGGGCCTGGCCCCGGGCAACCCGAGGACAGCCCTGGTCACATCGGGGTTGGCAGCAGCTGAGGGGTGCTGGGCTGGAAAGTGAAGGCTGGGAATGGGCACAAGCCTGGCTCTGGCAGAGAGGGATCATGGTGTCCTTGTCAAGCAGAGAAAGGGTCCCTGCAGCCTGGGCTGGCTCAGGTGCACCCGCACCACTGCCCAGCGAGCAGACTGTGCTCAAGAGATGTGGAAGAGCCAGAGCAGAGGGGTCGTGCTCTGCCCAGGCACCACCTGGAGGTTTCTGTGTCCTGCTCACAGGACCCCACAGTTAGAAGCTACAAGGGACTTTCACTGGAGCCTGATGGTCCCTGAGCTGCCTCAGACACCAGAGCTTCTTCCTGAGCCCCTCAGAATGTGTCCCCAAGATTATCCCCACCCTGGTGCCACACTGCCCGTGGGCAATAGTTGGCCAAGCAGTCCAGCAGCAGCTGGAAGTGCTTAGCCCTTCACGGGCAAGGGGATGGACTGACACCAGAGAATTGTGGAATCATGATATGGTTTGTGTTAGAGCAGAACTCATCCAGTTCTGTGTGCTGCCATGGCAGGGACACCTTCCACTGTCCCAGGCTGCTCCAAGGCCCATCCAACCTGGCCTTGGACACTACCAGGGATCCAGGGGCAGCCCCAGCTGCTCTGGGCACCCTGTACCAGGACCTCAGCACCCTCACAGGGAAGGATTTTTTCCTGACATCCAATCCCAACCTCTCCTCTTTGTTCCCCCTTGTCCTGTTTCTCTCTACCTGTGTTAAAGTCCCCCTCCCTCTATTGTGCTCTCCACGCTCCACCCCCGCTCGGGCTGCTGTGTTCCCGCTGGCTCCGCAGCTCCACAGCACATCCCGGAGCGATGGCCTGTCCCTGGTGCCGGGCAGCGGCCGCCTGGCACCGCCGGGCACTGTTCGTGGCTGCACGGCACCGCCTCTCACCCGCTTCTGCAGCCGCCACAGCCGCAGCTTCAGAGCCTGCCCGGCTCCTTCTGTGACCCAGACAGGCCCTGCTGCGAAGGAACAGGGGGTCAGGGACCACGGCAACATCTGGAGGGAGGTGCAGCCCGTTCCACACCCGAGGGGCTCCCCGGGGACCGGCAGCGCTTGGGGGTCAGGGGTGCCAGGGCTGTGTCCCGGCCCCATGCCGAGCCGGCCCCGAGGACTCCCGGCAGCAGCCCACAGCTGGACACCGGCACCGGCACATCTGGAGCCGCTCCGGCAGTTCCGGGAGCTGCCCCCGGAGCGCAGGGCAGCACAGGCAGGGCTGTCACTGTGCCAGGGCAGGCTGGAGGCAGTGCGGGTGTCACTGCACCCGACTAGAGCCACCCCAGGACACGCTGCTGTGCCCACCCTCTCCCTCAGGGAGAAGGCACACGAGGTCACTTGGAATGTTCAGCTAGAGAAGAGGAGATGGAGGTCAGACCTCACCGGGTGCTGCAGCTTCCTCCCTGGGTGCAGCTCCAGCCCCTACTCCCTGTGAGCAGTGACAGGCCCCAGAGAATGCCTGGGGCTGTACCAGGGCTGGGTATCAGGTAAAAGTTCTTCCCCCAGAGGGTGGTGGCACTGCCCAGGCTGCCCAGGGAATGGGCAGGGCCCCGAGGCTGCCAGAGCTCCAGGAGTGTGTGGACACTGCTCCCAGGGGTGCCCAGGGTGGGAATGTTGGGATGTCTGTGCAGGGCCAGGGGTTGGGCTGGATGATCCTTGGGGGTCCCGTCCCACTCGGGATAGTTTGTGATTCTCTGAATCTTTGGTTCTGTGACTCTTGCTCCAGACCCACAGGATCTGATCCCTTTTCCCCAGGGCTGCAGAGCCTGGCTGAGCAGTAGAGCAGGGCAGGGTGCCATAGGATGCCATGGCAGCCACCCAGAACAGGGGGAACAGGCTGCCAGCACCCCCTCAGTGCCCACAGGTGTCTCCTGGAGGGACAGATGGAAGGGGTGGGCAGGAACAAGGGACACAATGCATGGGCACAGCCGGCTGGGAAGGGTCAGCCTGATCAGCCCAGCTCTTGCTGGACCTCGGTGTTTGTTTCAGCCATCCCTCTGGACCTCAGGATGCTCCTCTCCTGCAGCCAGTGCACTTTTCATGAGATTCCTGCCTAGTCCAAAGCAAGAAGCCAGGAAGATCCCAGGCAGGCTTTGGAACATCTCCTGGAGATGGTGACCACAGGATGAGGGGCACCAGCAGAAGGAAGACATGCCCCAGCCCCACTCCTGCCCAACAAATCCACCAGCAGCCCTGCAGAGAGTCTCAGCACGGCCCTTGTCTCCACCACCCCTCTTTAGGCACCCTGGCCTTTCCCCTTACCAAGGCGCCCAGCCAGGCAGGGTCTTCCCACAGCAGTCTCCACCAGAGGATGGAGCAGCTGGCACCTGGATGCTCTCCTGGAGCCTGGAGGGTCCATCAGCAGCTGTTGTCAGTGCCACATGCAGCACTTCTGTATTAGGCAGGCAAAGGCACCAGTTACACTGGAACAGGGCACAGACCCCAAGGTGAAACCAGCCCCTCCCCTGAATTTTTCTCTCTAAGGAATGTCTGTCTGCTTTAAAGCGAAGGTTCTCCATCCAGGTGCTTTCTCCAAGCCACTTTGGGCAATTTCCATCCAGCTCCAGACTAGAGAGGCTCCTGCCTGTGCACGTGTTGGAGTTTGTGCTGTTCATAGCTGGAGCATCTCCAGAGCATCTGCTGAGCACCAGCCCCTCCCCAGCCAGGAGCGACCACCACTGCCCACCAATACTCTGGTGAGGGAAGGGGAGAGAGGGAGTGGTGTCCCAGGGCTGGAGTCAAAAACATCACTAATGAAGCATCAGTAGCTCATCAGGGGAAAACGAGGCTGTTCCCAATTAGTTCAGATCTAGATTAGGCAAGAGAGGTGAGTAACAGCGTGGGCTGGACCCATGTAAAGTTGTTGGCTCAACTAAACTAAAAAATAAACTGGAAAAAGGAAGAAAAAAAAAGAAAGAGAAGAAATACCACATTCAGGTCTGGTTTGTTTATTCAGAAATAGAGAAAATTAAAACATAAGTACTAGGACAAAATACGCCAGCTCTAAATTCTGCCTGAGATGATGATTTTATTACCAAAGAATCTGGATCTCAAGTTATGTCTCAAAACAACACAAAACCAGATGCAGAGGTCAGTACTCTCCTGCCTAATAACAATGCTTTCAGTGACATCCTTAAGAAAGAGATGGACTCATCAGCATTGTAAGAGACTTGTAAAACAAATTTGGAGAGCAAAACAACAGGATTTCACTCTTAGAATCTGCAGTTCCAGTTGAGAGAGATCATAATGGAAGCTCCATTCCAAATATGATCCCATGACATCACAAAGACTCAACAATTAACATCAGCTGCTTCCCAAGTAGTTTGAAAAACGGAGGTGAAGTCATAACTCATCAGCTAAAGCCATCCTGTAAGGAAAACCAGCAGTATTCTGAAAAAAGGGGGCTTGAAGTCTCAACCTAAAGTCATTTCCAAGGGGAATAATAGCAAAACTAGTAGGAAATGAAGTAGGTAGAGATAAGACAAATGTCAAAAAAAATAAAACTCTTGCAGCAAAATCAAGTCCTGCGGAGAAAACACTCTTGCTACCCACCAAGGAAAAGATACTCTGAAGGTCAGCAGGAGCAGAGCTCAAGTTTCCAGGTCTGGAAGAGATTACCCAGCTCCAGAGAATAATGTGGACATGGCAATATGACAACATCAACCGACAAAACCCTGGGAAAGTGGTGGAGTTACCATCCCTGGAAATGTTCCAAGAAACGTGTGGATGGAGCACTGGGACATGGTTAGTGGTGGCCTTGGCAGTACTGGGGGAAAGGTTGGACTCAGTGATCTCAGAGGGCTTTTCCAACCTTAGCAACTCTATGATTTTATGATTAAAAGATACTCAAACAATAAAGCACAAAGACTGTCACAGAAAAAGTTAAGAAATCCTGCAAAAAAAAACCCAAGTATGGGAGCACTGGGACCAGCTGGCATCTGTTATTTGTCAGAACGTCCTCACTGCCCTCGTTTGTGTGCAAACCCCGAGTGTTTTGCATTTAATTGCAAAACGTTCCAGGAAGTCGTACGAGGGGGTTGCAAAGTAACACCCAGGAATAAAAATGGGGACAGGGACATGAGACTCTGTGTCCATGGAGAGCAGTGGCTCTGCACAGATGTGCCCTGGACAACTCCGTCATTGTCCTGAGGGGTGCGAGCGTTCCACGAGTGCTGTCAGCGGTACTGCAGCTTGCTTTAACCCAAAACAGCAATTCCAACCCAAAACTGTAGTCAGAACACAGCTCATGGTTGACAGAACATCTCCCAGGAGGACTCCTTGGCTTTGTGTGCTGTTGTCTGTCCTGGAGGAAAAGTTGATGAGATTCCACCACAAAAAAAAATGCCATTATCAGTTCCTGGCATTTGAGATCCCAGAGCAACACTCCACATACCAAGATACCAAGAACTTTTGGAGTTTGGAACAGACAAATATGGCACTAAAACCATGATAAAGGCTCCCAGAGGGAGTGGGAACAGATGCCATGGGAAACCCTCTCTTATCTTTAAAGAAAGCTACAAGTACATGGCATTTGGCATTTTGGAGAGTGTTTATCAGCAATGCTGATGGCAGATAGAAGCTCTTATAATTTTTGAAAGACAAAAGTTAAAAAAACCCTGATTTGGACACTTTGTACTTCCAGTCATGTTTTACATGCTCAGCTCTTCCACTCCAGTCCCTGTCCCAGGGGCCTGGCTTTGATAATGTCCTCTCTAATAGGAACACAAAACCCACAGAAACCTTTTCCCACCTTAAAAATACCCTCACTTTGCCTGGGGAGGGAAGGAGAGCCCAGAATATGGGAGGTGACCCCTGTTCTGGAGGTACCAGGCAGCTGCAGGGCACTGATCTGAGCTTGGCACCTTTCAGATGCACCAAATTCAGGGCCATGAGACCTGAACATGACTTGGACTTTGGGAGCCTGAGAGTGCTGTCCTGTGACCATTGAGCCAGGAATGATCTCTTGGCATAAGCCCCTCTGCTGGAAAGGCAGCCAGGCTTCCTACAGAGCAGAATCCAACCTCTGCTCTCTGCAATTAGTTCCAGTCATGGTCAGTGTTGAAATATGTGCTAATCCACACTTGAGCAGGCCTTGCTTTAACTCCCAGCCTTTGGGTCTCGTTATTTTAATTCCTCTGCTAAATAAAAGAGCTCCCAAGTACTTACTTGGTGTTTGGATTTTGCAAAGCTGATGCAATCTTGTGTCTGTTCCTCATCTCTTCCTGATGTGTGAAGCAGGGAAATTTGAATGACAGCTAGTGGCTTTCTGAGGGAGCTTTTAAGGATTTGAGCCAGGTCAGAAAGGGCTTGGAGCAACCTAGGCAGGTGGAAGGTGTCGCTGCCCATGGCAGGGGGTTGTAACAAGTTCATCTTTGTTCAGGCACCAGCTATGGATGACGGTCCGTAGTGACAGAGGGTCCCCAGGCAGGTGCAAAGGAGAGGATTTCATTGCAAAAACCAGGCTTTTTATTAGTTAGCTGGTTATCAGTTACATAGCTTTAAATCATAACAAATGTAATTCAACCAACCACCATACACCACAATGTGAACATGTAATGGTTATATAACTTGTTTTTCTACCCCTAATTCAATTTTCTCTTTCCCATAGTCCTTTTCTACTTACCCAAGGTAACAAGCCTGAGTCAGGATTTTACAAGGGCTTCCCTTGGTGAGGTTTTACCTATATGCAATACATCTTTAAGGTTCCTTCCGACCGAAACCATTCTGTGCTGCTGTAATTTTTAATTTTTTTTTAATTGGGCAAATATGTGTCAGGAAATAAGCTCTACTTGTTTCTCTTCCTATCCATAAAATTTCTTCAGGGAAGGATGTGAAAAAGCTTTCATTTGTGCCCACAGCTTTATAGAAGAGATGATCCTGGAGGGGATCCATTACTCAGACCTCCATTATCTCAGTTAAAATATTGACCCAGCAGGAGACATCCCCTTGGAACTTTGTGCATGGAACAGGACAGCCCTGTGAGTTCCCTATCACCTCTGATGCACCATCCTGCTTCTCCCACCCAGCCCAGACACCTGGATCCAGCTGCTGCCTCCTGCCCCTCTGTGCGTGGTGTCTCGTGCCTTTTCTGTCACAGGAGCCACTTGTACCCCAGCGATGGTCACAGAACTCAGGGCCAGGCTCTGTCTCTTCACAGGACTCTGGTGCCAGTCTCCACTCCAGATCCGTGCATGCATCACTGCTTTTGCAGAGGGGGTTTCCAGGATAAACAGTTGAGATGAGCTCATGGAAATCTGGGGCTTGTTCACCCCAGTTAACGACCCCTGGCACGAGCCCGGGCACTGGGAACCACCTCAGGGACAGGGTGGGGTGGGGGAGGGCTGCTGGGCACAGGGGCTGCGCAGGTGACCGGGCAGAGGGGCTGGCAGGGCTGCACGTCCTGTTCTCCAGCCCAATTAACAGCACCTTGGAGAATGAGGTCATTGGAGTGGCCAGACAGTCTGGGAAAACACTTTCACAACTCCAGGAGGATTTCCTTTTTCCTCTTTTCAATTGTTCCTCTGTGCTGCCTCCCTCTGCTCCCCCCTCTCCATCCATGTCCTCAGGCCTCCTTTGCACTCGGGTAGAGGCAGCTGTTGGATGCTGCTCACGCTGTTCCCCTGGGCAGGCAGGAGAGGAAGGGCCCTGCAGAAGGGCCACCAAGCTGCTGGGGGACGCTGGCTGCTGCAGGGGGCTCTGCTCTGCCTTTGCTGGCACATGGCTGTGGGAAGGAGGGGGCCACAGAGCTGCTCCCAGAAGCCTCTGGCCAGCCCCTAGCCTGTCCCACCCCATGGTGGGATGACAGGGATGGCAGTCCCTTTTCTACTCTTGGTCACCTGTTTGGAACAGTGAAGTCTGCTCAGCCTGGCAGGCAGGAGAACCTCTACATTTTGACACCAAAAATATGGAAGTTTTTGAAGATGGAAGTCTTCAGAGTAAGTATTTATCCAAAAACATCTCTTGCACCAGCTTTTGCCAGGATTGCAATGAGGTTGTCTTTGCTCTAGACTTGTCTTTCTAGGTCCATCCGTGGGTCCCTCCTGAAGTCACCTCAGGAATAGTGTGACCACAGTTGCTGTTGTCCCCTGGGACCACACTCATCTTCCTGGCTCTCCACACATGGAGTGATGATTCCACTCCTCTGCCATCCTCCCCAGCCCCAGCACAGCCCTGAGTCCTCCCTGCTTCACCACAAGCTCCTGGGAGGGACCTCAGAGTTACTGTCCCATGTGACAGTGACCATTATGTCCCCCATCACACAGGGCAGAGGGTCCCTGCCCTGAGCAGGTGATGGGCAATGCAGGACCAGCCTTGAAGGGAAGGCTCTAGAGGACATAAACTTATCTCCCTCCCAGGAGAGAAATGGGGTGTTGGGAAGGAGGGAGGAAGGGTCAGGGTGTGAGAGATGGACTGGGCTGCAGAGCAGTACAGCAAGGCTGCCCACATCCCAAAGAAAGTTCCCTTTGCCCCAGCAGACCAGGACTGGGCACTTGGAAAGAATCCTTGCCTGATCCATCACAAACTTGTCCCTCAGGTTTGGGGCATGACACAGCACCCACAAAGTGTGGTTTGGCTGGTTTTGGGCATGGGAAGGACAATGTTTGGAGAGGCTGTGTACCTGTGGCTTTCTGATGGATCACTCTGGCTTTGGGGCACATCTTCCTTCAGACATTTAAGGGGAACATTGATTGAGCATGAGAGGCACCCTCAGGACTTGGTGTCTGACCCTTGCCCTGGGCAGAGAATGCTCGGACACTCCTGGGCCAGGCTGCCCTCGGAGGGGGTTTGGGCCTGCAGGAAAATCCACTCCCCACAGTCACCAACTGATGCTCCACGAGGCATCCAGGGGAGGAAGGTCTCCAAATGCACTTTTCCAAAGGAGCTGCCAGACTTGTCCATGGCTCCACCATGGCCCCAGGCTGTTGCACTCCCAAGCCACCGCTGCCTTATCCTTTCAGTGCTGCGGTGTTTATTCCTGTCAGCACCCACCATCCCTCCTGGCTTTGGAAACTGCTCCCATGTGCAGCATCACCCTCCCTGGCCTTCTCCATGCTCAGAGCAAGAATTCCAGAGGGACTTTGCCAGGCTGCCGTAGACATGACCTCAGGCCAATGTGCAACTTGCTCCAGAGGTGCCTGTTTTCCTCTGTGGGGAATCCACAGACCAGGGATACACAAACCCATCTGATATGTTCAAAGAATTACTGAGCATCTGCAAGGAGAGGGAAAGAAAAACAAACACATGGATAAAAGGATTCCTAGCACATGACAAAGAGGAAAGAAAAGGAGACAGGGATGAATAAGGCCACCCAGACAGGTCCCAGGCATTTCTGGGAGCCCACCATTTCCTTGATGAGAGGGACCTCAGCTCAAACTGTCCCTGCCTGCCTGTCCCCTTTGCTCCTCATGCTGGGAACGTGCAGTCAGACAGGACACATGGTGCAACTTCACAGAATCATGGAATGGTTTTCATTGGAAGAACCACAAAGGTCAACCCATTTTACCCCCTGCCATGGGAAGGGACACTTTCTACTGTCCCAGGTTCCTCCAAGCCCTGTTCAACCTGGCCTTGGATGCTTCCAGGGATGGGGCATCACCAGTGAAGAGCTCCTTTCTGGAAAACATGGACATGGCTCCTTAACGCCCAGCCTCTGCCCTGACCACTTGGAGCAGCTCATGGATCTGCAGTTCTAAAATGTGCCCCTTTTGCATCCACCCTGAGCAATTCCACTTTGTTTTCTTTGCATGAAACACAGCCCAGGGCAGGCTTTTCCTGCTCTCCTTGGCATCAATTACATCAGTCCTCCAGGGCTCACTCCAGAATTTAGACATTCAGAAGTCTTCTACATCATGTTAGTCAGCGCCTTTTCCCAGCCCCAATATCAAGTACATGGTTTCATCCATCAAAAAAACAATGTGGGCAACCTGTGATCTTCCAGAATAACCAGAGGAGCTGCAGCTTTCACTCTGCCCAAGGGGAGGATGCTGAGACCAGCTCAGATCCCTCGGGAGATGTTCAGAACTGGTGTACACACTCCATGCTGTAATGCTGAGTGGCCAGGCAGGGATGACACCCAGTTCCTGAGCTGTTGTCCCCAGGAAGAGGCAGGGAAGGGCCTGCTGGTCTCCAGGAAAGCCGTGTTTGGCAGCCTGAAGTCCTGCTTGCCCTGGTGGATCTCCCGCTGCAGCTCTGTCTTTCCAGGGAACACAAACCCTGCTGAGGGAAGGATGGCTTGAGGGGTGTCACCTGCCCTCAGGTGTCCTTATCCCTGGGGTCTGAAGTCACTGCTGTTTGCTGCTGTGAGGATCAGACCAGCAGAGAGGGATGTCTGGCTCACAGGAGAGAGGGATGAGGGAGGATGATCTCCTTGGTGCCCAAGACTGAACCAGCAGGAAGCTCTCAGGACTGGTTTTCACTCTGGGTATTATGAGACAAGGAGGTGGTGTTGGGATGGATGGGAACCAGCAGGGAAATGGAGCTCTCCAGGGCAGAGAGAGAAGCAGGCCTTTCCATGGCTTCAACCTCTGGACAAATCACAACGGGCCTGAGAAGTGTCTGCTTGGGATCCTGTGGCAGATGGGATTAAAGGACCAGCACAGAAATTAAATTAGGAATTAAATTACAGGACCAGTGCAGGAATTAAAACAGGAAGGGAGCAGCACCAGAGGCTCTGGGACATGGGGAGAGCTCAGATGCCTATGTACCATCCCAGGCTGATGTCCTAACCCAGGTCCAGGCTCATGTCCATGCAAAGTTCCCCACACCCAGTTCCCTATGTCCAGGTCTCTGCCCAGGTCCAGATCTATGCCCATGTCTAGATCCATGCCCAGGTTCAGGTCTGTGCCCATGTCCAGATCCATGCCAAGGTCCATGCCCAATTCCCTATGTCCATGTCTCTGCCCAGGTCCAGATCTATGCCCGTGTCCAGATCCATGCCCAGGTTCAGATCTGTGCCCATGCCCAGATCCATGCCCAGATCCATGCCCAGGACCATGCCCAGTTCCCTATGTCCAGGTCCATGCCCATGTCCAACTACTTTGACCTCACGAAGGTGAGACCACCCAGGGCCCTCTCCTGGGAGGGAGAGCAGGAGGAGGAATCCTGCCCTGATGTGCCAGCACAGGGCACCCCAAGCACTCCAGCCCTGGCTGGAATCAGGGCACAGCTGGCACAGGACAAGGACTGAAGCTCAGTGGCTCTTGCTGGGCTCCACAAACATTCTTGCTGCTGAGTCCCAGGCAGAGCTCTTAGGTCAGCAAGTGCCAGGACCATTAATAGTGCAGTGACAGTGTTTAAATTGGAGCTGCCACCAGTGCAGACACAATAACTCCTGGTGCCTGAGGAACTGATTAGCAACGGCCCCAGGCTGCATTTTCCATCACCCTCTGCAGAGCTGGGGGGGAGAAGGGTGAGGAGTGGACCTCTGGGACTTTGGTCCACCCTGCCATCACCAGGCTCTTCCCTGAGGCTGTGCCCTGTCCCATCTCCCTCATGTCCAGCTGCTGGAGCCCCTTGTGCAGAGCTCCAGGGCTGCACTGACACTTATTGTCGAGTGTTTACTGTCATTGCCGGGGAGACATTAGTTCAGATTATGTCAAAACAAAGTTATTCCAGGCTCAATCCTAGAGAAAAATATTATTGTAAGCACTGATTGGCGAGGGGCAGCATGTCCACCGCCAGCAGTCCCAAAGCCCAGGGGGTGGGGGGAGATAGGATCTTTGTTTTCCAGCCAGGCTCCCAGCCAAGAGCAGCCAAAGCCGAGGTAGAAGAGAGATGTTGTGAGGCAGCCAGGAATTCAGGTCAAAGCTTCATTTTCTCCAGAAAAAAAAAAAAAAATCCTTTAAACTGTAAGGAGAAAGTCTTGTTCCAGCCCCAGCCTTGGCCAGAGAGTGTATGTGCCATATTGTCCAGGAATTGAATGTAAGGAATCCAGATATGCCATGTTATCCAAGAATCACATGTAGGAAATCCAGGAGTGACTTGTTATCTAGGAATCACATGCTGGGAAGCCAGACACAGCCTGTTAGACAGTGATTGTATGCAAGGAATCCAGATGTGGCACATCAGCTGGGGCTGGATGCAAGGAATCCAGATGTGCTGTGTTATCCCAGAGCTGCAAGGAGGGGTGAGAAACAGGCAAACATACAGAGGCTGTACCTACTTTGGGAGTGCAGGTACCCAGCAGACCCTGGCCTTAGCTCAGGAACAGATGAAAAGCCAAAAGCAGGCTCAAAAACAAGGGCTGCAGTTGGGGACAGGTCAGGGACAAGCCCACAGGGTGGGGGACCTGGTGGCCAGTGAGGAGCAGGGCAGGGAGGAACTGGCTGGACGTGGAGGTGGGCCAGAGATCAGCTCTGGGGACAGGGGTCAGCAGGGAGGGGGTCATGTGGTGGGTGGCCCTTCTCACCCGTGCTGGACAATGGCCCCGGGGCCACCAAGAGAGGGCCAGGAGGCGCCTTGAGCACAGCTGGCAGAGGGAAGGGGATGCACCAAGGGGAAGAGGAGAAGATGTAAGGGTATAAATGAGCCCAGAGAGGTGCAAATAAGGACAGCAAAATGCAAACAAAGTCTCAGGAGAAATTCCCAGACAGTGAGATAGAGTGGGCAGTGGACACCTCTCGAGAGGCTGGAAGGGGATGGATGGGATCTGTGGAGCAGATCTCTGGGGAGCTGCAGGGGACGGAGCTGAGAGCCCCAGCTGGGCAGGGGCCCAGTGCTGCAGCCTGAACCCTGGGGAGCTCAGCCTCAGAGGGTGTCAGCAAGAGCACCCAGGGGCCCGTCCCAAGCACAGCTCCCTCATCCAGGGACAGGGGCAGGTGGGAAACTGCCTCCACATGGGTGAGCCAGCATGGGTGCCACCACCCCCAGGAACAAACCTGGGAAGTGCTGGCAGGAAAGGAATCTTCCCCAACACTTGTGCCCTGGGGTGCCCCTCCTTTGGAACTCTTCAGAGACACAGTCCCTTCCAATGCTGCCAGGACATCTTCCCACGAGCTGGGCAGAGCTTCAGAGCAGCTGGTACCATCTCCAGGCACTTGAGGCTCCTCTGGTCCCATCCCCAAGGGATAGAGGAAATAGGAAATAGGGAATGGGGAATGGGGAATAGGTCTGTGACCCCACTGCTAGGGCGATTCAGTGCCAGCCTGAGATCCAGTGCTGTAGATCCAATGCCCATGATCCAATGCTTCCCATAAAGTGTGCCCTGGGGCTCAGGTGCACTGTTCTGACACATCCCCTCCCCTCCAGGATGTGGTTTCTCATCTGGTCTCTTCTCAGGGTCTATTTCCATCCTGCCCATTGAACGAGTGCCACGGAAACAAAGCTCTGGAGGGCTCTGGGGACCGGCCAAAGCATGAGCTGTGCAAATGGCACCAGGCAGAATGCCCAGCATTAATCCAGCATGGAAATGGCCTCTTCATAGGCCCCCCCTCCCCTTCCCCAGAGCTCCTGCAAGAAGAGGCACCCAGAAGGTGGCAGTGGAACATGCCCCAGCCATAGGGGTGTACAGAATCAGCACATTCTCCCTTGGGTTTGGGGAGGATGGAGCAGAGGAGGAGGGAGTGGGCAGTGGTGGGACTGCAAGGGTGGCCCCAGGCAAAAGGGCAGCAAGCATCCAACTTTAGCCTGGGTTTTCTGGGAAAAGATCCTGATCCTGCCCATGCCATCCTCTGGATGACTCCAGGCAGGTGGGAGAACATTTCTCACACACAAAGTGAGCTCCTTCTGCAGACACACAGGTGGTGTCAGTGCCCTCGTCCCCTGCATCATCCACCACCTGTCTGTATGGTCACCGGCTGAGATCTCTATACCAACCTCCATTCCTCTGCACTGCCTTGTCCATCTCCTGTACCATATCCAGTGCCCACTGCCATGCTGGTTTCATGGTCCTCTGTGGGTGGCCTGTGCTCTGAGCAGGTCTTTGCTGCTGGACATGGAACTGGACCCGCTTTCCTGTGAGGACTCTGCTCTTTTCTTAGTTTGGTGCCCCCCTACCAAAGGGGAAAGCCCTGACAGAAGGGGGCAGCCAGGGGGTGAGGGTCGGGCTCTGCTGCCAGGGAACAGGGACAGGACAAGAGGAAATGGCCTCAACCTGTTCCAAGGGAGGATCAGGCTGGATGCTGGGGAAAACTTCTTCACAGAAACAGTGATCAGGTATTGGAACTGCCCAGGGCAGTGGAGGAGTCACCCCCTCTGAAGGGGTTTAACAGATATGTCAGTGTGACACTTGGGGACATGGATTATGGTGGCCTTAGCAGTGCTTGGGGAATGATTGGACTTGATGATCTCAGAGGGCTTTTCCAACCTGAATGAGTCAGTGATTCTGAGATTTTAAGCAGCCGTACATGCTCCTGCTGGTTCTCCACAAGGGCCACAAAGAAATGGGAAGAACACCTTGATTTGATCTTTGCCAGCAAAGCTTACCTGGAGAATTTCTCCTACAAACTTGGCCCAGAGCCTGACTCACAGAAAAACCTTGTGCAGCAGAACTCCAGGCAGTGGTGAATCCTCCAAGGATCCAGAATCTCCTCCAGTGCCTGGTGACCCTCAAAGAGTGGGAAATTGCAGCTTGTTTCGAGGCTGAGTTTGCCTAAATTAGATTTGCAGTCAGTGGGCTATGGCGTGCATTTGTCAACACTCCCCAAAGCATCCCCCACCTGGAAATATCTTTATGTGCAAGTACCTATAAAAATGGTGACATCACCACCCAGGCTCCTTGGAGCAATCAGGACCAACAACCACGCCCTGCATCCTGCAGTTCATTCCCAGCCCCTGGGAGCAGGGTCCGTGATGAGCGGACAGCCCCGTCTGACTGCACAGCCCCCCCGGGCCAGCCCTGCCCCTCCCTGGGCCATCGAGTCCTGGCTCATGGCAGGTGTCCCAGCCCTCGGCATTGTCCAGTCTTTCCCAGACTTGTTCAATGTCAGTGTCAGCATTTCAGGGACTCTTCCAGCAGCTCATTCCCAGCTCCAGGGTATCAGTGAACCGGGCCTGTTGGTCTGTGGTTGCACAGCCTCCCTTGTTACAGATGTAATTGCTTTACCCTGGTCTGCCTCATTACAGATTTAATTACTTTACCCTGCCAGGATTGAACATGTCTGCTTTGACCGAGCACAGGGTGGAGTCATTTGTTGAACACTGTTAGGATTAGGCCCTATTTGTTTTACGTAGGGCTGGGATTTGGGGTTGGCTTCACTTGAGTGTCCTAAATGTATGTTCTCAAAGGCTTCTCACTGCCATCAGCCGGTGACAGCTCACTGATTTCTCTCCCCTCCTACCACCAGCAGTTCTGTGCATCACTGGAGGCCTCCCTGTCCCTCATCTCCCTGGCGTGCTCCTCCATCTCCAGTCCATGCACAGGACCCTTGGGTTTTGACACATACCAGGCTCTCAGCAGAAACCTTCTCTCTGTTGGAGTTGTCTCTTCCAGAAGAGATGGAAGTGTCCCATGGGCCAAATGGACTCTGCTTGACTTGCCAACCCTGGGTTTTCCATCACCACTCCTGCAGCCTTTTCCTGCCTCTGTCCACAATCTGCTGCAGCTGCTCCCAGGTGGACAGAGCAGCCCACCCAGAACTCTGGGTGCTCTGCTGGGTATAAGACAGATCCCTCCCGAGGCCTTCACCAGCTGCCATCGTCCTGTTGTCCCAGGATATGCCACCAACATCTCTTTTCACATCTGATGGCCACTCAGCTCCACACCACATCCTCCTCACCATGTTACACTCCCTGTCAGCATGAGTCACCCCTCCAGAAATCATGGCAGAGGCAGAAGGATGAGGAAGAGGGAAAGGCACACTGCTCTCTCCAAGGCAGCATGCCAAAGTCGACGCTTTGGCCTTTGTTCAGTTCCTTGCCTCTTCCCCAGATGCTGGCCAGGCCCCCACCTGGTTCCCACCTGCTGCAGCACTTGGGCAGTGTGGTCCTCCTCCTGCAGCTGCAGGCCACCACACTTACATGTCCAAACTGCCTCTGACAGCTTCTTCTCTGGGAGAATTATTTTGGGCTATGAAATCATGGCTTTTGGGGCACTGTTGAGATGTCCTTGAACGAGTCCCAGTTTTTGCTAACACCTCCCACTCTAAATTTACAGTCCCAGTCAGTCATGCCAGCAATTGTTTCAAATTTTAGCAAATTGACCTTTCAGATGTCCAAATAAACACTCTGTTCATTGATGACCAAGACGGGCACAGCCGTGGTGCTCTCTGGTGCCTATAGATCCCCCATCCTGAGCCTAGGAATTCACCTGTCACCAGCAGAGCCCCTTAACTCCTTACCCTGACAGTGCCCAGAGCTCTGTGCACAGGCCAGTTCTTGTCTGATTTGTAGAGACTTTGGAGAAGTTGTGCTGCTGACTGCACATCCCAGCCCTAAAAGCCTCTACCCAGGGAATGACTTTCCCTCGTAGAGCCTTTCCTGCAAACTGCAATCATGTTTCACCTAAACAACCCTGCCTAATGAGAGAAGGGCTGCCTGCAGGGCTGTCTGTGGAATCCAGGACCATCAGCGATGTGTCAGCTCCAGTCCTGCCCCTGGGCTGAGCCACTGCATCTCCCTGGGCCGCTGCTGCCCGGGGTCACAGTGCTCATCCAGCCTCTCCTTCAGCTGTTCCGTTCTTGAGCAGCCCCTCCTGGCAACAGCATTTCATTCATTCTTCATCCCATTCTCGCTCCTTGTGAAGCACTTAAAAACTTTACCTTTGGGGCTGGGCTTTTTTATTCATTATTCACCTCAGAATCCTTCACCACATTTTTGGCAGCCTTGTGGTCGCAGTCCCTCCCAGCCACCTTCATTCCTGAAGTTGATTTGTTTGCCGAAACTCACGCTGTTTCTGGCCATAGTTTCACTGGAGTCAGCTGCCACTACATTTGCAACAAGTGTTGGGCAACAGCACAAGCAGACTTCATGTTTCTAAACCCAGCTATTTTTGGGACTCGTGCATGGCACTGCTGTGGCTGAGGTCTACCATCCTACCTCATGCACACACAGGACACAACCTCTACTCCTTCCTGTGTAGAGGTGAACCTTCAGGTGCCCCAAACCTGTGCCAAGGGGCTCAGCCCATCAGCACAGGTCACTCACTGCAGGCACCACCCAGCCTGGGGTCAGCCCTCTACCCACATCACGCTCCAGGGCCTCCATGGTCTTCCATGGTGGGATCACTTGTAGGAGGACCATTGGCAAGGTTTGGGTGACACACTGGAACTGGGCACACTTTGGAAGTCGTGTAGGGCATCCCTGCCCGTTGGTCACACCAAGATCTGCTGCTCCAGGAGATGCCAATCCAGCAGTGCTCTGTCCCATGCCCAGATGACCCAACTGGTGCATCAGCAGTGGTGTGAACCTGGCTCCAAGCACATTCCACAGACCATTCCCTCTCAACACACCTCCCACAGCAATGGGATGCCTCCATGGGGATCAGCCAGGGCAGGGGTGTGGGCACCTCCTCCCCACAGAGCCACATCTCCAGAATGAGGGTCTCAACATCAGGCCAAGCTTCCTGCACCGTGTGGAAGGGGGCCAGATCCCATTACTCCAGATGGGTGTTGCTGACTGATGTTCCCAATAGCATCCTTTGGATCTCCTTCCCCCTGAGGCAGAGGGGATGGGAATGGCCACTGGCCCCAGCTGGTCTCCTCCCGGAGAGCCCTTGTCCCATGGGACAGCCCCTGCCCATGGAAGACGCTGTCGGACTCAGGCCCTTGGAGGAAGAGCCAGGTCCAGAAGACAAGATGACCGGGGCTGTCCAGGCTGCAGAGGGGTCCGGGGGTTCGTGGATCCCGACACACGCCGGTGCCAAGCTGAG
The DNA here is from genome assembly GCA_024362935.1 of Setophaga petechia. Taxonomy (NCBI): domain Eukaryota; kingdom Metazoa; phylum Chordata; class Aves; order Passeriformes; family Parulidae; genus Setophaga; species Setophaga petechia. Next base: position 1,294,144 of record JANCRA010000028.1, on the reverse strand, counting down.
CTCCCCATGGATGTGCAGCAGCTCCGCTCCAGGTGCCCACGGTACCCCCGGCACGGAGCAGCCCCGGGCACCGCACGGGATCTCGGAGGTGCCGCCAGGCGCCGGTGACTCATGGAATGGGAACAGGCAGTTCCGCGGGACCGGGGAGCCCGGGGAGACAACAACAGTCTGAGATTTATTCCACAAAGCAGCCTGAAAACAAACCCAAGGAATGTTTATTCTTTTTCCTTTGTGACAGGGAAATAAAGCCTGATTGTCTCTCGCCTGGAAATGCTGGCACCCCGGCCGCGGCTCCTCCGCGAAGATCGCGGCGCGGCTGGACCCTCCCAGCCCTGAGTCAGGGCTGCACAGGACGGAGATTTATGGAGTGCCTGAATCGCTGGGCCGGAGCCCACTGGGAGAGGTCACAGGGAGCCGCGGGAGCACCTGCCACAGCCGGGGACACCTGGGCTTTCCTTCCGCCCAGCACAGCCCCCGGGCTGCGAGCGATGGATACGCACAGGAGGGAGCCGCCACCCCCTCCCCAGAGCTGTTTGTCCCCTCCCCGTGGGGGTGCATTGGTGGCAGAGGAGGGCTGGGACCTGCTCTCAGGCCGCTCATGTTGGGTCCACACCTTGCACAGCACCTGTGCTCTCCTCTGACATTCTCCCCCAGAACCCCACCCTACCCTCCCCGGCATCCCCAAACACCCTCCTGGCTCCAGAGAGGCCAGGCCATGTAACACTCGGGGTCTCATTGATCAAAGAACACCCAGGCCAGCCCAACCCTCTGTAAGAGCAGCCAGCAGTGCAGGAGTCACTGGGTGAGATGTCAGAGACCATGAGGACCAGGACATACCCAGCACCGTGCCAGTCACCCCACAGAGGGCACAGAGGCACCCCAAAACCCGACACCACATCCCGTGCAGATGCTCTCTTGTTCCTCCAACACTCCACTCCCAAGAGCTGCCAGCCTCCCTGGGGAGCTGCTCCCGACCGAAGCAGTGCTGAACCATTCCCCAGGGCTGCTCCCTTTCCTGGGAGCAGGAACACCAGCCCTGAGACTGGGGATGGGGCAAACACCGGCAGGACAGGGCCACGGGAAGGGCAGCACGTGGAGGAGCAGCTCCTCAGGATTCCAGCACATCCCGAGCAGCCTCGGCCGACCCAGGCTGGGAAAGCCGGGATGGGCTCCCCCGAAGGAGGACTTGGAGCCGCTAAAAGTGGAGGCACAAAGCTCCCAGGTGAGGGGACAAAGGACTGTGAGCCCCCCAGCAGCCTTAGGGTTCCCAGGGATGAGGGGGCACTGTGGGCAGTGCCAGGCAATGCCCCCACTGCAGCCACCCCCAGCTCATGTTTTCCACATGTCTGGCAGGGGCCCTGCTCTTTGATCCCGCCTTGCAAGTTTTTCCAGCTTTGACCTCAGTCCCACTGCAGAACACGCAGCCTCTGCAGGCTTGGGAGGGTTGGAGCCCATCCCGTTCCCTGCCCTGTCTCACAGGGCCCAGTCCTTTACAAATCAAGAATGTTTATTTAATTTTTTTTTTTTAATGAAACAAAAACCCCCTCACATACAGTTAGGGAAGCCCTGAGACAACAAACAAACATGAGTGTGATGCTGAGTTTCAAAAGGGCAGGAAGAACCAGTCTGTGCCTCATAAAATAATGAGTATTAGGAAAAGATCCTTAAATACCACAGATAAAAAAAGCAAAAGCATCTGGCACAGACCATTTGCAAAGAACATCTCTTGCCTGAGAAACTTAATTGTTTTGTCAGGAAGAATTACTGGAAGAGGCCAATTAGAGCTGGATTTCAGTTCAGTGCCTGCCCTGATGACCCCGAAGATTAGCACCCACACGCATCTCAGTGTCCCAAGCAGTGTCACAGCAGCTCTGGAGCAATGCCTGGGAACTGCCAGGGACACAGGGATGTGTCCTGGTTTGTGTAACCACCAGCCATCCTAGGAGGGGGTCAGGGTCCATTCCCAAACCCTGGGGACACTGGAACCAGAGGGGCTGGGCTGCTGCTGAGCACGGAGATGTGAGAGCAGCAGAGTGAAGCCCTTGTATCCTGGGATCCCAAGGCTGGTCTATGGGGAACATCCTCTGAAGGGTCAGAGATATCAGACTGAGGGGATTGACCCTGAGACCAGGAGAGGACAGTGAGGGAAGAGGAGTCTTCACCACGATGGGCAGTGGGACCATCCCAGGGGCACCAGGCACCGTGTCTGGGATCAGCCTGTCACGACCTGCTCTGGCACCGGGGAGAGGATGTGCAGCTCCATCAGCTCCAGGAGCCAGGACCATCCTGGTGCCAGGTCGGGTGCCAGAGCCAGACCGGGGTCACATTCCAGGGAAATGTCCCAGCTCTAACCAGAGCCTGCAGTGAACAGCTCAGAGCTCAGGAAGGTCAAGGTCCCAGGGTAGAGCCATTCTTCATCTTGTGCCCTCCTCTTCTGCAAACCTCCTTCATGATTTGGACCTTCTTTTACAGGCCTGCTTGGTGCCATCTCCCAGAGCCTTCAGCCCCTCAGGGACTGTCACAAACATTGCTGTGCTCCGTCAAGAACATTCCAGAGTGCCTGAGGTGGGCCAGGCCCTGCGGAGGTGTCTGGCCCAGCCCCGCTCCCCCAGCACAGCAGATCCAAGATGATGATGATGATGATGATGATGTTCCCTGGGACAAGTCAAGTTCTGAACATGCCCAAGAGCAAAGCCCCACCAACTTCTCCATTCCCACATTTTGTGACTGTCATAGGGGAAAAAAATTCCATCAGGAGAAATTCAGGCGTTCCCTGTGCTGCCAGCCATGGCTGTCACCTCCAGTCCTGCTGCAGCCCAGCGAGCCCAGGTGATGCAGAGCAGCCTCCAGGGGCTCCTCCCTGCTGGGCCCAGCTCCCCCTCAGCCCACGGCCCTGCTCACCAGCCCAGCAGGGTCCCGTGCCCTGCTGAGGGCACAGTGGCTGCTGGGGCACTCAGGGTCAGGACTGCAGGTGCTTCCCAGGAACCTTTGCCCTGCAGGGCTTGGGCTCAGGGTCAAGGGAAGGGCAGAGGTCAGCAAGGGCAGCATGGGAACTGGGAGAGGGCAGAGGCGGGGACAGCTTTAGAACAGCCCTAATGGAGACATCCATTCACTCACAGAGACCCCAAGCATGAGTGAAACCAGACCCTGGGGGAAAGATAACAGCACAATTACAGCCAAACTGGAATCCAGACCGTGGCTTGCCTGTTCTTGCTGGGGAAAAAAAGATGAAAAAATAACAAAGTACCTGCCACAAGCACCAGGTCCTGCCTGCTGGACACAGCCCTGGGGAGCTGGTCCATGGCAGGACCCAGGGGCATGGGGTTGTGCCTACAATTGGATGGGGTTGGAGGCACTCAGGGTGCTTTTGTGGGGTCCTTATGGCACCCAAGCTCTGCAGAACACTGCCAGCCTGGGGTGGATCCCACAGACTGGGGAGACAGGGCCCTGGGGTCCCACACATCCCAGCAAAGCTTGGGACAGGACAAGATGCTATTGCAGCCACAGAGCCCTGGCAAGATCCACCCCTGGTGCTTCCCAGCTCTGGCCACAGGAGGGGAGCTGAGGCGATTCCCTCTCTTGGGTTGTGTCCCATCAGTGCAGAGATCCCTGCCTGAGCAGGACGCTGAAGGCCCAGCCAGGAGGGAACAGGACACCAAGCCTCTATCACCAGGTGCTGGCAGGATGGGATCTGGAGGCATGTGGAGAAACACCCTGTCCCACATCCCACCCCCAGCCTTGGAGCACCCAGAGACACAGCCCTGCCTCCAGTCTGGCGTGGCCTTCCCATGGGATGTCTGGGCATGAGGAAACCACTGCTCCCACCAGCTCACAATACCAGCAAACCCAGTGGCCATCATGTCTCCAGTGCTTGCCTTGCCCCCACTGCCGTGTCCATTCCACATCTGCTGAGGGCAACAGGGACAGACCCAGGGATGCCAAATCCCCCTAGGAACCGTGGAATAGGGGAGGAGCAGAGCAGCTGCTGGGCTGTGCTGCCCTCAGCTGCACATCCCGGGGGGTTCAGGCTCTCAGGACCTGCTCTGAGCGCTGCAGCCAAGCCCAGCAGCCCCAGCTCAGCCCCAGGCAGTAAAGGTGCTGGGCAATGGCCAGCCTGGCACAGCCTGGCACAGCCTGGCAGCCCTTCCGCAGGGCAGGACCCATCACACCAGCCTGAGAATGGGGCAGCAGGGACTGCCAGTTTGGGATGATGGAGTGTAATCCTGGGATGTTAGACCCCTGGCATTCTTATCATGAGACAAAAGACATAAAAAATCCCTGGGAAATGAGGGGTCCCTCCTCAGCCCAGACCCCGCTGGCAGCACTGGTGGGAGCTGCCCCTCTCTGCCAAGCCAGGGCAGCTCCAGGGGACAAGGGCAGCCCCAGACAGCCCCAGTCCCTCTCTCCAGGAGGTGCAAGAGCACAGCATCCCAAGATGTGCCTGTCAGGAGCAGGAATGCAGGCCATAAATCACTGGGGCTGTCATGGGAGCTGGCTCCAGGCCATGGCCGTGGCAGCCCCTCATGCTCCCCTTGCCAAAGGGAACAGGCAGGGCACAGGGTGCTGGCGGCGCTGCCACCACACGCAATCTGTCTGCAATGCTGCAGCCTGGATTTGTATCAAAAAGGGCCAAAGGTTGGATGATTTAATTTTTTCATTTTTCCTTGCAGTACAGCAGGAAATAGCTGGGATAGTTACATACCTGGCGAGATGGCCGAGGAGCCAGGGGCCAAGAAACACAGAGGATCTGGCATGGCCCAGAGCATCTGTGCTGCACACAGAGCCTGCAAGCACCTGGGGCTGGGGGGTCTGCACACCTGACCCGAGACTGGGAGGTCACAGCAAGGACCTCCACACCAGCCAAGGCTTCAGGAACCGGTAGAGAGTGACCAGCATGACCTGGGTGGCTTAGAAGCACAGAATCATGGAATGGTTTGGGTTGGAAAAGACCTCAGAGACCATCCAGGGACACCTTCCACTGTCCCAGGCTGCTCCAAGCCCTGTCCAGCCTGGTCTTGGGCACTGCCAGGGATCCAGGGGCAGCCCCAGCTCCTCTGGGCACCCTGTGCCAGGGCCTGCCCACCTTCACAGGAAACAATTCCTTCCCAATATCCCATCTCTCCCTGCCCTCTGAGAGTGGGAGCCATTCTCTGTGTCCTGGCATAGAAATCTTCTCTGACACTGGTACTTTGTGCCATCTTGACCCCCAAACCCTTGTTCTACCAGCAGAGCAATTGTCCTTCCCTTGCTGAGGCTGATCAGACCAGTTTCCTCCTGATCCTGATCCTAGTCCTAGTCCTGATCCTGATCCTGATCCTGGTCCTGGTCCTCCTTTTCAGCCTCTGTGGGGCTCCTCCAGCCCCTACTCTCCATCAGGATCAGCCTGATTTTCCTCTTAAGGCATCTCCCTTAATGAGGTGGGTTGTGGGGGTGACTTTTTAAAAAATATCATTTCTTCAACAAGTCAGGCTCACTTTGAGTTGGTTCTTCAAGGTTTCTCACATGGCTGTGGATTCCAGGGTGTTGAGGATTGTGGGAACCACACCTGCACACACATTATAACAATCCCAGGAAAGTCATGGTCCTGTGAAACAGCACCAAACCCCTTCCTACAGTCAAGGGTCAGACACATGTCCTTCCCAGCTGCCTTTCCAAGTGCTGATGGAGGAGGTTCCCTGCCTTGCCCTGTTCTGACAGGGTCGGGGAGCAATGCCCAAAGCTCCCCTGCACTTCACCCCCAACAGCAGAAACCCAGCACCCACACAGGGTGACACAGCCTCAAATACTTTCCCAGCTTATAGCAGTTTTCATGGACATCCTGAGCCAGAGCTGAGCCTTTGGCTGTGATAATCCTTGAGGTATTTTTCTTCCATGAACTCGAGCTGAACCCACCCTCTGAACACACGTGAGCTCCTAGTTTAATTGTTACTTGAGATAATCCACAGATGAGATTTCTTCAGATAGTGTTCAAAGTGCCATAAGACAAAAGTCCATCACCAGGCTTTTGGAAATGTGGGATTTACCCAGGCTCCCTGTGCCTCCAGCCCAGCCTAGGCTGAGCTCAGCCCTGTGAGAGGACTTTACCTGCACTCCCCACTCAGTGTAGAAAAGGAAGGTGACTAAGCAGCCACCCCAGACCCAGCCATGGTCACACCTCCCCAGAACCACAGGGACCACCCTGGGTCATCAGGATCACCAGAGGTCGCCTTCCCTTCCCTCTAGACCCTGGGAAATCCATCAGCCACCCCAGCAGGCCATGCTGCCTCTGATCACACACTCCTGTTACCCTGTCTCGAATGATTTAAAGTTGTTTCCGCTGTCTGGGCTCCTTGTTCTTGAGATAATTCCCAAGATTTCCATTTTGCCAGATTCCTGGCCTCTCCCTGAACTTACTCCCTTGACTCTGTTTCTGCAGGAGCAGGACCCTCCCTGACTCACGCACTCAGGACCTTCAGCCCGCCGCCTTCGCTTCACCCTCTGCCTCCTCCTTTTCCAAGAGCCCCGGCACACCCCCCTCCAGCTGCACTGTCCCTTCAGAGACACCCACCACCAGCCTGCCTAGCCAGGTCATTCGGATCAACACAGGCTGAGGAGCGTTCAGAGGAGCAGCTCCAGCCACCAAACCCAAAGATGCAATTCTCCAGCAAAGTCCTGAGGAGCTGAAATGATCGGCACAGGGAGGGGAAGCCTCAACAGCCAGCAGCGATTTGTGGACAGTTTTTTACTGAGACATAGTCGATAGAAAAAACGGACGTGAGAAAGTATATCTGAGAAAGCAACAGCTGCCTAATTCAAAGACATGGTTTCTTTGAGCAAGAAGTTGTTTAATAAAATATGTGATAACAGGAGGTAAAAAAAGAAGCCACAAACATCTTGAGAAAGGAGGGACTGACTTTTTATGGCTGACCAATAGTGAGCTCTAGTTTTGCAATATGTATGAGCCTTAGTACTGTGATTGTAAAAGTGTTTCTGTTAATCAATAAATCCGAGAATTGTCAGTCATCAGCGGATGAGCTCGTCTCCCGTCTACCTCGTCAGCGATTGGCTGGCATCATCTCCAAAACAACACAGATGCCATCAGGCTCTAGGATGGATGAACTCAGGGGTGGGGAGCAAGTTGGTCTTTAGGGTCACTTCCAACCCAAACCTTTCTAGGATTCTAGGAACTCTCAGTCCATGGTCATCATCACCCAACCCACTGACACCTTCCCACTCCATTGCTCTCACTCCAAATCACTGGTGTAATTTCTCTGCTTGCTTTCCCTGCATGGGTGACATGGTCCAAGTCTAGTGATTTGGTTCCAGTTGGAACTGGCAAAGTTCAGCTCAGGTTAAGCTTAGCTCAAGACAGTGATAATGGTTTGATCTCTTTGGCTTCACTCCCATGGGGGCCCCCCCTCAACTCCTCATTTGGGCAGGATGGGCAGGGGATGAAGCAGCATAGGGATTCTCCATCTCTCCTGCCAATGGCAATCTGTCAGGCCCACATCACAGCTGGGATTCAGGGATGTCCCTAAGAAAGGAGAGACTGGTCTTCAGGAAATACTACAAGAGCCTGGGGATAAAACAAATAACAGCAATTGGGCACAGCAGCCCATGCTCCTTCCTGAATATCCATAGAGTTGGAAGTTGGTGGAGGAAGTTACAAACTGCTTTTTAGGATTCAGATACCCAAACACCACCTCAGCCCTTGTGCAGACAGAGTTGAGGTGGCTTGACATCACCAAAGGTTCAGAAGTGTTTTAGGATCATCAGGATGAGCCCAACAGGTAAGGTCCAGATTGTCCTGGGATCACCGAGATCCCTTGGAGAGCAGCCAGCTTTCCCGAAAGCACTGAGTCATCTTTTACAAGTCACAAGAAATCCTTTGTTTATTTCTAGCCACTAATCCACTCATTAATTCCTGCTCCGGTGAAAGTTTGTACCTTATTACTGAGCTGGGCTTCACTGCAACTTCCACCTCTGGCATCTCACCCAGCCTGTCCCTCGTTCTTCCCAGGAGGTGGCAGTCACTGCCCAAGATGCAGGGACTGGAGCAGGAGATCCGGAGCAGGGCACAGGAGGGCTCTGGGTAGCCAGGTTGGTGGCAGGGCAGGTGGTCGAGGGGATCTGGTGACATAGCTGGTGGGCTTGCATCGAGCCAGGGGACTGTGGGGCAGCCACACCTGGAATGGCAGGAGTGACAGGGATGTGACCAGTGAGTCACGTTGTGTCCCAGGGTGGGAACAGGGAACTCCTGGGGTGGACCTGAGGACACTGAGTCACAAGGGAGCTGTTCCATGAAGGACTCTGAGTCAGGAGGGTGCTGTTCCACAAAGGTGATGAGTTCCAGAGGTGCTGTCCCGGGAGGGACACTGAGTCACTGGCCTGAGGTGTGCCAAGGTGTCAGTGATGTCATGGCACTGCCTGTGGGAATGGGAACAGGGAGGCAGCACCAGGAGAACTCAGCTCGCTGCAGGAAGGGCTGTGAGGGACAGAAGATGGGTCCGGGAGGTGATGGGGTGTGACAGAGAAACGGGAGACATGTGGTGGGTGGAACCTGAGGTCTCTGGGTGTCTTGGATATGGCCAGGGTGGGAAGTCCACAGTCGGGGAGGAGCAGGTGACAATGGAGATAAGAGGGAACAAGGGGGAAGGGGAGCAAGGAGTGAGGTCCATGAGCTGGGGGTGTGGATGTGGTTTGTGGGGCTGCTCAGAGATGAGGAAGAGGCTGAGCTCAGCTAAGAACTGCAGCCAGAGCACACACTGTGAATGAAGCCGCTGGCATTTGGGATGGGGATAAGGAGAAATGGGAATGTCACCAGTGTGGGAGCACCATGCCCCTATGAACGTGTGGAGCTGAGGGGCAGAGAGGGTGTGGAGCTCTGTGCACCAGGAGCACAAAGGGAGGGGGGAGTCCATACGCTGGGAGTTCAGGGAAAAGGAGCAGCAAGGATTTGGGATGCAAGAAGGATCTGCAATGGGGTGCGGGAGGGACGGAGGGCAGCACGGCTCACTGGAGCTGCAGGGAGGATGGGATGCAGGCGACACACGTGCAGGGGCTGGCATTGATGCAGGAGCACAGCGGCCAGGGAACGTTCCCAGCATGGCAGGGACGGCCCTCTGCTGCTGGCCCCGGGCACCGGCCATGGCCAGCGCCCTGCGGGGGGACAGCCACACGCAGGGTACAGCCGGGTCCTCGCGGGACGGGGGCAGCGTGGCCCGCTGGAGGCAGCGCAGCCCTTCCAGCCCTCGGAATGGGCTCCGCGAGCCGCTCCCGCCGCGCCACCCACCCCGATCTCCACCCAGCTCCACGGATTTACACCTCAGCCCCTCCTTGTCCCCTGCCCGGAGCCGTGCGGGCCGTGGGACCAGGGCAGGAGGGTTGGTGACAGCAGCCCCGAGCACCATCAGTCCCAGCCACTCCGAGATTGCAGACGCAGAAGTCGGGCAGGAGCCCAGCGACCCAAGCGAGCTCGTGTGTCTGAGTGGGGCTCGGGGGCAAAATCCACGGTCCTTGAACACCAGGGGGATGGGGGTTAGGGGAGGAGCAGACAGATTCCAGTCACGTTTGGGTGCTGGGAAAGGAAAATGCTCCTTCCTCTAAGGATGTGAGTGCAGAGCAATCCCACACAGGGTGTGTGAAGCCCCATCAGCCACTCTGGCCCTGTCCTGCTGTCTGTCACCCCCTCGGCCATGGGGAGATTACAGAATCGTTAAGGCTGGACAAGCCCTCTGAGACCATCGAGTCCAACCATTCCTCCAGCACTGCCAAGGCCACCACTGCCCCATGTCCCCAAGTGCCACATGCACAGGGTTGTTAAACCCCTCCAGGGATGGGGAGTCCACCCTGCCCTGGGCAGCTGTGCCAGAGCCTGGCTGCCCTTTCTGTGAAGAAATCTTTCCTAATATCCAACCTGATCCTCCCTCCTCCCTCTGTCTCCCCATGGGGGCTCTCCAGATCCCACCTGGCTGTCACTTCACAGGGTTTTCCTTCTCTGTTCTGCCCAATTCTGCACCTAGCAGAGCATTGTACCTCCACCTTGTGTGGCTCAAGTGCCCCATGGGATGGTTGTCCATGCTTTCCCAGCTCAGGAAATGCAGCAGAGAACTCAGAGGACCATGAAGGGCTCTTTCCCAGAGCTGGAAATGTCTTGGGATGCCCTGAAGACACTCCCTGGTGCTGGTAGGCTCCTGCACCACCAAGAAACTGCAGTCGGGACCAATGCACAGAGAAGCAGCTCATGACCGTGACAGCCTCCAGTGACAGTTACCATGACTGTCCCCTAAGTCCTCTGAGCCAGAAGCTGCCAAGTCCACAGTTGTCCCCCTTCCAAGCATGTATCCCTTGCCCCAGGGACACCCACACCACAGCAGGTCCCAGGAACTGTGTGGGCCACCCAGGAAGTCTCTGAGGCACACGAGGCCATGGGGCTGAGCATTCTGTCAGCCAGATAAAGAAGCTTAGGGACATTCCAACATCATTGGGATGTCCAGGGGACAGCATCAGTCCTACCCCAAGGGCCAAGGATGTGCCAGGGCCACCCTGCACAGGCCCTGGGCCATGCAAGCCCAGGCCCTGCCCAGGGTACCAATGCCACCACACTTCACCTGGGGATCCAGGAAGGCTCAGAGGGGAGACCTGCAGGCAGGTTTGGTGCCAGGTGACATTGCCCACCGTGGAGATGCCTGGCCCAAACCCAGCACAGACCTGGCCTTTCCCAACTCCTGTCCCAGCTCAGTGGCAGCTTTGGAGGCGAGGGCCCCACCTAAGCTACGCTTCCACCCCTGCAACAGCTCCTTAGGGAGGGAGGGCAGGCGAGGCCCCAGCAGAGATCTGTGGGCTCGGGGGGCTCTGCCCCTGCCTTGGGGGCACACAATCTCCCAGGTCCCTTTGAGGGGTGGTGGGGACTCTCCATCACGGCAGCTGAGCTGAGCTCCAGTGTCCCAGCACCCCATCAGGGCACAGAGAGACCCATGTCCCCAGGCAGGGGACAAGGACAGCGCCCCAAGGAACTGCACCATCAGAGAGAAACGTCCTGTGACCCAGTGGGAGCCTGCCAGCCCCAGGCCACGTGTCAGGACAAAGTCCAGCCTCACACCGGCACCAGCCATGGGACGCTCCAGCCTGCCACTACCTGCTGCCACCTCTGTCCCCCGCCCTGAGCAGGGACAGCCCAGGGCATCCCATGCAGACCCCAGCAGGGCCATGCTGGGTCCCAGCCAGCCCAGAGCCGTGGGGGTGGCACGGGGTGCAGATGATTGCACAGCTGTGCTGTGAAAGAGCCAGCCAGGCACGGGAAGGGGATGGAAAAAGCACCAGCAGATTCGGGGCTGGATCCGTACAGGTCAAGGCTGCAGAAGGCAAGGCCCGGTGGCCCCCGGGGCCAGCAAAGCAAGGACAGGGGGTGCTGGCACTGCCTCCTCAGGGAAGGTTCACTTAGTGGTGGGAACCATGGCGAGACTGAGAGAGCCCTTGTTGGAGGCCACGCCAAGCATGAGGGACAGGATTGGGCCCACGCTGGTGGCAGCAGAGGGACAAAATGCCCATGGACAGTGGCAGGAGCTGTCACAGCACTGCAGCCCCAGCCCGGGAGCCATCCCTGTGCCCTGGGGTGGGTGGTACGGTCTCTGCTGTCCCGGGCCGAGCCCGGGCCGCCCCCAGCCCCGCGCTGTGCTCTGCCGCTCCGCCAGAAACGCCGAGCGCGCCCGGGCGTGAGCGTGGCGGGGCGCAGGGTCCGTCCCGCGGGCGGAGGGCTCCCTCTCGAGGGTCCCGGTCAGCACTGACCGGCCGCGGGCTGAGCCGTCCCCGCCTGTGACACGGACAGGTCCCCAGGGAGGGACAGAGGAGGTGACGAGGCCACCAGCGCGGCCTCGGAGCGGCCACCGGCTCCGTCAGGGCACCGCATTTTCTTCCCGTCATTAATTAGCAGCTGAATCCGTCACTGATTAGCGGCTGAACCCGTCTGTTTCGCTCTGGGAACAGCCAGAGGCGATGGGCACAGCTGTGGCTTGTCCCAGAGCTTGTCCCTCGCCCTCACAGCGACACCAAAGGTTAAAGGCGACTCCCGCAGTGACCTCGCAGGGAGAACCCTCGGAAAGATAACGAAGCTGGATACGGAACCTCACAAACGTTGGGCACCTGGATCCGGCACTCCAGAGAACTGTGATCTGGAGCTGACATCCTGCCCCCCCCGTGCATCGCGCGGGGTCGCAGGAATGTTCTTGCTCTGAGCCAAACCCGAACCTCACCCAGGTCACACACTGATGGCACACCGCGAGCTGGAAGGACCCGGAAGCCATCATCAACCCCAGCTCCCCGCTCCTCGCAGGAGCCAGCCCGCGCCTCCTCTCTCCCCGCCACGGCCTGCTCCTGTCCCCTGTCCCCTGTCCCCACGGGACAGCGTAGAATGACCCCCGGGCCGAGGGGCGGCACGAGCAGGTCAGGACAAGCAGGAACTGCCCGGTAGTGCGTGGCCTCCTCCCCGGGGGCAGTCCCGGGTTGTCACTGCCGCACACGGTGCGACACGGCGGCCGCGGGTGGCGGCCACAGTGGATGACGGTCGGAGTGGAGGAAGGAGATGCGGGGGCAGGATGGAGATTACAGCGCAGCACTGGGGCCGTGTGGGGCTGGGGCCAGGGCCCGGGCAGGAGGTGACCTATCGCCTGGGACATGAGTGACGCAATGGGCACTGACCCCTGCAGGTGACAGAGCAGCAGGAACAGGGGACACTGCTGGAAGACAGGGGCCCTGGGGCCCCCGGTGCCGCTCCCCGCGGGGATTTGGTGTCATGGCCCTGGGGTATTTGAGATCACCATTGCTGGACTTGGTCAGCCCCCCAGGACACCTGACGCCTCCCTGGGCCATTGGTCACCACTCGGCCGCTTGGTCAGGTCTCAGGACACCGGGTCCTCCCCCCCCGCTTCCCAGCGCACTTGGTCGCTCCCAACGCCCCGAGGAGCAGCTCCGGCGGCCAATGGAGCGCGGGGGCGTGGCCAGGGCGGGGTCGCGTGTTCTGTGGGGCGCTCCTGGGCGGGGTCATTGTGGAAACGCGCTTGGGGGCGTGTCCTGGGCGAGCAGAGAAGCCACTGGGGGCGCGTCGCGAGAGGGGGGCGGGACCAATGTGCTTTAGGGGCGTGTCCGGGGCGGAGCCTACGGCTCAATTGGCGCGGGGGGCGGGGGGGGGGGGGGGCCCGGCGCGGGTCAGTTGGCCCGGACGGTACCGAGCGGTATCGGGATGGGGCTGCCGGCGGCCGTGCGGGACCGCGTGGCTGCGGTGCACCGGGGCTCGGCGCTGCCCGAACGGCTGCGGCTCTACGACGGCTGGGCCGCCCTCTACGAGCAGGTACCGGGGACACAGAGGGAACGGGAACGTGGCCGTGTGTGTCCCCGCTGACCGCCGTGTCCCCGCAGGATGTGGCGGCTCTGGAGTACCGGGCACCGTATCTCGCCGCCGCCTCGCTCGCCTTCGCCTTCCCCGCGCCGCGTGCGGAGGCGCGGCTGCTCGACGTGGCCTGTGGCACCGGGCTCGTAGCGCGGGAGGTATCGGCGGGACAGGCCGGGGGTAACGGGACGGGACGGGCCGGGCCGGGTCGGGGGTAACGGGACGGGACAGAGCGGGGGTGACGGGACGGAACGGGTCGGGCCGGGCCGGGCCAGGGGTGACGGTGCCTCTGTCCCCGCAGCTCCACCGGCGCGGGTTCCGCTGCCTGGACGGCGTGGATGGCAGCGCAGGGATGCTGGAGCGGGCACGGAGCACCGGGCTCTACCAGGAGCTGCGGCTCTGCGTCCTGGGCAGGGAGCCGCTGCCCGCGCCAGCAGGTAACGGGAGGGGGCGGACCCCCGGGACCCCTCGGTGACACCCACGTGTCCCACGGGTGACGGGCCGGCACCGGGCGGGGGAGACCCCGGAGGGTCCCTCCGGTGATGCCTCGTGTCCTCACAGAGCACTACGACGCCGTGACGGTGGTGGGGGCGCTGGGCGAGGGGCAGGTGCCGAGCACGGTGCTGCCGGAGCTGCTGCGGGTCACCAAGCCGGGTAAGGGGGGGCCGTTTCCCCTCCGCGCCGAGACCCCCGGCGTGCTGGGATGGGACATCGAGCCCCGGTGGATGTGGGTCCCCCGCTGAACGCTGGACCCGTGGCACAGCTGGAACACGGCCTTGTCCCTGCTGCCAGGGACGGCGATTCACGGGGTCCCTGACCCTGCCCACTGCCAGGTCTGGGCAGCGGGACAAGGCAGGAGGTGGCAGTAAGGGTGCTGGTGTGTGACAGCCTGTGCTCAGGCGGGACATCCCATCCATCCCCCGCCAGCCCCCTGTGCTGCCCATCTCTGCCTGCTGTCCTCCCTAACCCTGCCCGCTGCCCTGTCCGTCCCCTGCCCGCTGACTCCTGGCAGGCTCTCAGTGCCTCCCCGTGTCCCCACCCTTTCCGGGGGATGCGGTCCCCGGAGAGGACGCTCTGTGTCAGTGTTACCTGTCTCCTGTCTCGCAGGCGGCTTCCTGTGCCTGACGACAAGGAGCAACCCCTCGAACCTGCGGTACAAGGCGGAGCTGGAGGCAGCGCTGGGGCAGCTGGAGCAGAGAGGAGCCTGGCAGAAGCTGCTGGCCCAGGAAGTGGAGTACTGGGAGAGGGCCACCTCCGAGGAGGAGAGCACCCAGGGCACTGGCTACATCTCCGGGGTGGTCTACATCTACCAGAAGTGCCCTGTTCCCGACCTCGAGGAGGGCTGAGTGCTAGCATGGCTCTGGAGGGGGGGGGTGAGCGCTTGAACCTTTGTAAAACAGAGCCCAGTGGCCCCCTCCTGCAGCAGGGCAGCTGCTGGGGGTGACAATATTCTGGGGGAATTTCACCATTCCCTTCCTTGGTTCCTTCTCACCAAGGTCTGGGCTTGGGGCCCTTGTCTGCTGCACAGCACAGGAAGGGTCTCTGGGATTCACCAGGGTCTCCTGGGTGCCACCTTTAGCTCTGACATTTAGGTATTGACCCCAACACCTCAGCGTTCACTGTGACATCTCACAGACCCACATGACTGTTCCAAGGCATGTCCAGTCTGGGATTTCTCCCCACCTCGCCCATCTCAGCACTCATGGTCAAAATCTGGGTCCTTCTTCATCTCCTACCCCCAGAGTCTTTAGCTGGGGACTGCTGGAGGTGAGTCCCCACTGCTGTGTCCTATGGCCTCTCATCCTCCCTAGGGACTGAGCCAGCCCTGAGGTGCAGGAGCCTCCACATCCAGAGTCAAAGCAGCAACGCCAAGGTGACTCCCAGCTGGAGAGGCTTTCCAAGTGCCACATCTGCCTTGCATCCCACAACAGCTGCTTGAATCTCATTTTCCCACAGCTTTGTAGTTAATGTTCAGGGAGGGGAAATGAGTTTGGAAGGGATTTGGGGAGCTAGCAGCTGCTCCCCACCCAGGAGCCATCCAGCACTGCCTGCCCAGCCTGTTCCCCCAGCCCCTTGCTGGGCTGCCTTCACAATTCCTCCTCCACTGCTCCCTTGGGAAGTTTTTTACCCAAATCTCTTCCCGGAATATTTGGGTTTTTTTCATTTTTCCCTTCCCTCAGACCTGTTCCTGCTTATCCTGTTCCCATGTTCCTGGAGAAGAGGTTGCATCCTTCCCCTCAGGAGCTGTTCTCAGTGTGAGGCAATGGCTGTGTCTGTCCCTGTTCCTCACCCAAGACATCCCACATCTTCCACACTCGCCCTCCCCATGGCTTCTGTCACCCTTCTGCTTTGTCCCCCATGTTTTGGGGTCCCTGTGCCCATCAGTAGCTGTCCTACTGCTCCCTCCCCATTTGTCTCTAACACTGTCCCCTGGGCAGCTGGGGGTTGTGGCTGTCCTCGGCCCTACACTTGCCTGTTCAATAAAGCCCTCTCCCTGCTGTCTATCAACTGTGTGTTGTTCCCAGAGCAATGGGGATGTGCACCCTCCAGGGTGGGTGGCCAGGAGCTTGGGAGGGGGATGGCCAGGAGCTTGGGAGGGGGATTCAGCCTTTCTCTGGGGTCCCCTCCCAGTCCATGGGGGCTCAGAGCACCTGGTGTCCCCCTGTGCCTCTCTTAGCTCTCAGCATCCTCTCCCTGCCTCTGTTTCCCGCTGCAAGGAATGCCAGGAGCTGGCTGACTGCTGCTGATTCCTTTGGGAGGATGGGGATGTTCTAGGTGCTGGAACACAGCAGCTGGCAGGGCACAGCACCCCCAGGACGCGTCACCATCTTCCCCACACCGCGCCGTTCAAAATGAGCCCAGGCAGCCTTGGTGGCACCAGGATGTTTATAGTCCCTGCCCTGGGGAAGGGCACATGTGGGGACCGTGCTGGGGGTCAGCCAGCATGGGGATGGGCAGGAGGAGGCAGTGCAGGGGCAGGGTGTGGCACAGGGATGCAGGACAGGGACAGTGGTGCTCTACCTTGGGCTGACACCTGGGCACAGTGGTTCACACATAGTCCTTCATGGCATAGCCCATTGGGCCACAGGTTTTCACTGCCCTGTACTTCTTGGGGTAGGGGTCCTGCTGGGACTGGGATCCTGAGCAGCACAGGACGCCCCCACCGAAGAGCTGCAGGGCACTGGAGGCCCAGCCGATGTAGAGGGCAGCCCCCAGCTCTCTCTTGAGGGCCTCAGGCACCATGGGGTTGTAGAAGTTGCTGATGATGCTGTTGGCAGACCAGGAGACAGGGATGAGCAGCATGATGCTGGCCATGATGAAGATGACACCTGCCACTGCAGAGATCCTGCTCTTGGTGCCGTTGTCATCCACGCAGCGGGTGCAGTCAGCTCCCGAGAGGGCAATGAAGAAGGCAAGGCAGGCCACGAAGATGGAGGTGACCACCAGGGCACGAGCAGCTTGCAGGTCAGAGGTGAGCTCCAGCAGGGAGTCGTAGGCCTTGCACTGCATCTGCCCCGTGCTCTCATAGACGCAGTTCATCCACAGCCCTTCCCAGAACACCTGGGCCACCACGATGTTGGAGCCGATGAAGGCCGTCACCTTCCACATGGGCAGGGCACAGGTGAGGATGGAGCCCAGCCAGCCCAGTGCGGCCATCATCAGTCCTCCCGTCTGCATCGTCATCACCGCCATCAACAGCTCCTGTGGGGACAGGCACGGGTGTCACAGGCACAGCCCACAGCTAGGGACAGCATGAGCTTCATCTGGTATGTCCTGCTCCCCCCCAGGATGGGAATGGCTGCAGGACAGCATGGGGACATGGAGGACACGGAGACTTGAAGGGCACAGGGACATGAGTGGCATGGGGCAGTGCTGCAGGACAGCATGGGGACACATGTGGTACTGAGGACCCAGGCCCCAAGCAGGCCAAGGTGCAGGAGCCCCCGTGTGTCACACTGGCCCCTACACTGTCCCCACAGCGCAGCACAGCCTCTGCCATCACCCCTTCCCAGGCCATGGCAAGTGTCAGGGAAGGCATGGCTTTTGGGGGGCAGGATGGGGGGCTAGGTGGGTCCATCCCCCAGTGCTGCAGAGTGCAAACCCCCCACCTCACATTCATCCCATGTCCTGCCCTGGTGGCCATCCCCCAGTGCTCACCCCATGTCCCACTCCACCATGAGTGCTCAGCCTCCCCAACCACAAGCCTCGTGCCAGGGGCACAGGGAAGGGCACAGGACACGGCAGGGAAGGGAAGGGAAGGCAAGGCAAGGCAAGGCAAGGCAAGGCAAGGCAAGGCAGCCCCCCACACCACTCAGCACTGCCTGCTCCCGTTCTGGCTTTGCCCTCACAGCCATCCTACAGTGCCCTTTGGACCCAGGATCTCCTCTCCAGGAGAAAAGGGAAATGGATCAGAGCTGAGCTCTGCCCAATCCCAGGTCTAGGGCTCAGACCTTCTGCAATACCATCCCAGAGAAGCCCCAGGAGCAGCCCCAAGAGGGCAAACCCTGGTGAGGGGCTATGGGGTCACCACAGGTGGCGTCCCTGGGAGAGGAGTGGTTGGTATAGGGACACATGCTGGGCACACTTGCAGCTCCACCATGGCCACGTGTGACTGCTGTGGCCCTGGCTCAGCCCACATCCAGCTCAGCCCCTCATGGAGCAGAGTTCACCCCTGGGTGCCCGTGCCGTGCTTGGCAGCTGGGACTAGCCAGGGTTTTATGGCCCCGAGCTCAGCGGGTATCGGTTGTGCCTGGCACACCCTGCGGCTCCTGCCAGAGGTTTCACCATCATTTCCCCTGTCTCAGTTTTGGTTTCTCCAGCCTCTGCTCTCCCACTGCATCCCCACTCCTTCCCCAGCACCTTTTATGCCTCAGGAGCCTGATGGACACCCAGCACTGGACTTGGCATCCCCCGGGCCATGAAAGATACTTTGGGCCAAAATCATAGCCCCTTCCCCCATGCTGCAGGCAGGCAGGGGCCGGGATGGTGGGCACCATCCCAAGCACCCTTCCCCAGCCAGTGGGACCTGGCCACACAAAACATCCCAAACAGGGCCTACGACTGCCTGCAGGGGGACAAGTGGTGCCTCCACGGATCCTCAGGGATGCTCGACAGAGCATTAAGCTCACATTCCCACCTGCCCACCGGCGCCACAGGGTTACAGGCATATTTTCCACCATTCCTGGGCCCAGAGAAGGGACTGAGGAGCTGGGAGCCTTCCAGCCCTCAGATCCAGAAGAGATACCCAGAGCTAGGCGGAGTCATCCCCGTACCCGCAAACTGCGAGGTGGGGAAGGAAGGATGTTCCCAAGGCAGAGCAGCACTTGCCGTGCCGGAAGAGATATAGGCAAAGCAGCCGGCGCTGCCCACGCCGGCCGCGGGGTGCTCCCAGCCGGGGCTCGGGGGTGGCGCCAGGGCCAGCGCGCCCCGACCCGCCCCGGCCGGCGCCCGCCACCTTCTCCCCGCTCGGGTGGGGAGATAGCGGTGGGTCAGGCGGGGGTCAGGCGTGGGACAGGCGTGGGACAGCCCTGCACCCCGTCCGGCGCCGCCAAGGCTCCGTGCCGCGGCAGCAGCCGCTGTCACCCCCGGGACGGCCCGGGAGGGGCACGGGGACGGGACGCCAGGGCTGGAACAGGCGGCGGGAATCTCAGGAGACTCCGAAGAACAGCTTTGGGTGATCTCTCGGGAGCCCAGGGCACAGGAGCACCGGGCTCTCCCACCGCCGAGGCGGGTGTCGGAGAGCGCAAAGAACACGAGGCACAGCGGGGTCTGAGTAGCTTGCCGTTTAATGAAGGAAGGCTGAACACGGGGAGGGACGGCCGCACAGTCAGGGGTACCGTGAGACTGCGCTCCCGGCCCCGGGCGCCCCACTCTGGGGCGATGGATGGGGTCGGGTCCAGGAGGCGCCCCCAACCACGCGGGGGCACAGCCCCGCTCCCGCCCCGCCTCCCCGACCGGTTTTCCCAGCCCGGCTGCTGCCTTCCCACTCCCAGGATAATGATGCCCCCGCCCTGGGGAGCTGCCGCCAGAAATCACACTCTGTACGGCCGCTCCGAGCCCCGAAAGTAGGTCAAATTCAAAATTTAGAGAACAGGCAGGTGACAGCCCCTGTCACCCCTCAAGACCCTGCCGGGGTTTGCAGAACCACTAGGTCCCTGTGACCCGGTGGGACAGGTTCGCGGTCCCTATCAGCACCGGCACCGCCACCCACCCCGAGGGACAGACACGTCCCGGGGAGCTTCACGCGGGGAAAGAGAGCCCTGTGCCACCCGTGGGACGGGCTCCTGGGAGCTGCGTCACCACATGGCACACCCCGATACCGGGAGCCAGGAAATGCTTGAGGAGGAGATCAGGTGATGTCTCGGAGAAGATGCCTCAGGTGGATGCTCCGGAGGGAGCAGAGCCCCCACCGCGGACAGCCAGGACAGGATCTCCTTGTCCCCTGTCTCAAATGAGATTAGAGAACCGGCTTCAACCCCGGTGGAACAAAGGCGTCTCTGTCTGCCTTCCTTCGCACCGCCCCGGCGCCCGGCCTGTCCCAGCCCGGCCGGGGAGGTTGCGTGTCCTGGGAGGTCCCTGTGCCCTGGAGCGGCCGGGGGTCCAGGCAGGCGCGGCGGCTCCTACACGTAGTTGCTGGCTGGCAACGAGCGAGCAGCCGTGAACTTGGCGGAGTAGGGCTTCTCCCCGCGGGAGGGGCAGGTGCAGCACAGGATCCCCCCCCCAAGCAGCAGGAGCGCCGAGGCCGCCCAGCCCACGTAGAGGGACGAGCCCAGGTCCCGCTTCTGCGAGTCAGAGACCAGCGGGTTGTAGAAGTCCTGGATGATGCTGTTGGCTGACCACGAGATGGGGATGAGGATGAGGATACCGGCGACGATGAAGATGATGCCGGAGAGGATCATGACCTTGGCTTTGGCGGTGTCATCCTCCACACAATTGGTGCATTTGCCACCAGTGACAGCCAGCAGGGTGCCCAGGATGGCCAGGACAATGGCCACCACCACCATGGCACGGGCAGCTTGCAGGTCCTGCGGCAGGGCCAGCATGGAGTCGTAGACCTTGCACTGCATCTGCCCCGTGCTCTGCACCACACAGCTCATCCACAGCCCTTCCCAGATGATCTGCGCCACCACGATGTTGTTCCCTACGAAGGCCGTCTCCCGCCACATGGGCAGCGCGCAGCAGAGGATGGAGGCCAACCAGCCGATGACAGAGAGGGCGATGCCCAGCACCTGCATCCCCATGGAGGCCATCGCTCGCCGCCTGTTCCCTGCCCGCCTCCCACCGCGCAGTGCCGGCTGCCGGGACCATGGCAGGCATTTTATGCCTTTGCCGAGGGAGGAGCACCGCAGCAGCCGCCGGCCTGCCGCCGGCACCGGACGGAGGGGTAGAACCAGTTTCCCGGGATTCTTCCACTCGTATTTCTCCCTGCAGTGATGACACTTAATATCCCGGTTGCTCCCACGGAGGAGGATGCAGGGGACTGGAACCAGGCCACCCAGATGCAGGAGTGCATCCCATTGCTGTGGGCAGGCAGGACATGCCCAGGGCAGCACTGGGGCTCAGCCCGGGGTGCTAAAGGGGAAGAGCCAGTGTCCAGGCACCAGGATATCTCTGCCATCCCTGCCAGAACCCTCTGCTCCATCACTTGGATGGGGTCCCTTCAGGTCTTCATGCCTCAGCTTCCCTCCAGCACATAGCCCAGCCTCTGGCCCCTCATGGCCCCATGCTGGGGGAGGAGCACATTGTTCCCTCTGGCTGCTGGGCTCCATGCCCGGCAGGACACAAGCGGCTCTTGTTTGCTCCTTGGCATCCATACCAGCACTTGCAGCCCTCCATTAGGCCTCGGGCAGGAGGTGCCACCGCCCAGACCCACAAACCGGTTGAGGCGGCTGTCATTTCCCCACAAAGGAGAGACGGCACTGCCTGGGGCAACAGGGGGGCAGACCCCAAACCCAGCTCACCTGTGCTCCAGTGCCAAGCCAGGGTTCACACAGCCACCCTCAGCCCCATCTCTGCCTGTGTGCCACTGCCTGCGTGGTGGGGTTGGGTGGGTTGGGGCTATGAGGGGCAAATGCAGCCGCAAGCTGTCCCAGAGCCGTACCCACTGATCCCATTGATCATAGCCAGAACCACACCCACCGATCCCAGTGCTGATGCGAATACCAATGCCAGCACTGATGCCATGCTGATGCTGACCTGTCCTCTTTTAATCCATGACTCCCACACAGGCTCCCTCCCTACTCCCTCCAAGCCCCTGCACAGGCACAGCACAACACCAGACAGACGGCACAGACAGACAGATGGACATTGCACTGTTTCATCACCCTAGCTTAATCCTAGGCCCCAGAAAAAGATAAGAGGCACTGAGATAATCTTAGTTTTCCTGAGCACTGGGTTACCATCACGATTCAATCATTTGTTCTTATTGCTTGGTGTGACGGACTCTGGAGCTGCTGCTGCTCGTGCCAGGATGTCCCTGGGCATCATGTCCCAGTGTGGTGGGACAAGCCTGGTGGCCCAGCACTGTGGTGCCAGGAGGATGCCTGGGGACACTCATGTCCCACAGCAGACCCCAGCCTAAGGAGATGGTCATGGTCCTGCCTGCCTGACTTGCGCCAGAGGAGCTGCCCAGGCTCTGTCCCTCTGTCCTGCTGGCATGCCCGCATTGTTCACATACCAGTGTGTCTACCCTGCGGCCAGAACCTTGTGGTCAAGGGCTCTCTTTAATCTACAAGGCTCCGGAGCATCCCCGCCGGGGCCAGACTCTGCCTGAGGCTTTCACCTCCCAGCCGGTTGCTCTAACCACTGCAGTATTTGGGGTTGGAGAGAGGCACACGCCCACGTGTGTGTGTGGCTCACAGCGGCACAGTGTCCCCGCAGGCACGTGGGGACATGTCTCTGGGCTGGGGACAAATGGCAAGGTGGGGACAGGGACTCCCCCCGCGCACGGAGCATCAAAGCTTGAGCTGCTCATTCTCCCCCTCGGAGGCAGAGTAGGCGCCAGCACAGCCTCTGACAGCCAATTACTGTAATTAATGCTGGAACGTGACATATATTTCACCTGGCAGCTGCCACGCAGGGGCAGCCCCTGTGCCCTTCCCCACATTCCCAAGTGACACACCCACCCAGAGAGCACTGCTGGCCCCATGTCCCCAGCACTGCCGGACAGCAGGACTGACGACACTGGCTTGGCATGGAGGAGCAGCAGCCGACCCCAGAGCCCTTGGAGCCTGGTGGTCCGAGGATGGTGGTGCAGCACAGGTGGGACCACCAAGCGCCTCAGAACATGCCATCCAAGACAACCACTCCACACACACCAGCCCCACACAGACACCAGCCCCACAGCCGTATCCTAATGCTCATTACCAGTGCATCCTATAGGACCTCAGTCCCAGATTTTCCCTAGTGTCACCTGCAAGAAGTCATGGCACAGGCACACGTCCTGGTGGGACCACAGCCCACTTGCTCAGCAGGAAGCTCCTCCACCCCAAAACAGGCTGCTCAACACACTCAGCCCATCCTGAGCCTTCACCACCCAGCACTTGCCCCAGCATCCAGACAGCTGTGGATGCCCTGCTCCAAATGCAGCGGGATTTGAAGGACATGCAGGAGCCTGGGTTCCCATCCCTGTTACACTGGACTAACAGGGTTTGTGAGGGCAGAGCTCCTGTTCTGGCACATCCATCAGGAAACACCTTCAGACACTTTTCTTGTGTTCACTAGCATGGGGACACACTGCAGCCCCTCAGCTGGGCAGTGAGGCCATTCCCAGGCAGGAAGGTGACATTAAACACAGTGTCACCACAATGCCAGGCACTGCTGGGTGCACAGCAGAGGCTGTGTCACCCTGGCCTTGCTCAGAGTGGAGGACACCCTGCAGAGAGAGGGTTTGGGGCATGAATCTCCTGCCAAAAAGTTCTTGGGGACACCTCCATACAGGACATGAGTGTCAGTCCCACCTTACATACCCCACACCACTGAGCCGAGAGCCCCTCATCCCCTCATCAACCCACACATGGACCCACCAACCTGGCTACCTCAAGGTCCCAAAGAGGCCGGTGAGACTTGCCAGCAAATGATGATCCACTGAGATCTCTGGTTTCACATCTGCCAAGCAAGGCACGGCCAACAACCCTCCCACTCAGGCTGTGAGGAGCGGGGCAGCTTCTCCCCTGGAGGCTGGAGGCTGAGGATTAGTTACTGACAGCCCAGAGACTGAATGTTCCCAAAAAACATCCTTGCCCAACATAAATACCTCCGACCAACTCAAAAATGCACAGTCACGTTGTTTATCGCTAGGGGAAAGCAAAATCTTATCAGGAGGGGAGCTGCACGCCGGGACCTGGGAGGTCCCTGCAGGGAAAGAAGAGGGACCTTCGGCCTGAAGTCGCTCTGAAAGTCAGAACTCTGTCCAGTTTCTATGCAACAAGTGTCTCCCGACAGGGAAAACACCCCTAAGCGCTGCCAAGGTGGTTGGCGAAGGGATGGGGGAGATGATGGATCAGGAAGGGGGTCACGGGCGGTGCAATGGGGGTGTCCCCACCGGCGATGCTCGGAGGAAGCGGGATGTCGCAGCAAAGTCCTGAGAAAGACGATGGGATCTGTCGGGGTGGGGATGCCTCAGGCATGGTCCAGCATCCCGCCGCGAACCCCCTGACATATCCCGCTGGTCCATGTCCCCCTCCGCCCCCAGCCCCGAGTGCCGCAGCCACCTCCCCGCCCCGCCGGCAGACAGAGATGCCATTGATCCTCGGAGCCGCCTCACCTGCTCCCGCCGCGCCGAAGGGGCTCCAACAATGGGCTGCCTGTGTGCCCTGGCCGGGGCAGAGCCAGCAGCCCCGCGCCTGAAATATAAGCAGCCGAGGCGGCATTTACCGCCCCGGCCCCGCTCCCCCGGGGGAAAAGCGCCGGCATTCCCGACCGCAGCGGCGGGAACACCCCAGCCCCGCCGCACACGTGAGCGGGACGCGGCCCCGCGGCGCTCGGGGCGGTTTCTGCCGTCACCTCCCGTGCACCCCCGGGGTGCTGCCGGGTGCCGGTTGCATGGATGGGGGATGCTGCAGTGTGTGTCCCCCCTGTCAGCGCAGGTGTCCTTCCATTGGGGCCACCAAACCGGTGATGCTACCGTGACCTTTGGGTCTGACATTTGTTCGGTTTCTCTGCGTCACACTGGAGCAAACCTGTCCCCGTGTCACCACAGAGTTCTTGCAGCCACCACACTTTGTCCCCATCCCGAGGGACTTGGATACTCCTCATCCCTCCCCAGCTGTGTGGAAGTGCAGAGGGACTGCACTGGGGAGGGAGATGCAGCGGTTGGGACGGGGGTGCTCTCAGGAATCTCCCAGGGACGTTGGTCCTGCTCAGCCCCTCAGTAAACACCAGTGAGCTAGTTTGCTCACCACAAGAATGTGTCCTGCCGGGGGTGACCAGCACCCCGAAACCCCGGTGATTTGCCCCTTCCTCCGTCGTGAGTCAGGCGGCGGCAGCTGCCCCAGGCCGGCACGACACCAGGCACAGCCTGTACTTTGGGCAATTTGGGATGACAAAGTGGGGACGCCGTGTGTGGGGCTCTGATTGCAGGGTCGGGGGCTGTGGTGTTTCACTGCCCTGTCCCACCCCAGCTCTGCTCCAGTAGCTCCTATCCCATACACCAGCCTTGAGTATCCCACTCTTCCCCTGCCCCACAGCCCTACCTAGAATATCTTCTCTGTCCCATATCCCCATCCAGAGGTATCCCTCTCTCCTGCCTCCCATTCCTATGTGGGTTATCCTCCCTGCCCCATGCCCTGCTATTGATTATTCCCATAGTTCCACAGACCCCAGACACAGCCCTGTCTAGGGTATAATCCCCATACCCTACAGCCCTGCCTGGGGTCCCCTCCTGGCCCAGAGCCCTGCCAGGGGAAGCCCTGCCCACAGCCTCATGTGCACTGGGAGAGGGTATGTATGAGTGCGCCTGTACCACTGCCTGTTCACCTCTGCTTCTGTGTCAGTGTCTGTCTGTGAGTCTGTGTGTCTGTGTGTCTGAGTCTGGGTGTCTGTGAGTCTGTGTGTCTGTGAATCTGTCAGTGAGTCTCTGTGTGTATCTGTCAGTCAATATGTCTGTGTGTCTGTCTATCTCCATGTGTCTGTGTGTTCGAGGCTGTCGCTGTCTGTGTGTCTACGTGTCCATTTGTTTCTATGCGCGGCTGCATGCCGGGGCGCTGCTGCCAGCAGAGGGTGTATGTGTGTGTGTGCCTGCACCTGTGTGTTTGTGGTTCTGTGTGTGTGTATGTGTGTGTGTGCCTGCACCTGTGTGTTTGTGGTGTCTGTATGTGTGTATCTGTGTGTGTGTGTGTGTGTGTGTGTGCCTGTACCTGTGTGTCTGTGTGTGTCTGTACCTGTCTGTGTGTCTGTGTGCCTGTACCTGTCTGTCGGTCTGTGTGTGTTCAGCTGCACACGTGTGCACTCCAGCACCCGGGGGCTGCGGGGCCTCCCCTGCCTGCACACGTGGGGGCCCCCGGCAGCCCGGCCCCCCCTATGCTAGCAGCCCGGCGGGCCAGCCCTGTGGCAGCACTGCACCCTGGACACACAGCCTGAGGTGCCCCCGAGGGCCGGGACCCCCAGCGCCCCCAGCAAGGGCACAGAACCCTGGGGGCTGCTTGCACGGGCTGGATCTGCCCTGGGTACCCTCAGCTGGCTGTGGGGTTTTTTGGTGTCCTCGCGGGGATGATCACAGTACAGGGGGGTGGCAGAAACTTACCCAGCCAAGTACAGGATATTTTTGGGATGCCGTGGGTTGGCAGAGGCTGGATATGGGGGTATTGGGGTGTCACAGTGTGGTGGAGGTCAGACATGGGGTGCTGCAGGGGGCTGGAGGTCAAGCTGGGTGTATATGGGGCGCTGGGGTGACATGGGGTCACACCAGCTGATCCAGATATATATTGGGTATCAGGGTGCTGTGAGGTGACCCTGCTGGCTATGGGGGTTCAGGGTGCTGCAGGGCAATAGTAGGTGACCCACCAGATACTGGGTATCAGAGCACTATGTGGCGCCCAAATACAGCCCCTCTGGCTATGGGGTGTTGGGATACTCTGGCGGCACCCAACTCCAAGCCCTCTGGCTGTGGGATATCAGGGTACTGTGGGGCACAGCCAGGTAGTTGCAGGGTTCCCCCCCATCCCAACTGCACGGCGCCAGCTGCCAGCATCCCACCGCGCTCTTGAGTAGTTAATAAGTTGTAGAGGAGATTTTTGGAGCAGGCAGTGAACAGGTAGGAGCAAGCCTGTGTCCAGCAACCACATTCCTGGGGGAGGGGGACTGGAAGCACTGGCACTATCCCCAGCATGCAAGGCTGGGGCGGGGGAAACATGCACCCCACAGCCATGGGGCTGTTGCTGCCAGGTCTGAAGGGATTGCTCATGCCTTGGGATATTTTTCCCTTTGCCAGGTGCCAGCTCAGGTTGTCAGGGTGATGCTGCTGGGGTGGTTACGTGCATTTCTGCTTCCTTCAAGGTCACAACACTTATGCAGGATGAGTAAAGATATTTATCAGTCAGTCAGAGGATCTCTGACTGTGCTCCTGGCCCAGCAGGGTGGGAACAGGAGAGGCCAGGCTGAAGAGGTTCCTGCTGGGTCAGGAGCACCTACAGGTCCCCTGGAATGGTGACACAAACCTCACAGCATGGCGGAGGGGTTGCACTTTGCACGGTGATGCAAAGGTGCCCAACGCTCATCGAACCCGAGTTAAACGTGAGCACTGACACCACCACAGAAATCAACAAACCCTGACCTGCCACATTTCCTCCACGGGGGAAAGATGAACCCTTGGGATTTCCAGGTTCACAGAAGGGGTTTGGTGGGAATGAGCATGGTGGTAGTGCTTCCTGATACCCATCGGCCGAAACCAGGCAATGGCTGTGGCAGGTGGCGTTTCTCCTCCTCCCGCCCTTCTCTGGTTACCCGGCGCCATCTCTGCAAACAAAGGGGAGGGTGTGGGACACAGGTGACGGTGACGGAGGAGCAGAGAGGAGCGTCCAGCAGCCAGCACTGAAACCCCACCCCGGGGCCAGCCCATATAAATAGCCCTGCGCACAGGTGTAAGCCGATCCCCCGGCTGCGAGCGGCGGCGGGTGGCAGCGACGGTCTCGGTCCGTGGGTTCTTCGCCATCGCCTGGAGCGCGTCACTGAACCGTCCACCATGTCGATGGGGCTGGAGATCGGCGGCGTGGCCTTGTCCGTGCTGGGTTGGTTGTGCAGCATCATCTGCTGTGCGTTGCCCATGTGGAAGGTGTCGGCCTTCATCGGCAACAACATCGTGACAGCCCAGATCATCTGGGAAGGGCTGTGGATGAACTGCGTGGTGCAGAGCACGGGGCAGATGCAGTGCAAGGTCTACGACTCCATGCTGGCCCTCCCTCAGGACCTGCAAGCCGCCCGCGCCCTGCTGGTGGTGGCCATCATCTTGGCCGTCCTGGGCTTAATGGTGGCCATTGTGGGCGCCCAGTGCACCCGCTGCGTGGAGGACGAGAGCACCAAAGCCAAGATCACCATTGTCTCCGGCGTCATCTTCCTCCTCTCTGGTGTCATGACCCTCATCCCTGTCTGCTGGTCGGCCAACACCATCATCCGGGATTTCTACAACCCACTGGTGATCGAAGCGCAGAAGCGGGAGCTGGGCACCTCGCTCTACGTGGGCTGGGCGGCCTCTGCACTCCTGCTGCTAGGGGGGGGCCTGCTCTGCTGCTCCTGCCCCCCCAAAGACGACAGGTACCCCACAAGCAAGGTGGCCTACTCCGCCCCACGCTCCGCCGTCACCAGCTACGACAAGAGGAACTATGTCTGAGCCCCCCAGGGTCCCCCGGCCCCCCTCGATATCCCCCACCCCAACCACCCACCCTGGGACCCTCATTGCCCTCCGTGGGGCCCAGAGGCAGCAGCGCCGGGGCGGGGGGGGCGCGAAGGAGGGGACGGGGACGGCCGCGGGGTCAGGGCCGGGCTGTGTAAATAGAGACAGTTTCGGTTAAACACGAGGCAGTTTCGGGTCGGCGGGAGAAGCGGCACTCGGCGAGGTCCTTCCATGCCGATGGGGCGAGATGAGGACGGGATGGGGACGGGGCCCCTTGGTATGTCCCCCCATCGCTGCTGGCCCGGCACCGTCTGTCCCTGTTACGCGTGGTCTGTATCGGTTACATTTGTCAATAAACGTGTCCTGTTTTGGTACCCGAGTGTCCTTGAGATGTGCGGCACGATCGAGGTGGGCACGGGGAGGGGGAACACGGCGGTCCAGCCCCCCAAGGCACCCTACACACCCTGCTACGGAGGCACCCGAGTGGCACCGGGCTGGGGACAGAGGGCTCAGCCGCAGCGCGCCGGGCGTCCCTGCTCGGGGTGGAGACCCGTTGTCCCCCTGCATTCCAGGGGCAGCCCTCCGGGAACGGTCGGGGCGGGAAGCAGCGGAGGAGCCGCTGGATGCCGCAGGGACACTCCCTGCCCGCAGTCCAAAGTCTGGGGCCGCTGGGGGGGCCGCGAGGCGCTTCCCTCGCCCGGGAGCCGCGCTGGGGCGAGGCCGCTCCCTCCCGCCCGCCGCCACGCTCCAGCGGCCAGGGACAAAGGGGCAGGAGCCGCCGCAGGAGCGCGGGGCAGGTCCTGGAGAGAGCGAGGCCGGGGGCGGCGAGTGCGGGGCCGAGCCGGCCGGTCCCGCTGTGCCTACGGGCGACAGCGGGCGGAAGGCCCGTGCGGAACTCCCGCCGCCTGCAGGGAGCCGCCCCGCCCGGCTCGCTTTCCCCGAGCACCAACACCCCTGCCCGCTGCCCGCTCCGGGGCCCGCGGGAGCACCAGCGCGAGCGGCCCCGCCGTGACTCTCCCCGTGCGCGCGCTGCCGCCGTCCTGCCGCGGGGGGGCGCCCGCCGCCAGAGGGGCGGGGCGACACGAGCACGTCGCGTCACGGCTCGCGCGCCGCCGCCGCCGCCGCCGCCGCCGCCGCCATGATGCTCCGCCGTCTGCTCCGCGCCCCCGCCCCGCCGCCCCTCCCGCCGCCCGTCGCCGCTGCCGCCCGCTCCGTGGCCACGTAAGGGCCCGGCGGCGCGTGGGGCGGGACGGGGGCGACGAGAGCGATCCCGGGAAGGGTCCCCAGGGGATATCCCGCGAGCAGGGGCGTGGCTGCCACAAGGGAGCTGGCCACGCCTCCCTCAAACCACGCCCCTTTGCCCTGATGTTCCCGCACGGGTGGTGGACTGATTTGGCCACGCCCCCATGGCCACGCCCCCTCCCTGCTTGCCCTTGGCCCAGCCCTGGCCGCGCTGTCAGAGTGCCAGTGGGCCAGGCTGGAAGGGGGCCCAGAGGGTCCCTGATGGCACCTCCCTGCTCAGGCAGGGCCATCCCAGAGCACAGGGCACAGCATTGTGTGCACAGGGCTCTGCAGTATCCCCGCTGAGGGAGACTCCAGCCCCTCCCTGGGCAGCCTGCTCAGGGCTGGGCACTGCCCAGGGCACAAGTTGTGCCTCCTGGGCAGGGGCAGTGCAGGGCTCAGGCCCTGCCCGTGGCTCTGGTGCCACTGCTGGACCTGGAGCCGAGCCTGGGCCCTGCTCTGCCCCTCCCTGCACACAGGGACACCCAGGGCTGAGGGCCCTTCTCAGCTGGGGCTCCTCTCCAGCCTGAGCAGCCCCAGCTCCCTCAGCCTTTCCTGGGCACAGAGATGCTCCACGCCCTCCTCCTTATCCTCACAGCCTGAGCTGGCACTGCTCCAGGAGCTCCGTGTCTCCCTTTTCCTGAGGAGCCCAGGGCTGGACACAACACTCCAAATGTGCCTCATCAGGACTGGGCAGAAGGGCAAGGCTCACTTCCCCCCTGCACCTCTGGCCATACCCCATTCCTGTCTCCCTGCAGTGCAGTGCCCCTGACCCACGTGGAAGTGGAAGGTCGCAGGGATCGGCCACCCCTCGTCCTGCTCCACGGGCTCTTTGGTAGCCACAGCAACTTCCAGACGGTGGCCAAGACACTGGCACGCCGCGGTACCGGCAAGGTGAGACCCAGGGCATGGGGGGAGGCACAGCATCAGGGAGAGGTCTGGAGTCATGTTGGGCAGTGCCTGGGGTGACACGCTGCTCCTGCCCAGGCAGGTGCTGACAGTGGACGCCCGGAACCATGGCAGCAGCCCCCACAGCCCCGTGATGACGTATGAAGCGATGAGCCTGGACGTGCAGCACCTCCTGAGCCGCCTGGGCATCACCAAGTGCATCCTCGTGGGACACAGCATGGGGGGCAAGACAGCCATGACGCTGGCCTTGCAGCGGGTCAGCAGGCATGGGGCTGGGAGTGGGGTCACAGGCTCAGGAAGTTCCGGGGGGGGCTGTAGGAATGGGATAGCACCTTCTGAGACTGTTCACTGGGGCCAGCTTTGCCCCCAGCTCCACAGGGACTTGTCTGTATCAGGGTGGGTGGTGTAAGCCAGGCTGTGGGAGCAGGAGCAAATCTATGTCCACCAGCCCATGCTCTGCCCTGTTCCTCCAGCACTGATTGTGAGGGAGCTTGGAGATCTGTGCTGAGGATGACTCGGGGAAGCGCACATGGACATCTCTACTGAGACAGGAGGGACCAAAGAGCCTCCAGGGAATCTGACTGGGAGTGGAGCCCTGTGCCTGCTGTCATTGGGGAGATCTTGGAAGATCCTGGCATCTGATCTACCCTGCTTGTGTCTCCAGCCAGACCTGGTGGAGCGCCTCATCTCCGTAGACATTGGTCCTGGCTCAACCGCCCCCGTGTCCGAATTCTCTGCCTACATCTCGGCCATGAAGGAGGTGAAGGTCCCAGCGGGGCTGTCCCGCTCGGCAGCACGCCAGCTGGCAGATGACCAGCTGCAGCCCGTGGTCAAGGTAGGAAATCCCGTGGGAGATGGGGAGGATGGAGGGTGCCAGGACATCCTGTTTTGTTGCTCTTACTGAAGAGTGCATGATCCCCTTCCATGGCAGCTCCCGCAGCTGAGACAGTTCCTCCTCACCAACCTGGTGGAGGTGGAGGGCTGCTATGTGTGGCGGGTGAACCTGGAGGCTATTTCCCGGCACCTGGCAGATATCATGAACTTCCCTGTGTTCCAAAAGCCATTTCCTGGTCCTGCACTCTTCTTGGGAGGGTCCGACTCGCCCTATATCAGGTGAGACTGGATAGAAGCGGTTCCAGGTCTGTGGTTTGACCTTTTGTGCTCTTTGCAGCTGCCAAGAGTGGGAGGAGCCCCTGGGATGAGGAAGGTCCTGAGCAAGGGCTGTTCCTCCAGCAGCCAGTGACACAGACACACTGGAGCGAGGGGGAACCTGGGGGCCCCTTGGGCTTTCCCAGCAGGAAAGGAGTGGTATTGGGATCATCCTCTGCTTGGGGAGGGTGAGGGAAGACACCAGGAGGGACCTCTGATCACGGCATGTTCCCTTGTCCTGCAGCCCCAGAGACTACCCAGAGATCCAACGTCTCTTCCCCAAGGCAGAGATCCAGTACATTAAAGGTGCAGGCCACATAGTCCATCAGGATAAATTTGAAGAATTCATCACTGCTGTCCTCAATTTCCTGCCACAGCTGTAGCACTGGAGACCAGGGTTTGTGCAAGGACCATGTGGGTCCTGAGGAGCTCTGGACAGTGATGCAGGACTCGGGCTCCGAGGATGGGCTCAGCTGGGACTGGCTGCCCTCACTGCAGTCTGATCCTGCCTGCAAGACCTTCTCCCATCCTGATTCTCTTGCAGCCAGAGCAGAGAGGCACCTGCATCCTGCTGAGATCTCCTGCCACCTCTCAGGGAAATGGGGTGCCACTGGCTCAAGACACTGTCCTGCCTGCACAGGGGTGTCAGGCACACGGAGGGGGCAGGAGAGCCCTCTTGTTTTCCTGCTGCCAGACCCTTCCATGGATCTGGCTGTGACTTTGCAGAATGTGCAATAAAGCTGAATCCATGCCAAGGCAAAACAGGGGTTGGATGTGGCCATGGTGGCAGGGCATGTATGAGGGGCTGAGGAGGGCGTTCTCAGTTGGCAGTAGGGATGCTGGTGAGAGTTGACAGCTGTACTGAGCCCTAATGTGACAAGCTGTGGGAGCAGTGCATGTAAGACACAGGTTTGAGGATCTTTCTTGGCTTCCAGGGGAAATTGCAACTTTGCTCTGTGCCTGGGGGAGTGTGAGGATTGGAGAGTGAGGGAATCTGCCTCCTGAGCAAGGAGCATGTTTGCCCACGCTGTCCCAAAGGCAGGTGTTGCTTCATCCCTGAGCTCAGGACAATTTCTCCCTTCCCATCTGCTGTGCATCCCCCTGAGGCAGCATAACACCCACCCACCATGGGCTGGAGGCAGACGAGCAGGGTGTCTGCTGCAAAAATCCCTTTATTGGACAACTGGTAAAGCCGGGGACAGGGCAGAAGTGACCATGGGGGTGACAAATCATCTCTCTCACAACTGCAGACAGTAGAGAGACACACTAACCATCTCTGCTTTTGCTGCTCCAGAGCAAGATGTCTGCTGCTCCCGAGGATGAGTCTGCTTAATTTGGGGTTGTTTGGAGGCCCCAAAAGGGAGGGAGGGTAGAAGACTGAGGATGCTTTATTCCAGGTCTGACTGTAGTTGCCTAGCAGAGCAGACACCAGGGACTGCTTTGGAGATTTGCTGTGTTTCTGCAGAGCTGTTCTTCTCCCTCTCCCTCTCCTCTCCCTCTCCTCTCCCTCTCCTCTCCCTCTCCTCTCCCTCTCCTCTCCCTCTCCTCTCCCTCTCCTCTCCCTCTCCTCTCCCTCTCCTCTCCTCTCCTCTCCTCTCCTCTCCTCTCCTCTCCTCTCCTCTCCTCTCCTCTCCTCTCCTCTCCTCTCCTCTCCTCTCCTCTCCTCTCCTCTCCTCTCCTCCCCAGAGCTGGGCTGCATTGGCCTTGAGTTTTCTATTCTATCACCCTCAAATTCAAACAGTTTTGCTCTCTGTGTATTACTTTTTTCCTGTGAAGAATGTCAGACCAATAAGCTCCAGAGTCACAAGCTACTGAAATGAGTTCCTTGGGTGCCACCAGCCAGCTGGGGGTGGGGTCTGGCACCAGCTATCAGCACACAAGACCTTTGGACTAAGCCACAAGCTCTGGAGCCCAGTATCTGTGGGGGATTTCTCCCCACTCCTTCCTGCTGCTCAGGTAGCAGGACTGGGGCACAGACAAAAGGCAGCTACAAGGTGCAAGGTGAAGAGTCTCACCGTGGCAGGAGATCAGTGGCCTGAGGAGAGGTAGAGCTTTCTAGAGGTAGAGCTACATTGTAGTCCATCCTTGTGATGGCATCTGCTGAGGGAGCATAGGGAAGCTTTGTTGGACCTGGGGTGAGAGAGACAGCAGGGAGAAATGAGAGCAGCTCTATTCCTGCATGGGAAGGGTACAGGGAATTCAAGAGATGTCCCAGGGGCATGTCCAGGCATCTGTCTGGTGGCACGAGGGATGCCATGGGCTGCACCAACTCAGTGGGCTCTGTGCCTGCCAAGTGTCAGGCTGCTGATGCCTCCAGAGATCCAGCTGACTCCCCAGGCAAAACCAGAGCCCTTTTTGACAGCCTGCTCCCAAGGAGCCTGCCAAGAAAAGACCGGTCCTGGCCTGAGCTCTGCTCCAAGCAGGATGTCTGATCCTTGGCACAAATGCAGTGAACCGCAAACGCCACCTTTAAGAAGACCTCTCTGTGGCTGTTGCAGGCATGGCTTCAAAACTGCTCTATCAGGCATTGGGTAGAAATAGAGCCTGTTGGTGACCTGAGGGACATGGGATCTGGGGTGGCAGAAGATGTCCAGTGTGACTTCACTGGCATCCCTCACTGCAACAGTGATTAATCCTGGGTGCCAGACCGGGACACTGGGCCACCTTCTCCAAGATCATTCTATTTGGCCCATCTGACCAACAGCATGGAAAAAGGACAGGGCATCCTAGGGAAGACACAAGTGATGTGAATATTTTCTTCAAGCCTCTGCTTTCCTGTTCTCCCACCAGCCATGATGGCCTGGAGCCATCTGAGACCCAGCAGGAGAAGCCAATTTCCACCGCAGTGGCTCGCGGGGGAGATAAAATTGGCAGAAGGAGTGCAGGCGGAGCCGGGGAGGGAGGGGGTGGGAGCCCCGCCTCCAGGGAGGCGCCAGGGAGGACGGTCACAAGCTCTGGCCCTGGTGCTGCTGGAGGGATCTGCGGCTGTCCTGAACAGCTGCGCACCCTGGTAGTGGGGATCCCTGCGGGAAAGGCTGGAATCAATGACCTCAAAGGTCTTTTCCAATCTAATTTATTCTGTGATCTCCTGCCCTGCTCTGGAATCAATGACCTCAAAGGTCTTTTCCAACCTAATTTATTCTGTGATCTCCTGCCCTGCTCCTTGGTCGGCAGACGCCTGGCTCCCCTCAGCCCATGCCTGCTCCATCAGGGGGGCTGGGCTATGCTCCAACCCTCCTCTCACCTACTCTGCCTACAGCACGTGGGCTCCTTCTGTACTCACTCAGGGAGTACTGCTGGATCCAGTGCTGGCCCTGGATGCCAACGGGGGCTAAGGGGGCACCTCAGTGTTAGGAAAGGCCAGTGGCACAGCAGAGGGCCTTGCAAGCAGAAAGCCCCTCAGTTACACTGGGACGTGCCTGCAGCAAGAGGGCTGATGCAGGGCAGGGCCCCTTAGGGGCCCCTGTTCTGGCCCAGAGGGGGCAGCGCCCCCAAGAGCTCCGTCATCACAGGGTGGGCAAGGGGGTCTCAGGGCAGTGATACCCAACTGTGCCCCTTGCCTTTGAGCCTCAGACACTCCCCAGGGCTGCTCCCACATCCCACTGGAGGCTCTGGCCAGGAGCAGGCCACAGCCCTTCATCTCTCACCTGAGTCAGCTCAGACCCAGCTGCTCCACCATCCCGAGGCTGTCACTGAAGATCAGGCTGGCCTTGGTGCCCTTTCTGGAGCACAGTGTTTGAGGAGCCAAGCCTTATCCATGTGCATTGATCCTGAACCTCTTCCACCTGACCGAGGCTCAGAACCCCTTGGGTCAGCAGGTTGTCCGGCATCCCAGAGATCAGTGGGTTGCTCACTGCAACTCTTTCTGCACATTCTGGAGCAACTCCTCTTCAGGATGGCACCACCTGCCCCACATCATAGCTCCTGCTGCCCCAACACCTAGCTGCCCTCCAGGTGCTGCCTTCTTTCTATCACCTCTCTACCTGCTCCCCCTGCCCTGTTGCCAACCCAGGGTGCTGCTTCCTCCTTCATTTTCCAGCCTGGAGGCTTTTCCTGCCATCACTCACCTCCCCCTTTTCCCACACATTTTTCCCAGGGAAATCGTCCAAAGCAATGCATTTGCAAAGATTCAACATCTGTGGGACAAGGAAGAAGAGATGCCTCTGCACCTCCCAGAGGCAGGCCCGGGACAGCTCCACTCACAGCTGGCACCAGGCAGGGATGGTTGTCCTCTGTCGAGGACCAACATCCCTTTGTCCACATCCCCAAACCCTCCAGACCCGTCTGGGGCTGGGCTCAGCTCATCCTTTCCGGAGGCTGCAGAGAGACACCTCCTCCGGCAGCAGCACTTGGTGCTGGCAGCTGGGAGCACTGGAACAGCTACCCAGAGAGGCCGTGGGGTCTCCCTTTCTGGAGACATTCCAAACGCACCCAGACGCGTTCCTGTCACCTGCTCTGGGTGACTGCCTCGGCAGCGAGGTTGGATTGGGTGATCTCCACAGGGCCCTTCCAGTTTCAACTACTCTGTGATGCAGACCGCAGGATCCTGGAAGGTAAAACCCAGGCTGTGAGGAAGCCTGAGATTGCCCCCTGACTACATGAGCGGGGCTGGCCCGCAGGCAGGCTGGGGATGTGAACGGCACAAGTAACGGCACGGATCGGGAAACGCAGGGACGAGGCGAGGGGCAGAGGCCATCCAGCCCCGGGGGAGGCACATCCAGGCTGAGAAAAGAAGCAGCTGCCCGAGGCTCAGCGGGGCGATAGAGCGGG
This sequence comes from Setophaga petechia, assembly GCA_024362935.1. Classification (NCBI taxonomy): domain Eukaryota; kingdom Metazoa; phylum Chordata; class Aves; order Passeriformes; family Parulidae; genus Setophaga; species Setophaga petechia. Next base: position 1,257,845 of record JANCRA010000028.1, on the reverse strand, counting down.
GAGGCCTCACGATCTCTTGACCATTCAGGGGCCTTCCGTAGAACGCGAGGCCTGGCTCGGAGGCAGCGACCCCGCGCCACCCCTGCCCCGGCCGAGGCACCGGAGGCGGCCGCGCCGCACCGATGCCCCGGGGCTGTTCCCCTGGGCGCTGCCTGGCACCGAGGAGCTGAGGGGTCCGTCAGGCTGCGGGAGCCCTCGGGGTCTGAGAGGGACCCTGCCAGCGGGCGGTCACGTGACGGAACGGCCCAGCCACCCCCGTTCCCGCCGCCCGCCCGCCCTGTCTGAGGAGCGGCGCCGTGCGGCCGCCGATTGGCTGCGGCGGGACGCGCTGTGATTTCTCATTGGTCGTCGGGCGGCGGGCACCGCCCCCTCTCGTGTCACGGGATAGGCCTGGCGGGAGGGTGGGTGGATATGGCCTGGCTGCCGGTGGCGCTGGGCGGGGACGCGTTCTCTCTGTTGATTGGTCGGTGGCACCGTTAGTGCCGGGCGCTGATTGGCCGGGCTGCACGGGCCGGCGGGGGGGGGGCCGGGCGGGAGCTGCACGCGGCAGAGGCGGGAGCGGCGCGGCCGGAGCCGGGCGGGACCCGCCGGGACAGGTGAGGCCGTGGCTGCCCGGGACTCTCCGCCCCCGCTCCCCTCCCACCGTCCTGGCCCCCAGCGCCGCTCTTCGGGCTGCTGCCCGCCGCGGCCCCGCTCCTTCTCTCCGCCGCCCGGTGAGCGCGGCCTCCCCGGGGCCTGTCCGTGAGGGGCGGCACCGCCCGGTGGCAGCAGCGCTGAGGCGGCGGCGGCGGCGGCCCTGCGGGCCGGGCTGCACCGGAGGTTCCGTGGTGTCGCCGGCGGGCGGAGGCGGGGTCACAGTCAGTCCGAGGAACGGGGCGCGGAGCTCCCGCTGGGGCCGGCCCTGCCGCGGGGCCTCAGCTCTTCCCCGGGCCGAGGCTGCGGGCGCGGCTCACCCACCTCTCCTGCCCACCCGCGCTGGGGCCGTGCAGATCCCGCCTGGAAGTGCCTGGCGGGTGGGAGATTCTTGTGCCGCAGAGATCCGGAGTAGCAGCACGGAGCTGGTTCTTCGCATGCAGTGGGGTTTGCTCGGTGCCCCCCTGGAGGCCACACACGGCTGTGTTTGGAGCAGGTGCCTCCCCTCCGTGTTGGGTAGGAGCTGGTTCCGTGCTGGTTTGGAACTGTGGCTGGCTGAAGTTTGGTGTGGAGATGGGGATGCAGGTTTGACATTTATTTAGAACTTCCTCAGCTAACTATATTGTAAACATTGCTTTCCCTAAAGCAGCTGATGTGATGATTTTGGGTTTTCCTGCTGAATTAACTGAAGTGGAATGAGCTCAAAATAATCCATGGTAAAATGGGGGTCCTAGAACATTATCGAGCATGTTATGTTAACTGTCTTATGAAGATCCTGATGGGGATTTTGGCAGTGACTTGAAGGAAGCTGACAGGTAAAAGCTGAGAAACTGCTTGAGCAACTCAGAGTACTGAGTAAAAAATGAGAAATGAGAATCTGACACTTTGGCCTGGTTAGTTTGGCACTGGACTTTGGGGAGACCCCGTATGTTTTACCAGAGAAAGCAAAGAAGTAGATTTTTCAGGAAGAGTCTGAAATGGGAGCAGAGAAACAAGGGAGGCAGAAGTGGGATCTGTGCTGGGAAACAGGAATTTTTGCCTCGTTCATGAATGTTTTGAACACGGGGAGCTAGGCTGGAGGTGGTCTTTCGTACCTCACTGAGGGGGAGGAGAGGGAGTGTTAACTGAGCTCCCACACTGGTGCAAAAGCTGCTGTGCTCAGGTTTGGTAGTTGTGTGTAGTTCAAAGCTGGTGGAAAGCTGGGCAGAATTTGGACATGTATGAGGTGGGAATAAAGGTGAAAAAAGCTGCTATGTGGTGCTGAGAGAGCCCCATCTGCATTCTCCGGCAAGAACTTGAGAGAAATCTGGCCAGTCTGCATCTCCTTGTGAAGAACAGAGGCTGGAGACTGGGAATTCAGTCTGGCTGGTCAGGGTATGTGTACATGGAGTCCAAAATTTATATCTTTATCACCTAAAGATGCAAGCATGAGAACAAACTTCCCTAAGTCATGATGACTTTTTATTGACTGCCAACTTTTACATGGAGGCTCCCTGTTTTTTTTAAATAAAAGCAGCTGGGCTCACAGTCCCAGGAGTTTGGGGTCTTCTCTGTTGGGGGTCTGTGAGGTGGCTGTGGTGTCTTTAAGGGAGTTTGCCAGAAGATGGACATCTAAGTAAACCGGGAAATAAATGTAAACGTTTCACCTATGCATTTCTAGGAACATCTGAGTTCTCCTTTTCTTTGCTGCATTCTCAGGAATCTGTTTATCTGGCTGTAACAGCTATTTAATTTCCTTGAGAGAACCTTGACTGGGACGTTTCCTCAGAGGTGTCACTGCTGTGGGTTTTGTGGCAGGGTCCAGACCATTTGTCTCGACAATAGTGTCATTTATCTGTCAGATTTGGTTGTAACAAGCTAAAAGGAAAAAAGACAAACCCAAAACTCAAATCAAGGGAAGCTTTAGGGGCAGATTTTGCCACAGAGACTTTGGAGAATGCTGCTGTGCCGGCTTTTTATTGTGATCTCAATCTGCCAAATATGCACTGGCCTGCTTTTGTTTTTTGTTTACATGGGGCTTCTTCAAAGTCTCCCTTGTGCCAGTGCTGGGGAGCACAGGGATGATGTGAGCAGCCTTTCCTCAGCCTGGTGCCTGTGTCTCGCTGGGCTCTGCTCACCTGGAGGCAGGTGCCAGGCCTGAGTGACTCTAGGCTGCCCTGTTGGTGAGGATTGCTCTAGGATTTGGGCCCTCTCCTGCAAGAGATGTTGTTTTAGTCTGTGCTGTTTGAGACAGAGCTATTTCCATCCCTCTTTGCTGTCTCCAGTTTGTTTCAGAGCTGTCAGTGGAGGGAGAGGGTTGTTCTCAGCGATGCTTTGGTAGGTGAGGAAAAAGGAGGGTAGAGAGAACTGAGATTGTTTTGGGGTGTGTGTGGTTGCACTGAGTGTGTGCAGTGGTGTTGGAAATGACTGAGCATTGTTTCACAGGAAAATCCAGCAGTGTCATCTAACCCAGGTTATTTTTATGAGAGAGAAATGTGAACAGGAGGAAAGAAATCAGTATTGCTTACTTGCACATCATACTCAACTTTCCAGGACATGCTCCCACAAGGAATTAATAATTATCAAAGAATTATGAAAGCTCATACCTTTCCCCTTCCAAGGCAGCTCCAGCCAGCCAGTTTCCCATGTGTTTTTGGATTTCTAGTGGTCTCTTACTATGAGACTTGTCGCTCTTTGGAGAACTAGATCAGGGCCCTTTTTAGATAATGATGAATGAAGATGAGAGCTATTTAAAAAATTACTTTGCTCTTAGCAAATTAGCATAACAGTTTAATCCCTGCTCATAATCACTGCCTGTTCTTCAGGAGGGTGCTGGGGCTGTGATGGAGCAGGGAGGAATTTTGTCTGGTCACTTGGAGCATGCTCTGGGCCAGTGTAATCGTTCCCCTCCTGTTCCTTCCCGATATTCCCGCAGTTCCACACACTCCCAACAGCCCCAAAGGGTAGGATTTCCCTCTGGAGAGATCAAATGATTAGCTTATAGATAGCAAATGCCTGCTCAGGCCTACTTTCCAGGGTGATTTGGTCCCTGTTCTGTCCAAAGCAATGAGTACAACTGCATCCACACCTTGTGGCCCAGAGCCAATTCCAAGGAAAAGGGGATGCTTTCCCTTGAGATGGTGAATTTCTGCCTGGAAGGAAACTGCCATGGTGCAAGGTGCTTTGGCTTTGCAGCCAGAGCCTCAGAGGGGGGATTGACGGGGAGGCTCCGGCAGCAGCAGTGCACTGTGTGCTGGATGTGCTGGCACAGCTCCGGGAAACCAGCTCTTTTCTGGGAATGTGAGCTGAAATGAATCTGAGACATGTTCAGTGGCTGAATCGTGTTTGAAATGAGCCTGTGTTCCTGCCAGGAGGCCTGTGCTGGTACTGGGGCACCCTTGTATCAAAGCCTGAGCTCTTGGAATCCTCTTTGAGTTGCACACATTCCCCCCTACCTATGTCCTTCCAACTTTCTTTTCTTTCTCTCTAGTTTAGTCAGTCCTGGGCTGCAGAGAGATTCTGACACACATGCTGAGGTTTGATGTGCAGCCTCTGGTCGCTCTGATATACCTGGGTTTGCCTCGGAGCTGGAGGAGTCTCTTCCCAGTGGGGTGGGGATAGTTTTCACGGGGTGTGTTTTGCAGTGTCCTTGTGCAGTGATCTGTGTGTGGCGGGTCTGGGAGCAGCCTGGGCCTTTCCAGAGGTGGCTTTAGTGGGACAGAACACCAGCAGAACTAATCTGACAGTTCCCGCTTTTAACAGTGGTAAGGCCTTTGTTGTTACTTATTACTTTGTATTGCTCTTTCTCAGTTGGGAGATGCCCTCAAATTTCTTCTTTAAGGGGGAGAAGCCAGCCCCAGGGCCTATCCCAAGAGAGGAGAGTTATATGTCAGTATATTCTGTTTCAACATGTATCAAGTTTCTGGCCTCAGAGGTTTCCTTTTATGTTGTGAGCTTTTTAGGCGCTTTATTCCCTTTAGCCTCTGATGGAGAGCATTCCTGATCTCCCTTCCCTCGTGGATCCTATTGCTTCACTTCTAGGTGGAGTGTTTGCTCAGCAGCTGTGAGATACAGCTGATCTCAGGCACTGCACACCCAGGATGGTCGGCTGGCCTGGCCACGCACGACAGGGTTCTGCTTTTGCCAACATTTATTTTCCTGGGGGACAGAAACACTGCGCTGTCTCTTGCAGGGGTGTGGGTCTGATCCTACCGCAGAGATAGGCACAGCGTTGACAGGAAGGATGGCAGTTAGGATTATGGTTTTCCTAAGCCTTGGAAATGGGGTTTGCTAGAAATAAGATAGGTGGGAATGTTCTGATAACAAAGTACAGGCGACATATTGGGTACCTCTGTCTGAGATGGAGCAAGAGTCAAATCTGATGACTCTTGCTGAGGCTGCTGACCACTGTCAGCTCCTCCCCGCTTCAGAGGAGCCTGTGCCTGCAGCAGGGACAGAGGTAGACATGGCTCACAACTTATCTGCTTGGGGGCAAAGTCTTGTAGCTGAACTTAAGCCCAGAATTGCAGTGGGGTATTCTCTGGAGCTCAGCTTTCTGCCATTTCATGCTGTCAGAACAGCACTGGCTGGGAAGTGGAGTCCTTGTTCCTTTTCCAACTTGACCAGTTCTTCACTGCAAAATGAAATAGTGGAATTGTTCTCAGAACGTGCTTGGACATGGCACTGCCTGTGAGTGACAGCTTTATGGTAAGGACCTTCAAAGCATTTCTATTCTACAGTCAGTTCAATTGCTTAGGCTCTGCCAGCCTTTCCCTGATGGTCCCTGCTGAAGCTGGGGATCGCTCCGAGCGAGCAAGGGTTGCAGTTTGCATTGTTCCTTCTGGAAACTTCAGAGGGTTTTGTTGGTTTATTTTATTCTAGAAAGTTGTTGAAGTAGATAGCTTCCCCCGAGTGGATGAGTGCCTTGTGGCAATCCAGCATGAATCTATTCAGTTGTCTTTGTTGTTTCAACTCTGCTGCCTGGATTTGCAATAATTTTTTTTTAATCTTTCAAAGGACACAGCAGAAGTCTCCTTATAGCAGGAACATGACTGGCACATAGCACTCAGGGGCACCAGTGTGAGCCAGGTGGGATCTGTTGCACTATTCTAATGGGAACGAGAGCAGCCATTGTCCTGTTTAGTATCTCATTTATGGGCACCTACACCCAGTTTGGAGAACATCTCACTGAGAGTACCCTGGGAGAGCATGGCTGGCTGCCAGCCTGGAGCCTGGGTCATGCCCGTGCTTCCTGCAGCCCAGCTTGGCTGCCAGCACCACCTGGCAGCTTCATCACCCTGCGGGTGCCTCGTGACCTGGAGTGCTCAGAAGGAGCTTTAAGAGGATGTGAGGAGCCCTGAAGTTGTTGCTTCTCACCCCAGTCAGCATCGTTTGGGCTTATATTTACTTCTGCTTTCCAGCCAGACAGCACCCCCTTCCTGCCTCCCCCAGGTCAGGCCTGCAGCTGTGCCCATGCCAGAGGTACTTCTGCCTTCCTTCCTATATGGCAGACTGAACTTCCCAAAAGCTAAAATGTTCTGTTCTTGCTGACAACTTTGGAGCAAGCCCATGGTCAAAAAGCCTGTGCTGCCCTGGAGTTCAGGCTTGGGGCAGTAGAAATGAGTGTCTTCAGGCACGGGGCCCAGGGACACTGAAATTGGATGTGGGATGGAGCAGCCTGTATGTGCCAGGACAGTGTGTGTGTTGGGATGGGGGAAGAACAGCTGTGAAGTATTTGGAGGTTTGGTGGGAAGAAACACAGCGAAGTGGGAGTTGGTGAGCTCCTCTGGAAACACTAGAGACTTGTTTTTCAAGCTGCTTTATGTACCACTGAGGATGCTGTGTCTGTGGTACATTCCCAGTGACCTGGGGTATTAAACTTCCCTCTGGCTGTGCTGAAGTACAGTTCATGGTTGGTATCCTCTTGTCAACTTTCCTGTGCCCTGGGGTAGGTCTGGACCCTTTTCAGCCATACATTCTCTCTCCAGCGCTGCTTCAAGGTTTCTTACAGCCCGAGACTTATGTCCTCTCTGTGGGATTTGTTTCCTTTGATGCTATAGTTCAGTGCTGCTTTATTTTTTAAAAGCTGTGTCCCTTGTGACTTGGGGAACTGCTGCTGACTTCTGGCGTGATGAGTGTCTGTCTGTGTGCTCCAGGGCAGCCATTTCCCTCCAATCCCAATGGACCGTGGGATGGCTGGGAGCCCTGCAGAGGGATTAACTCTAGCTCTTCTTTCTGGGGTATCAGCTTTTCCTTCTGTGTGTTTGCATCCTTTGTGTTCCTAAACAATGTGCCTGGTTCTTCTCAGTCCTCTGCAAGTATCTGTCTCACCTGCACTGGGCTTTTCATCACCTGCCTCCTGTGGAGGGAAGATCTGCTGCTCCTGGAAAGTGCCAGTGCTTAATATTTTGTTGTCAGGAAGTCCTGGCTTGTGCTTTTCATATCCACCCCTTCACAAGAGCTAACTTCTCTAAGAAGAGAAGGTTCCTTGTGTCTACATACTTCTCTGACAAACAGGTGATATCTTGAGGCCATGGAAGTGTGTGCAAACCCAGCCAGGGGAAGTGGGTACAGTGAGAGAGAGTCTGGGCAATGAGAATTCTCGTCTTGCTTGTAGCAAGAAAACATCTCCTCTAGATCTGGTTTCCACTAAGTGCCAGGGGCTCTGCCTGTTGCCCCTTTCCCTTCTGCAGAAAGAGGGAATAACACCATATGCAGGGGGAGGGATGAGCTGAGGTCAGCAGGGGCTCTTCCCAAAGAAGTTGTAACCTAGCTGAGCTGATTGGTAAGCAGCTGATTGGGAATTTTGGTAGTGATGCCAGCTCTGACACTGCCAGCCTTGGTTGATGCTACAGGGTACAGTGCCTTTATAAAGTAATTTTGTTACTATGTTGAGGGAGTTTTATCATACCCAGGATAACCATTTCCTTCCTCTTTGCACTCCAGCTCCCTCACTGCTGCTCTGCTGCCTCTTAACTCAGGTGAAATTGCATTGGCCTCTGAATGTTTGTTATTGCTGTGCCCTGAGCATTCATGTTTGGATATAGCTGCCTGCGGGAAGAGAAAGTCCCTTGATTTCCAAGGAGAACTGCTTGTTTGTGCTGTGAAGGCCCTATTTTCTAGGGGATGTTGAACCTGTGGTACATCCTAAAGGGCACATAATGACAAGAATAGAGGATCTTTTCTTTAGAACTGCTGTGGTGAGGGAAGGGGCTGTGGGAGACTCCCAGGCACTGGAGGGGGGTGCAGAAATCCCCGAGGATGAGTCCTAGGCATTCCCTGCATCTTTGCTGGATTGCACCATTCCTCAGGGCAGTGTCAGTGGTCCCTTCAGCAAAGCTGTTGCTGCAGCAGCTTTGCTTTGTGACAGCTCCACTTCTGCTCCTCCTGGCACTTGGGATCCTTGGAGTGGGTGTTCACCGTGCCCGATGAGTACAACGGGGGTGTTTGGGGCAGTGTCTTTTGAAGCGGTGACCTGGGCACAGTTCATCTTTGCCATAAACCTTCCATAGGGATGCTGGCTGTTTCTGTGTGATGTGGTGATACTGGGGATTATCACTCTGGAAGAGCAGATCCTTTGTCTCCCACAGGAGATTGGGAGCACAAAGAACTGTGTTGGAGAGGAGCTTTGCTGCTTGCTGAAGGTGAGGAATGAGTCTTGGTGCAGGAAGGGGTAATTAGTAGAGCTGCCTCAGGCTGAGATTTGATGGATGTAGGGAGGAGCAGGGGCTGCAGAGAAACCTCTGCAGGACTTTGAGACAATACATGATTAGAAGAACTGAATGAATGGGCCTGCTTTGGCCTGAAGAGTTGGTCATGTCCTTTCTGGTGCCTCTGGCTGACTCATAGCAGTGAGTGTTCCTCGGGGAGCTAGTAGCTCCCAGCATCCAAGGTACTGTGCTTGTTATAGGGCAGCCTGGAGACATATTGCAGGCAGCTGCCAGAGGGAATGCCACGTTACCGGCAGGCAGCCAGCACAGGCTGGATGCAGATCCTTGGGTAGTGGATGCCAGGGCTGGGATGTGCCAGCGAGCGACTCATATCGCTCCCTGCTGTCCTTTGCACTTCCTTGGGCTGCCACGAGGTTATATCTTCCTTACCCTGTTCTTTGCTCTTTCCCCTTTCTGGAATTGCAAAGTTAATCTATCAGGACTCTCCAGGGAGTGCCACTCTTCCCAGGATGCCAGTGAGCAGATGGATCCCTCTCTGCTGTCTCATGTCTGCATTTCCAAACCAAAGTGGGTAGCTAAGCGCCTTTGGATCTGGCTAAGATGATCCTAGACAGAGCGTGTTTTGTTCAGCAAGGAGATCAAATTGAGATTATTTTTTAAAGTGAAACTCTTGAATGCAGAAGTTCTGTGCAGGTTTAGCTCATTCAGAAACTCTGCAGAAAGCTTTTGTTGCCATTGCTAAATGAGGCAAAAGAGGAAGTAAAAGTGGTTCTGTGCTGTGAAGTGGATTAATAGTTTTGTTTCATAATAAACCACACACTTATGGACAAGTGAATCCCCCACCTCCCTTTCTCTTTGTTCCACTGCATCATTCCTTCTTCAATGTGTTTTTACTAGAGGAATTCCCAGAAGCATGAGAGGAACTGTTCTTTCTGTGAGCTTGTCTTTTATTGAAATACAAGAGGAAGTTCCTTAGACTTCTGTGAAAAGGTTCAATAGGCCTCATGGCAGAGGAAGTCACATTTTCAGCATGTTTTACTAATGACAAAGCACTCAATACCGAAGCTGGAATGAGCAGCCAGTTCCTCCTTGGAATTCCCTGGGGAGCAGCAGCCCAGCGGGTGGGATCCCACTGCCCCTGTGCTGCCACTCCTGCTTCCTCCCTACAGCAAAGGCTTGATACTGGAGCAGTGGGAGCTGGGATGGGATGTTTCACTGAGTGCTGCCAACTCCAGCTTTCCATTCTGCCTGTTCTTCAGAAGCTGTGGGGCTGGAGCCCAGGATGCTGGCCTGTGTGCCAGCATGGGCTGGAGTCAAAACACAGCGCTGGGGAAAGCCTGGATTCAGCTGGAATTGCTGATAGAGCTGCCACTGGTGTTGGTGACTGTGGGGTTCCATCAGTGCATGTCAGTGATGCACTGTCAGGAGGAAGAGAACTGTGTTTGGGCAAAGATGATAAAAATCCCACTGCTTACCGAGATTTGTCTTTGGGTTAGATAAAGTCTGATGCATTGCAGTCTTGTCCTAAACCTTGTAGAGGTAGGAATTTGATCCTTAATGAGTGAAGAAATCCCAGGCTCTGTTCCCTCTGTGAGTTGCAGCAGATGAGACTAAATCCTCTGGCTCCTCTCAGTACTGAGCTCAGCATGTGGCTACCTTCATCCCTCGTCCTGCTGGAAGCAGGGAAGGGACAGCGTGTGTGAATTTGAGCAGCTTTTGCTGCTACATAAGCTGGGGACTTGCTATATATATCAAATTGCCTTCTCTTCCCCTGTATCAATTGGCTGGGGATTTCCCTTTCTATGAGTGCCTTTGGAGCAGCCGGCATGGCCAGTGCTGTTTTTAGAAGCAGTTAAGCTCGTGCTTAGAGAGAGCACGAGATGGGAGCACTTAAGCTCAGCTGAACTTGCTGACCTGCCCACATCCTTTGAGGTGAGGTTATTAATGAAAGCAGGTCAGTGTGCAAGGCACTGCCTCCATGGGATTTTCCATTGCTGAAGTGCAAACCAGTTTTGAAAGGCTCCAGATACTTGGAAATTGAAGACCAAAGGCTCTGATTTAACCTTCTTAAACTTTGGGGGCTTGGGGTGGGAAAGGGGAATTGTTAAACACCAGGTGAGGTTTTGCTTGGTTTTAGGAGGGATACCACCTCCAGAAAAGCTTCATGAAGGCCAAGTTTCCTAGTTTGAGTTCGTTGCCTGGTTGTGAAGAACAGCTGTGGCAACACAAAACCCTGGGAAGGAGGATGTTCAGGCTGTAGACATAACAAACCATCAGGAGACAGTGCCTGCAAACTCAGGGTTTCCATGGGAGCAAACAGCTCTGACCATGCTCAGGTTGGACATGCAATTGAAAGTGAGCTCTTAGCTTATTAATAACTCTCAAGGGTTTTCATCTCTTCTTGTGATCTTCTGTAGCTTGATGGTAAAAGCCCTGAGCAGATGTTCATTGCTCTGTTTTAGAGGTTCTTCCTGTGATGGCACAGTTATTGCAAGTTTTGGAGAGGAACTGGCTTTCCCCCAGGAGCGGGGCGGAGTGTTCAGCAGAGCTGTGTGTTCCCAGCCACGTTTCAAGGGTCAGTGCTGCAGGACCTGGCACAGGATCCTCCTTGTCACTTGTGAGGAGGCTGCTGGGGAAACTGGGCTTGGTCTGGGTGAGTCAAGAGAATAAATCCTGGTGCTTCCTTGTCCTCTCAGACCTGCTGATGGTTTCGGTCACAGCTTTTTCACATATGTGTTTATGTGGGTTACTAAAAGATGCTTCATTTTATTCCTACGGAAGAAAACTACCCTTGGAGAACACAGGCTTTCTAAGAAATTTTGCCTGTGGTGACTGGTGGCACTTGAGCTCTGGCGTGGGGTCTGCCTCCAGCCAGCATCGTGAGCTTCCGGAGCTGAGGAGCCTCAGCCGGACCTGAAGTGTGACTGTCACAGGGCTGTGAATCCCAGCAGTATTATTGTGATCACCTGGAGTAAAAGCAGTATTTTTTGCTTTCAGGCACTGTTTCTATTGTCTGTCCCAGGGGAGATTCCAGATCCTTGCAGGCAGGCACCACTTTGGATGTCAGAGGTGTCCTGACTGCCCTTTATGTAGTTCCCCCCATCCATCCCGTCCTCTGGCTGCAGGAATATGCCTCAGAAACCTTAGGACTCCTAAAGTAATACCACATGGGTATGTTTATGCACTTGTATAAAATAATAGTAGTTACATTTGTTGTAATAATAACAGGGCTGACATTGTGTTGCTGCTGTTTGGTTGAAATTATTTTAAAGTACCCACATGTTGAATGCCAGGGTATTAGACATGGGTGCTTGGAAAAGCCCTGAGCTTGGCTGGGAAAACCTGTAGTAGGGTAGGGAGGGGAAGTGGCACACTTCAGGACTTAGTCTTTGGATTTCAGAGCCTTTTGGTGTGTTTGGTCACATATCTCAGGTTTTTTCTGCAGTCACAAAGATTGCCTTTCAGAAAAAACTGTGGCTGTCAGAGACTCCCCATGCTGATGGGAGTTAAAGGTGAATTCTCCTTGTGCATAATGAGAACTGAGTGTTTGCATAAAGACCAGTTGAGACAGCACTTCTCTGGCCTGGTGACTTGGGATGTGACTCGGTAGTGCAGGCACCGTTTCCTTGAAGCTGTTGCTGCTTCTTCCTGAGGCGGAGTTGAAGTCGGTGCACGGTGTGCAGGGAGGGGCCAGGGCAGCATGAGAGGGAGCCCCGGCCGGCACATCCCTCCCTTCCGAACTGCAGGACACCGGGAGCAGGCAGGAGCCTGGATGGCAGCTGGGATGGGTCTGTCTGCGCTGCTCTGGGTAGGGACCAGGCAATTGTTTGCACTTGAATAAAGCCTTAATTGTGACTTGAAATGTTCCAACTGCTTTTTTAAAGAAAAGCAAACAAAGCTGGAGTTACAGGGAGCTTTGAAAATGTTTGCCAAAGCTGTGCTTCCTGTCTCTGTCAGTCCCTTGGTTATGGAGTTCAGCTTGGAGCCTTGGCTTTTAATTCCTTCTCTGCCAGCTTGGGATGAAAGGCCTGTAGGGTGGACATGGCACTGGGGCAGCAGGGCTCTCTTGGTCCGTGGCTCCTCCACGTGCCCCCATGGAAGAGGCTGAGGGGTCTGTCCCTGTCTGGGGCTGGCTGGGATGGGAAGGAATCCGTGCGGTGATGGCAGCGCCTCTGCCAGGCCCTGCTCCTTCCGAGCCCGAAGGAGGAGGCAGACGCTGAGCTGGCAGGGGACCATCCCCGGTGTGCTGCTGCCACCTGGTGCCACCGGCTGCCCCAGCCCCGGGGCTGCGGTGCCGGCAGAGCCACAGCCTCGGGAAGGGAGGGGAGAGATGAGCTTCAAAACTCCTGCTCCTGGTCCTGGCTCTGCTTCCTTCACCGACATTGCGTTCCCCTTGAAATTCCGATTTCACTGTCATTAATGCAAAGAGCAGAGTCAGCTGGCAGGCAGGCTGCTGAAATTAATTATGCTTAAAATCATTGCAAAGATAGATAGCAGTGCTCGTTTGCTGGCACAGTGCTGGGCTCTGTTCTCTTCCCTCATTATCCCATACACCTTGATGGCATCTGGGTGACACTGCTGGACCCTGCAGCTGGGATCTGTCAGAATCTGCCTGTGCACCCCCATCTCACAGACTCACATAATGCAAGGTTTGAAAAGGACCTTAAAGATAATTTTGTTCCATCTTGCACATGATATAAACTGTTTTCTGGTTCATGTGTGTATCCATCTCTGCTGAATCCTGGCTGAGCAAGATGTGGCAGAGGAAAGGATGGGACAGACAAAATACTGCTGGGAACACGGTCCTGGAGCTTGGATGCACCATAAGGATCTCCCCCTCCCCGGTTCCTTCATTCTTCTGCGAAACAAGTTGTCATTACACTGCTTTGACAGTGTCCCCAGGCTAAGCTGTTCCCTGAGCCTGACACAGACGTGGCTGGCCGGTCTTGGCTCCAGGTGTATCCCCGGCCCAGCCTATCGAATTCAGCATTTTTTAAATTTTAGTGGTGTTTTCCTCCTCCAAGATCTAGTCTTGTTTGCCTGTTTCCCCCTCCAGCTCTTTCCACACCCTCTTCTACATTCCTGCATCTTTCCTTCCAAAGCTTCCACTGTTCTTCCATCCTCAGCAGTCCTCAGTTCTACACTGTTCAGCACACAAACCCCGAAACTGCCTGTACCCCAGTGCTGCTCCTGCTCCAGTGGTGCCTGCTCAGCTCAGTGACCCCTGTTCCCACCAGCAATTCTGCCCCAGAGTCTGCATTGTTCTTCCCAAACTCTGTGATCTTCAGCTACCTCATGTATTTCCTTTTCCAAAATTACTCCTGTTCATTCTCCATTTTGGCAGTGGTGCATCCATGGCAGCTCTGGGGTCCAGGCCTGCCTACAGTTGTGCAGGCTCAGGGCTCCTGGCAGAGCTGCTCTGGGTTTTACTAAACCAGAGCTTTCCTTTTATTGGACATTAAGCCTGTGGCTGCTCTAGGCACCCCTGTGATTTCTCCAACCTTCTTTCCCCTTCTTTTTTACTGCAGAGGACCTTATTTCTTTAGAGGGAGAAGGACGAAATACGGTGTCAGCATTCCCTCCTGCCTCTCTGCATTCTTCCTTGCACTCTGCTCCTTTCCCTGCACCACGCACAAGTTCTCCTCTGGTTTGTCCTCTGATCTCTGCCCCTGTGCTGTCTGTTCCTCCCTGTTGCACTATTCTTCTTCCCCTCTTGCTCAGTTTCTCAGCTGCCTCTGAATCCTTCTCCATGCTGTGTAGCTTCTCCCCTGTTAAAAGCAAAGCTCACCTTTGCTCCTACTCACCTCCTATGCCTATTTTTTTTCCCCACTTCCATGATAAGTCCCTTGGACACAGCCCAGTCAAAGTGAAGTCCCTCATCTCCTCAGCCTGGAACTGTTGCTGCAAAACCCCTGAGCTTGGCTAAATCTCCATGTTATTCTCCCCACCTTCACCATTTGGGAGATTTGACTCCATGGCAGTTGTGCTCCTGAAATCCTGAACTCGCTCTGCCCGTTCTCTCCTTTGCTCTGCTGCTCCTCCTGCTCTTCCTTGGGGGTTTGCTGTCCCACCAGGGCTCTGCTTTCTGTCCTGTTGCCCTGTGTAACCTTATCCTCACCCATCTCCTGCCCTCCTCTGCAGCTGGCACGGGCATATTCTGTCCCTTTTGCCTGTGCCTGGCTGTCAGTTACAGGCCTGGATAATCTGTCCCTGTGTTCCCCGTGTCCCTCTGTGGCTGAGCCCAGCCTCCAGCATCTTCCCTGTACAGCTGTGTGTGCTTGCCCTGGGGATGGGCATGAGGACCAGCCCAGCACTGGCCACATGTGGGTGTGTTTTTGACGGCTTTTCTCCCGTAGGATGGTGCTGTGCAGTCAGGAGCATTCCTGGCTACGGCACCTTTTCCTGAACCCTGCAGTCCTGCAGAGAGCTGATTTATGTGTCCTGGCCTGAGCTCTTGGGAACAATTCCATGTTTGAAACCTAGATGTTCCCGCTTGGAATGCAACTGAAGCCTCAGCAGCCTTCAAAGACGTCATGATTACTTTGAAATATGAAGAAAACTGCTTTCAGGGTATTTTAATCATGACCCGACTCCTGGCTTGGACGACCAGGAAGAGTTTGCGAGTTGTGACCTTCTCCTGGTGGCTGTGGGTGAGGTGGGGTGGCATGTGCCTCTCTGCCATGGGCTAAGTGAGGCAGTGGCCATGTCTTGCTCTGTGTTGGCCTGAGGCCATTGCCTGGAACTTAGGATGGGCCATGCAGGGTAATGGCAGGTGGCCCCCTTCCCCGGGGTAATTCCTCTTGTCCTCCCCACATCTCCCAGGCAGGATAACTTTGAACATGAGACTCAGTCTGTGAGCCCAAGTCACTGATCCTGGGAAGAGCACCTGGAGCTTGGGATGTGCCAAGGGCACCATGGCAGCTCTGCTTACCCAGAGCCTGTGGAGATTCATGTATTCAGACCTGGACTAAAACCAGCTATTTAATGGAGTTTTAAACACTCCAAGCAATGAAAAGGACAACTTTTCCCATAAGCTTGCTGGAATTGATTCTATTCTGAAACTTCATCTACCAGTAATTGGATTAAGATCTTTCCTTGTCAGCAGGACCAATACTTAGCATAAATACTGCAGTATATTGAAGAATTCTTTTATTTTATTATCTTTGAGTTTTTAAGTTGCTGCATGGGTGAGCTGGTTTTGCTTTGGATCAGTACATGGCATTGGTCTTCCTGCTCCAAGTGTGCTGGCTGAGCTCTGGCAGTTGTAGCCATGGTCCCAGCAGTGCTGGGGACAGAAGTGCCACCATCAGTCCCCTCTCTCATCACTGCTATTATATATTTTTGCAGTGGATTTTTTGCCAGTACCCACTGAGCAGCTCATGTGGGGATGCCTGTGAGATCCTCTAATCTGGATTTCCAGCAGCCCTTCTTCCATGGGTAATTCTTAATCCTGGAATTCAGCTCTTCCCCCTGGTTAGACCATATATTATAATCCCTTCATGCTGCAGAGCAATCTGAATACTTTGGCAATTTGTCACCATCATCTGGTATTGCTGTGACATTTGGGGGCTCTGGTAGCCCGATCTTTTCTTTTTACTAGTTATTCAGCAGTAAAAGAGTTTTGTTGTTGAAGAGCAGCTGGTCATGGCCATCATTAGAAACAACCGTCTTAGCTGTGATTTTGTTTAAAATAACAAAGACCATCCCATACAATCTGCTTTGCATGTAACTGTGGGGTCTGACAATTACATTTTTAGCCTCTAATTAGCGGGAGGCTTGAGATAGCTGTTTCTGTTTCACTTGGGATCACAATAAGGCTAATAGGTTTCCTGGTTTTTTCCTTCTAACATCCCCTGTTTAATATTGGACTTGTTCTTTCCGTTTAAGTGTACCAGGACCAACTCTACCATTTTAGCTGAAATTAAAGCAAAAATCTCTGCCTGGGGCAGATGCTGAGTGCAGAGAGCTCTGCTCCAACTGCAAACAATGGCAGGAGTTTTATGAGCAATTAAAATCGAGTCTCCTAGGAGGGAGTGAGGAGCTGCCAGGGGCCACCCACCTCGCCTGGGGCACCCATGACACTCCTGCAACCAGGAAGCCTTAGCCAGCTCTTGCTCCCACAGCTCCATGTGTGCATGTGTATGGGCACCCTCTCTCCTTCCACAGGACCCCTGTTTGTGCTGTGCTGGCAGTCATGGCAGGGAGTGGGTGCTGTTCCTCACTATTCTGTGTTTCCCACACTTGTTCATCCCACTGTACTAGAAGCAGGACTTCTAGCTTTTTTCAGAGGTTCCTGTAAATTCACAGCACTGTGCTTTCGTTGCACCTCCATGAGGCCTGAGGGACAGGAAATGATTCTCCTGGGTTTTGACAGCCCAGTTGTTTGTGGGGATTGCTGCGATTCCCAGTTCCTGTCACATCCTGGCTTGGATTGCAGCTGAGAGGGGACCTGGGTGTTGCAGACCAGAGCTGCCGTTTGGAAAAGGAGCAGTCCTTTCCTGGTGTGTGTGTGACAGTCTGGCCAGGGATGAAGGCTGAGCATCCTGGAGGATGCAGGCAGAGCTTGGTGGCCCTGGCCAGGTTCTTCCAGCAGCATCTTCCACCATCTGCAGGGAACGGGGACAGAGGTTTCCACACTGCTCCAGTCCCTCCCGCTCTGTTTCTCACCAGGAGTGCCAAAGATCCCTGGAGGCAGCAGTGTGGTTGCATAAGGAAGTGTGGTGTGAGTCACGCGAGCAGGAGGCTACAGGGGAGCAAATGAAGAGTTTTATGAGTGTTCTCAACTCTGACACAGCTTTATTATCTGAGGGTTTATCTCCCAGACTGAGAGTTCCAGAGGAGGTTACAAGCTATAAAAATGCTCAAGAGAAATTATTTTCTCTACTTCGCCCAGCGCAGCTGTGTCAGGTGGCATCACCTTACCGGCCCCACCAGCAGCACCAGTGCCTCCCTCCTGTGCCCCCTCCAGTGAGCTATGGGGAGGGCAGGCAACTGCTGGCCCCATGCTCTGCCTGTGATTGCACAGCAGCAGAAAAGCCTGAGGCTCTGGGCTTTGGGGTGACTCAATGTGAAAAAACTCGACATGACCTATTGGTGTGCCAGTCACAGGACAAGGAGGAATGGGTTCAAACTGAGAGAGGAAATTTAGGTTAGATGTATTGGGAAGAAATTCTTCTCTGTGAGTGTGGGCAGACCTGGCACAGGTTGCCCAGAGAGGCTGTGGCTGCCCCTGGATCCCTGGAAGTGTCCAAGGCCAGGCAGGATGGGGCTTGGAGCAGCCTGGTCTTGCCCATGGCAGGAGCTGGAACAAGATGACCTTTAAGGTCCCTTTTAACCAAAAGCATTTTGTGATTAAGTGATTCCATCTGTGTGTGAAAGGCCATTGTTCTCTTTTATCTTCTTTTCAGTGCTATCCTTTTTGTCTTGGCTTTCTCTGTCCCTGGTCCCTTCTTCATTTAATTCTGTAGCATCAGCCTCCACCTTGGCATAGCAGGTGGCCAGCCCTAGCCCATCCCCAGCCCATCTCCTGTCACCAAGAGTTTAAGGAGAGCTTCTATCTTGGATTTTAGGGTAATCCAGCCTCTCGCATGGGAGGCAGCTCCTTGAGGAGGTGCCAAACCTGACTTCCACAGGAGAAGTTGGTGGGTGCAGCCCAGAGAGTTGCTGGACATCATTGCTTCGTGCAGAGCTGCCACCTCTCTCCCAAGGGCTGGAGACCCCTGGGCTAGAGGCCACAGGGGCAGAGCCAGCAGCCAGTGGGACACAGCAGCCTTTGAAAGGAGGATGACCATGGCCAGCCCTGAAACAGAGGGATGCATTTGAGATGCCAGCACAGGGGCATGTGGAGCTGCACAAGTGCTCGAGCAAGACTGCCTGGTAGCCTGGGCCGAGTGTCATTCGGGTAAGGCTGGAGGCTCCCCAGAGGTACAAGCAGCATTTGGATTTTTGTGGTATCTCCTGCCTTTTTCTTACCCCATTAATCCTCAGGAACCCCTTCAGCTTTGCCCCTGCTCCCACAGGAGGAGGAAGGCCCTGGGGACACAGGAGCAGCAGCGTTCCAGCAGGCTGAGCTCATGGGGCCAGGAGTCCTGCTGCCATGGATTGTCCTCCTCTTGGGCAACTGGCTGTCCAGAGAGCTGGGGGATGGCAGTGAGGAGGAGCCTCCTCAGTCATGATGCAGCCACAGAGTTTCAGTTTCTGGTCATTGCTGACTTGTACAAGGAAGGAACCGAGAAACTGCACTGGGCATTAGCAATGATTGCATACATTGGTCCAAAGCACACTGCAGGAACAGCACTCCTGTTGTTCAGTGTTGTCAATAATTCAAGTATCTTCAGATTTAAAAAAAATGAATAAAAAAGCATATTTAACATTTTTTAACAGATGAAAAAAAAGCATATTTAACAGATGAAAAAAAAAGCATATTTAACATTTTTCTTCCCTTTCTTACCTACGAACTAATTGTGCTTCTCACATCACTTGCAAGTCACCGGTTGGCAGTGACTCTCCTGGTAGCTCCTGCTGGAGGCTCTTTCCTCTGTGAAGTCTGATATGTGAGATTATTTGCTAAGTAGTGGGAAAAAGGCCTTTATAGTTCAAAAGAGCCAGACTGATCTGGGTTTGAAGGGTGATAGTGCACTGCTTGTTTTTTTCTGTTTTCATAGGAAATTTGATTCCCAATGTGTGGGAATCAGTTTCAGAGTTTCCTGGAACTTGGTGGTCTGCTTTTAAATGTAAGGTAATGTGACAGAATGGTTTGGGTTGGAAGAGACCTTACTTACTATCTTGTTCTACCCCCTGCCATGGCAGGGACACCTCCCACTATCCCAAGCTGCTCCAAGCCCTGTCCAGCCTGGCCTTGGACACTGCCAGGGATCCGGGGCAGCCCCAGCTGCTCTGGGCACCTGTGCCAGGGCCTGCCCACCCTCACAGGGAACAATTCCTCATTCCCAACATCCCATCCATCCCTGTTTTCTGGCAGTGGGAAACCATTCCCTGTGTCCCGTCCCTCCATGCCTTGTTCAGCTCTCCTGGAGCCCCCTCAGGCTCTGGAAGGGGCTCTGAGCTCTCCCTGGATCATTTCCTTCTTCAGGTGAACACCCCCAACTCTCCCTGCCTGGCTCCAGCACAGAGGGGCTCCAGCCCTCAGAGTAGCTCCATGGCCCCAGCAAGACAAGAATTAAATGTAGAGATATATTGCGCAAGACTGGACTCCTTTCTGACTTCCCATGCCTTTCTCCTGTCCTTTCCTGTCAAGTGCATGGCGGGATGTGAGAGGTGATCTGAAAGGCCAAGGATAATGATTCCAGCCTGGGCACGGCAGGAGCAGGGTGGGAGCAGCTGCCTCACTGTGGGAATCACATCTCAGCAATGACTTCTCCATGCTGGCATTCAGCTCGGCCTTCTGATGTGTGGGTGTCAAACCTGACTTAATTATGGGCTAGGAAGGAAATCCCTGAGCAAAGGAAAGCCTTGGGCAGGTATTCAGAGCTCTTCTGTAGCCAACACAATTCCTGAGTGGTGGAAAGAGGGGGATTCCCAGCTGGGATGTGTTGTGTGAGATGTTTAGATAATCTCCAGTTGCACATTTGTTGGCATTTGTATTTCACCTGAGGAGGAGAAAGGTTAAAATTAATGGTGGCAAAATTTACGGAAGACCTTGAGCATTCCCGGAGTTCTGACATGGTACAGGGAACTGACAGAAATCAGGTTGGGTTGGTGAGCTCTGAGCCTACACTCAAACCTACACTGAAATACTGAAGATGCCCGTTTAAAATGCTGTATTTAAAAAGCATTGGGACACACACATGCAGATTTCTGTGCTGTTTCACAGAATCTCAGAGTGGTTTGGGTGGGAAGG
The DNA here is from genome assembly GCA_024362935.1 of Setophaga petechia. Classification (NCBI taxonomy): domain Eukaryota; kingdom Metazoa; phylum Chordata; class Aves; order Passeriformes; family Parulidae; genus Setophaga; species Setophaga petechia. The sequence goes on along the minus strand of JANCRA010000028.1, from coordinate 1,237,703 downwards.
GGCCTTAAAGCCCATCCCACCCCCTGCCATGGGCAGGGACACCTCCCACTATCCCAGGTTGCTCCAAGCCCCATCCAGCCTGACCTTGGGCACTGCCAGGGATGGGGCAGTGGGAGGCTGCTCAGGCACATGAGTGGTACCAGGACAGGAGTGCCCAGGGCTCAGCCCATCCCTGGTCCCAGCATTTAATTGTAGATAATTCCATCCCCTCTGGGGGGCTGGAAGAACAAAACAGAGGCAAAATGTGGGCAGATGAGAGAGATGTTGGGGATCAACTGATCTTGGAGACACCTGAAAACTTTGGGGAAGGGTCTCTTCCTCAGTGGAGTTCCCAGGATCACCTGTGGGAGCATCTGGTCCTGTTGGAAAAGATCTTGGAGCAGGACCTTGTTCAAGTCTTGCTGCTTGGCTTTCCCCTTCCTATAGATGCCCCCTGTGACCTCCCTCAAGCAGGGCAAAGCTGGCAGAAGGACTGGCTGGTTTTTCCTGGTACTTGGAGTGCTTGCATCCTGCCCCACCTCCCAGGCAGGACCCAATTGGTTTTAGAGGTGTTTTCCTCCCAGGACCACAGTGATCTTCTCCAAACACTCAAGTTTCCTGTGAAGGATCTTCCCCAGGTCCTTGAACCACAATGACCAAGCCTGTCTTCCTTCAGCTCCCTCCTGTGTTCCCCCAAAGGTGGGGCCTTGTGCTTGTGGGGCACAGGCTCTTGTAGGCTTATGTGACAAGTCCTGGGTGCTGTGTGAGTGAGTGACCAAAAGGATTTGGTGGCTCCCCCTGATGCTGAATCTGGTTTCCAGCAGCTCCTGGAAAGGGCACAAAGCAGAGGTTGGCAGGGATAGGGAGAGACTGGGCACTGGCCTCGGGGGTCTTGATTTTTTTTTTTCCTCTCTGTGTTCATACTGAAGTACCATTCCTGTAAATTAATTTTCTTAACTAAATTCATATAAGCTAAAGTTCTGCTCTGGGTTGTGTCCTCTTTGCTGCAGGTGGGACTTGTGGAAGAACAGGAGGAGACTGAGCTGTGATTGAACGAGGAGGGTTTGGACGGTGTCTGAGGATGGTGAGTCCATGTCCTATTTCATCTCTACAGGATGGACACTGAGGAGCTGGGAAGGGCCTGGAGCCCCAGGAGCAGCTGAGGGAGCTGGGAAGGGGCTCAGCCTGGAGCAAAGGAGGCTCAGGGGGCCCTTGTGGCTCTGCACAGCTCCTGCCAGGAGGGGACAGCCGGGGGGGTCGGGCTGTGCTCCAGGGAACAGGGACAGGAGCAGAGGGAACGGCCTCAGGCTGGGCCAGGGGAGGATCAGGTTGGATATTGTGAAAATTTCTCACTGAAAGAGTTGTCCAGCCCTGGCACAGCTGCCCAGGGTAGTGTCAGTGTCTCTGTGCCTGGAGGGGTTTAACCCTGTGCACATGGCACTTGAGGACATGGGTTAGTGGTGGCCTTGGCAGTGCTTTGGGGATGGTTGAACTCATTGATCTTAGAGAGCTTTTCCAACCCTAATGATTCCATGAATCTGGTCTGCCTCTGTCCTCTGTGGGTGGTCTTGTTCTTTGTGTGTCCAAATCTTGTACTGCTGCTAAATGTAGAAGAAATACAAGAATGGGCAAGAAGAGTGCAACACTATTGTGTATTATATACAATAATATAATAGAAAGGATTTATCACTGTCATCAAGATGCTGTTAACAGGAGACATTTATTCCTAAATCTCTTACTGGAACATATTGGGAAAAAAAAGTAAGTAAGACTGAAACCCCCTTCTGTCTCCCTGTACTACTGACATAGTCATCCAGTTTTTGTGGCTAACTGATTTATTTTTTCTTTAAAACTTACTGCTGGGGTTTCTCATTGTGTTCCTCTGTCGCCTCTCAGTGAAGGATTTCACACCATGTTAATAACAGCTCTGGTGCCACCAAAGAAGCAGAAATTTCACAAGAACTAGTCACAGAAAAGTGTGGTAGCAAAGAATCTGAACCACAGCCAAAGCAGCCAGATTGCTGATAAACTTGGATAAAGGGCCTCTAATAGCACCAGCAAGAAATAACCCAAAATACAAGGGATCTGCTGGGAGGAAAAAGATGGAGACTGGGAATGTTGAAAGATGGGCTGAGTGTCCTGAGGGGGGGAGTTGGGAGAGGGATGATCTGCATGTGGGCTGTGGGTGGGCAGAGCCTGAACTTGCTGCAGTGACATGGACCAGCACCAGCTTCGTGTTGATGTGGGGGAAGAGATGCTGAGGAGAATTGCAGAGACAGACAAAGGGCTGGAAATTCAGACTGAAGACATGAACATTTAGGTTAAACACATTAGAAAAAAAAAGATAAAAATCTGGCAGAGTGCTTGAGGAAATGGTGACGTCTCCTGAGGGATTGTCCCCAATGTATTTTGTTAACAACTGGAATAGGAAAGGAAATGTGATCTCTGCATGAGTTAAACTCTCAGCTCGAGTAGCTACACATTCAGCATTTTTGCTGTAGCCCCTGTCCTCATGCTCCCTGGTGCTGCCTCAAGATCTCCTGTGCTTCTGCTGGGAGAACTGATCCCCACACTGCAGGGTGAGGAACTTAGTTTGGGGTGGGGAGGTGAAAGTCCTCACCTGTCAAAACCTGAGAAAGGGCCTCACACTTCAGCTTGGAGCTGCCCTGGTGTCACGTTGGAGGCGTGAAACCCAATGGCTCCTGTGGGTGGGACTGAGGTGAGAGGGAGGCAGATGTAACCAGATAGGAATGAAAAAAGGGAATAAACACATGGAAAATGCATCAAAAATCTCCCCAGGAAAATGGAGAAGGCCAGTCTGAGCCCCCTGAGGGCAAGGCAGGTCAGACACCTGAGTGACAGGGCCCAGTGAATGCTGCAGGGGTTTGTGATTCAGGTGTGTGCCCTCACCTGGCAGGACCTGTAGCTCAGGGACTTGGTAATCCATAAAACATTTATTGATGTTTTATGAGCCCTTGGTAGGTTTTCCTTCCATGAAATCATCAGGCTTTTAAAAACCAGGTGAAGATTTGCAGTTGTGTCAGAGTTGTGCTGCTGAGCACCTCTTGCTTTGTTTTGGAACCAGCCCCATATTGTTTTGGCTGGTTTTGTATTGGGAATAACAATAAACTGTGGTACTACCTGTGAGCATCTCCTCTCCTTTTGTAGATCTCCACACATTCCCCATAGACATCTGAAGAGCCTTTTAAATTCTTTGTAGCAAAGCCATCTTTAGTTCTCATCACCCCTCCCTGGACCTGTGTTTTGTTTTTTTTTGGGGGGGGTTTGGAGTTTTTTGGGGACGGGGATTGGGTTTGGTTTGCTCGGTTGGAGTTTTGTTGTTTTTCTGGTGTTTTTTTGGTTTGGTTGTTTTTTTTTTTTTTTTTTTTTGGAGTTTTTTGTTTGGTTTTTTGAATGCAGAGACTGGAATTTTGGATTTACTAAAACATGGAAGCTTTGCTTTTCCCTGAACTCCTTTCTTGTGTCTGGACACACCTTACCCTGACCTGGCCCTGGCCACCCTTAGATGTAATCATTGTTTGATTTCTTCTGCATGAGAGGGTTTCCTTATCAGTACCCTAAGATACCTTTACCGTTTCAAAGGATCTTCTGAGAAGGCTGGTTTTGTTTTTTTAAATATTTCATTAAAATGCTCCTGTGTTTATTTGAAAATTATTTTTTCCTTTTGGAAAACATAAACCAACCATCAAAAGCCCCTCCCATTTCACCCACTGTTTTGGGAAGAGACTATGGGCTTTTTGTCTCCCATGGCAAGGGAGAGAAAGTGACTTGTAATTGCAAGCTGTAGAAATAAGCACTTACCTCCACCCCTTTACCTGAGCTTCTGTCAGCAGCTGAAGGCAGAGAGCTGATGGAAACTCCTGACAGCCTCCTTGGAGTCCTTCTGTGACCTCTCCAGAGGGCTGTGGCTCCTGAGTTAGTCACAGGGAGGGCTGGAGGTGGGCTGTGGGTTAGGGGGTGCCTCGGGGCTGGCTGGATCCCTGTTCCCTGCAGCCACACTGAGTGCTTCCTTAATTCCCCGTGCTCACAGCAGGCTGAGGCCACAGCACCAGGGTCCTGTGGTTAGCAAGGGCAGGCCCAAAAGCTTTGCCCTTACTCAGCAGCACCCCAGATGTGCCTCACCACCTGCTCTTCCCTTTCTGCTGCTCCACATTCGTGGTCTAGTGTTAACAGCTTGGATTGCATAACTCTTCCCACTTTTCCCCAAAACTAGCTGCTGATGGGGATGGCCTTGAAGACAGCACTAGTGTTGGTTTATTCCTGATCTCTGGCTAATGGAGCCCCAACAAGCACCTTAATACATTACTTAAAGTGAATCTGGCAGGTGGGCTGGTGCAGGTGCTGTGCTGGCACTCAGTGCTCAGCTCCCACAGCAGCATTCCCTCTCCTGACTGCTGGGATACTGGCACTGTGTGCATCTGGTTCTTACCCTGTGGAGTGGCCCATGACCTACCCGAGGTGGGCGTTGGCAGCCACCCCTCATCCCCTCGTGCTGGTGCATGGAGTTGACAGCCCATGACTTGTGCCCTTTTGTTCCTCTCCTCAAAGGTTTCTTGCTGCATATTCTGTTCCATGCTCACCTCTGGGCACCTTTCTGAACAAATACCAAATGTAGTATTACAGATCTGTAAATTACAGGTTAGAAGATGACACCCACCATTCCAGTCCTGATTTTTGGGGTATAAAACAGTAACTTCTCTTTGCACAGGTTTAAGGGTTTGTTTCCACCTCAGGCTCAGCAGCCTTTCAGTTCACCCACAAACCTCCCTAGCCTTGAGGAAATTACCTATTTATGTAAGGGGACCTGAAACAAAGATGCCCTTTGTGCAACAGAAGCTGGGGAGGCAGAGCAAGAAGTGCCTTTGGCCACAGCTCATCAGCCTCAGCATCAGCTTATGGAGAGAGAGAAATACGTGTCTGAGGGCAGCTCATCTCACCCAATGTAGGCATCTGCCAGGCAGAAAGAGAATAAATTTTAACTTTTAGAATAAGATAAATGATGCAAGTCTCTCCCTTCCCCATCTCACCTGGAAAAAAAAAGATCTAGATAACCAGTTCCTAGTTTGATCTTCACTGAAAATAAATATTCAGACCTGGAAGGATCTAAAGTAGAGTATCCTGATGCCCCCTCTGCTGCTGGTGCCCCTGGCTGTCAGACAGAGCTTTCCCAGCTCCCGCTGACTTCTCATGTCCTGGAATTCCCTTTCCAGGGCAGTCACCTCCTCCTGCCTATTTTTCTGTTGGTTTTCTCCAGCTGGAGGCAGATCAGGGCAGTCTGTGCAGTGGATGTGTTACTAGGGACAGGGCTGTGCATGCACATTTCTGCCAGCCCTTGCCTTCCCTCCCCTCCATCTGTAGGATGGTGGCCTGTGCTGGGGTGAGGAGAAGCTGGCCCTTAATCTATAGAAGAGATGGGTGTGGTACCTTCTAAGGAGAGAGCAATTTTATTTGTGGTGCCAAAAAAAATTGAGGATAAAGCTATGCCAGGGCTGGGAAGGGTGTACATGTCTGTGGAAGGCTGAGTCAGGTGTGCTGGCAACTCCCTGCAGTGAATGGGACCAGTTTTTCTCTTAGAATCATGGAATGGTTTGGGTTGGAAGGGACCTGGCCTGGTGAGAATTAGCTGCTCCCTGGCCCCACTTTCCCAAACTTGCAGAAAGCTGGACCAGCCACTGACAAAATTATTCATTTCAGGATGCTGACTGGCTCCAGACCACAAGAGAGATTTCAGCACCCTGATGCCTGTCCCGTGCTCCAATGCAGATTCCTTGAGCAAGTGGGACCAGATGTTCCCTGTGAACCCTGTGCTGCAGGGCTCCTGGTGCATTTGGTGCATCTTCATGAGAGAATATCATGAGGAATATCATCTCCTTTGGAGGCTGCAGGATGGCCCCTTGAGTGCCAGTCCAGAGTACAGTTCTTTGCCAAGCACTGTATCATCTCCAAGCCTCTAAATCCCTTCTGGGACCTTCAGGAGAAGGCTGCAAGCTGTTTACCTGCAGTGTGGATCCAGGGGTGTCTGGAGGGGTGGGAGGAGCAGCATGGGAACAGTGGGCATTGCTGGTGGGAGGGAAAAGGGGTGAGTCACTTCCAGCTGCCCTTAAGAACATGCTCCCCACATAATATTCAGCTCCTCTTCCTCAGAACTGAGAAACACTTGTAAGGGTGGTTGGGAGATGATGAAGGAGATTTCTCTCTCTGCCTACATGAACACACACACTGAGAACACTCAGAGGAGCCCAGTTCTGTGAAATAACCTTCTTTTCCTCTGTGACAGTGGAGAAGATAGCCCAGCTGGGGAGGCATCCGAGGTGGCATTTAGGAATTCCCTCTGGCTAAGCCAGCTAAGGAGTCTGGAGCACTGTGCAGTCCTGTGCTGGGCTGCCCAGCACCACTCCTGCCTTTGCCGGGTCACTGGAGGGAAAAGAGGGCAGATATTTTGGGAACTCTTGAAGGAAGTGAAAGCAGAGTCTGAATCAAGTTCCTCTTGAAAGTCTGTGAAGCCACTGAACTTCAGAGCAAAGTTTCTGCTCTGCAGCAGGCTCAGTGCTTGGGCAGAAGTTTCTAAGTCGTGTGTGAGTCTTTTTCTGATACTAAAAGTGCAGAAATATTTCAGTGAAAGCAGGAATTCTATTTGTGGATGTTCAGGTCAGCTTCAGTTGGAAATTCAGAGTACTGATCTGACGAGCAGCCCTTTAATTCTGAACAGCTGCAGCTTAGGGGGTTACAATGCAAACAATTCCTGTGCCAGGCTCTGAACTGAGCCTTGGCTTAAAAATCTTACTGTTGGTTGGAGCAAACCTCTTACCTACCTTGTCAGTGGTTTTGTGTGTTACAGACTGGTCTTGTGCTGTGTGCACTTAACAGCAATGTGTGCTCACACTCTGCTCAAGAGACTCCCGGACTTCAGCTGTTCCCCAAATGTGCTGTGTTGCTTTTCCGCTGATACATATCAAAACCCCAATAAATATTGGCTTTACAGTGTTTCTAGCCACATTTTCTCTCTAGTATAAAAGGTTCCTTCAGCTTTAGCTGCTCTGTCTTCTCTCAGCATTCCCTTAAGTGACCCAGGCAAAGGTCACCTGCAGGGAGCAGGGCACCTCATCTGCCACTCACTTTTGGCCAAGACAAATCTGTAACCTCATCCATAACCCTCTGTCCTTATGTGTAATCCTCTGTGTCCATAACCATCTGTTCTTGTGTTCTGGTTTGTGGGTGCTGGCTGGTTCAGGTGCCCCAAGGATGAGCAATGCCTCACATCCACCCTCTGTGCTCTGTGTAAATAGTGGAGTGGGGCAACACGAAGGTGAAATGGGATTCCATGGCTTATCTGAAGTTGTGGCTATGTGTTCCTCTAAGTCTTTAATCCTAAGTAGTGAAACTAGTGTAACCATGTAAGTCTGTGGGATTGTTTTGTCAGCAAGGGAGCTCATGGAACTGAATTTTGCTCTGCAAGTGACAGTGGGCAGCATGTCTGGATGTCACAAAGCTGTCCCTTTAGCCAAGGCAGCTCTGAATAATCTAATCTTGAACAGTTTTGCAGAGAAATGCTGAAGTCTTTTATCTGAGTTGAGAAAAGCTCTTTGAGATCCCATTGGTATTGCTGGGGAGTGCTGTCTGTGGTGTCTTTGGGGCAAACACATCTAAGAGGAGCTCAATGGCTACAGGCTGTGCTCTGTTTGGATTTGTGTTTTGGGAGCAAAAAGTTGATGTGATTTGAGCCAGATAGTGGGGCCTTTGAGGACTGATGAAGGGTCAGGTTTTAATTTTGCGTTTTAACAGTGATTCTCCCTCTGGCTCAGTGGTGGGGGCAGAGCAGCAGCTGATGGTAGAAATGAATATGGGTTTGCCCAAGAAGCTGCTTCTGTGGTTCCCAAGATAGACTGTGACCTGGGAGCTGTTTGCTCCTGGGCTTGATGAACAGGAGGTAGTAAAAGTGAGCTCGTAGGGGGCTGGTCTGGGGATGTGGGTGCTCAGCCACAGCATTTCCTACGCCCATGGCCTTACCCTGTGTCTGTGAGCATTTCCAACAGGAGCTGGGGAAACTTCACATGGGAGCTAAGTGTCCAAGCGGTCAGCAAAAGGAGCCTTGTCCACTCCAGAGCACAGGGTCCAGCACACAGGTGCTCATGGGAGCCAGGGACATCTGACTAGTCCCTGTGCACATGAAGCTCCTGGAACGGAGGACTTAAAGTCTTGGGAGTGTTGAGTGGTGAGATGCAGCAGGCAGCCCCTTTATCCTCATCTCCCGGTCCAGGCATGGAGGACCGCTGGAAGAGAGCAGGCTCAGGGGTGCAGTGGCACATCCTGGCTGAGCTTCTGGGAGCACGCTCGGCATTGGAGTGCAGGGCTGGGGGCAGAGGGGTCAGCGCTGGTGCCGAGACCTTGGGGCCAAGGGCTTGATGCTGGGGTGGAGGGGTCGGCACAGGGTTGAAGGGCTCAGGGCAGAGGGCTTGATGCCAGAGTAGAGGGCTCGGAGCAGAGGGCACAGAGCTGGGGCCGAGGTCTTGGAGCAGAGGCCTCAGTGCTGGTGTGGAGGCGTTGGTGTGGGGTCGGTGGGCTCGTGGCAGAAGGCTCCGTGCCGGGGTGCCAGGGTGGAGGGCTTGTGGCAGAGGGCGCGGTGCCGGGGCACGAAGCAGCCCTCCCGCTATTGTTCCCGGCGCTCCCAGTGCCGCCATCAGTGCGGCACGAGGCAGGTGCCGGCGGGAGCAGCGCCATGGGCCGGGAATGCCGCTCCCGGCCGAGGAACGGGCAGCGCCCGCGATCCCGCCGCCCGCTCCATTTTCTGCCTCGCCCGTCACGGAGACGCTCAGATGGCAGAGCCGCGCTCGGCGGCCCTGGGAGGGAGGTGGAGTCTGCCCGTCCTCCGCCCGCCCTCCCTCCATTGTCGGCGGCGGCACCGGCACCTGCTCGGGCCGCCGGCGGCCGGGATGCTCCTGCCCTTCCCGGCAGAGCAGGGACGCTGCCGCAGTGCCGGGGCCGCAGCTCGCAGCCGGAGGGAGGAGATGCTGCTTGTGACTGCCCGGCCCTGCTGCCGTCTCGGAAAATGAACATGAGTCTGCCAGGCCGCGTCTCCTGCTCCATGCTCAACTGCTTTGTAAGTGCTGCTTTTTATTCCCCTTCTCTCCTCCATGGAAGCGGGGCCGTAAGCCAGCCGCGCTCTCCAACTGACATGCCGGTGGGGGCATGCTCTGCATCTGCCCGGGGAGAAGGGGGATCCCCTTCTCCTGGCTCTCAAATGCCGCCGGAGGACACGGTGGGCCGTCCCTGCTGCCCTGGCCGGGCCCAAGGGCACAGCAGTGCCCGGCGGCGCGGGCTGAGCCCCGGCAGGCCCTGGCCACTCTGCTGGACCCCGCAGGCTCTGTGCCCTGCCTGGAGCTGGGAAATCACCGTGCGAGAGCATCCGAGCCCCGGGAGCCCCGCGCCCCCTCCCTGGCTGCGGCTGTGCAGGACCCCTCCGGTGCTGAGCTGAGCTGAGGGGTCCTGCCCTCGGCACCTTTTATACCTTCAGCGAGAGGGGTTTTCCTGCTCTGACCCTTCCTGCAGACCCACCCTCAGCCCCCCAGGACGCTCCTGGCCAGATGGGCTCCGAGGGCTTCAAGAGGCTTGTGAAGAGAGCAGGGTGCTGACCCCCGCCCTGCCGGTACCGGGGATGGGGCTGTGGCGGGAGGGGATGCTCAGCCTCCGCCTGCCCTGTGCTGCAGGCGAGGAGGGACTCAAGGACACCCAGGCGGGTGGAGAGCTCGGGCCGCCCTGTTCCAGTTCCTGCTGCTCCCTGGGATTTCTCTGCGAACTGCAAAGAGAGGATGGGAGAGGATCTCTGCTTCCTGGCTGCTCCACCGGCACACGGGCACACACCTTCCCTTTGTGCTCCCCTGAGCTGCTGCCTCAGCCTTGGAGTGAGCCGCTGGCAGGAGGGGCCCCGAGCCCCCGTGGTCTCTGTTGGCTGCTGCTGGAGCTGGTGCTGGGCCCTGTGTCTCTCAGAGCGTGGTGACAGGGGCAGTGCCTTTCCCTCCAACTGGGGCTGATGCTGAGTTTTATGAAGGCTCTAACGGCATGTTACATGTGTGCAGGTTCCTTGGATGTGACATGGGAGGCATCTGGCTGCCCCTGTCTGAGGTCCAGGGAGCACCTCAGGCCAGGCTTTTCCTGCAGGCACTGAGGTTTCAGCCCCTGTCAGAAACACAAGAGAATTCAGCATCATTTGAAATATTCCTGAGCCAGAAGGATTGGGATCTCCTATTTTCAGGTTGAAATTGGGATTCTGGCTTGGGTGACATATCCAGAAAGATATGTCATTTTAAAATATTACTCAGTGCTTACAGAACACAGTGTTTCCTGGTAAATGCTAGAGCCTAGAGCTAGAGTTAGAGAGCAAGCAGCCTTCTGAAGAAAACCTTCCCACACCAAATACATGTGGAATTAGCAGCATCCTGGACTCCCAACAGTGAGCATCTGCAGCTGAATGTCTGGGTGCCACTCCTTTGGGAGCAGTTCAGTGATGTGACAGGGCCTGGCTGAGGGCTGGTGAAAATTGGTACCAGTTGTTCACACCAGAGCTCAAGGAGCATTGGGACAATGCTCTGAGACACATGGCGGGATTTGGGGTGTCCTGTGCAGGGCCAGGAGTGGGAACTGATTACCCTTATCCTTTCCAGTTCAAGATACTCTGATTGTATGAGTGCATGGAGATTCTCATGTTCCAGACTGAGACACACACTCCACTTGTCAAGGATGGCATGTGCAGGTTCTGTGTGACCATCCTGAGGCCTCTGTGGGTTTTCTTGGGTGTCCATCCAAACAGACTGGACATATCCAGCTGCCCTGGGCTTGGTGCTGGCACCAATCAGTACTGCCTGTTGTGAATTATGTGCACTGGGGTGCAGTTGTTATAGGATTTTAGGTTGTTCACAGTTATATCTTCTCCTGCCGAAGATTCAGGCTCTTCCCAGACTTTGGCGTGAGAGTGAAAATGAAAACTCCTAAAACAAAGCAGTCCTTTAGAGGAGGAAGAGTAGGCTGACATTGGCCTGTGGATGGAAACCCTCTGTGTCATGGAGTGTCTGCTCTGGTGCGACATAACGGGAACAGCTGATGGGACAAGTTACTGTCACATCAGTCCCCAGTGGCCAAGGTGTGTCTGCTTGACTTTCCAAACACCACTCAGCTGGAAGAGGTGGGACTTGGAGGCTTCAGCATTTCGCTGTGCTGTGGGCACTCTGAGCAGCCAGAGAAACTGCTGGGGTCTGGAGGCAGAACAGGCATTTCCATGCACAGATATCCCCAAGCTCCTGAGCTGCCAAGAGTATCCAGCAGCTTCAATTTTTGGCTTTCACAGCGTGTTCTGGCCAAGGCTGTCTGACTGTGTGCTCTGTTTGCAATGCAGGGTGAGGAAGGCCCTCCCAGTTTGGAGTACATCCAGGCCAAGGACTTGTTCCCCCCGAAGGAGCTCATAAAGGAGGAGGAGTCACTGCAGGTAAGGAAGTAAAAACACCCAAACAGCTCTGGGATGTGGCAGGCTGGGCTCTGCAGAGCAGCTCTCCAGCCCAGCACATCCTGGAGGCCACAGGCTGGAGGCACACTCGGGGCAGCAGCTCCCTGTGCATGGGGGCCAGGCTGGCTGTTCCCAGGCCCTGGCCCTGGCTACCCAGCCCTGGCAGGATGCAGCTGGAGCTGCTGCAGTTCACAGCAAGCGCTGGCATTCCCTGGGGGAAGTGCTGCTGCCTGCCCCTGCCCTGCAGCCTGCATCCACGGAGATTCTGGGGCAGGGGTAGTGTGGGGGCCGTGCTCTGTGCAGCTGCACTGCCTGCTCTCCCCTCGAGCACCTTGCCCCTGGCATTTTCCTGCTGCATGGTGGCTGGAAGAAGGAACCTCCATGTGGAGCCAGCCTTCTGCTGCAGAAAGCCCTGGGAAGAGCCCTGGGTGCTGTTGCTGCTGTGCAGCAAGGGCAGCATTCCCTCCTGGGAATTGGTGCTTCCTTTAACATCCTCTGGTGCTCACCGTCCTCCTGGGGCTGGAGCCAGGCTCACCTTGTTCTTGCTGCTGCAGCGTTTTGAGTTTGTTCTGAGACTGTCACTGCCTTGGCAAACAGTGCTGGGGAAAAGGAGGACTGAGAGCTATTGGTTTGAAGGAACAGCTACAGGCTCGGGGGTTGTGCAGGGTCAGGCCTGCAGGGCTGTGGCTTTGCTGAGGCGACTCTGAGCTGAGACTTCTGGAGAAGAGCACACTCTGCCTTAGTTTGCTGTTCAGAGAAGTAAAGTTCTACCCTCCCAAGAGTAATTTGCCTTCAGTAAATTGTTAATTTATTATAAAGCAGAGTGTTCAAGACCAGCTTGGATGGAACTTGGCACCTGACCCAGTGGAAGGTGTCTCTGCCCATGGCAGGGCGTGGAACTGGATGAGCTTGGGTTGGGATGTCACTCCCAGCCCAAACCATTCCAGGATTCTATGGCTCTAGGGGGATGCCATCAGTTGATAACAAGCTGTATTGGGGCACCTACTGGTTTATTCCAAGTTTTCCCTCCATTGCTTCTTGCAGCCTTACCAGCCCCTTCCTGTTCTGTCTTCCTTCTGTTGCTGTGTGAAAGAGCCATGTAAGCAGGAGAGACACATGCCAGATAAAAACAGCTCTGGCAAGCCTGCAGAAATCCACTGCAGAAATAAAGAGAGCATATTCTCTTAGGCAAATAATTAATATTTTTCAAGAGTGTTCGGACAGATGCCAGGCTAGGGTGGTTATTTTTGGACAAAGAAAGGAGAAGTTGTTAGTACACTTGTCACTTGAAATTTGAAATTCAGGTTTTTATACCCAAGCCATAGAAACAACTTCAAAATAAAGAGAAGGTGGTCTGTCTTGTACTAATTACAGTGTAATGAATTTTGTCATCAGCTGCCCTGTCTGGCAGGTTTCGGCTCTGGCTGAAATGATAAATTGTAGTGACATTTTTTGCATAATTGGTTACCAACATCACCTGGTGTAGGTGGCATTCAGGGAGCAGGAGGAACCTGATTAGCTAAGGACAGAGAGGCCTGGTGAATTTTAGGCTGTTCTGTCTTCTTTTTTTTTAAATATAAAAAAGGTCAAACTTGACTGTCTGCCAGGATCCCGTGTTTTAAAAACAACTGTGACGTGTCCAGACTGATGGGGAAAAACAGATACTACAGATACTGATGGGGAAAAACAGATTATGGAGGTAACTTTAATGAAGCTTTCTTGCAGTTTAATCAGAACAAGTTTCCTCAGTCATATAAATAACTATACACAGAATCCCTGAGAGCCTTGTTAGCAGAAACTGAGTACAACTTGGGTTCATTTGTTTACCTGGATGGTACTACTGAGTCTCACAGGGCAGCTGAGGGCACCCCATGTTTAAATGGCATAGCAGGATCAATAAGTGACACTGCCCTGGGACAGAATCCCAGAATCATTCAGGCTGGAAAAGACCCCCAAGACCATCGTGTCCAACTGTGGCTGATCCCCACATTGTCACCCAGCTCAGAGCCCTGAGTGCCACATCCAGTTGTTCCTTGGACACCTCCAGGATGGTGACGCCACCACCTCCCTGGGCAGCCCCTTCCAGTGCTTCCCCATGCAGCTGGGCTCTTTCAGGAGCTGTGCAGAGCACTACCCTCTTCTCTCTGAGCTGTCCTGAGGTCATGTCCCTCTCCATGCCTCTGGTGCCAGAGCTGGTTTCCCCTCTCTGAACAGCAGTTGTCCCTCTGTCCCCTCGCCCCCCCTCGCTGCCAGGTGTGCCTGGCACACAGGTGATCCTTCAGGAGCTGCTGCTGGCTCTGTGTGCGGGACTGGGCAGCGGTGCCCGTGCTGTCTGTCCTGCTCTCAGGCCACGGGGAGCACCTGGGAGATGCTCTGCGGAGGCAGTGGGAAGAGTGGCTCTGGGAATTCCAGTGCACAAGGTACCTGTGTGACCTGACCCGGTGCTGTCTCCCTTCCAGGTGCCATTCACTGTGTTGCAGGGTGAGGGGGTGGAGTATCTGGGCCATGCCAACGACGCTGTGATCGCCATCTCCAACTACCGCCTGCATATCAAATTCAAGGACTCTGTGATCAATGTGAGTCTGGCTCTGCCTGCGCCATCGCCTCTCCCAGGGTTTCAGAGCAGGGAGGGGTGGGAATCCCCTCTTCCTGGGGGCTGTGGCACAGGAAGGTGCCTCTTGGAGGATGCCAGGCCTGGGGGTGCGGTTGCTGTTTTGTTACTGTATTTAAGTGTGAGGATGGGGTTTTCCTTTGGATAGTAATTAGGTCTTTCCTTTGCTGTTTTCTTTAAATTCAAGCAATAACTTTGGTGGTTTTAAGGCTGTTGAGGTCTCTTGCAGGCCAGTTTTAATGAGACATCTCACTAACGCAGAGTCAGGCAGTGGGAGCTTGAGGCTTTCTCTCACTGCCTTGATTTGCTGTCCCTTACTGCAGCTGCCCTTATTTGGCTCAGTTACCTGCGCTTGACTGGATGTGGTTGAGTCAGGAACTGGCCCCAAGTGGGAGATCACCAAGGGAGAGAGCAGAAATCAGAATAATAATCATGGAAGAGCTCTGTGCTGACTCATGGAGCTCCATAACCCTGGGAGTGGGATTGTAGTTCACAGAAGCAGCTCGTGACTGGTGGAACTGTCTGCAGCATGAGGAGCCTGCAGGCATGGCTGCTGGGGCTACTCTGGCCTGTGGTGTCATGCCCTACATCTGTCTCTCCCTTGCAGGTGCCTTTGAGGATGATGGAAAGTGTGGAGTGTCGGGATATGTTCCAGCTTCACATCATCTGCAAAGACTCCAAAGTGATCAGGTATCTGGCTTATTGCTGTGGTGCAGCTGCTGGTGCTGCAGGCTGGGACCAGCTCTGGTGGCTCCCCCTGTGATGCCTTTGGAATTGGCCTGCCCATGGTTAGGGTTCTAAGGCTTGGGGCCGTGTTCATTTTCCTGTCTCTGTTCTGGCTGGGTGAATGTCCCCACTAAGGGTGATTTGCCTTTGGGTTTGCAGGTGCCATTTCTCCACCTTCAAGCAGTGCCAGGAGTGGCTGAAGAGGCTGACTCGAGCCATTGCTCGCCCTGCCAAGCCTGAGGACCTCTTTGCATTCGCCTACCACGCCTGGTGCTTGGGGGTGTGTGTGGATGAGGAGGATCAACATGCACATCTCTGCCGTCCTGGTGAGCTCCTGGCGTGGCCCTTCCTGCTGCTCTGGCAAGCAGCACTGCACTGCAGTTGAGGTCTTGTTCATAAACCCTGTCCAGTTTCAAATTTGCCTCCCTGGGTCATCCTGTGCCTGGCCTAGAGATGTAGCTGATGGCTATATCCTGCTCGATAAGAAGCACAGCGGAAGGAATTAGTAACAAACACAACAAAAAACTTGCTGAACCAGCAACACAGAAGCAACTTTTCCCTTTCTCCTTGAGAGAAAACATCCCATACTTAAGTTCTCTAATCACAATGATAGAGACCTCAGGCAGTCCTGTCCTGGAGTGGCAAACAGCATCAGTTTTGAGGCAGCCTAATTAATATGAGCCCATCTGCATCTCTTCACCAGCACCCAAAAATGCTGTGACATTCCCAGGATCAGGTCGGTGGAGAGCTTTGGCTCATCCTCGCACAGGATGAGTCCATGAAGAGAAAATCAAAGCAAATCAAAGCTTTGAGTCCATGAAGAGAAAACCAGAGCTGTGCTGGTGCTGGTGCCCTCGTGTGGACTGGGAGTTTCTCTTTCCTGGGAACACAAATTTCGCTTGCAGTTGCTTTGTCTTATTGATGATGAAGGTGTTTAAAAACGGAATTAAAATGAGTGAGAAACCTGGCTTTAGACTGAAAAATGAGCTGATCCTAGAGGAGAGCAGCAGTAGCCTGGATCAAATGTCCAAAGACAAGTGAGGTGGAGGGGTGGGGTTCAGTAATACAGCTATTCCAAGAGAAGCTGATAGAGGAAAGGTAAGCTCTGTCTCCTTACCGTGCCCCAAACCCCAGCAATCAGAGATATTTGCTGTGTTTCCTTTAGGGAAAGTGTTTAGTGTAAATAAACTCACCGATTCAAGTTGTTGCTGCAGGATATGGTTGAGGTAAAGAGCTTTGCAGTATTTATTTATTAACAAGATTTGACACTGGAGCAACAAAGGCATCCAGAATTAGTGAGGCAAGGCTAAAACATGAGAAAGGAAACCTTGAGTCAGCGTCCGAGAGCAGTCTGGAGGAAGGAACTGCCTCAGGTGGGTGCTCAGTGTTCCTTGCCATAGGGTTCCTGACACCCACTTTGGAAGCTGTCTCTGCCAGATGGGCAGAACTAGGTTAAATTAACCCCCATATACCCCCTTGACATGGAGAGGCTTTTTATGTGCCCTAAGATGAGACCTGACTTGACAAAACAAGCAGAGGTACCCCCTGTGAGGGTCAAGTCTTCCTGGCTTCTGAAGCACAATTATTTCTGTCATCCAGTTGCCCATGAGTTTCTCCTTGCCAAAAAGATGCTCCCAGGGCTGGAGCTCCTCTGCTCTAGAGCCAGGCTGAGAGAGCTGGGGGTGTTCACCTGGAGAGGAGGCTCCAGGGAGAGCTCAGAGACAATTCCAGGGCCTAAAGGGGATTATAAAAAAGAGGGAGAGATTTTCTTAAGGGTGGGTAGTGACAGGTCATGGGGGAGCAGTGTTAAAGTGACAGGGGGCAGGGTTAGATGGGATGTTAAAAGGAATTCTTGAATCAGGGAGTGGAGAGGCCCTGGAAAAAGGTGCCCAGAGCAGCTGTGGCTGCCCCTGGATCCCTGGCAGTGCCCAAGGCCAGGCTGGACAGGGCTTGGAGCAGCCTGAGACAGTGGGAGGTGTCCCTGCCCATAGCAGGGGGTGGAACAGGATGAGCTTCAGGTCTTTGTTGACCCAAACCTTTCTGTGGTTTTGTGACTCTCTTCAGCCTGTGACAGCTGCTGTGGAGTTCCACAAACAGATTCAGATTCCTCTGTGCTGTCAGTAACTTCCCGTGCTCTGTTCCTCAGGAGACCACGTGAGGTTCCGGTTTGAGATGGAGCTGGTGAGGATGGGCTTTGACCTGCAGAACGCCTGGCGTGTCTCTGACATCAACAACAACTACAAGTGAGTGTTTCATCACAGCCCCTCCCCGCTCTCCTCTTGCCTTACTTTTCCCTTGGTAATCCCCATGCAGAGCACTGGGTGAGTCAAACTCCAGCTAATCCTCCTTCCTGGCCTTGACAGCCCCCAGGCTGATCAGAATATGAGCCAGATCCCTTTTCTTTCTGCCTTTCACATCGTGGAGTTGAAAAGGGAATACAGTCCAAACATCAGAGCTAACAGGAACTGTAAATGCTGACTCAGGTAGTTTATAATGTGGTGGCTCTTATTCCTCATGGAAAAGATTTGGTAGTCTGGAGGTCCATCCATTGTGGGTTTGTCTTTCTGGTCAGTCTTCCTCTCTAAAATGCTCAGTTTGACATAACAGCCACAGTTTTCATACACTCATGTTGCCCGATAGATAAACGACACAAAACTCGGATAAGTTTTGTGCGGTGCTTTATTAAGGGCCCGGGAGCCTGTGGACTAGCGTCCCCCAACTTCACCTACAGGTGCTTCCCTTTTATACATGCGATTCATAACAAGGTCTCCAAGAAACAGTTCCCCTTGACTAGCAACAGACCCCTTGTGATACATTCCTTGGTTCACAAACAAAATCATAAATCTTCTGTTTATCTTATTCTAAAAACATTGTATCCTGCCTCCAGACAGGTTAGCATTCTTACTTTCCTACACTAGTTTAAATATTTATTAAGTTCCTAAGACTACCTGCTAAGTTACACACGAAACCCAACACATACATAGCCATATCAATGGCTACAAAACTGTTTTTAACAAACCAATTCGCACACAACTCATAACTAAACTGTAATTAAACATTTCGCTAAATTTCATTTCTTTTTCCAACACTCAGGCAGATGCTCAGCTCTGTGAGGAGCTGGAGTTAGCCAGTGGGGAGCTGTTGGCAGGCTCAGGAGTCTGGGAATGAGCGAGGCTCGTTCAATCAGGGCAGGAGAAGCTGAAGGGTGATCTGTTCCAGCTGCTGGCAAGGCATTCACAAAGGGCATGGAGTAAAACTTCTGGCAGTGGCACATGGCAGAACAAGAGGTGGCAGCCCCAAAGTGCAGTGTGAGAGCTTCACAATGTGGAAGGGAAAAGAGCATTCCCTGGGAACGTGGTGTGCTGGGCACGTCCCCACAGAGGGTCCTCCATCACTGTGATGTGACGTTTCAGTTGAGCCAGTGTTGAAAGTGTTCCCTGTGGGCATTGGGGTGGAAATCTCTGCAAGGTTTTCCCACTCTCACAGTGGAAGGGACCTTTTGCCACTAACCAGTGTTTCCAACCTGCCTTCTATTCCGGCAGGAGCACAGGACTCTTGGAAAAGGGCAGCTGCACTGTTTGCAGCAGGTGGCATTAAGCCAATGGGATTTCAAATTTTGATGGACATACTCATTTGTGCATTTCCTATAGTCCTGTTCTTGAAACCACTGATATCCCTCAGCCTTTGCTCTCTGTCCCAGCCAGTCCAGGCATCCCCATCACCTATGGATTGGACAGTTGTAGGTCACTGGTTTCCTGTGGAGACCATGAGAAATCTCAGACACACTGGACTGTGGAAATCCCAGTTTTGGAGCTTGCTGCCTCTTCTCTTTTCCTGAAGAATCCAGGCCACAAGCACTAAATTGGGGGGGTGATTTCCATTTTGCCTCTGCCCTACTGACTACATCGTTGCCTTGGGACTGTTCACATGACTTTGCTGGCATTTACACAGTTTCTCCAAGGTTGTCAAATGAAAGTTGTTGTCCTGAACTGCTCTGTTTTGGACTGCACAGCCTGTGGGTTCCAGCCCTAGACAGTCTCTGTATGTAGGGTCTTCTTCCCTGCTGGGTCTTGGGGTGTGGTTCCCTCTGACTATTTCAGGAAGTTCAGCTTCCATTGACCATCTGTGCTTTGCTTCGTGGCCAATAATCCACAGCCATTAACCACCTTCTCTGAAGACAGGTGTTTGATTTCCAACCAAATCAGGGAAGAAAGGACTTAAAACAAACCTCAGCAAGCTGGGTGTGGGCCTGGCTTTGCTTCCCTCCACCTGCCAAGTTCCTCCCTGGAGATCCTCACAGGTCCCAGCTTCCTGCAGACATCCCGGGATCTCAGGGGTGGTGCAACTGCCTTGTGTGACTCAAACCAGTTCTCTCTTGCTGCTGGGGGAGTGTGGCTTTAAATCCTGCCCTGGCTTTTGATCATAACCACCTGCCTCTATTCACAGGGATCTGGTTACTTTTTAACTGTTTATAGTCCTTTTATCTTTTATTTCCCTGCATTGGCAAAACAGTGTTGTTAAAGACAGGATACTCCAAGGTAATGGCTTTGTTCCTTGTCTTTCAAGTCTGTTCTGAGATGTCCTTATCTGGGAACTATTATCTCCTTCCTGGCAACAGCCATTGTAAAGTGAGAGCAATACAAGCTTATAATAACCACTCCTTCAGTCTTGATAAAAGTCTACAGTGATAATAAAATTATTACATGGTCTCTCCCTGGCTCTCACCTCTTCAGGGATGTTGTACCCAGGGCAATGGGATCACTCCGGCATTGCCCGTCTGGTCCACACAAGGCTCTCTGAGGTAGTTGTTTCATATCAGCCTTAGTACTGGTGCATTTGGTACACATGTAGTTCCTTCAGAAAAAGGAAAACACCAAAACCACTTTGCCTCCAATGTTGACGCTCATTTTTAGGTTTCATCTTTTTACAGTTGTGGTTTTATTTAACTTTTGAGTTTATGAGGACAAAGTTTGCCTGGAGTTCTGTTACTGCTTTAGCCAGATGGTGTTTCCTGCTGGTCTCTGAGACTGCTCTTAATTAAAATTTTGTCTTTTTTACACTTCTCTATAAATTTTAATAGTATCCATACCATTGGAAAGGGATAATTACTGTCCCTGCTTGGATTTGCCACAGGAACACGTTGACAGTAAGTCTGTGAGAACTGTTAGTGGTACACGTGTTTACCTTCTGTGAAACAAGAGCTTGGACAAGGCTCTCAGGGACAGGATGGCTTGTTGGGGTGCCCTGTGCAGGGCCAGGGGCTGGACTCCATCCTCATGGATCCCTTCCAAACCAGGGTGTTCCATGATTCCTCTCCCTCATTGTTATCTCCGTGGTAAGAGGGTCCTCCATCCATCCTCATTCACAGGTGCTGATTCCTGTGTCATTCCAGCTGCCCTCTCCTGCCATCAAACCTCACAGTTCAAGGCTGTTTCCCTTTGTTGTCTGGCTCAGGCTGGTCCCGGGGTTTTCCAGGCCACCCCACTGCAGGTGGTTCCCTTTGGGACTCATGTTGTGGTGAAAAATGATCGTTGAGGTTCTGAACTATTTTTTATCTTCTCAAGAGCAGCTGTTTCCTAAGAGGAGCATTCTTCAGCTCTGTGGGGACATACCTGTTAAAAAACACAGGCACACAAAAAATTTCAAACAACCTCTTCTGAAAATCTAAATTTGCCCTATCTGTTCATTCACTGATGTTTCAGGTAGCTGTCACACATGAGGAGTGACTTCCCCTCCAACAGCTATGTTGGCTCAAACCCCAAGTGCCCTGAACTTAACCCTTTGTGTTGTTGTTGCTGTTGTGGGAGCCTTATCCCCTCTAAAAACATTACTGAATCTACTGAGTGATGAATGCTGTAACAAAGGGAATTTTCAGTTATTCTACTTTGGAGCAGCTTAGGTCCAAAGGAAGAGTCAGAGACTCGATGATTTTGCTGGTAGCACCAAGAAACACCTGGGTGTGTCTGAAAATGTCACCTTTGGTTCAGACCTGTGTGGAAGCAAAACAAGTCTCCTATGGGAATTTCTGCCCTTGCAGCCTTTCTGCTTCTCTTCCAGCCCCTGTGGATGCCATTACTGTCACTCCAGGGGTTGGTAGTGTTGCCTTAATGCTGTCCTGTTTCTCTTCAGGCTTGGGATTTGATCCGTGCACATTCTGGTGGATGCTGGTCACTCTGAGCATCACACTATCACTCCCACCTTCCCCTGGAAGTTGCCCACACTTTGTTCACAAACTTAGCCTACATAGGCCTTCCTATAAAGCTTGTACCCTGAAACTTAAGGTGCCACAGATATCCTTCCTTGTATCACTTTATAAGATACTGTTAAGCCAACAGAGTTGCTTATCCGGGGTTTTCACTTCCTCTGCTGTATTCCTCTGGAATTCTAGCCTAGAAAGACATGTCTCTTTGTCTTAACCTTATTCCCTGTTAGTATGCACCCTGCTTGAATTTGGCTTCCCTTCTTAAAGATGTCCTGTTTCCTGCCTGAATTTTATTGATTTCTATCTTACTGTTTCCCTAAGGCTACAGAGTTTTAGTGATTTAACTCTTGGAAGATATGCTCCTGAGCCTCTCCTGGACTACCTCTCCTCAGTCTGTACTTTTAAGACATCACTCATGTTTCATCTGAGGTGCCAGGGGACTGTTTGCACTTCAGCAGAGCCTGTTCATGTATAGACTCAGCTATTCCAGAAGTTCCTCCAGACCTGAACAGGTGCTAACCCTCTCCCACATTCCTGCATCTTCAGTCATGCTTCGCTGCTTCTCTAATTTCGTGACCACCTTTACTTATGGAATCTTAGGCATTTCAGAGATGTCCAAGCCCAGACATCCTACCACAAATAACCTGGACTTCACCTTCTTAACTGACAGCTTTAATTTTACTTCCTGAATTCCTCATCCTCACCCAGTTGTTTTTATCCCTTAGCCACCATTGCTTTCTGCCTGGGGCTCTCAGAGGAGCTGTCTAGACGCTGCTGTGCCATTTTCCAGCGTGACAGGCAGTTCTTCACTAGCACTATAAACTAATACTGAATTGTTCCTGTTGCCCTCAGCTGGAATAGCCTGGGCTCAGGAACACCAGACCACCCTCTGGAGCTTACTGGTTGGATCCTTTCACTGTCCTCACATTGCTCCCCATCTGCCCTGAAACATTCCTGCTAAATGATGTGGGATAATGTCGAGCCAGAGCTGCTCCTTGGTGTTCCTTGCCGTGTACCCTTCTGTGCCTGCCTGGCTGCAGGGGCTCAGCTGGTCCAGCTCCCAGGCACTGCTGTGTCTGAGCCTGCCCTTGGCGTGTGCTGAGAGCAGCAGGGGCAGGGGAGGAGCTGCAGGAGCCAGAAAGCCCCCCCTGCACTCCTGGAATTTTGTGTGTGCTACAATTCCAGAATGGTTTGTGGTGGAAGGAACCTTAAAGCCCATCCAATTCCACCCCCTGCCATGGCAGAGACACCTTCCCGTATCCCAGGGTGCTCCAAGCCCTGTCCAGCCTGGCCTTGGAAACTTCTAGGGATCCGGGAGCAGCCGCAGCTTCTCTGGGCACCTTGTGCCAGGGTCTCTCCACCCTCCCAGTGAACAATTTTTCCCCAGTATCCCATGTCACCCTGCCCTCTGGCAGTGCTCTCTCTTCTCAGAGTTCTCCTCTCACTGCTGGTACATGTTCAGATAGTTACAAGAATTTGATTTCTGGCACCCAACCAAACAAGTTATGATGTAGATCTCACTTCTGTCACTTTATTTGCATACCCCCAAGTCCCCACTGCTAAATTTCTGGGCAGATTTGTGTCTTCCTCACTGGACAATGTATCCTGTTCTCTCAGGCAGAAAGTGGTTGGCCATTCTTTACCAGAAGCTCTGTGTGTACCTGCTACAAGAAACAAAAACTTCATGTCAATTATTGACTGTTCCCCTAAACCCTCATGAATTCTTAAATCCTGTGGTTGTTCCAAAGACATCCTGAGAAGTACTAGGATACTTAGTATGAGCCCAGAGATTAGGCCTGGGGTGAAAGGAGGTTGTCTTCTCTCAGCTCATTCCTGACAGCACATTTTGTCTCACTGAGGCAGATATGAGGAGGAAGAGACAAAATCCTTCACATTGAGTTTGGGGAAATGTGAGCTGCTCTGGGGCAGATTTTTGATTACTCAGTCCTCATCTTGCCTTTCATGCTTTCTCTTCTCCAGACTTTGTTCCAGTTATCCCCAGAAGCTGCTGGTCCCTGTCTGGATCACTGACAAGGAGCTGGAGAATGTGGCTTCATTCAGGTCATGGAAGAGGATCCCTGTGGTGGTGTACAGGTAAATGCAAACCCAAATTCCTTCCCCCAAACCCATGGCAGCTGCCGTGTCCTCATAGTCTTGCAGGGGCTTTGGACAGGGATGGCAGGAGAGCTGTTTATCCTTTGCCTCCTGCCTGCAAAGGAGACGCTCCCAGGGCTCCTTCTCCCAGGGTGTTTTCCAGAAGAGAGAAGCAGTGTTCCAGAACTGTCCTTTGCTGTTCTCAGTCAGATTTGAAGGTGTGGGTGACTTTCCTCCTACAGGAGATGTTGCAAGATGAGGTCAAATTAAAGTTCTCTCAGAGTTTCAAAATCTTTCCACACGTTGGTCCTTGTCTGGCTGCTACTTTGAAAAGAAATCTGAGCCAAAAGGAGCCTGCTGGGTGCCCTGTGCTCAGTAGGGTGTGTAGGCCTGGACAGACCTGGGAATGTCCAAATCTGCAGCTTCTCACAAGGGGCAGTGGAGGGGCAGCTCTGATCACTGCTCTTTGATGACCAGGGACAAGACCCAAGGGAATGGCTGTGTCAGGGACATTTAGGATGGATCTCAGGGAAAGGTTTTTTCCCCAGAGGGTGCTGGCACTGCCCAGGCTCCCCAGGGAATGGTCCCAGCCCTGAGGCTGCCAGAGCCGCAGGAGCTGCCAGGGATGCCCAGGGTGGGATTGTTGGGGTGTCTGTGCAGGGCCAGGGGCTGGACTAGATGATCCTTGGGGGTCCCTTCAAGTTTAGAATAATCTGTAATTCTATGAAATATTCCTTGACCTGCCTTCCAGAAATAACCTAGAGGGGGATGCAGGAGGCCATGCAGTCAATGGAGCAGGGCTCTGCACAGTAGGGGCTGGTTCCTCATTAAATGTGTCTCCCAGGAGACTGATGTGTTTGAAAGCAACAGGAGGCTGGTGGAAAGGGGCACCCAGGCAGTTGTGCTGTTGTAAAATGTACATTATGGTTTGTAGCCTTAGACTGTGTGTTAGCAGTCACCAAATCCAAATATAAAAAAACCTTAAAAGATTAGAGCTGTATTGGAAAATAGGAAAGTCAGGAAGCAAAACCAGTGAATTTACAGGTACCTTAACTCTGCATCAGCATACTTCTTGGCTTGCTGTTGGATGTGGCAAAACACTGTGTGTTCCTTCTAGAACTCAGCTCTGCAGCAGAGTGGGAATGAGCATAGCTTATCAGATGGAGCCTTTCCCTCCTTGTAGCCAACTCAGCTAAGAAGTTAATTGTGTTTGTGATTCCTTTTGCTAAAAATGGCCTGGTGCTGGAGCTTGCCCCACTGTGCCTACCCACCCGAGGGCAAAGCCATGTCTTTTTCCTACTCCAGCAATTATTTTGTTCCTTGCTTTACATCTCTGTAATGGTACCCAGTAATTTATGAGCTGAGTACAACCCTTTGCAGCCTGGGATCAGATTAGAGGACGCTGACAAGTGATGTTACAAGATGGGACAAGTGCTTGCCCATGTGTCTCTGATTTTCATGCCCTTTTTTTAGTCTTTGCCCACAAGATTGAAGTCTTTGGAGCAGGAGGGTCTTGAGGGTCAAGGCTGCTTCTGCAATGCATTGAAAAGCCTGACACTCAGCTCCTCCTCCTCACTCAGAGCTCAGGAGAGAATGGATGGGTGCCTGCATCCCAAGGGACTCTGAGAGACCTCAGAGCTTTTGGATAAGGCTGATCTCACTGGGTCACAGTCAGAGCTGTAAAACATGACACCAAAGGTATCCCATTGTCAGATTTCTTGAAAAAAGTATAAATTAGCTATTAAGTAAAACAGAAATTCAGGTCTTCATCTCAGTCCTCAGTGGAGACGCACAGGACAGATGCAGAAGCCTCCAGGCACAATCCACTTCTAAAGCAAGGCAAAGGATGCAATCAATGATTTAGCTAAGTAGAGAGGCAGACAGGCATGGTGTGGCAGTTCTGGCTGTGTCTACTCAGCCACCTTGAGGAAACCTTGGGCCTGTGGCAGCAGGAATGCCCCTCCCAATGCCCCCCTGCCAGGGGACAGCGGGCACTGCTCCGCCCCACGGCTGAGCCTTGCTCTCGGGCTCTCACATCTGCCACAGTGAGACAGGAGTTTATCCCAGTGATGTGGGAAATGGAGCATTTATACACACACACATCTCGGCTGGGAACCTTTAGGCCGGCTCAGTAAACTCTCTCCAGGCTCTTTCTTGTGCTTTAAGCCAAGCTCCTTGACTTGTCCAGAAATAACAGAGATACTTGGGAGATCACAGAATCATGGAATGACTTGGGTTGGAAGGCACCTTGAGAATTGTCTACTTCCAGCCCCCCTTCTGCTGCCTTCCACTAAACTAGGTATTAATCCATTGTGGAGGATTGTTGGAGGTTAAATGGCATGTGCTGACAGTATCAGATATGCTCTAGCCTTGTGCTCAGAATAATTCTGTGAGGAAAAACTCAACTGATAAACTACAGAGGCACTTCATATTGCAGCTTTGGACTGTGAAAGGGTCTTGGGTCGTTTAGTCAAAACTAAACTGAGGATTCCTAAAGAATCGTTTGCTCCATATTAGTTAAAACACTCTGGCACTTTCTGACATTCCAGTTTCAAGAAAAAAACTTTTTCTTTTGAGAAAAACCTCCCCAAAACTCCCAGGTAAGAAAAGGTCTTAAATGGTTCCTGTGCTCATGCTGGGGAGATGTGCAGGGAAGGCAGAGTCAGGTTCTGGTGCTCCCCTGCCCTGGGAAGCTCCTTGAAAGCTCAGCTGTGGTTTTGGTTCCTCTGCTGGCACCTGCTGTACTTTCTGCTGGCTGATGGCTTCACATGCATTGGTGCTGCCACATATCCTTGTTTACTGGCAGGTCACCGTGTCCCTTGAAGGTCCCCAGCCCTTGTTCACTGCTCAGAGGTTTGTGTTACCAAGAGTTTTGTGAGTTCAGCGCGACCGTGGCGACATTGGCAGCTTTACCTGGAACAGCTGCGGTGCCCCGCACCCTGTCCTGCTCCCCAAGCTGCCTGCCGGGAGCAGTCCCTGGCACAGCACCTGCCCTTCCCAAAAACGTGCTCAAGCACTGTCTGGGAAAGTGTTACTTGGCACGGGCCAGGACCTGTGGGTGGCTCACAAACAGGCTTGGATGATCACAGGCTGGTGCTTAAGTCCACACCTTGGCTCTGTTTCATTTACTACTATAAACAAAGCCTTTGCTGCTCTCTGTTATCCATCCTTGAGTGATCCTGAAGGCAGGAATAGATCTCCTGGGAGTGACTGCTGTGCAAGTCACCTTGCAAAACAGAGCAGCACTTAAAGTAAAGGGTCCCCACGGTGTTTTAACTTGGCCAAACATGAACATTATTTCTTTGGAAGGCTTCAGTTTAAAGTCTTCATTGTTATTATCTGTGAGATGTCATTAAGGAAGCTACATAAACTGACAGAGGGCAGGGTGACTTGAGATACTGGGAAGGAATTATTCCCTATGAGGGTGGTGAGGTCCTGGCACAGGGTGCCCAGAGCAGCTGTGTCTCTCCCTGGATCCCTGGCAGTGTCCAAGGCCAGGCTGGAGGGGGTTTGGAGAAACCTGGGACAGTGGAAGATGTCACTGCCCTTGAAGGGGGTGGAATGGGATGGGCTTTAAGGTTCCTTCCACCACAAACCATTCCTTGACTCTGTGGTCTCCAGATAAATGCTGCAGCAGGGGTGGTGGGATGGTTGAGCATGGTTGGTGTGTGGGTCTGGTTCAGGGCTGTTGAGTTCATTTCCCATCTCCAGGAAGGACCAGGCAGGAGCAGCACCGCAGGGAAATGTAACAAACGAGATAGGGATGCAGGTTCTCTTTCCTGGTGCATCTTTGGAGCATCTGCTATCTTAGATTTCCTACACCCATTTGGGAGAATGGGTGACTGTCTCATGGTCACTTGGTGAACCTGCCACCAACAAATGTTGGAACCAGTTGGTAGTTCCACATTGCACTGTGGCTGCAAGTCCACTCTTGGTTTTGTTTGTTGTCCAAGAAATACTTGTGTTTCTGAAACATGGCATGACCATTCCAGTGCTTGCTTGTGTCTGTGCCACCCATCTCTGGAGCTTGGTTTGACTACAACATGATCCTTTTTGAGAGGAGTTTGTGTGATTTTAGGATGGTTAAGATGTGAAGCCATAATATTTTATTTCTTACTCCTTTCCCAGTAACTGTTAGCACATCCTTAACCTTCATGCTTCTCTTGAGCACTGAGTTGAGGCTTTTGAGAGCTTCCCAGTGACTTCAAAGCCTTTGGGATCTGCACCAAACTGCTCCATGTCACAGCTGCGGTTATGCTTTGATCATCTGTAAATACTCTTCACTTATTAATGCTAAATTTCACACTCTCTGCATCATTCTCTATCAGCAGCTTTGTCACATCACAGTCCCTTCCCTTCCCAGGCCAGTTGGGAATGACTTGACCAGCATGTTCATGTGAGAAATGCAGATTCCTACTTCAGGCCTCCTCATCAGTAAGCACAGCCAGGGTAGGGTTCACATTTAGGGGCTGTTGATAAACACCAGCTCAGGCCTCCACCCAGAAACTCCCTGGTCTGATGCCAAGTGAGCTCATCTTCCCAACTTACAGGTGATAAGTGAAATGGTTTAACAATGGGTCTGGAATTGGAGGAAGGAAAAAAAGCAGAAGGAGAGAACAGAACAGCCTTAAAATCAAGTGGAAGGTGTCCCTTCCCATGGCAGGGGGGTCAAACAAGTTGATCTTCAACCTCCCTTCCAACCCAAACTATTCCATGATTCTATGAAATAACTATTACTTTCCCAAAATACAGCCATAATGATTTTAAGTTCTTCTCTCTGGTTTAATTTATAAATACAGTCATATCTATATACAATAATAGCTATTTTATATATTTATGGGTTACAGGATATATTAATATATATAAATAGAAGTCAGAGATGGGACTTGGGATCTTGAAGGTCTTTTCCAACTTAAATGATTTCATAGTATTGTAAATAAAAGTATGAGGCTGGTTTAGCCTCTCTGTCAGTGCTGAAGTGATGAAAAATAATTATTGAGAATTCCTCGCTCTCTTTCACTTCTCGATGAGAGTCAGTGATGTAGATAGAACAGCTGCAGCCAGGAGTAGCTCAGGTGTGGCTGTGCACAGGGAGCTGTCCCGGGCCGGCGCTGCGCTCCCGGGGGCTCAGCGAGCTCTGGGTGTGTGTCCCTGCAGACACGTGCGCAATGGGGCGGTGATCGCGCGCTGCAGCCAGCCCGAGATCAGCTGGTGGGGCTGGCGGAACGCCGATGACGAGTACCTGGTGACATCCATCGCCAAAGCCTGTGCCTTGAACCCCGGGGCGAAGGCGTCGGGCGCCGTGCTGCAGGCCGGGAGCAGCGAGGGCAGCGAGCCCTGTGACGCCGACTTCGGTGAGATGGCTCCTGCCGGCCCTCCTGAATGGGGACATGGCAGAGGGGCTGCCAGGGCTGTCCCAGGGCAGGGCTTTACCCCAGTGTCCAGGGGGAGAACCCGGGCCTCATTGACTGTGCTGTGTGGGTGGCTCTCTGGGCTCACGGTGGCACTGGGGGGAGGGAGGTGCCGGGAGCTCAGTCCTTGTGTGTCCCTGCAGACTCGTCCTTGACAGCGTGTTCGGGCGTGGAGAATGCAGGAACCCCTCAGAAGCTGCTGATCCTCGATGCCAGGTCCTACACGGCTGCCGTGGCCAACAGGGCCAAGGGAGGCGGCTGCGAATGCGAAGGTACCAAGGGCCAAGAACATCCCAGAGCATCTTCCTCTTGAGGCTCTTAGGGCACAGCTGGGGACTGGGACAGCATTTTGGTGCCTGGTCTCTGGGAGCATGTTCCCACACAGGGATCTAGAGGGGCTAGATCAACATGCCAAGGCCAGTTGGATGAGGTTCAATAAGGCCAAGTGCTAGGTCCTGCATTTGGTTCACAACAGCCCCACTGGAATGTTCCAGGTTGGGGCAGAGTGGCTGAAAAGCTGCCCAATAGAAAAGGACCTGGGGGTGTTGGTTGGCAGCAGCTGAACATGGGCCTAGGTGTGCCCAGGTGAGCAGCAGGTCAATGACACCTGAGCTGTACCAGCAATAAAGTGGTCACAGGGCAGTGACAGTCCCCCTTATCTGGCCACTGAGGTCAGTTTTGTGCCCATTAGGACAAGAAAGACCACGAAGAGGGAATGGAGCTAGGGAAGGGTCTAGAGCACCAGGAGCAGCTGAGGGAGCTGGGGAAGGGGCTCAGCTTGGAGAAAAGGAGGCTCAGGGAGGACCTTCTGGCTCTGCACAGCTCCCTGACAGGAGGGGGCAGCCAGGTGAGAGTCAGGCTCTGCTCCCAGGGAACAAGGCACAGGATGAGCAGAAGTGGCATCAAACTGTGCCGGGGGAGGTTTAGGTTGGATATGGGGAAAATTTCTTCAGTGAAGTGTTGTCAGGCCCTGGCACCACTGCCCAGGGCAGTGTTAAGTGTCCCCCTCTGTGGAGGGGTTTAACAGGTCCATGGATATGGCACTTGGGGACATGGTGGCCTTGGCAGTGCTGGGAAATGGTTTGACTCAATGACCTTGGAAGTTTTTCCCAACCTTAGTGACTCCATGAACACCAGGGGTGGTGTGGGAGGGGTGGCTGCACTGGGGTGTGGAGGCAGTTGCTGCAGTAGCAGCGGAGTTGGATTTGATGACCCTTGTGGGTCCCTTCCAGCTCAGAATCTTCTGTAGCTCCTTAGCTCTCTCTAAATGTTCCTGTCTCTTGTGTCAGAGTATTATCCCAACTGTGAAGTTGTGTTCATGGGCATGGCCAACATCCACTCCATCCGGAACAGCTTCCAGTATCTGCGTGCTGTCTGCAGTCAAGTGCCAGACCCCAGCAAGTGAGTGACTCTTCTCTAGCTGAGTTTGATGCCGTATCTGTCAGTGACCTGGGGGAGGGGGGTTTCCACTCTGTTTTCCTTTTTTTTATCCCAGGTTTCTAACTAAGAAAATGGAGGGATGGGAAAGTGTTCACAGTGCTTGAATGCTGCTAATTTCAATCCATTACTCCAGAAGGGATTGTGGCACTGTCTCAGTGTCACCTGGTTGTGTGTATCCTCTGGGAGTTTCTAAATTGTGGGTATATTTGAGAAAAATTAAATTTGGGGTTGGATTCTTTGCCCTTACTTGGAGGCTCCCTGGCTTCTCTGGGACATGTTTTAGAAAGGACTGATTTTTGCTGAGGACTCCAGGAAAACTGAAGTTAAAATGTATTTTTTTTTTTCTTCAGTAGAGAGCTAAGCAACCATTCTTGCCTTTTTTCCCCTTTGCAGCTGGCTTTCAGCCCTGGAGAGCACCAAGTGGCTGCAGCATCTGTCTGTCATGCTGAAGGCAGCAGTGCTGGTCTCCAGTGCCGTGGACAGAGAAGGGCGTCCGGTGCTGGTTCACTGCTCCGACGGCTGGGACAGGACTCCGCAGATTGTGGCACTGGCAAAGATTCTCCTGGACCCTTACTACAGGACCATGGAGGTAGGATTGTGCTCTGGTGCAGTTCATGTCTGTTCAAAGGCAGGATTTATCTAGGAATCCCTGTGGAAAGGATTTGCATTTGGGAATAAGCTTAGTGGTGTTTTTGAACTGCTGTGGTGGTGGGCGTTGTTTTCCCTGTTCTCTTCCTGCCTGTTTTGGATGAACTGTTCCTCATTCCTCTGCCCAGACTGGGGAAGTGCTATGGGAAATACCGTCTTGTGCTCAAAGTTCAGCTGCTTCCCTACTCTGAATTCTCTGACCTGGTTACTGCATAGACATAACAACTGTTAGCTTGTGTGTGGAAACCTTCAACCCTGGTGAGCTTTGCTCCCAAACCAGGCACCGCAGTAGCCTTCTTCCCAGCCTTTATGGGTGGATGGGGCTTGCTTTGTCCTGCCACATGTCCTCAGCAAAGTCTCTGCAGTTGTTTTTCTTTTAATCACAGGGCTTCCAGGTGCTCGTTGAATCAGACTGGCTGGACTTTGGTCACAAGTTCGGGGATCGCTGTGGACACCAGGAAAAGGTGGAGGATCAGAACGAGCAGTGCCCAGTTTTTCTCCAGTGGCTGGATGCTGTTCATCAGCTTTTGAAGCAATTTCCCTGCCTCTTCGAATTTAATGAAGCTTTTCTGGTAAGAAATACATGTGAGCAGAGACAGAGGGAAGGTCGTGATGTTTTATAGTACTGGAGTTGAAAGAAAAGAGGTCTGCAGAACCTGGGACATTGTGATGTGATCACAGAATCCCAGAATGGTTTGGGTTGGAAGGGAACTTAAAGCCCATCTCATTCCATCCATCTCCTGCCATGGGCAGGGATACCTTCCACTAATCCAGATTGCTCTGTCCAGCCTTGGACATTTTCAGGGATGGGACAGCCACAGCTTCTCTGGGCAGCCCGGTCCAGGTCTCACCACCCTCACAGGAGCAATTTCTCTGCAACATCTCATCTATATTTGTTTTCTTTTAGTTTAAATCTGTTCTCCCATGAAGGGGTGGTGGAGGGTTTGTATACTCTGGTTTTCCTGAATCCCTTCTCCAGTCACTTTCCACCCCAGGGAATTCAGATGCCAGCAGCAGCACTGGTTTGATTTGTATATCTCAGAGCTATATGAGTCTGAAATATTTTTTTAAAAATAGGGGAAAAAATTAATCTCTGTCTTACCAAGAAATGCAGGACAAGGTTCTAGAGAGTCATTTGGTTCTAGAGGGATGGGTTTGGTATCAGCTGAGTATTACTTTCCCTTCAATTGAAGTGATCCCTGTCCTGCCCAGTGTGGAAGCAAGGACAGCAGTGAGGTCACCCAGGGTAGGCAGTGCAAGAGTCATCCCAGAGGAGGGGAAGACATGTCTCCTGTAGGCAGGAGCCCCCTTTTCCCCAGAGCTCTGAGTGTGGCTCCCCTTCCCCGCCACAGGTGAAGCTGGTGCAGCACACGTATTCCTGCCTGTACGGGACCTTCCTGGGGAACAGCCCGTGCGAGCGCGAGATGCACAACATCTACAAGCGCACGTGCTCCGTGTGGTCCCTGCTGCGGGCTGGCAACAAGAACTTCCACAACCTGCTCTACATGCCCGGATCTGAGCAGGTCAGTAGAGCTCCTGACTCCGCTTTCCAGGCTTTTCCCCTGGCAGGCACTGGGGAGGGGCTGAAGGGGTTTCTGAGGCGTCGGGCTCTGACACGGGCGGTGTCGCAGGTGCTGCATCCCGTGTGCCACGTGCGTGCCCTGCACCTCTGGACAGCCATGTACCTCCCAGCCTCCTCGCCACATCCTCTGGGACAGGAGGACATGGACATCTACATGCCCCCCGGATCTCAGAGCCAGGACTTCAGTGGCAGGTGTTTGGACAGGTAAGAGCTTAAAGCTTCAGGCTCAAGGTGTTGCATACCCATAGATCTTCCTGCCCTTCTTGTAGTTTCTTGTAGTTTCTCTGTTGTTGTTCTCATCTTCCTTGTGGGAGCAAGAGTTCTGTAGCAGTGCCCCAGCCACTTAGAGAAAGAGTTGAGGTTCCTGCTGCACCCCAAAGGCAGGAGGCCACACTGTGGTGTTTTGCATTTTAGTTCCTGTAGCTGCACTGCCCATCTCCACTGACCGCTGGAGCTGTAATGGGGAATAATAGTTCCCTGTCCTCATCTCAGTTTTGAGTGAAACCAGGGAAGTTTGGGGGGGTTTATTGTGAGATTTGCTTTGCTTTTGGGTTCTAGATTACCAAAGACAAGATCTATGGATGACCTGCTCTCAGCCTGTGACTCCAGCAGCCCTCTGACCCGCACATCCAGTGACCCCAACCTGAACAACCACTGTCAGGAGGTGCGGGTGGGCTTGGAAGCCCGGCATGCCAACACTGAAGGGGGTGAAGGTGCTGCAGTGACCACAGGAGAGGCACAGCCCAGGGAGGAGGAGAAGGAGAACCCTCCCCTGCAAGGAAGCAGCCATGCTGAGCACGAAGGACCGAGCAGGCAGCTGGGCAGCCAGTCTGCTGTGCCAGCCAGCAGTGTCCCTGTGGAGGTGGAAGAGGGAAATGGAACACTCTTGGAGGAACTGGATGGCAGAGGTCCAGATCCTAATCCTTCTGGACAGGAAAACAGTGACAAGGTTTCCACCAGTTCTGGAAGGCAGTTGGAAACCTGTCCTCAGGAACCCTTGAAGGGTGCTGGCACTGTGTCCAACAGAGGAGGCTGTCCTAAAAGAGTCACCACCTGCCCAGACATTTCCAGCCAGGAGTCCCTGGCACCAGGCACCCCTTCTCAGGACATCCCAGGCCCTGCCCTGGGTATCCCATGCCCAGATGCAGACAAGGGCAGAGGTGATGCTGGTCGGAGCATGCCCTTCGAGGAACCTGGCCAGCCGGGGAGGCTCCTGCTGGAGCAATGGCGCAAGCCCATTTCCCAGAGCCAAAGCAGTGAGTTCTCCTTCCTGGGGTGCAATTGGGACAGTTTTCAAGGCATGGTGACATCGCTCCCCAATGGGGAGCCCACCCCTAGACACCTCCTCTCCTATGGCTGCTGCAGCAAGAGGCTGAGCAGCAAACCCCTGCGGGCCCCAGGCCTGTGCCTCAGTGGCCCATGGTTTGGCAGGGAAGGTGGGAAACCCTCAGCCTGTGCTGGCCATGCGAGCGCACATTTCGGGAAGCCCAGCCGTTTGTGGCTGCCCTGTCACCTGAAGCAAGCCTCTGGTCCCAAGCACCTGCCGCCAAAATGTCCTTCTCCTGTGCCTCCTGTCTACCCGGATGACGATGGGCTGCCCTTCCCCACGGATGTGATCCAGCACCGGCTGCGGCAGATCGAGGCCAGCTACAAGCAGGAGGTGGAGCAGCTGCGCCGGCAGGTGCGGGAGCTGCAGCTGCGCCTGGACATTCGCCACTTCTGCGCCCCTCCGGCCGAGCCCCCCATGGACTACGAGGATGACTTTGTGAGTACAGGCCGCTCACACCCCACGCCAGGTCCCTGTACCTCTGTACACCTCCCTCTCCAACCCACAGCTCTCCATACCTTTGAGAGGGGGTGGGACAGATTGTTCCTCTGTCAGTCGTGTCCCTGTCCTGGCCATGTCCTTCTCCATCCAGAGGTATCTCTGCTGCTCGAGGACCAAACTCCTACACACTCATGGAAGCTTTGCCCCGTGTCTGGGGGCTCGGGAGCCACCTGGGTGCCCCTCACCAGCACAGAGTGTGTGGAGCAGGGTGTGCCCTAGAGTGTGTGCCCAGCAGCAGAGGGGATTGGTGACCTGGTCTCGTTTTGCAGACGTGTCTTAAGGAATCAGACGGCAGTGACACGGAGGATTTCTGTTCGGACCACAGTGAGGACTGTTTGTCAGAAGCAAGCTGGGAACCTGTGGATAAGAAGGAGACTGAGGTATGTGTCCCCTCGTGGAGCTGTGATGCAGTGGGAGGGAAAGTTTTTTGCAGCTGACCTGGGTGGGCACAGCTGCAGAGAGTGGTCTGGAAGTGAGGCAGTGAGCATGTCCTTGACACATCCTCTGCTGCTAATGGCTCAGGTGGGGTAGGCTCACTGTGAGGTGTGGCCCAAAGCCACCCCCAGTTTGCCCAGAGCTGTCACTGGAGGGGTTACAGATGGGAGCTAACTGGTGTCTGCCCTAGGTCACACGGTGGGTCCCAGACCACATGGCCTCACACTGCTTCAACTGTGACTGTGAGTTCTGGCTGGCCAAACGGAGGCACCACTGCAGGTAAAAATGTCAGCGCTCTGGGCCCATCCTCCCCTTGGCCTGGTGTCAGAAAATGCCCCTCTGCCAGGTCTGTTCCCTCCAGCTCCCAGGAGAAGCTTTTAGGTCTTTCCACTACATGCCAGGCCTCATCAGTTCCCTGCAGAGTTCCATTCTACATTGTTCTTGTTTCTGTTTTTCCAAGGCCTTTGATCCCTTTCTGGGACAGCAATGAGTCCCTGTCAGCACTAGCAGTTTGCTTGCACTGATGACCACAGTATAAAAAACACATTTACAATCCTCAGTCAGGCTGGTGCTTTGCCCTGACCTGGACCAGAACTTGTTGAAGTTCTGCTGTGGTGGTCTTAGCTCTCTTCTCACTGGTTTTCTTGCTCCTTGACAGGAACTGTGGGAATGTGTTCTGTGCTACCTGCTGCCACCTGAAGCTGCCCATCCCTGATCAGCAGTTGTACGACCCTGTCCTCGTTTGTAACTCCTGTTTTGACCATATCCAAGTGTCTCGTGCCAGGGAGCTCATGAGCCAACATATGAAGAAACCCATTGCCACAGCTTCCAGCTGAATGCCAGACAAGGGACCTGTCTAAGCCCAGCCTTTTCTTTCATGGGTTTGAAGGGTGACTCTGCCTCCAGGGTAACTGTGAAGGCCTTTGGTGCAACACTTGAACACCAAGCTGGAATGCACTGTCTGCAGCAGCCTCGCTGCTGGGCTGGAGCAGAGGAGCTCAGATCAAAGTTTGCTGTGTCCCCACCCCGGAGCTGGTGGGCCCATGTGTTGTAGCCCTGATGGCCTAGGGCTGAGAGAAGATCACAACCTCTTCCTTTCGTGGTCTGGAAAGCAACGTTTTCACAGCTGTTTGCCTGTGCAAAGTCCCCCCAAAGCAATAGAAAGGCATGTTTAGAACCACCTCCCCCTCCCAAGGCAGGCTGCTGTGTAAGAAGGAAGAGGGCAAGCTCCTGATGGTCCTGTGGGCATTGGAAGGGCCTCAGCCTGAAGCAGATGTGTAGATTTTCTTCCCATGAGTGTGATTTGCGATCAGCTTGGTGAACAAGACTCACTAGCCATCACTAATTGATTTTCTCTCAGGCTCTGAAGAGAAATTCCAGCTGAAAAGGGCTGAGCAGGTCGTGCCCATTTTCAGGCTCTGCTGGGATCAGTGTTGCACTGGACTTTGTCCCTGCCCCCAACACCATGGGGAGATGGGAGATTGGCTTTTCACTTCTGCTCTGCCCCTTTGCTTTGTCTGCGGTTGTGCACAGCCTGGTGCTAACACAGGAATGGCACCCTGATCCTCTCCTGGCATGGAAACAGAACTCATGTTCCTGTGTTGCTCCTCCTCCCCTTTTCTGCCCTCAGCTCTCCACTTCCTACTGCTCTTTATCCTGAAAACTTGATACCTTGAGGGTATAGGCCATAATGTGTTGTTTTACCTCCTGGAATGTGCTGTCTGGTGTATGTGAGGGTTTCAGTCCAAATGCTGCTATATATTTCTGTGCACTTAATGTAACCCGAAGAAGGGAGAATGAAGCATCAATACCAAATTGGGAGTGGGGAAGGACACTGGCTGACATAGACACTACGGTCTGTGCTTTTCACTTTAGGATGTACAGCTGCAGTGATAACCATGACATGTGGCATTTGTTCAGTGGTGGAAACAATCTCTCCAACTTGCCCCAGTGCTACCTGAAATGCCTCTTGAATTTGACTTCTTTTTTTGTCTCCTTGTACAGTGGTCAAAGTTCAGAGTTGCCAACTTGTAAATGCCTCTCTGCTTCTTCTTTAAACTAGAGAGCAGGAATCCTAACTCATCCTAAGGACAAAGAACTGGGTTTAGGAAGGAAGAATGGTTTATGAAGTGGGCTTCAGTGCGCTTGTAGTCCCTGGATCCCTTGAGGAGCATCCATTCTGCCCCTCTGTAAGGCATCTGTGGATACTAGTCAGGAAGAAGAGTTTGAAAGTGGAGCGTTTCTTTGCAGAAATATAGGTTTTCTTTCCAATATATTCTGCACTTCAGGAGCTGAGACTTGGTTTGTGGCAGGGAGGACCTTGGTCTGCTAAGAAGGCAAAGGACTTGACTCTGCTGTGATCTCCCAGATCTTTCAATAATGGTTTGTTATCTCCATCAGAAGGAATGAAATAAGGACCCTTTCCTGCACTTTGACTTGTCAGCCTCTGGTTTTGTGTAAGTGAAGCTCATCTTCTGAAGACCCTGTACTTAGACTCTGCTTCTTTTCCATACTGGGAACAAACAACGTGGCTCTGGGAAGAGAAGGCACCTTGCTTCAGATTCTCCCCTGCCTTGTACCTTGCAGTCATTGCTGGACATGTAAGCGTGATCATTGGCCTGGCAGAAGGAACATGGATTTGCTCTTGTTTTGCACATGTTGGAATGACTGCAAGTGATGAGGAAGCCAGAAACCAGGTACTGCTGGCCCTCCCATTCAGGCCATTAGTCCAAACTGCTTTTAGCTCTTGTGAGTCTCAGCGTCACAATGTGCTGGCCAAAAACTCTAGTCGGTTTGATGGCATTGTGACAAACAAAATGTGCTGTACAACTCGATACAGTCAAAATAAAATCTCTATATTAGTGCTGCTGGGTTTGGCCCCTTCTTTCCTCTGTGGGGAGTTCTGCTTGCCCAGGGGATTTCAAGCTGCTGTTACTCACCACCTTTTCCCTTGATTAAGGTGGGTTAGGGATTTAATATCCCTTCTCACAATCAGAATCACAGGTAGGGCACAGAACACCTCTGCCCTCTTCCAAACAAACCTGCAGGACGTCCTTCCCAGGATAACCAGGGCCTTCCAGCCTCTCCTATAAGGACTCAAGTTGTTTTCTTTCTAAGGAAGCATTGTTAGGCAGGATTCCCTGCTATGAGGAAAGGCTGAGAGAGTTGGGATTGTTCACCTGGAGAAGACTCCCGGGACACCATAGAGCCCCACCCAGTGCTCCAAAAGAGG